>CM030043.1:19751524-20349859 GCA_017639485.1 Pluvialis apricaria
AATCTGGTTTGAGGTAAAAAAGGACCAATTTTGTTCAGTAACTTTGCTACTTAGCTAGGCCTCTTCGAACTACTGAAATTAACAGCATATTTTGCAGACAATGTTACCTCTCACAGAGTGATAAGACCTATGTTTATAGTTGATGCCAAGGAATGGTATGCAGAGAGGCTCGCGCTTATTGCTATAACAACCAAGGCCAGCTAACTTTGTTACTTGCCCCGTTGGAGGGTTGGAAGCAGAAAAGCATAAAGGGGTTGCACCTGCGGGGAGGAGCTGACAGGACAGGTGACCCAAAACTGACCAACAGGGTATTCCATCCCAGCTGCCTCATGGTCAGTATAAAAGCTGAGGGATCAAAGGGTCAGCCCTCTTTCTTCAGTGGCTGGCGTCCGAGGAGGACTCTGTCTGCCTTTGGTCCCGATCCTGAATCCAGATCCGGAATCCAGTTCCCGTCCGTCACAGAGTCCAGCCTGGGACTTCCCCAGTGCCAGCCGTTGATGTGATTGTCACCCTGGGAGCTTGATACTGTTTTGTATATATTTCATTATTTTCTTTTTATTTTGTTATTAATATTTCATTGAAGTAGTTTAGTTCCTTCTAAACTCATAAGTCTCTTTTTCCATCCTCTGCCTCTCTCTTTGAAGAGGGGTGGGGGGGGAGCATCTGTCAGTCCCATCTGGGGTGCCCCATGTCTCCAGTGGCCAATTTGGCCTAAACCATGACATCCATTTACTTTAGGGCTTCAAGCTGCGTGGCCACTAATAATATTGCAAAGTGTTATTAAAATTTTTGGTGGACTAAATAATTATCTTGTTTGAATTATATGAAACTATTAACCTACTAATTCCTGCAACCCAGAGTACAGCAAGTGGTGGGTTTCAACCCTAATAACTGTTTAAAGAGGCTTAAAGGTGTAATACTTGACCAGACTTCTCTGATAATACAGGACTTGATATTCCATTTGCCTGTACTTGGATGATTAACAGCATTTAAAAACATTGAGGTTGTCATTATTTGGATGCTTTGTGAGTTTTTAAAGTACATTTAATTACAACCTACAGATCTTCTGTGAAGACAATGACCTTTGGCCTGTAGATGAGGAGGTGATTACTCCACTGGTACACTGTGATGCCTTTTACACAGTGCCACCACACCTCTAGAATACCGAGTTCTGGTTTAAATGATGCTATGGCAGAGGCAATTCAAACAGAAACAGACACCAAGAAGAAGTTACAGAAGCTAATTTATGAGGAAATAACAAAAGCAAGCATATTTGCATTTATAGCTCACTAAAGAATGAATTAGAGCCTGGTTCTTTAGTATTTAATTAAAGAAAGCTCAGTCTAAAGTTTTGCTCAAGTAAGGATAGAGACACAAATCTTTGCAGAGAGATGCAAAAATTCAATAATTAACAATGTACCAAAATCGAACAAAGAAAATGTAAGGAAAAAAACTATTTCAGAACGAAGTTACTTATTTACCTATGTAATGATTAATAAAAGGAATGAAGTGACTATTGCAACCTGGAAAATTTAAAACTAACACGTGGTCCAAAGGGATCAGTTATGTATAGGTACATAGATAAAGTGACAAAACATGTCATTCTCTATTTTCAAATCCAGCAATCCATCATATAACTCAAATGCAGCGTGGTTAGTACGACTTCCTGCAGGGCACCACAATATCCAAAGAATTTTTATGCTATTCCCTGAAACTACACAACAGAGAAGACTGTCTAAATAAAGACTACCTAACATACTGTCCTGGTTTGAGGTAAAACAGGACCAATTTTGTTCAGTAACTTCGCTTCTTAACTGGGCCTCTTCTAACTACTGAAATTAACAGCATATTGTGCAGACAATGTTCACTCTCTCAGAGTGATAAGACCTATGTTTATAGCTGATGCCCAGGCATGGTATGCAGGGAGGCTCTTGCTTATACTTATTGCTATAACAACCAAGGCCAACCAACTTTGTTATTTGCCCCGTTGGAGGGTCGGAAGCGGAAAAGCGCAGTGGGGTCCCACCTGTGGGAAGGAGCGGACAGGACAGGTGACCCAAAACTGACCAACAGGGTATTCTATCCCAGCTGCCTCATGGTCAGTATAAAAGCTGAGGGATCAAAGGGTCAGCCCCTTTTTCCCCTTCTTCCTTCAATGGCCGACATCTGAGGAGGACTCTCTCTGTTCATCTGCCTTTGGACCCGATCCTGAATCCAGATCCGGAATCCAGTTCCCGTCCGTCACTGAGTCCAGCCTGGGACTGCCCCAGTGCCAGCCGGTGTCGTGATTGTCATCTTGGGAGCTTGATATGGTTTTGTATATTTCTCATTATTTCCTTTTATTTTATTATTAATACTTCATTAAAGTAGTTTAGATCCTTCTAAACTCGTAAGTCTCTTTTTCCTCCTCTGCCTCTCTCTTTGAAGAGGGGTAGAGGGGAGCATCTGTCGGTCCCATCTGGGGTCCCCTATGTCCCCAGTGGCCGATTTGGCCTAAACCACGACAGATTAATTGGCGCCCAACGTGGGGCACGAACAGTGCTCGACCAGAGCTGTGATAAATTGCCTGAATAGTTTGAATTCCGTCTTGTTCTGAGATTAGAGCAGACACCTTACAGCATGTCGTTCTTAAACGAGATGTTGTATCGTGCCTTTAAAGAGCTTGGTTTGCACTTGATTCAGTCAACTCTGTTTAACCTGCCAAATGCATTGCAAAGTTTATTTACTCTTTGTGTTTTTATGCGAAGGTTTAAATGTGCTGTATTGGTGTGGTTCACAATTCAGGTCTATAACATGATTAGTTGGGTAACGGCTCTACCTGTATATCTCGGGCATCGTGTGATGGATTCTGTTACTAATTACACTTTTGGTTCTACCCTGGGAAAGTTTACTTCGCCCTTGAATAGTTATATTAATGTGACACCATCAGAGCCGGGGCTTGGAAACCTTCTGGGCTGTGACGATAAGGATTGTTACCTCCTTAAGATCGTGATTTTGCTGTCGGTTTTCCTGAACGTGTTGCAGGGGTGGGTTTTTGTGAAATACCGGTACAGGGGTGGCTATAGGGTAACGTGCGCTGCCGCCACTCAGACCGCAGCAGCGCCGCGACGGGCAGCGGCGCGAGCCACGGCCCCGCCGCCGCCCGCAGCGGCACCACCCCCGACGGCCGCCCCCCCCACCGCAACAACACCGGCGCCTCCGCCGCCTGTCCCGGCACAGGCACCGCCGCCGCCGCCGGCCGCCCCCCCCACCGCAGCAGCACCGCCCACTCCGCCGCCCGTCCCGGCACAGGCGCCTTCGCCCCCGCCTGCAGCGGCACCAGCACCGCCGGCCGCCCCCCCCCACCGCAACAGCGCCTGTCCCGGCACAGGCGCCTCCAGCCACGACAACGAGTACCGCTGCTGCTCAAATTCCATCAGAACCGGTACCAGTTGCCCCAGTCGCCAAAAAGCACAGAAAGAAGTCAGCTCATGCCCCTGTCGCTTGCGACAAGGACCAGCAAGAGCCAGATAGCTTGGGAGAGAGTTCTGACAGAGACCCAGGAGAGGGCCCCTCCAAAGTAGACCCAGGAGAGGGTCCATCTAAACCAGACAATGGAAAGAGACCTTTTAAAACAGACAGAGAGCAGAGTCCTTCTCGGGCAGCCTCATCACAGGAAGACTCAGATGTAGAGGTAGTTGTTAAATCCCTCTCTATGAAGGATTTGAGAAATATTAGGAAGGACTTTAGTCATCATGAAGGTGAAACACTCATCTCCTGGTTGCTCCGATGCTGGGATAGTGGGGCTGATACTATAGATGTAGATGGCAGAGAAGCTAAGCAGTTGGGAAACCTGGCCAAGGATGGAGGTATCGATGAAGGGATTGGGAGAAAGACACGCACTCTCAGTCTCTGGAGGCGACTGATGTCAGCCATAAAGCGCAGGTATCCCTTCAAGGATGATATCGAATGCCGTCCAAGTAAATGGACCAACATGGAAAAAGGTATTAAGTACCTGAGAGAATTGGCTGTGCGAGAGGTGATTTATAGTGATAGGCAAGTGACTGTAGATCCTGATAAGATGCCATGCAAACGATCCATGCTAAAAAAGTTTGTACAAAGTGCACCACCAACATATTCCCACACATTGTCAACAATGGTCTGGGGAGGATCCGATACCGACACACCAACTGTAAGCGAAGTGGTTAACAAGGTACGACAGTATGAAGACAGTCTCTCTCGTCCTTTTTCTGTGGCATCTGGGGAAAAACTGACTGTGGTCACTGAGAAAATGACTGAGACAATGGAGCAAATGACCAAGAAAATAGTTGAGCACACCGATAAACTGCTTGATACATTAACCAAGGTAGAGGAAAAATCCCATTCTTCCCCTGCACAGAACCATGTTGCAGCTACTAAGAAAACACGCCCTCCTACTCAAGAGAAAAAACACTCTCCGACTCAAGACCAATCGAACCCACTCCGAGATTTCCTGTGTCTGTGCCTCTGCAACTATGGAGAGGATATGAGGAAGTGGGATGGAGAACCTATCTCAGCCTTACAGGCACGGGTGCTTGAGTTGCAAAGTAAAGCAGATAGAATTCTTACAGGAGGCATGCTGCTCCGACCTACAGTAGGCGATCCTATGGTCCAGGTAGGAACAGGTACTATGGTCGACATTAGAGGTGCCCTGCCTCCAGCCAGGAGGAGGAAAGGGACAACCGAATTTATTGGACTGTGTGGATTCGATGGCCTGGCACATTAGAGCCACAAAAGTATAAAGCCCTGGTGGACACTGGTGCACAGTGTACCCTATTGCCATCGAATCATAAAGGGGCAGAAACTGTCACTATTTCTGGAGTGACAGGCGGATCTCAAGAACTGACTGTATTAGAGGCTGAAGTGAGCCTAACTGGGAATAAATGGGAGAAACACCCCATTGTTACTGGTCCAGATGCTCCGTGCATCCTTGGCATAGACTATCTCAAGAGAGGGTATTTTAAAGACCCAAAAGGGTATTGGTGGGCTTTTGGTATAGCAGCTGTAGAGACTGAGGATGTTACACAGCTGTCAGCCTTCCCTGGTCTTTCAGATGACCCTTCTGTTGTGGGACTGCTGAGGGTTAAAGATCAGCAGGTGCCAATTGCTACTGCCACGGTGCATCGACGGCAGTATCGCACCAACCGAGACTCCTTAATTCCCATCCATAACCTGATTCGACGGCTAGAGAGCCAAGGAGTGATCAGCAAAACTCACTCACCCTTTAACAGCCCTATATGGCCAGTGCGGAAGTCTGATGGGGACTGGAGACTGACAGTAGACTACCGTGGCCTGAATGAAGTCACACCACCACTGAGTGCTGCTGTGCCAGACATGCTAGAACTTCAGTATGAGCTGGAGTCAAAGGCAGCCAAATGGTATGCTACAATTGACATTGCTAATGCCTTTTTCTCTATTCCTTTAGCAGCAGAGTGCAGGCCACAGTTTGCTTTCACCTGGAGGGGTGTCCAGTACACCTGGAATCGCCTGCCCCAGGGGTGGAAACACAGCCCTACTGTTTGCCATGGACTGATCCAGACCGCACTGGAGAAGGGCAGAGCTCCAGAACACCTACAATACATCGACGACATCATTGTGTGGGGTAACACAGCAGAAGAAGTTTTCAAGAAAGGTAGGAAAATCATTAAGATTCTTCTGAAAGCAGGTTTTGCTATAAAAAGAGGTAAGGTCAAGGGACCTGCACAAGAGATCCAGTTCTTGGGAGTTAAGTGGCAAGATGGGCGTCGCCAAATCCCAATGGACGTAATTAACAAAATAACATCTATGTCCCCACCTACTAACAAAAAGGAAACACAAGCCTTTTTAGGTGTTGTGGGTTTCTGGAGAATGCATATTCCAGGTTATAGCCAGATTGTAAAACCTCTCTATGAAGTGACTCGAAAGAAAAATGAGTTTATGTGGGGCCCTGAGCAACGACAAGCCTTTGAGCAAATTAAACAAGAGATTGTGCATGCAGTAGCCCTTGGACCAGTCCGAACTGGACGAGACATTAAAAATGTGCTCTACACCGCAGCTGGGGACAATGGCCCTACCTGGAGCCTTTGGCAGAAAGCACCAGGGGAGACTCGAGGTCGACCCCTAGGATTCTGGACTCGAAGGTATAAAGGCTCCGAGGCCAACTATACTCCAACCGAGAAAGAAATCTTGGCAGCATATGAAGGAGTTAGAGCTGCTTCAGAAGTAATTGGTACTGAGGCACAGCTCCTCCTGGCGCCCCGATTACCAGTACTGGGCTGGATGTTCAAGGGTAAAGTTCCTTCTACTCATCATGCCACCGATGCTACCTGGAGTAAGTGGGTTGCCTTAATCACACAGCGAGCTCAAATAGGAAACCCAAACCGTCCAGGAATCGTAGAAGTGATCACAAATTGGCCCGAAGGCAAAGACTTTGGAATGCCACCAGAGGAGGTGGTGACACGTGCTGAGGAAGCTCCACCATATAACGAACTCTCAGATGATGAGAAACAGTATGCTCTGTTTACAGACGGATCTTGTCGTATTGTAGGAAAGCATCGAAGGTGGAAAGCTGCTGTGTGGAGTCCTACACGACGAGTCGCAGAAGCTGCTGAAGGAGAAGGTGAATCGAGTCAATTTGCAGAGGTAAAAGCCATCCAGCTGGCGTTAGATGTTGCCGAACGAGAAAAGTGGCCAATACTCTATCTCTATACAGACTCATGGATGGTGGCAAATGCTCTGTGGGGGTGGTTAAAGCAGTGGAAGCAGAGCAACCGGCAGCGCAGAGGTAAACCCATCTGGGCTGCTGAATTGTGGCAAGACATTGCTGCCCGGCTAGGGAACCTAGTCGTAAAGGTACGTCATGTAGATGCCCATGTACCCATGAGTCGGGCCACCGAGGAACATCGAAACAATCAGCAAGTGGATCAGGCTGCTAAAATTTTCCAGACAGACTTGGACTGGGAACATAAAGGTGAACTATTCTTAGCTCGGTGGGCCCATGACACTTCAGGTCATCAAGGAAGGGATGCAACCTATAAATGGGCCCGTGACCGAGGGGTGGATTTAACCATGGATGCTATTGCGCAGGTTATCCACGACTGTGAAACATGCGCCGAAATCAAGCAAGCTAAAAGGTTAAAACCTTTGTGGTATGGAGGACGATGGCTGAAATATAAATATGGGGAGGCTTGGCAAATTGACTACATCACACTCCCTCAAACTCGCCAGGGTAAGCGCTATGTGCTTACAATGGTGGAAGCAAGCACCGGATGGTTGGAAACCTATGCTGTGCCCCGTGCCACTGCCCGGAATACCATCCTGGGCCTTGAAAAGCAAGTCTTGTGGCGACATGGCACTCCAGAAAGAATTGAGTCAGACAATGGGACTCATTTTAAAAACAATCTCATAAGTAATTGGGCCAAAGAACATGGCATTGAATGGATATATCATATCCCCTATCATGCACCAGCTTCTGGGAAGATTGAGCGATATAATGGACTGTTAAAAACCACCCTAAAAGCAATAGGTGGTGGAACCTTTAAAAATTGGGACAAGCATTTAGAGCAAGCTACCTGGTTAGTTAACACCAGGGGGTCCATCAATCGAGCCGGTCCTGCTCAATCAGACCTTTTACATACAGTAGAAGGGGACAAAGTCCCTGTGGTGCATGAAAGGAATATGTTAGGAAAAACTGTCTGGGTTTCTCCTCCTTCAGACAAAAGCAAACCCATTCGTGGGACTGTTTTTGCTCAAGGACCTGGATGTACTTGGTGGGTGATGCTGAAGAATGGAGAAGTTCAATGTGTACCCCAAGGGAATTTAACCCTTGGTGAGAATACTCAATTCTGAGCTGTATGATGCTGATCACTACATAATACTAACAGTGTTCAATAAGTGTTTTTCAGGATGACACAGTGGTGATGAAACCTGAGCTAGCTTCATCAACTGGCGTCCAGCAAGCTCTTCAAGATGAACATGCTACCACGGGCACAAACCACAATGAATTTCATACCATCTTTCCTGCCCTGAGATGAGATCCTGCAATCATGAATCAAATGGACTTAAACTTTTGTATATAAAGATAATCGTAGATGAGTGACCTGCATGTATCCATACATATATATATATCCTCTGTGTGTGCATAGATTTGATAGATAAAAGTAATAGTAATCTGAGCAAGATGCAAATGGTATGGAATAAGGGGTGGAATGTCCTGGTTTGAGGTAAAACAGGACCAATTTTGTTCATTAGCTTCGCTTCTTAGCTGGGCCTCTTTTAACTACTGAAATTAACAGCATATTGTGCAGACAAAGTTCACTCTCTCAGAGTGATAAGACCGATGTTTATAGCTGATGTCCAGACATGGTATGCAGGGAGGCTCTTGCTTACACTTATTGTTCTAACACCCAAGGCCAACCAGCTGTGTTATTTGCCACGTTGGAGGGTCGGAAGCGGAAAAGCATAATGGGGTCCCACCTGCGGGGAGGAGCGGACAGGGCAGGTGACCCAAAACTGACCAACAGCGTATTCCATCCCATCTGCCTCATGCTCAGTATAAAAGCTGATGGAGCAAAGGGTCAGGCTCCTTCTTTTTCGCTCCTTCTTTTTCGCCCTTCTTTTTCCCTTCTTGCTTCAACGGCTGACGTCTGAGGAGGACTCTGTCTGTTCGTCTGCCTTTGGACCCGATCCTGAATCCAGATCCGGAATCCAGTTCCCGTCCGTCACTGAGTCCAGCCTGGGACTGCCCCAGTGCCAGCCGGGTGTCGTGATTGTCATCTTGGGAGCTTGATACGGTTTTGTATATTTCTCATTATTTCCTTTTATTTTATTATTAATACTTCATTAAAGTAGTTTAGATCTTTCTAAACTCGTAAGTCTCTTTTTCCTCCTCTGCCTCTCTCTTTGAAGAGGGGTAGAGGGGAGCATCTGTCGGTCCCATCTGGGGTCCCCTATGTCCCCAGTGGCCGATTTGGCCTAAACCGCGACACTTGCCAAGTCACCGTCAATAAAATTTATTATTAGATTAAATTAATTTATTTTATTAAATTAATGCCATCTTTACATACCTAGATTTATCAGGTATTCAGGATGTTACTACTGGAGTCAAGTAGGCTGTTCCAGTTGTACTCGAAGAAATAACCTAGTTCTAGCTTTCTTTTGTATTATTTTCATATAGGGTGTTCTAAATTTGCTATTCCTAGGAAACTGTCATATAAAGGATAAAACATCAAAGGGAAAAGTCAAATGTTGAATCTAATCCCCTTGGGCAGGCAGGTAGGTAAACTAGGGAATGTTGATTTGTGCTATTTTAATTGCAGCTACTACAAACTCCCTCAGTTTCAGACATTCTCAGTCAAATGCTTTCTTCCATGGGGTAACATGATGGTTGGGAACTTAACAAGCAGAATTTTCGACACTGGGAGACTCTGAGATTAACTGAATGATCTGAGAATAATCAGGATTTTCTCAGACTCAAAGAAGTGATTTATAGATATAGTCTTCCTTCCTCCCTCCTTCCTCCCTTTTTCTGTTTTCATAATGGCATTTGGAAAAGGGGTTATTTGGTTTGCTTGCTTTTTTGTTTTCAGATAAGAGTTCACAAATTCAGTTATACACACCATCAAACAAAGACTTTCTAATAGTGCCACTTAGGTTTCTCGGGGATAACTTTATGCAGCTTTACTTATGCATTACATTATTTATTGCATTGTCTTGAACATTGTGTTATATTCCAGAATTCACCTTTTTCTTTGTGTGACCCTGAAATGCTCAAGTGCCTATTCCAGAAGGCAACAGGTGTCCGAAAACTACAGGAACTTTGTATTCCTAGTAGATCCTTCGCAGACTCTTCTGGAACAAAATATAATGGCATATACTGTGGATTACATAAAATGCTTATGTCATAAATTCCAGATTTTTGTTATTTGCCTCAACAGGAAAATCACCTGGGACTGATGCCTCATTATTTAAAAGTAATGAAAAGCTTAATTCACTGCTAGTGTAGTTACAGGTGTACTATACTCTTAAGAAGGGTTTTAGTGACAAGGATGTTTCCCACATCAAGCCTCCACTTTTAGTGTATTTCTGTTGAATTAGGGGGGCGGGGGGTGGTGTGAGAAAAAAAGCATTTCTTACTACACATTTAGGGCCATGGGAAATCTGCTCCTCATTTGCTTCATTAACAGGCAGACATGGGGACATGCTCTTTCTTTTGCAGCATCCTCCACCTTTGGGAAGCACAATGGTATCTTCAAATATTTTACAAAGCAGACTGTAATGCTCTGGTCTATAAGGGCAGAATTATGAGTACCATTGTCAGATACTTAAACAAAGGAGTCTGTTTATTTCTTAAGTACCAAGAAAAATCAGATTAATCTGGAATTGTTCAACATCTTTGAAAAAAATCAGGCCACTTAGGTATTGAAATATCTGTTAAGAACCTAAATTTAGTATCTACCTGTGTCTGCATTCAAATGTCATGGACTCCGACCATTCTGCAATTGAATGGAGGGCAGTCTTTTCATCCTTCCTGCTTTTGGTTCTTTTGAGATGTGGATTAGGAAGGTTCTGGGCTTCATCTTTGTTATTATCCAGTTTTCTTTGCTGCTGGAACATTCAGGTATAATTAAAGGTTGTTCTTTTAAAATTCTGTGGTGCTCACAGAACCGCTCGTTTCCCTTTTTGTTTTTCTCTACTTTGAGGATTATGACTCATCACATCCCCTAACTAGTTCTCTATCTGAACAGCTCACGTTACCATGGGATGGCTGCAGTGGTAAACAGATCTATTCTTTCTCCACTCTTTACCCCTTTGTGCATTTTGCTCCCATGTGCAGTAGAAGCTTTGCTCCGTGTCTTAAAATCAGTCTCCAGGGGACGCTAGATCCTTCCTGTGCATATGGTGAAGATCAAGCTGGAAGAAAGGAGGAAAATTATGGTTTTGCTTTTCCCAGCATACTAACTAGTACAGTCATATCACAGCATCAAAAGCAATGCATTGTACCTCATAACAGATGTTCCAGGTACATCTCTCACAAGGGTAGGAAAGCTGGGAGAGAATATGAATCTGCAAATCCCTTCTGATCTTTATTCTGCCTCTGAAACTACAAAACTATATTGCACTTGCACAAAGCACGCACAGAAAAGTAAGAGGAACCCTTTCTGACGGTCAGTTTATCCTGCTTCTGTCAGTAGCCAGGAGACTGATTTTTAAGGACCTGTTCCTGGTTTCCTTTGGACCAGTTCCTCACAAAGCCAGCAATGCTCAATGGAGAACCAGAGTATAAGTGGGTTTGGTATAAGGCTAAAGTATTCACATCTGTCGCTTCCCTATGGCTCTCCCAGTGGCTGTGGCTTCTGCAGACACAAGGGAACTCCCAGCCTGTACCCTTCCGTTCATAACTGAATACCACAGCATTGATAGTTTGCTCTTTGATGACTATTATTTTGGTAGTAACATACTGCCTATACCTGTATATATCAAAATATGTAGTACCCAGCCTATTTTCCCTTCAGCTAGGCAGCAGGGGAAGTTTACACTGGGGTTTTCCCCCAAGGAACAGATTGGCCTCACCATCCTGAAGGTGCCTGAATAACTGCAGTACAGCCCTGTCATCCTCTCTTACTTAGACCATGGTTCAATGAAACAATACATTCAGTTCACAGGTTTCTCTTGCAGAATCAAAAAGACCGTTGTGGCAAGATATAAGGCTGTGATACGGAACATGCTTCATTCTGCTGCTTCAGAAATTTTTCAAATAGGTTAACTTTCTCCCGGTCTTTACGTTGGACCAGATGTCATCTGTCTGCACTTCTGAAAATTTAGGAGGCTCAAGTCCCCAGAAGCTGGTCTTTTTTTTGGTTTATTTTATGCAGCAACTTCTTGCCATTGCTAACATCTCCAGTTTGTTAATTATCTGCTATAACCGAAAGCTTGCATGGTAGGCTCTGAATCTTCTGCTGTTTGCCGAAGGCCTGAAGAATTATGTGTCACATTTACACATAATTCTGCTTATCCCCCTACAAAAATTTCTTATAATTCTAATTATGCAGCCATGAGGAACTGAATGAGTCTATCCAGATGTTGTAGGGGAGGACAAAATATAGTGGTTGCCACTAAAATTATGCAGTTATGTACCGGAACAGGGCCAACGCACACCTTTCAAAGACTAGTGTTTATCAAATACTGTCCTCTGCCGCCGTCGCCGAGATCTGTGAGTCATGCAGGACCGGAACGACAGAACACACCGATGCGATGCACAGTCGAACATTTATTTCCGCTACAAGCCCGATTTTATAGACAGATCAGCTTAGTTTGCGCAACTAGCTAAATGTTAATTGGCTAATTCCCCCGGGCACGAACTGTCTATGCGACCCGTCTTTGTCTTCCATTGGTTCCTTTTGATGTTGCCTTTATGTTGCAAACATCTTGGAATGTCCCGTTATCATTCCGTCCTTGATGGTTACTCCAACTTCTTGGCTCCTTTTCCAGCTGCCAGCTGTCTCTTCTTGTGTCCTTCCCAGCCTCGGTACCCGAGATAAAGGTGCAGCCTAAAACTATCTAATGCCTTGCAATCTCATGAGAAGTAGAGGCTTACACATTCTGTTTAGACAAAGAGGTAGTTATCATGTTTATACTGATACTCTGTAGCTTCTAAAGATCAAGGGCAAAGAGGGCTATAGTGTTCAGGCACAGCTGCTACTCTGAGCAATTTAAGGTGATGTCAGAGGCATTGCAGTTTCTTTGGCCTACAATGTTAAAAGTTTCATGTTCTATTAAAAGCTTGAAAGCTCGGTTAGTCAGGACCCGGCATCTCCCCCTCTTTTATTCATTTATGGCACAACTGTAAGCGGTTGTTCTACTACGGCAATCAATGGCGTTTGATTAAAAAAGACTCGCCTCACTAGTCGTTCTATCATTTGTTGTAGGCATTGCAATAGGCAGGGTAGAAAAACCAAAATAATGACAATGATTAGTAAGATCAATAAGCCGGTTTTAACTAGCGAAGCAAGCCAGCCCGTGATGCCCCAAGACTTAAACAGCGAGTCTAGCCATGATGCATTGTCTGTGGATACTGCATGTAAGACATGCGCATGTTCCCATATTTTCTGCACACTAGACAAAACAATCCCTGACTGGTCGACAAATGTACAGCAAGAAGCGTTAATAAGGGTACAGACACCTGCTTGAGCAGTGAGGAGATCCAGAGCCTCACGGTTCTGCCAAACTGTTTCTCTTAGTGATTGAACTTCAATTTGTAATCCGGTGATGGCTGTTGCAGTGGCATTAGCAATAAACTCCATTTCAGCAGAGATATTGACTATGGCACGCTCTAACTGCTGGACACCTAGCGAGGGGAAAAGTGCCCGTACAAAACTATGAAAACCAGTGCTATAGGTAACCAAGGGGTTCGCATACCTCTTATAGCGAGTCTGAGCCCAAACTCCTCTTAAAATACCGTGCAGGTCACTGTGGTTGAATATTTGTAGGTTGGGCATTAACATGCCCAACGTACAGTGCCCAGTCCAGTTCCCAGGGAGCTGGTTTTTTTTTGTGGGTTTTTTTTTTTTTTTTTTTTTTTTTTTGGCGTAGCCATCACCACATAACCACCGTAAACCTGCTGGTAAATCACATGTGGCATTAATCTGGAGTGACTGGTTGACACCGCTTCGGGCGTAAAGGAAATCACTCCACTGTTGCACATTCTCACCCTTGGTACTATTTGCAGGCCCTGCTGTGATTGGGTCATACTTTCCATATTTTAGCTTCAGTGAAGTCCAATTACCTACAGAAGTATTAAACTTTCCGTAATAGGGAGCAGTGGCTTCATTCCACGATACAGCAGGATTGCCTTGGGTGTAGTTGATAAAAACAACAGTATTATTCAATAGCTGTAACGTGAAAGGATGGTGCACAATGGGACTGGACAGGTTTCGGCATCGATAGCTCGTGCTTAACATGGAATATGGGTTGTACTGACTCCAATTCGTAATCGGGATTCCTAGAAGCGGGTTATTAAACTGATCAGACATCCCACAAACCCAACATGACTTTAACTTGGTCACATTGACAGCCTTCTGTACTAACGCGACAAACGAATTCCCTGTAAATGCAGCAAGCCCTATAGTAGCAAGAGCACAGAGCAGGACTACCCAACTACGCCACATGGCGACACTAATGTAGCGAGAGCAGCACCTAGCAAGGCGTTGCTGATAAGCTTTAGTTGCTTCCCACACGTTACCCGTATCCACGATCGACACACAAGGCCATGCACCCTACAGGCACGGCTATACTTCTGTTGTTCGGTTTCTGACACCCCAGAGCGCTGTAAGCGTGTCAAGATCGTTCTGGGATCAGGTGGTTAAAGGGCTCCTAAGGTTTCATTACTTGGGTGGATCTTCCTGAGGAGTGGGATCAATAGGCGCTGGACTCGGCGTTGCCTCCGCTGTTCCGGACTGTTCATTTGATATAAACGGCTTTACCCATTTCGCTGGAACCCACTTGGGCTTTTCCCCATCTGCAGAGACACAAGCATATCCCCGCCCCCAAGTTAACAATTCGTAAGGACCCTCCCAGGTACTGGTTTGAGGATGGAATACTTGCACTTGCACCCCAGATTGACCCTCTTCGGGGCATTTATGATGTCGCAGGATGGGAGGGTCTCGCTGACCGCCCCTAACATTCAACCAGTTTAGCACAAAAAGCGTAAGATCTAAGACTTCATGAGGCGACTTACTCCCTATTAACCCTCCGTTCTCCCCCTGTTTCATTAAAATTGTGAGCTGGCGTTTTAATATTTGATGCGCTCGCTCGACTATAGCTTGTCCTGTGCTGTTATAGGGAATACCAAAAGTATGCTCTACACCCCATGCTGTGAGAAATCGAGCTACGGCCATCGCATGATACGCGGGGCCATTGTCTGTTTTGATTACATCGGGAACGCCAAGAATGGCAAACGCTCTGGTCCAATGTTGAATTATTGCTTTCGAGGATGTGGAGGTAGCGGCAGTGGCCCACAGCACCGCGGAGCAAGTATCCACAGAAACGTGCAAAAAACCGTAGCCGTCCAAATGGCGCAAATTCAGTCACATCTGTCTGCCACAATTGTCGGGGAGTCAGGCCTCGTGGGTTAACCCCCCCCTCCTGTAAGGGGGGTAATTCGTGCACAGTCGGGGCAGGCAGCGACTATTGCTCGGGCATCAGTCTTTGAAAGCTGGAATTGCCGGCACAGAGCCGCTGCTGATTGATGGAAGAATCCATGTGACTGACGAGCCTTCTGTAACTGTGCCGTGGCGACGAGTTGGTCAGCAAGCGCATTCCCTTCCGCGAGACCCCCAGGGAGTAGCTGATGGCTCCTTACATGGGTCACAAAGAGGGGCGCCTGCCTTTGAGCAAGAAGGTTCCAAAGCTGGAATACAATTTCAAACAATTTCTGGTTCATAATTCTTCCTAAAAAGGAGTTGGGTAAGCGACGAAGCAGCCCGACAGCATACAACGAATCTGAAACAATGTTGAGAGGTTCATTGTCCCACCGGCGAAGGACTTCTGCGATAGCCACTAATTCCAATACTTGCACTGAGCCGGTTGCGAGAATGATGTGTGACTCCCAGTGTCCATCAGCATTACGCCACACGTACCCAGATTTTCCTGTCTTTCCGCTGGCATCAGTGAATACAGTTAATGTATCAAGCGGCTGCTGTGCGATTATCTGTTTCGGTGTAAAATTTAGACAGGACTTAAACATAGGGTGAGACGGGTAATGGTTATCTATAGTCCAGGGCTGACTCAAGACCAGGAGTGCGAATTCATCGCTACACTGGCATGCCATTTCCACGTGTTCCAGGGACATGGGCAGAATTAGTTCAGATGGTGGTCGCCCCATAAGCGTAATTGCTCACAACCTTCCTTTATTTATAATGTGGCTGTAGGCTTCCAGTCGAGTGGTAACTGTCCGAGGGTAATGACTAGGGCTAAATATCCATTCCAATATGCTCAGCGGGTTATTTTTACTCGTGACCCACTGGGCTAGCAGGCCTATTAGTTCACTTCCGTGATCACAGATAAACAGCTTTACTGGCGCCTCTGGGATAAGTCGAGAAGCCACATTCCGACCAATCTTCTCCTCGATTACTTTTAGCGCCCTTTTGGCATCGTCTGTTAATTGTCGCGGCTCTTGGGGGTTGCGGCCATTGTGCAGTAACGCAAACAACGGCTGCATGTCTTCGTTCGTAATGCCACACAAAGTACGCACCCACTGGATATCCCCGACCAATTTTTGAACATCATTCAATGTTTTAATTGACGTTCGAATGTGTAACTTCTGGGGGCGAATAACAGTTTCTGTGAGCTTCAATCCTAAATATTGCCAGGGACATTGGCGCTGGATTTTTTCTGGAGCGATAACCAAGCCCCACTGTTCCAACTGGGTTTTTAACTCTTCTATACTCGCCGATGTGATCCCTTGAGGCCTTGCCATTAGAATATCATCCATATAATGGTATATCAAATACTCAGGGTGCTTTTGCCGAAAGGGCTGTAAGGCCAGGTCAACGTACCATTGACAAATTGTCGGGGAGTTTTTCATTCCCTGTGGTAAAACCGTCCACTGGTACCTCTGAGCAGGGGCCATACGATTTTGCGATGGGATGGTAAAGGCAAACTTGTCGCAGTCGTCTTTGTGCAGAGGTATGGTAAAAAAACAGTCCTTTAAGTCTATCACCACCACCTGCCAACCGGCGGGTATCATGGTTGGTGAAGGCAAGCCTGGTTGTAAGGCACCCATTTCTTGTAGCACTGCGTTTACGGCCCTTAGATCTTGCAATAACCGCCACTTCCCTGATTTCTTTTGGATGGTAAAAACTGGAGTATTCCACGGGCTCGTAGAGGGGACCAAGTGTCCAAGTTGCACCTGTTCACTGACGAGATGTTGTAGCTGTACGAGCTTATCTTCTGGCAGCGGCCACTGATCCACCCAGACCGGGGTTGAGGTCAGCCACGTTAGCTTCAAGGTCGGTCGAGGCGTGCTCGTGTCAATGGCCGCCACTAAAAAGGCGTCTGTAGAGTGCAGCCCCATTGTCCCAGGACATCTCTTCCCAATAAGCAAATATCCCCGGGTAGGACAAACGGATGCACTAAGGCCACCAGCCCATGCTCCGTGTCCTGAAATCGGATCATGGCTCGGCTTTTCAAAGTGGGCACCGCACCCCCTACTCCCATTATTGCCCCGGAGAGAGGTTCAACAGGCCATGGAGTGGGCCAGAATCGCTGGCCTATAATTGTTACATCGGCCCCTGTATCCAACAAAAAAGGCATGGGGCCTGCTGTAGTTCCATCTGGACCCTTAAGGATTACCCGACGCTCTGGTCGCCTTTTCTCAATTGACTCCACAAAGGCTATCTGAGTTTCTCCCGTGGAACCAAAGCTCTGATTCCCACGTTCCTTCTTACTAGCAATAGGCACAGCCGCGCGGAATGGCACTAGCTGAGCTATTTTTGTCCCCCTTTTTATTGTAATGGGGGGTGCTAGTGCTCTGACCATTATTCTGATAGGACCAGTATAGTCAGCGTCAATGACGCCAGGCAATACAAAAAGACCTTGACAAGAGGCAGAGGACCGGCCGATCAATAAGGCGCTAAGGTTGTCTCCCAGCGGCCCCGATTCCACTGAGGGAACAACCTTTACTTGATCGTCCTCAAAAGTAACGTCTATTCCCACGGCCAGATCAACTCCGGCTGACCCTCGTGTCCCGGCAAGCAGCCGTTTGAGGCAACCATCACTTTGGGGTATTTCGCTGTCCCCGCGCCCCCCATCTGGGCGCTGGTCCGGGAGTTTCCCGGCAGGGGAGTGCCGTCTCTTCTAAACCGTGACCTGCATTCATTTGCTTTATGCTCAAATTTATCACATCGATCGCACGTTCCTGCAAATCCATCTCT
Organism: Pluvialis apricaria; assembly: GCA_017639485.1. Classification (NCBI taxonomy): domain Eukaryota; kingdom Metazoa; phylum Chordata; class Aves; order Charadriiformes; family Charadriidae; genus Pluvialis; species Pluvialis apricaria. Next base: position 19,769,452 of record CM030043.1, read on the forward strand.
ACTGCCTGCTTCCACTCTTTTACGATTGGGACAATTCCGTTTGAAATGTCCATCCTGTCCACAGGCAAAACAACCTGTGCGGGACTTAGGACCCCTATCCCTTCTTCCCTGCTGCAGGGCAGGTCTCAAGGCCGCCGCTAGCGCACTTGCATGAATACGAGCCCGTTCTTTTTCCTCCTGCATTCTCGGTATCTTTGAACAGGCTTCTACATAGCGGGTAAGACTGGATCCCGCAGGCAAGGAAGCAATTATTTGCTGACATTGGGAATTAGCATTTTGTAACGCAAGATCTTTACAAACTGCCTTTTTGGCCTCCGGGGTAAGGGTTGGCGCAGCATCTATAGAGGCCTTTAGCCCATCAATGAACTGCATATACGGTTCCCCTACGCCCTGCTTCACCTGAGAGTATGGGGGAACCGGCGTTCCTAAATTTGGTAGCTCCTCCAAAGCGGCGAGGGCCAGCGCCTGTGTTTGTTGCGTCACCCTGGGGTCTAATGCCGCCTGCGTGGCCCCATCTGCATACTGCCCACTGCCAGTCAGCATGTCCAAGGTGGCAAAGCGCAGTGGGTCTCCCGGCGGCCGGTTAACATTGTCTAGCATAGCAACTTCCAACTTGTCCTTCCATTTCTCCCTCCACAGCATATACATCGTGGGTGATAAAACCAATTCAAGTAGAGTTTTGATATCAATGGGCAACAACACCTGTCCCTTAAAGAAGGACCATAGCAGCTGCCTAGTGGCCTTATTATCCAACCCATATTGCTGTACCGACCGCTGCAAATTACTGATAATCTTCCAATCAAATGGAGCCCACTGCCGCTGTTCTCCTTGGACCATTACTGGCCATGCTTGTAGGGACGACGGTAGCATTGTCCCCTCTATTCGGGCATTCTCAATAATGCCCCTCCATCGCATTCCTGGACTAAAAGCAGGGTCCTTTGCTGAAGGGGAGGGAGGCGGGTGTGGTACATCGAACGAACCGGTGTTCCCGTCCTCCCCCCTCTCCGCGTTTTTGGACTGATATTCCGCAGTCCGCCACTCTATTCCCCGTTTCCACGCCGCTTTTTCCTCCTCCCCCACTCCACTACCAAACCGGCCCTGCAAGTACTCATCCGCATCCTGCAAAGACATTTCCCCATCCTCCAACATGCGGCGGATCCAGTTACGCTGCTTATGCTCAGAAACCCCCGCCTCCCTCAAAGGCTCCTCAGCAGACCTTGCTTTCGGGCGCCTCCGCTTCATTAAGCGCGACCTTTTCACTCCCCCCCAATCCATCAGAAACATCCCCAAACACCGTCCGCTCCAAAGTTTTAATTCCAGTAACTATGGATTGTTGCGCTCGCTTATAAGCGTCCTTCACCACGGCGTTTTTCGAGCCTCGGTCTAGTCGTTTCATTTCCTCTAGTAGCCCCAGCATTAACTCTTCCTGTCCTTGCAGCATCTGTCGCAGGTCACTCGCTGGGCAAGTGTTGTCAGCACTGTCGTACTCCATGGGCTCGTCGCACACTGGGTCCGTGGTGTTTTTATACTCCGGGTTTGCTGGTGCCGCAGGAGTCACGGGCTGCGGAACAGCAGGGGCACTTGGTCCGAGGGGAACGTGATTGATATCGTCTTCCTCTTCCCAAAGCCCTTCTTCCTTTCGTTGCACTGGCCAGGCAGTTAAATCCTCCTCTCCGCTCGTCTCTGCCGAGAGGGAGGCTCTGGCAGCCAATGCGATGGCTGCTTCCCCTCTCAGGGTAGCCACCATAGTTTTGACTCGCCGGTATATGGGAGCTAAGTGTTTAGCGTCCTTATTGCCCATTTGCACCGACTCCCATAACTCCATGCCCACCTTCTTCCAAACTTCAATATCATATAGCTGGCTAGGGGTTTTTAGAAGCCCACGACGCCGACACCACAGTAACAATGTCTCTATCTCGGCTGCAGTGAGGTCTTCTCCCAGCCTTTTTGCCACCCGCAGCAAACTTTGTACCGCTGCTTTTTCAACCGCCGATACGGCGGACCCCATACTGCCACAGTCCCTTAATTTCCAAGGGGCGGATCCGCTCCTGCCTCTCTCGGGCAGCCCGGCTTACCTCAACGCCGGCCGGCAGTATCCCTGCTTTCTTCGGCACGTAGGCGAATCACGTCGGGGTCACCAATTGCCGCCGTCGCCGAGATCTGTGAGTCATGCAGGACCGGAACGACAGAACACACCGATGCGATGCACAGTCGAACATTTATTTCCGCTACAAGCCCGATTTTATAGACAGATCAGCTTAGTTTGCGCAACTAGCTAAATGTTAATTGGCTAATTCCCCCGGGCACGAACTGTCTATGCGACCCGTCTTTGTCTTCCATTGGTTCCTTTTGATGTTGCCTTTATGTTGCAAACATCTTGGAATGTCCCGTTATCATTCCGTCCTTGATGGTTACTCCAACTTCTTGGCTCCTTTTCCAGCTGCCAGCTGTCTCTTCTTGTGTCCTTCCCAGCCTCGGTACCCGAGATAAAGGTGCGGCCTAAAACTATCTAATGCCTTGCAATCTCATGAGAAGTAGAGGCTTACACATTCTGTTTAGACAAAGAGGTAGTTATCATGTTTATACTGATACTCTGTAGCTTCTAAAGATCAAGGGCAAAGAGGGCTATAGTGTTCAGGCACAGCTGCTACTCTGAGCAATTTAAGGTGATGTCAGAGGCATTGCAGTTTCTTTGGCCTACAATGTTAAAAGTTTCATGTTCTATTAAAAGCTTGAAAGCTCGGTTAGTCAGGACCCGGCAGTCCTCCTGAAGGATACCTGAAGGAATGTCCCATTATAAACGGGGAGGGGAAGAGAGAGAGAAGCTCTCACACTACTCTAAAACTACACCCCCAGTGCTGCTGCAGACACAGATGTGGGGGAGAAATTTGTGCAGCCAATTATTTCCTTCAAAATTCACTCCCCATCTTTTACTTACATTCTGCAACTGGTTAAGAAAGAACAGTAACATATCCCAATAAAAATGGTAACGCTTAGACAGCTCTCCATGTGGCAAGGAAGAAGAATACATAATGCTCTGCTTAAAAGAAGAAGAGGGACTGAATGAAAAGGAAAGATGTACAAGACAAATAAGAGAGGAGCTCAGAAACAACTCAGACTCTGCAGATGTGCTGCATCTGTTTGCTTTCCCACTGGGGACACTGAGATAGAGAGATTAAGGCATTTATATGGAGGTGATTAGACAACTAGATCAGATACGCAAAATGCAGATAGGTTGACTTGAAGTCTACAGCAACGATAATACTGTAACAAAGGGGTGAATATAATTCACTGTCTATGCATTAAACATTGAACATATATGCCATAAACCAGCCCATGATCTTACAGTGACGGAGTAAAACCAAAACTGACCTTGCAAAGGATACACACAATCAAATGAAATTTTAACCTGTTAAAAGCTGCGTGCCACTTTGCTTTCAAAGAAAGATAAAACTGGTACTCATACATATACAGTCCAATCCTGATTATATTAAAGGAAAATGTAAAAACATGTCCTTGTAGAAATATTGCTGATGTGAAGTTGGAAAGAAGGAAGCAAACATAAAAAGCTGCCATTCAAAATAAATCCTTCAGAATGAGAACTTTAAGTAAAAAAGAGCTAAAAGCAAAAATAATGTCACCCAATGGGTATGGCATATCTGCCTTGTAGTAGTCTTCAAAAATAACCCTGATCTGTAAACTTCACAAGGGAAGTTTAGTTTAGGACTAGAGGTAACGGGCACAAACGAGCACAGGAAGTTCCATCTTAACATGAGGAGGAACTTCTTTACTTTGAGGGTGGCAGAGCAGTGGCACAGGCTGCCCAGAGAGGTTGTGGAGTCTCCCACTCTGGAGACATTCAAAACCCACCTGGACGCTGTCCTGTGCAACCTGCTGTAGGTGTCCCTGCTGTGGCAGGGGGGTTGGACTTAGATGATCTCCAGAGGTCCCTTCCAACCCTGACCATTCTGTGATTCTGTGAAGATAAAGGCTATCAATTCCAGTCTTTGTGACTTAAAAAAACCCTCTGTATTTCTTTTAATTCCACCTCTACCTGTAAATACAAGTAACCAATGAAAGTCACCTCTTCACAAGTAATTCCTCACTATTGTCATAAATAACTATGTATGTATGTAGAAAACCACATTTATTAGCAAAAATGCTTCTGGCTTTAACATTCACTCTGGAAATACTGAGAAATGGAGCCTCATAAGTTATTCATAAGATCAGAATTAATGCAGTCACTATTCCTGGCTCCTGATTAAATGCTGTCTTGTAACTTAGTAACACTGGAAATAATGACCAGATGATAATTTTCTCAAATTGAGTCAATGAAGAGAAGGTTTGATATGTCAAGTTGCAACATTACTTGACCAACAGAAGTACGCCTAGAGATCCATCCGCAGTTGTGGAGACGATCTTCTGTGTTTGCATGGGACGCTGTATGCAGACAAAGTCCATTTCTAATGATGGGTTCATTCTCACTCTTTCACTATGATAGTTAAGACAGTGATAGATGGTGATGAAGAAACAGAAATTTACAATCTTAGAATAATGAGAAAAGGAATTGAGGGCAAGGTTTTTTTTTTCAGCTCATCCTCACAGATATTAGTGGACAGAATTCATTCAACATGATGTTGAGCTGTAAATCCTCTGTCAGAATTCCATATAGTATACAAGACCACTCATCACTGATAACTTATCTTGCTAGAGGCTTCAATACAAAAGACAAGCAAGACACAAAGAAAAAACTTATATTCTTATTGCCAAGATTTATGGCAAGAGTTGTATAAGAACCCCCAGCAAATTCCAAAATTAAACAACTCCTCTTCCCCTAGAATTTAAAACAAATAAAAGGCAAATTCTAAAAATTAATCAGAAAATATCTGGGATAGGAAAAAATCAATAAACACAAAGACAAATTAGTAAAGAACAATGAAAACACACACACACACACATATATTTGTACACCACACAGGTTTGGAAAGCATAAACCATTGAAATGGAGTCACTGAAGTAGAGAAAAATCTCGTGGGTTAGACACTAGACAACAGTTACTCAGTTAATGCGCAAGTTACAAAAGGAGACCTAATGACTGGAGGAAGGCAAAAAAAAAAAAGGGGGGTGGAGCAAGGAAAGAAAAGTATAGAAGGGCAGAGAAGTATTAAATGCTAAAGCAGAAAGTCGTCATTGCCCCAAGAAAAAAAAAGAGAAGAGAAGAGAAGAGAAGAGAAGAGAAGAGAAGAGAAGAGAAGAGAAGAGAAGAGAAGAGAAGAGAAGAGAAGAGAAGAGAAGAGAAGAGAAGAGAAGAGAAGAGAAAAGAAGAGAAGAGAAGGATTAAAATCAGCCCAGACCTTGAGGGTAGCCATTAAAGGCACAGAGCGGGAGCGCGCACTCCATCCACGGATGAGTACGAAGCGGCTGAGGAACGCGAAAAAGGCGGACGGGAACTGAGCGGCTCCGCCAGCCCCGGCTGCGCTCCGCACCCACGGGGGTCCCGGCGCGCAGCGGCCGCGGGGGCGGTGCTGGGGGGGGTGGGGGGAGGCTGCGCATCCCGCGCAGTGCCGGCGCGGAGGCGGAGGGAGGAGAAAGGAGAGAAGGAGGGCGCAGCGTTGCGGAGCGCCCCGCCGGGGATGGGGCGAGTCGGGGCGGTGCGGAGCGGTGCGCTGAAGCGGTGGGCGATGGATGGCGGGGAAGGGACGAGGCGGGGATAGGGGCTGCCGGAGCCGCCGAGCTACGGGCCCCGGGGCTGGCTGCCGCCGGGGGTTCCCCGCTGGCAGCCGCCGCGGTGTAAAGGCGAAGATTGGCCGGGTGCGGAGCGGAGCGGGCAGCGGAGGCGGCTCTGCAGAGCGCGGAGGGGAGGGAGGGTCGTCAGCGCTGGAGGCGAATAAAATACATTCAAAAAGCTAAAAAAAAAAAGAAAAAAAAAATCGACCTGGAAGGGGGGGTGGGAAAGAGAGGATGGGGGGCAGAAAGTGGTTCGTGGTCGCATGGGTTAGAGAGGAGTAGTATCGGGGGAGAGCGGTCGTCAAGTCGCCCTTTCGCCTTCACGCTCGGGGGCAGAGGAGCGAGGAAGAGGAGGAAATCGGGGAGGAAGGCGGCGAGGAGCGGGAGGGGAAGGGATGGGGGGGGGTCCGTGTTCGCTTAGGGGTAGGGGCGAGCCGCGGGCGGCGGTGTGAGGCGACACACACATAAACACACATACACACCCATCACACACACCGCACCACACACACATCCCCACCACCACGTCCATCCGGGGGCGGGCAGAGCCGCCGCCCCCCCCCCCGGGAGCGGACGGGGAGGCGCCTCGGCCCCCCCGGCGGGGAGGGGGCACGGCGGGGCCTGGAGGGGCTGGCGGGAGCTGCCGGCGCGGACGCCTTCACCTGGGTCTCTTCATCAGTGAGGCAGGCGAGGAGGAGGAGAGGCGGTCGGGTCTGGAGAACTACCGCTGGATGGTTTAAAAAAGATAAAGGGGAAAAAAAAAAAACCAACTCTGCAATCCTCTGCTCCCCACAGGCTCAGCACCATAAGGGACTGCTATATTTGAGGCTGTCAGGAGGATGGGAGAGAGAGACTGAGAGTCAGGGCGGGAGAAAGACAGTGCCACAGCAGCGGTAAGTGTCTTTGCCATTCCCCCAGCCAAGGCACTGATTTCCCTGGTTAGACTTCGGAGCGTGTGCAGATTATTTGTTGTAATATCCATTGTGGCATCTCTGTGAGCAGTCTGCTGTGAAGCCAGCGATGGCGAGAGATCCCGGCTTTGGGCTCCTGCTCCAGGTTTATCTGTTTTGCTTCTTGTTTTGAATCTTCTGTTGGAATTGTTGTCATAATTGAGCAGAAAAGTTGAAGCAGAAATTACTGTGATCTGCTGTATGCTTCCTGTCATTTAACTAGCTAGCAAACTATGGCAGTGAATGAGTTGTGAAGAGAGATGTGAGGCTTTTAGAACAAATACATACTCCAGAGAAAGAGTGCCGATTTTAATGTGCTAATTTTTTATGTTTGGGAGAGCTACCGTGCTAATGCTCGAGGATGAAGCAGAAAATAACCGCGCGTATTGAGTTTATAGCGATGCACTAAAAGTTGTGTTGTTATGAAGTTCAGAATGGTACTCGGCTTTGGGATAAACAATTATCTCCTGAATTAGAAAAGTACGGTGCCTGGACTGTTCTCCTTTGGTGACAGGCACAGGAGATGGAATTACATAAAGATGCACTGATTTTTCCTCTCTGATGTGAGTACAGTGGATAAGACTATGTGGAATGTCTATGAGCTGGCTAGAAGATGAACTGAGAGTTATATCTCTGACACTGAGCATGAAACTCTGTTTTTAAGGTTTTTTATCTCAGAGAAAAAATCGGCATCCATTACTGTATGTGTACTTCTTCAGATGTTTAGTTTCATTCCTGTTGAGCACAGAAACTTCATAAAACAGAATTTACACAAGATGGTGTAATGTAACTACTTAGGACTAAAGTTTTCTATGTATGTGTTGCAATATTTCAAAAATCTAACATAATGTTTTTGCTGTTTGTTCATTTTTTTAATTTAAAAAGTAATGCTTTCCTTGAATGACACCTTTTCAGGAATGTTTTTTAATGAAGAACATGATGCCAAATTTTTCTAAGGAGTTACAGCATTCCCCCAGTCGTCAGTGAGCTTTGGATCAGACCCTAAAGTTTGAAACTACAAATAAATTACATGCTCACTGTTAGCCAAAAAGCTAAGGGGGATTCCTGATAATTAAAATTTGGATGACATTTTCCAATTAATAAAAGTGCAATTAATTATTGCTGAGTTATAGTAGAACTCCTTCAGAGGTACTTTATGGCAATCAATATTAACACAAAATCAGTTCATCGTGATTAATATAGTTACAGTGGATATCAAAAGAATTAGCAATAATTGGGCCATTACTTTAAAGTGCTATAAAAATATCTATTAGAATTTGTAAAAATAGATTTTCATAAATTGTCTTTAATTACTGTAGCATTTAACTGCAAAGTTTCAAGTTAAAAAAAACCAAGCAAAAACCTAAAACCCTTTCAATATCTGTCTCATTGGGGGGAAGACACTTGTTTAGTAGTGTGAGGTATACTAAAAGGAAGACAGAAAACTGAGATGTGAACTATAGTGACTAACTGAGGAATATTTCATGTACAGCGGCCCTCTGTGGCAATATACTTTTAGCTGTGAATGATTAAGAGATGTGGTTAAGAAGACAAAGTCCTGGAAGACAACAAATATGTAAAAGGAGGATGAAGTGTTAAGCATTCTTGAAGGTGATCACAGCTAAATAGTTTTAAAAGTGGACTATTCAACATGCAGTTCTGCTGTTTCATACACTTACAAAGCAAATGCCCATGCAAAAAAAGTAAGAACTAGCAGAGCGTGACATAAAAGTGTGAAGATAGCTACAAATGGTCTGGAGACTAAGAGTGTAGATTTTAGGTGTGTTGGTCAATATGAAGCTGAAGGTCATACATTGAATTCTAGGTTAAAATGTCAGGGGAAGGGATCTTAATTTTGTTTTATATCAAGGGTGGATACACTACAAATGAAAACAAAAAATACAAAAACTCTGAGTGGCTGAATTATATCTGAGAACTTGAAAGAATAGAGCTTTCAAAACAGATCTTGAGGAAAAATATCCTGGCAGCTAAGATAAAAGCTATGATTAAAAACTCTGCTGTTAGGAAGTAATAAAGGGCAACTTTAAGAAATGCATAACTTAGAGGACTGTCAGCACAGGTTCAATACAGGAAGGTCATGACTGGCAAATTTGCTTGAGTCCCCTGAATAAGTTGCTGACATGGCAAACTATTGGGGAATCAGTGATATGATTTATGGGGGTTTTAGAAAATGTCCGGTTCTGTGCTCCACAAAATATTGATTTGGAAAGTAAATTTTGGAAGGAGTGCTGGAATGAATTCAAACCTGACTTAGAGATAGGGACCAGAGGGTGTCAGTAAAGGTAAAGAGCTCTGGATGAAAGGAGGGGAGGGTAAAAGTAGGATGCTTTAAGTGACAGTCTGAGATCCAGTTTTCTTTCTTGCTTGTTATAAGGCTGACATGTTAAAAAAAAATGAACCTGATTTCCTACCAATACAGAAAAATCTGTTTGTCGTGGTTTAGGCCAAATCGGCCACTGGGGACCTAGGGGACCCCAGATGGGACCGACAGATGCTCCCCTCTACCCCTCTTCAAAGAGAGAGGCAGAGGAGGAAAAAGAGACTTACGAGTTTAGAAGGATCTAAACTACTTTAATGAAGTATTAATAATAAAATAAAAGGAAATAATGAGAAATATACAAAACCATATCAAGCTCCCAAGATGACAATCACGACACCGGCTGGCACTGGGGCAGTCCCAGGCTGGACTCAGTGACGGACGGGAACTGGATTCCGGATCTGGATTCAGGATCGGGTCCAAAGGCAGATGAACAGACAGAGTCCTCCTCAGACGTCAGCCGTTGAAGCAAGAAGGGAAAAAGAAGGGCGAAAAAGAAGGAACCCTGACCCTTTGCTCCGTCAGCTTTTATACTGAGCATGAGGCAGATGGGATGGAATACGCTGTTGGTCAGTTTTGGGTCACCTGTCCTGTCTGCTCCTCCCCGCAGGTGGGACCCCATTATGCTTTTCCGCTTCCGACCCTCCAACGTGGCAAATAACACAGCTGGTTGGCCTTGGGTGTTAGAACAATAAGTGTAAGCAAGAGCCTCCCTGCATACCATGTCTGGACATCAGCTATAAACATTGGTCTTATCACTCTGAGAGAGTGAACATTGTCTGCACAATATGCGTTAATTTCAGTAGTTAAAAGAGGCCCAGCTAAGAAGCAAAGCTACTGAACAAAATTGGTCCTGTTTTACCTCAAACCAGGACATTCCACCCCTTATTCCATACCATTTGCATCTTGCTCAGATTACTATTACTTTTATCTATCAAATCTATGCACACACAGAGGATATATATATATATATGTATGGATACATGCAGGTCACTCATCTACGATTATCTTTATATACAAAAGTTTAAGTCCATTTGATTCATGATTGCAGGATCTCATCTCAGGGCAGGAAAGATGGTATGAAATTCATTGTGGTTTGTGCCCGTGGGTAGCTTGTTCATCTTGAAGAGCTTGCTGGACGCCAGTTGATGAAGCTAGCTCAGGTTTCATCACCACTGTGTCATCCTGAAAAACACTTATTGAACACTGTTAGTATTATGTAGTGATCAGCATCATACAGCTCAGAATTGAGTATTCTCACCAAGGGTTAAATTCCCTTGGGGTACACATTGAACTTCTCCATCCTTCAGCATCACCCACCAAGTACATCCAGGTCCTTGAGCAAAAACAGTCCCACGAATGGGTTTGCTTTTGCCTGAAGGAGGAGAAACCCAGACAGTTTTTCCTAACATATTCCTTTCATGCACCACAGGGACTTTGTCCCCTTCTACTGTATGTAAAAGGTCTGATTGAGCAGGACCGGCTCGATTGATGGATCCCCTGGTGTTAACTAACCAGGTAGCTTGCTCTAAATGCTTGTCCCAATTTTTAAAGGTTCCACCACCTATTGCTTTTAGGGTGGTTTTTAACAGTCCATTATATCGCTCAATCTTCCCAGAAGCTGGTGCATGATAGGGGATATGATATATCCATTCAATGCCATGTTCTTTGGCCCAATTACTTATGAGATTGTTTTTAAAATGAGTCCCATTGTCTGACTCAATTCTTTCTGGAGTGCCATGTCGCCACAAGACTTGCTTTTCAAGGCCCAGGATGGTATTCCGGGCAGTGGCACGGGGCACGGCATAGGTTTCCAACCATCCGGTGCTTGCTTCCACCATTGTAAGCACATAGCGCTTACCCTGGCGAGTTTGAGGGAGTGTGATGTAGTCAATTTGCCAAGCCTCCCCATATTTATATTTCAGCCATCGTCCTCCATACCACAAAGGTTTTAACCTTTTAGCTTGCTTGATTTCGGCGCATGTTTCACAGTCGTGGATAACCTGCGCAATAGCATCCATGGTTAAATCCACCCCTCGGTCACGGGCCCATTTATAGGTTGCATCCCTTCCTTGATGACCTGAAGTGTCATGGGCCCACCGAGCTAAGAATAGTTCACCTTTATGTTCCCAGTCCAAGTCTGTCTGGAAAATTTTAGCAGCCTGATCCACTTGCTGATTGTTTCGATGTTCCTCGGTGGCCCGACTCATGGGTACATGGGCATCTACATGACGTACCTTTACGACTAGGTTCCCTAGCCGGGCAGCAATGTCTTGCCACAATTCAGCAGCCCAGATGGGTTTACCTCTGCGCTGCCAGTTGCTCTGCTTCCACTGCTTTAACCACCCCCACAGAGCATTTGCCACCATCCATGAGTCAGTATAGAGATAGAGTATTGGCCACTTTTCTCGTTCGGCAACATCTAACGCCAGCTGGATGGCTTTTACCTCTGCAAATTGACTCGATTCACCTTCTCCTTCAGCAGCTTCTGCGACTCGTCGTGTAGGACTCCACACAGCAGCTTTCCACCTTCGATGCTTTCCTACAATACGACAAGATCCGTCTGTAAACAGAGCATACTGTTTCTCATCATCTGAGAGTTCGTTATATGGTGGAGCTTCCTCAGCACGTGTCACCACCTCCTCTGGTGGCATTCCAAAGTCTTTGCCTTCGGGCCAATTTGTGATCACTTCTACGATTCCTGGACGGTTTGGGTTTCCTATTCGAGCTCGCTGTGTGATTAAGGCAACCCACTTACTCCAGGTAGCATCGGTGGCATGATGAGTAGAAGGAACTTTACCCTTGAACATCCAGCCCAGTACTGGTAATCGGGGCACCAGGAGGAGCTGTGCCTCAGTACCAATTACTTCTGAAGCAGCTCTAACTCCTTCATATGCTGCCAAGATTTCTTTCTCAGTTGGAGTATAGTTGGCCTCGGAGCCTTTATACCCTCGACTCCAGAATCCTAGGGGTCGACCTCGAGTCTCCCCTGGTGCTTTCTGCCAAAGGCTCCAGGTAGGGCCATTGTCCCCAGCTGCGGTGTAGAGCACATTTTTAATGTCTCGTCCAGTTCGGACTGGTCCAAGGGCTACTGCATGCACAATCTCTTGTTTAATTTGCTCAAAGGCTTGTCGTTGCTCAGGGCCCCACATAAACTCATTTTTCTTTCGAGTCACTTCGTAGAGAGGTTTTACAATCTGGCTATAACCTGGAATATGCATTCTCCAGAAACCCACAACACCTAAAAAGGCTTGTGTTTCCTTTTTGTTAGTAGGTGGGGACATAGATGTTATTTTGTTAATCACGTCCATTGGGATTTGGCGACGTCCATCTTGCCACTTAACTCCCAAGAACTGGATCTCTTGTGCAGGTCCCTTGACCTTACCTCTTTTTATAGCAAAACCTGCTTTCAGAAGAATCTTAATGATTTTCCTACCTTTCTTGAAAACTTCTTCTGCTGTGTTACCCCACACAATGATGTCGTCGATGTATTGTAGGTGTTCTGGAGCTCTGCCCTTCTCCAGTGCGGTCTGGATCAGTCCATGGCAAACAGTAGGGCTGTGTTTCCACCCCTGGGGCAGGCGATTCCAGGTGTACTGGACACCCCTCCAGGTGAAAGCAAACTGTGGCCTGCACTCTGCTGCTAAAGGAATAGAGAAAAAGGCATTAGCAATGTCAATTGTAGCATACCATTTGGCTGCCTTTGACTCCAGCTCATACTGAAGTTCTAGCATGTCTGGCACAGCAGCACTCAGTGGTGGTGTGACTTCATTCAGGCCACGGTAGTCTACTGTCAGTCTCCAGTCCCCATCAGACTTCCGCACTGGCCATATAGGGCTGTTAAAGGGTGAGTGAGTTTTGCTGATCACTCCTTGGCTCTCTAGCCGTCGAATCAGGTTATGGATGGGAATGAAGGAGTCTCGGTTGGTGCGATACTGCCGTCGATGCACCGTGGCAGTAGCAATTGGCACCTGCTGATCTTTAACCCTCAGCAGTCCCACAACAGAAGGGTCATCTGAAAGACCAGGGAAGACTGACAGCTGTGTAACATCCTCAGTCTCTACAGCTGCTATACCAACAGCCCACCGATACCCTTTTGGGTCTTTAAAATACCCTCTCTTGAGATAGTCTATGCCAAGGATGCACGGAGCATCTGGACCAGTAACAATGGGGTGTTTCTCCCATTTATTCCCAGTTAGGCTCACTTCGGCCTCTAATACAGTCAGTTCTTGAGATCCACCTGTCACTCCAGAAATAGTGACAGTTTCTGCCCCTTTATGATTCGATGGCAATAGGGTACACTGTGCACCAGTGTCCACCAGGGCTTTATACTTTTGTGGCTCTAATGTGCCAGGCCATCGAATCCACACAGTCCAATAAATTCGGTTGTCCCTTTCCTCCTCCTGGCTGGAGGCAGGGCACCTCTAACGTCGACCATAGTACCTGTTCCTACCTGGACCGTAGGATCGCCTACTGTAGGTCGGAGCAGCATGCCTCCTGTAAGAATTCTATCTGCTTTACTTTGCAACTCAAGCACCCGTGCCTGTAAGGCTGAGATAGGTTCTCCATCCCACTTCCTCATATCCTCTCCATAGTTGCAGAGGCACAGACACAGGAAATCTCGGAGTGGGTTCGATTGGTCTTGAGTTGGAGAGTGTTTTTTCTCTTGAGTAGGAGGGCGTGTTTTCTTAGTAGCTGCAACATGGTTCTGTGCAGGGGAAGAATGGGATTTTTCCTCTACCTTGGTTAATGTATCAAGCAGTTTATCGGTGTGCTCAACTATTTTCTTGGTCATTTGCTCCATTGTCTCAGTCATTTTCTCAGTGACCACAGTCAGTTTTTCCCCAGATGCCACAGAAAAAGGACGAGAGAGACTGTCTTCATACTGTCGTACCTTGTTAACCACTTCGCTTACAGTTGGTGTGTCGGTATCGGATCCTCCCCAGACCATTGTTGACAATGTGTGGGAATATGTTGGTGGTGCACTTTGTACAAACTTTTTTAGCATGGATCGTTTGCATGGCATCTTATCAGGATCTACAGTCACTTGCCTATCACTATAAATCACCTCTCGCACAGCCAATTCTCTCAGGTACTTAATACCTTTTTCCATGTTGGTCCATTTACTTGGACGGCATTCGATATCATCCTTGAAGGGATACCTGCGCTTTATGGCTGACATCAGTCGCCTCCAGAGACTGAGAGTGCGTGTCTTTCTCCCAATCCCTTCATCGATACCTCCATCCTTGGCCAGGTTTCCCAACTGCTTAGCTTCTCTGCCATCTACATCTATAGTATCAGCCCCACTATCCCAGCATCGGAGCAACCAGGAGATGAGTGTTTCACCTTCATGATGACTAAAGTCCTTCCTAATATTTCTCAAATCCTTCATAGAGAGGGATTTAACAACTACCTCTACATCTGAGTCTTCCTGTGATGAGGCTGCCCGAGAAGGACTCTGCTCTCTGTCTGTTTTAAAAGGTCTCTTTCCATTGTCTGGTTTAGATGGACCCTCCCCTGGGTCTACTTTGGAGGGGCCCTCTCCTGGGTCTCTGTCAGAACTCTCTCCCAAGCTATCTGGCTCGTGCTGGTCCTTGTCGCAAGCGACAGGGGCATGAGCTGACTTCTTTCCGTGCTTTTTGGCGACTGGGGCAACTGGTACCGGTTCTGATGGAATTTGAGCAGCAGCGGTACTCGTTGTCGTGGCTGGAGGCGCCTGTGCCGGGACAGGCGGCGGAGGCGCTGGCGCTATTGCGGTGGGGGGGGCGGCCGGCGGTGCTGGTGCCGCTGCAGGCGGGGGCGGAGGCGCCTGTGCCGGGACGAGCGGCGGAGTGGGCGGTGCTGCTGCGGTGGGGGGGGGGCGGCCGGCGGCGGCGGCGGTGCCTGTGCCGGGACAGGCGGCGGAGGCGCCGGTGCTGTTGCGGTGGGGGGGGCGGCCGGCGGGGGTGGTGCTGCTGCGGGCGGCGGCGGTGACTGTGCCGGGACGGGCGGTGCCGTGGCTCGCGCCGCTGCCCGTCGCGGCGCTGCTGCGGTCTGAGTGGCGGCAGCGCACGTTACCCTATAGCCACCCCTGTACCGGTATTTCACAAAAACCCACCCCTGCAACACGTTCAGGAAAACCGACAGCAAAATCACGATCTTAAGGAGGTAACAATCCTTATCGTCACAGCCCTGAAGGTTTCCAAGCCCCGGCTCTGATGGTGTCACATTAATATAACTATTCAAGGGCGAAGTAAACTTTCCCAAGGTAGTACCAAAAGTGTAATTAGTAACAGAATCCATCACACGATGCCCAAGATATGCAGGTAGAGCCGTTACCCAACTAATCATGTTATAGTCCTGAATTGTGAACCACACCAATACAGCACATTTAAACCTTCGCATAAAAACACAAAGAGTAAATAAACTTTGCAATGCATTTGGCAGGTTAAACAGAGTTGACTGAATCAAGTGCAAACCAAGCTCTTTAAAGGCACGATACAACATCTCGTTTAAGAATGACATGCTGTAAGGTGTCTGCTCTAATCTCAGAACAAGACGGAATTCTAACTATTCAGGCAATTTATCACAGCTCTGATCGAGCACTGCTCGTGCCCCACGTTGGGCGCCAATTAATCTGTCGTGGTTTAGGCCAAATCGGCCACTGGGGACCTAGGGGACCCCAGATGGGACCGACAGATGCTCCCCTCTACCCCTCTTCAAAGAGAGAGGCAGAGGAGGAAAAAGAGACTTACGAGTTTAGAAGGATCTAAACTACTTTAATGAAGTATTAATAATAAAATAAAAGGAAATAATGAGAAATATACAAAACCATATCAAGCTCCCAAGATGACAATCACGACACCGGCTGGCACTGGGGCAGTCCCAGGCTGGACTCAGTGACGGACGGGAACTGGATTCCGGATCTGGATTCAGGATCGGGTCCAAAGGCAGACGAACAGACAGAGTCCTCCTCAGACGTCAGCCGTTGAAGCAAGAAGGGAAAAAGAAGGGCGAAAAAGAAGGAACCCTGACCCTTTGCTCCGTCAGCTTTTATACTGAGCATGAGGCAGATGGGATGGAATACGCTGTTGGTCAGTTTTGGGTCACCTGTCCTGTCCACTCCTCCCCGCAGGTGGGACCCCATTATGCTTTTCCACTTCCGACCCTCCAACGTGGCAAATAACACAGCTGGTTGGCCTTGGGTGTTAGAACAATAAGTGTAAGCAAGAGCCTCCCTGCATACCATGTCTGGACATCAGCTATAAACATTGGTCTTATCACTCTGAGAGAGTGAACATTGTCTGCACAATATGCTGTTAATTTCAGTAGTTAAAAGAGGCCCAGCTAAGAAGCGAAGCTACTGAACAAAATTGGTCCTGTTTTACCTCAAACCAGGACACTGTTCCACTGAACAGATTCAGCACACTGAAAGTTTTCTGATTAGGTTAATGATAGGAATATTTATTTTAAGTAATTAATGCAAGTCTTCACTAAAGGCATCAGAATCTATATGCTAAGGATATCCATGCCAAGGGGCTGGTATTGAGCCATCTGAGGTGATTGGTTCAGTTGCACTGAAAAAATGATTCTTCTGAATGATTTTGTCTTTCTGCATGTAGCCTGCAACACAGATATTAGTTCCTCTGAATTCATTGCATAATTTGCCACTGTTCGTCTGCTCCCTCCATATGCTCCTGCTAACCGCTTCTGCGTGGCACTTTCTCTCAGTTTCAGAACCACCTCAGTCATCTGAACAATTTCTCTAACTCTACAATACTAAACTGAAATCCACCACAGTTTATACTGCATTCTTAATTCCTGAGAATCAATGTCAAATAGACATTTGCTTGCTAATACTGCGTTGGTAGGTATAATTTATTTTCCTCCTGTGCATAGCTTCTCTGATGCTTTTTTCAGTGTCTGTTACACCCTGTGTTATCAACTTCTTAGCATTTTACAAGGGAAAAATACTCTGGAAGTGATGGAGTCTCTATAGAATTTTATCATCTGAGCAATTCCGATCAGTAACACTGCATTAGGGGCCGGTGCCTTTTAAAAAATTAAGAAATTGTTAAAACTTGGTAAGATAAATACATTCTGATTTGACTTAAATTTAGGATTTCAAAGCCTCATAATATGTGTATATGTACATATATCTGTGTTTACACAAACACATATACTATATATTAGTGATTCTGTGTTTTTACAAGCTGGAATGGAAGCAACAATAACATTTTCTGGTTAGTGGAAGGAAATGTAATCTGTTTGTTTTTATAATTAATTTCTTGGCTGATTTCTGAAAATATCCCAAAGTGTATGAATCATAAGAAAATTTGATCTTTGCTTATAAGCTGCTTTCTAAA
Organism: Pluvialis apricaria; assembly: GCA_017639485.1. Classification (NCBI taxonomy): domain Eukaryota; kingdom Metazoa; phylum Chordata; class Aves; order Charadriiformes; family Charadriidae; genus Pluvialis; species Pluvialis apricaria. The sequence continues at coordinate 19,786,809 of CM030043.1, forward strand.
AGGAAGTTCAGGATGATTTCTCACTGTACTTCTTAGAGACCACAAATCAAGTTTTAGATGTTGCAAGTGGATGTATAACAAGGGAATATGATGTCAGATTCTGTATGTCGTGAATATAACAAAACATTGGAATTACCATCCATGGTAACCAGCTGATGTTCTTGATCACACATGCCCACAGTTACTCTGTGTCGTCATCCACTCAGACTAGCTCCTAAGCTTACAGAGCCATGAGGTTATGTCAGAATGACAGAGTAATTCATGCTGTCATGTAGCAGTTACCAACACCATAGTTCACCTCATCTCCTTTGGGACCAAACTTACATGTCAGTCTCAGGAAAAATTGATAACTCTTCTCCATTCCCATACGTAGAAATAGAAAATGCATCAAACTCTTTCCATCCATCAGGTACCTCTTTGGGGAGTTTCCTTTTTCAGTATGCTCTTAAAGGTTTTATTGTAAATGGTGTTAAAACATGATGGTATCTTCGGAGAACCTGCTGCTGCTGGAACTAAAAGCAGACAAACACTGAAGGTAGTTCATCACAGTTACTGAGAGGGGTAAAGGATAACAACTTTCCATTCAGCATACAGGGAGTGTGGCTTCAGTCTTCTTGAGAGGGAGAAATGCTCATTTTTTTAATAGCCAGAAGTTTAAGATTTACTGTATGTCCAATGGGACTCCTAGCCTGCAAATCATTTTGATCAAGCCTAAATGTGCAACTTTGTAATTGATGTAGACATAGCATCAGCTCAGTCTTTTTGGTGTCTTCCCTTACCAAATAGCATCACTTTGCAAGAATTCATGAACCCCATCTTATTTTTATTGTTTTTATAGTTTTCATTAAGTATGTGAGGAACGTTGCCCTGTGGCTGTAACATTCCTGCTATATGTTGTAACGAAGCTGCTATAGCAATGCATTCAGCCAAGAGTAGTAGCTACACAGATGGACAGGTAAATGAAAAAGACACTGTGGTCATAGCATCAGAAGAAGCTAATCTAACAGCTTAACCTCCTCCTCACAATATTATTTTGAGAAGACATTCAGACACTAAACTTGAAAAGTTGTAATTCTTGCTTAGCCATAAAAAGACATAGCCAGAAGATGTGTTAGTTGCCATAATCTCCCCCAAAATGTGCTCTCAAAACTGAGTGGTAATTGGGAAGGAGCTTAACAGAAATTTACTTTTGGAAAAAGTGATTATTACCTGTTTAAGCACACGTGCATTACCTTTTCTGAAAGATGACCAGTTATCCCCGTTAGCTTATTCCAGAGACTTTCATACGTTACCTACTCTCAGTTCTGTTTGCAGGTCTCCACAGAGACCTGGACTGTAATGAACAAAACCACATGAAAATGAGTCAACAAAGTCACAGTATATATTTTACCTCTTCTTCTGAGATGGTTCTCACAGAGAACATTTTACGAAAGTTAAGTATTGTAGTCACTCAAAAAAAATGATTCTGGACATGCTGGAACACTTTTGTGGAACACAACACTGTTGGTCTGGCAGAGTCATTCAGCTTTGTCATGTTCATATTACTGTGATGTAATCAGGATTATTAATTTATCTTTACATTTATTCTTGTGATGGCTTGGACGGGGGACAAGATGGACAGATTCTGAAAAGGATGAAACAGAAAATACTGAAAATTTCATGAGCTGTCTTGTTCTTGTGTAGGAATTTCAGTATGCCTAGCACGCAAAGATGTTGTTGTATTCCAAACAAACATTTGAAGTTCTGGACATAGGGACAAATTAAAATTCCATTCCATTTGTTTTTCTATGCTTACTAATTTCTTTTCCGCAAACATTCACTGCCTGGAATATTATCCAGCCCACTTTCTGGGCCAAATTAATGATATTAAACTTTGTATCTAAAGTTGCATGTACACACTTTCAAAGCTGAAAAAAAATCAAATATAGTCCTGTACCTATTATTTAAGTTACTTTGATGTACCATTCACCAATTGCATATATAAATTGTAGGTTTTTCTATTATGGCATAACGTGGAGGTACATCCGGGGAGACCTTATTGTGGTCCTTCAGTGCTTAAAGGGGGCTTATAAGAAAGATGGGGACAAACTTTTTAGCAGGGCCTGTTACGAGGGGTAATGGCTTAAACTAAAAGAGAGTAGATTTGGACTAGATATAAGGAGGAAATTTTTTACAATGAGAGTGGTGAAACACTGGCACAGGTTGCCCAGAGAGGTGGTAGATGCCCCATCCCTGGAAACGTTCAAGGTCAGGTTGGACGGGGCTCTGAGCAACCTGATCTAGTTGAAAATGTCCCTGCTCATTGCAGGGAGATTGGACTAGATGACTTTTAAAGGTCCCTTCCAACACAAACTCTTCTGAGATTCTATGATCTGTTTACATGTATTTACAAAAATGCAGATGCCATTTTAAAATGCAGTTGCCCCAGCTATCTAATTCACATCACAAGTCCATACTAAATAGTATTTAGATTAGAACTCTGATTGTCATAGAAGATTTGTTGTTTTATTAGCAAAGTCCTCTGACTCTTCTAAACCTTATTATTATGATCATCGTTGTAGCAACTTGGCACTATAATAATAAATCAAGATTGCATTGTGCTAGGAGCTTTAAACACAAAATGGTGCCTGAATCAAAGAATGTATGGCTCAACTCAAGAGCTCTTCCCTTCTTGCTGTTAATTGTGACCTTTGAAAAGCTTACATCTAAGGGAAGACATCTGTGTTTCACAGCCATGCTACCATGATCATGTACAGATTTCTTCAATCACCTCCTACACCAGAAAAAAAACAAAGATACGATCTGCGATGCTGACATGTGTAGTGAGCACACATACGTGCTGTAAAATGTCTTGCAAATTTGTTTGAAGACTGTACCAGCAGTCCAGTATTACTTCTGAAATGTGTACTCTTTAGACCTCTTTTCTAAATGAATTCAGTCTTCAGCTTTCCAAAATCTCATGCAGATCAAATCTTATTAAAAACAAGTATATGGACCTTCATGTGAGATTCTATGAGAAGGTAAGTTCTCCTTATTAAAACTTTTTATTTGTTTATGTCCTTCCAAAAATCATGAGTTAAGGAAACCAAATAATCTACTCACTCCTGTGCCATGGCCTTAGTCTTTGGTTTTTGATTTGTGCACATCTGAGGTGATGCAAGTTCTTGATTTCTCAGTCTCGTGCTATGGAAGATGCTCAAAATGTTCTTACTCCCCTGTAACATATGCAGTGTCGTGTATTATTGCTTACATAAAACTCAGCTCAGGGAATCTAGGAATAAAGCCATGACTTCTCTGATGCCATAACATCTCTTTGATGTATGTGTGCACAGCTTCTCAACTCAAAAACAGTTGTGTAGTATTTCCTCTGTCTGGACTTTGCAGATGCAGGTTGGCCATTGAAATAGCTTCAGGCTGAGAAAGACTGACTGTTACATGGTTTTGAGAAGAGGCATAATTGAAAACATAGAACAGATCAGATAACGAGGGAGGATAATTTATTAAGAGGACCATCGGCACACAAAGAGATAATTTAGAAAACATGATAAATAGCTGGAATGTCTGCAGTCTTGTTTTCCCCCTTGCATATCACAACTGACTGATTGCTAACACCTAAGTATTTATTTGCCTTATCAATCACTTTGTGCCTGAGTCATTCACTGATGGGCATAATCCTCTGTTTGTGACTTCACAAGGCATCTCTGGAGGAAATTTGAATGTCATCAGCAACGAATTGAGACATTACTGAAGGCATCAGGTAGGAGGAGGATGTTTGCACAAGGGGCATATTAATCAACAACAGGAGAAAATATGCAGCATCAAAGTAGCATAATTCAGTTGAATTTGGATTAAATTCTTGCATATTTTCTGCAATGCAGAAGCAAGACAGAGTGGTTGATCAAGCCCTGCAAAAAGCAAAACCCTTTTCTAGAAAATAAATAAGAACAGTTGAGCAAGTTGAGAAGCATTAAGCGTATGGGAGTACTGAAGATTATACCTTTAAAAGGTCATTTACCACCAGAAGTTACTTGTTCAAAATTTCTTTTATGTCTGTAAGTTTTCAGTAAATATCCATAAGTTACTATCAAGGTTTCTTTTCTGTCAGGCTTTGCAAAATAGTTCTTTTGAAAGAGCATGACTTTAGTTGTCAAGGCAATTAATAAAGTAATGTAAAGGAATTTGCTAAGGATTTCATTCAAAGCTTACGAAAATATGTTGAAATTATAAACAATGTGTGCATGATTATATAGGATTATAGGATCTGTAAACAAGAATCAACTATGAGAGAAAAAGAGACGTATCATTGTTTTTGGTTATTTTACTTCAACAGAAAATGATGACACGACTTCATATGTGATGTTCTGTGTCAAATAAAAGGTGGCATATAAGACAGTTTGATCAGTTGAACAATTTTAACATTTACTAAAAATATTGTCTTCTTCAACACTGAGTGCCAGTTTCATGCATTACCTAAGATTTCGGAAAAGATAGCAGGCTGTTTTGTGGGGACTGGTTTAAAGCCAAAAGAATGTGGGTTATGAGAAACCTCTTCAAAAAACGTAATGGAGACGCTTGCTTTTTGCAGCCTACAGGAATGTAACTAAGCAGCTTAGGGGATCCCAAGTATTTCTCTAAAAACTACCTGTAGGTGGTACAATAAGATCTGGAATACTTTGTCACTGGAAGAAACAGACTGTAAACAGCTATAACGCAAGGCAGTGATTTTGGTCTTTCTGTTATTATTTCTGGTTTTATTATAGTATTGTGATGAGATAATAGAGCAAAGCAAACACAAAGGTTTGCCTTTTATTGGGCCTAATCTTGTTCTTTGAAGTGGCTGAGAAAAACTCCATCCACTAACTTGAAAATAAAAATCAAACCAAACAAAACTAACTTCCAGGATCAAGCACACTGGACATAGAGTTATTTTACTTCTTTATGCCATACGACAGATCTTAAGACACCTCAGAGACGTAGGAAGAAATCCTTTTTCCTTGTTTAAGAAAAGAGCCCCACAGTTCAGTCAATAGAAACTTTGGCAGACTATCTCCTATCACAGGAGATTTTTGTTGCTTTCTACTAATTTTTATTTTGAATTTATTAGTTACTGGTGTATAAAAAATAGGATTGGATTTTGTGACTCCAGTTTTATTTTTTTTCTCTCTAATGCAGTCTGTTTTATTGCCATTTTCCTTTGATTTCCTCATCACCTGAGATTTTCCCACATGTTGGCTGGCATGAAATTAGTTTTCTTAATTTGTATGCTTGATTTGCCTTTTCTGTAATTTGGATTTTATTGCCAGTGTCGGACAAAGAAGAAGGAGATGAGGGAAGTGTTGAGAACACAACCCTTCATCACTCCCATTGCCACGTATAAAGGCAGCAAATAAATGTATTTTGTTAATGCGGTAAAGTCAGAGTCCTTGTGGCTTGAGATACATTAAAGAGACTCTCTAGCAGTCCAAGGACTGCCAAATTAGATGATGCTGAGGGAAAAGAAAGAAAAAAGAAATAAGAAAAAAGCACTTTCACATAAAATTCACACCGCACTTAACAAGCTTAAGAGAAAAACACTTATCCAAAGCTGAAAGCACAGGTCACTACAGCTTGAGTTTAAGAGCCGAGCTTTCCACTGAGAGGCTGTAAACGCAGGCTGGGTAGTACAGAAATGGTGGGGACCGTGCAGTGATGAATCCCCCTTTCTCTGCTCAGTACTAAGTGAGGGGAAGAAGGGGAGAGTCCACATAAATTATTCCTCTTCTTTGTCACGGACCTGCACCTGCAGATGGGCAATCCCTCTACTGGGAACATGGAGGGTCACACAACGCACACACAGAGCACTGATCTGGGTTGTTGAGGTTTTTTGATATATGGGATAGAGGCTGTCACCTGAACACCATTGGGAATCAGAGGTATTGCGGCTACCATCCTGTCAAGTTATATTTCTCCTAAAAATACCTTAGTGATCCTTATGATATGTTCTGGGTATAGAGTAGCTCTTTTATAGGCATATTTCTTCTCACCATTTTCTTATTTCTTCTTAATTTTTCTTCTCAAAGCATGCATTTAAAGAGTGTGTCCTTAAATATAACGAAAACAAGCTGTTGAAGTCCATTGGCCACTAGCAACCGCTGACTGCTGTTTTCTTTAACAGTTTGTTCATATTTCTGATGCTTCTTACAGTTCTCTTTCATCATTGCCATGACATGGACATATCCTCACAGTTTCCCTTGTAATTGTGATCAGGCTTTTGTGGCTAATCCTTACTCAGAAGGACTCAAAACCATCCAGAGCCAAATTCCATGCTGGTATAAGCAAGTGCAGCAACATGAAATTTGATGGAGTTCTGCCTGCTCATATTAGGGGGCTTCCCCACCTTGAATTTACCTGCAGCCCTCAACCCCTAACACTCTATGAAGCATATTTTGCCACTGAGAGTGACTGAGGAATTCTAGGCTGGATTTTAAATCTGCTACCAAGTGTATTCTGGCTTTGCTAGCAACAAGCAGAGCTGCACAAAAATTACCCATTTTTTGTTCTGTAAGTGTCCATCTGCAGCAACGATGATTTTCTGCCTAAATATTTTATTCTTCTGTGAATGTGCAAAAATGTGGATTTTTTTCCCCCCTGCTGGTTCTGCTGACAAGCAGAACTTTTTCATACAGCTCTATAATTAGGCTCCAGTCCTGTGGAGACACACAGCAGAGTGGTAGGCTTTATATTCTGCAACACTCAAAAGTTGCAGTTCACAGACGTGTGCGCTTACATCTATCCCATCTCTTTGCATGCTATAACTAGTCTTTTCCATTCCCTTTGGATCTGTCCCCCTGTGTCAAACAAAAATGAGAATTTTGAGTGTTTCTGGTCCTAAACGGCAAATCAGCACTCGACCACTGTGTGAAACTTGACAGAATGGAACAGACTTTCAGGTCATCATTGAAAATCCCAGCTCGGGAGTCTTGCATTGCTTCAGGTTGTGCAATGAAGCTATCGAGCTTTGTATCAAAACATAATAACTCTTTGGGGGTTTTGTGCAGTTCTTTTCAGCACAAATGTGAATTGTTGTTGTGATCTCCATCACTGTACAGTGTTCCTGATCACAAAGCCCAGTGATGAGTATTTATATAATGTTCTTATAACAAATATAAATATAGTTGTAAAGAAATAGACCACTGGTAGAAGTTCTGTGTGGATTATCATATATATGCTCTTGCATGACCAGTGGGGGAACCTTCCATTTTCCTTTAAGATAACCTTCAAACTAAACTAATGTGTTTTGAAGCACACTGTTTTAGAGACCATGCGTCTTTGCTACTTAAGTCCACAGATAGCCTCAAAGAACAGTAAATTAGTAACACTAGTTACACCTCCTAAAGACAGTTAAGATCTGAGGTTTCAGGACTAGTAAGCTTCTATCCAAACCAGGAAATATGGGCCAATATGATTTGTTTAGCTGTAAATTGGCACAATTTGGGGAAAAAGGTTTTGATGCTGTCGTATGGCTAATGAGAGTTACGGCTTCCTCTTCAGCACTGTTACCAGCAGAGAGGAAGATTTCCTGTCCTTAGCTCATTTTTAGAGGTTTAATTAATAATGTAGGCAGTTGAGTCTGCCTGCTTGGACTAAAATAATTAGCAGAGACTAAACAAACACTTCATGTTTCACTTTATGAATGGTGTGGTGCCACTTTAAATATTTAATGTTTTGATCTGAGTGACCAATCAGTTCTTGCAGGGTGCCACGTTACAGCTACAATCTGGGCAAGAAAGCCGATCTGTGAGCAAAGGTAGGCTCCCGTAATGGCTTCCAATGGGCAAGGGCAGCAGGAGATGGAAAAAGACCTAAAAATAGTGTTAAAAAGGAGAGTATGAGAACGTAGAAGCTGTTGGCAAAGAAATGGTAAAAGAAAACCAGACAGGAGGGGGAGCTGATGGGAAGCAGTTTGATGCAGCTCAATGACTAAGTGATTAATTAGGTCTCCATGTGATGTCCTATAGAGACAAGTGTCTCAGTCACATTTAAATCTCAGATGGTGACTTATTCTCGTTCCTTTGTATATTCAGGGCAAGAAAAACTAAAAGATATTCCTCTTAGTCAAATTTACTGGCATTTTCTCATAAATATTGATGGTCTGGGGAAGAGAAAACCCAGACCCGGCCCACAGAGCCGACAAAGCTTGTGGTGTGTGTGCTGAAAACCAGCAGTGGTTGCAGTTTTGACTTCAGGAAATGTGCATGCAATGTTCTGAGCAATTTCATACACAATCTTGAACTGAACATACACTTAAACAACCCTAACTGCAATTTTGTTAAACTTAGGTGAAGTCCTGGATGAGTACTTTAAGAAGAGAATGATAATTACACCTAATCGTTAGTTCATGGCGTGGAATAGTAGTTTTGGAATGTATTTCTCTCTAAAACATTAAAAACCCGTACTCCATAGCCTTTAAAATCTCTTCACTTTTGTGATTTATGTCTTGTAAACGACTTCTTTTTTATCAGTTTTTTTTCTTATTTTCAAAATCTCAAAAATATTGAATGTCTGATAAATACATCATAAACTTAATTTCAAACAAGCTGTTTGTTTCAGTCAAATGTAGTTCATGTTCAACAGCATAAAATAGTCAGAAAATCACGTTCCCGTTTATATTTTTTTCTGGAGACTAGCTGAAAGTGCAACCAGTGCCGTGTGAGGCTGGTGAATAATATTAATTTCTGGCTGGTGCACTGCTCTGAAAGATGTCCACAGGGTTCACTCACTGTGCCCACTCCGATGAATTAGCTCTATTACTGCAGCCCACGATGAGGCTCCTGAGCTGTAACTCAGGGCGCTTTTCCCCTCCAACTCTTTTATTAATCATGATCGTACTTAGGATAGAGCCTCGCTTGATTTTCATATTTCATACTGAATTTGCAGGGTCAACAGAAAACCGACAAAAATATCTGCTAACCTGTTGTGCTTGGTACAAAAGCCACTGAGCAATGATTAATGCAGAACCCCACTGTGCCATTTGTGCGTGGTTGTTTTTCAGGGAAAGATCAAACTTCAGTCGTATTTTTCAGTAGAGCCTTCTGCCTTCAACATTTTAAAGACCCTGCCACAAGTCCCTTGCATTTTGAGCAGATGAAGTTTCCTGGAAGCGTGCTCTTGAGTGATGGGAGGCTTTGTCTGGGCAGGGATACAGGCTCTGGCGCATGGGAAACAGGCTCCATCTCATCCTCGTGCTGGGGTGGGAGTCTTTTCACCTCTCAGTGACACACCCCGATATGACAGCACTGAGACATTAGAGGTATGTGTCACTGTCAATACTTTTTTTTTTCTCATTTGGAAACAGTCAACCAAATACCACAGTCATCTGAGAAAAATTGAAAGTATTGGGAGCTTCCATACGAAGTGATTTGATTTTTTTTTATTTATTATAAGCTTTGATGACAATATTTGGATGCTTATTTGTTAATGAAAATCCGAAGAGTGATGTGAAAAAATAAACATTTTATTTTGTTCAAATATTTGTTTCTTTCCCATTATTTTTCTTCTCTGGATTAAAAAATATTCCATTGGTATGATTGAAGTTCCATTCCCAACTAGCATTTTATTACTGATTGTCACAAAACTGAAAATCTATTTTTAATCCTGTTCATCTATTAACTACCACTGGTTCTGAGCAACCAGGCACCTCATTTTCACAGTATGTCCATTCTCCCCTCTGTGAAAACTAGTGCAAGCATAAGGGAAGGGGTCAGTTGCCTATTCATCTGCTCTTCATGACTTTTTCTGTGACACAGAAGCCTCTCAAACTGGCAGCAAAAAGCAGTTTGAACAGATCACTTTGTTGCCAAGGTGATAAAATCCATGAGCTTTCAGAATAAGCAGATTTCTTGTTTATTTAATGTTCCTGGCTGACTAAGGAAAAAAGGTAACAGCTTTTTGTAACAGATAAGGTGCCCATCTTTTGGAATAGCAATTCACAACATTTGGGCAATTTGCAGAGCCGGTACTAGATGAGGTGTGAACCAAGGAGGGGAGAAAATGATCTTTAAGTACCCAAGATGCCCAAACCCAATGCATTCGTATCCCAAACAGTCATTTCAAATGTATGTATGTATGAGTGCACAGGGAAAGCTGATTTATTTTTTTTTCAGAGTTGTGAGTAAGAGTCAGAAGACTTTGAACTGTGACAGTTACCTGTGATTTCTGAGAGGTGTCTTATTGTCCTCAGTAAGGGAGGCTGAGCAGCTAGGAAGCAGTCACTCAATCTCAATTGGGATTTTGTTTGTGTTATTTGTAACCTCTGCTACCAGTGTATAAAAATCTGACTTGAACTTTTGATTAATATGTTTTTTACTGCACCATTAAGCTTGTCTAGTTTACTAGCAGCGTGGGGAAATTCACAAATATAACATTTTTTCCCACTCTTCAAATACAAATAAAGTAGCTTGTGCAGGCATCCTCAAGGACTTGCGTCCTGAAATACATTTATGGAAGTTAATGTTCAGGGGATATTTCTGGGAAAACTGAAGTAAGTCATGTCAGGGTTTATGTTGCCAATGTGCTGTATTTGGGGGGAAAGAATTTATTTTAGTGGACACAAAATATCCCTCCAGCCAGAGGAAGAAGATACCCCAGAGCTTTGGGCAGAGTCCACCTGCCCTGCCAATGAAACGTCTGTGGTTTGCAGCCTGTCCACTGTGGGGCTGTGCGTGAGTGCGTGAAGTCAGCCTGAGGAGTACACTCACATAGTTCACAGATTTGATTTTTAAAAGGGCTGGATAATTTTATGACCAATAATAACGTTTTTAGTTATGCATGCTAAGTTAGATATAATTGCATTTCCCGCTTCACAGCATCAGCTACAGGGCCGCTGCATCACTGCCGGGGCCGGGGAGGGATTTATGTACACACACAGCGCACGTGTTCGCACCCGTGCACACCCCTCCTGCACACAGCCACGGAGCGATGGCGATGTGTGCCAGGCAATATTTTACATCATTGTGCATAAGCCACTGGCTCTGAATAGTTAAGGCCAACATCGACATGTCAACAAGAGCCATGCAGAGCAACTGTAGTAATTAGGATGCATGGGGGGCATGTGAAAATGGTGGGCACGGTGTCCATTTTGCAAATGTCAGCAAGCCTGGGCCCAGCTGCAGGAGGAAGAGAATGTGTCAAAACATCAGCTCTTAGTATTCAAAGGGCTTCTGGGAATAGGAGAAGCTACACAAGCCTCAGTCAGTACCAGAGTGCCAGATGTTGGCCGCAGACACAGTTGCTAAAACGTGATTGCTAGTTTAGTCAACACATCCTTCACCCTCCCATCATGGTCATTTCAGAAATCAACAGGAATAAAAAATAGGAGACCATAGCATGGTTGCTACTTTTTAAGTATTTCCTTTTAGTGAAAGTATAGATGAAAATTAAAAATTGATTTGAAAATTCAGAGGATAATTACTGCAGAGAAAGTCCGGGCTATGAGTACGATGAAGTAGCACACTGGGCCTCTTTTTATTTTATTATTTTTCCGAGCACGCTGTATGTTATCAGCACTGGAATGTGAATCTATGGAAGAGTGAACTAATTAATAAGTTTATTAAAGGTATCATATATCACTTTCAACTACCAGAATAGGATCTAGAAACCTTTTCCAGCACTTAGACTCACTGTGCAAAGTAGGAGGAGAGTTAGGCACCAGCAAGAAGCCAACTAAAATCTGTATGTTCAGCATGTAGATGCCTAGAGCATGACAAAGGCAAGCAATGATGATAGGGACAAGCCCTCTATCCCACCGGGAGCGCCAGAATTTGACCGGGTCATTCACAATGCATATGGCTGAACCACTTCTTTAGAGAGTTGTGTTTTTAAAATAAAAGTATAACACTCATTCTGTTAAAATGCAAGAGGGTGAGTTTCATTACTGGAATATCTCTGCGGTTAGAGCCGTGCCCCAAGTCTGAGCTGTGGGTTCAGTTTCGTGAGGAGCTGGGGGGGATGCAAATGCACAGGTACGTGTGCATGGCATGGTTAGCGCTCCCTGGTTGTGCAGAAGGGAATTAGATGCTCTCTGCTGGACAGAGACGGAGCACATGCTAGAGGATACCTCATTGCTGCTAATAATTGAATCACTGAGAAGGAGTCCTCAGTTCTGCTGCCAGGACCGCATCTGCTAAATAGAAAACAATGAAACAGCCAGCAGCGGATCCAAGCACTCCATCCTGAACCTTAAAGTCTCTGTGGTCTCACCCTGTTTGTATCTGCAATTCCTGCTCCGTTCACTTTAGGACTAATAAGGAAAGATGTGAAAAACTGCAGTTCTGTCCTCCAACAAATTAGCCTCTTGCAGATCACCTTGTCCCTTGCCAGCCTGCCTACACTCTGTTGCAAAGTGTCATTGTCATAACTGGAGAATTACAGCTTGAAGCATCCCCTTTTAGTGACAGTCTGTCCCCCTTACACAGTGGGAATTTGTTCAGAATTATGCGATAAACACTAACTACACCAGAAAGTTCAAACTGATAAAGTATACATTATCTTGCTTAAAAATATTAAAGCAAATATAAATTATGAACTGGATCATGCAGGTGATGTTTAAATAGTCTGAAGAGTTGTAGACAAGAAAAAGACAGAAGAAATATAATTATAGAAGAGCCAAAGAGAATTTTACATTGATGAAAAGCAACACTGATAGACTTGACATCAAGAATTACTTGACTATACATGATGAAACTATTAAAAGTATGTTAAATGGAAAGAAGTAGATCAGCCTATTATATAGCAAGAGAATACCAAGTGCATCCAGAGAGCAGATGAAAAAGAAGAAAAAAAAAAAAAAAGATCTGTATAATTTTCTCTGGGCAAGTTTCTGAGTAGTCACATTGAGAGTATTGGGGGGTCAAGGGAAAAGCCCTCCCATGTTCTGCGAAAGAATAAGGCAAAATTGGTCACTGTGTAGATATTTTTCCTCAAAGAGTACAAATCCCCTCAAAAAGCATGGGGAGAAGAAAAATAGAGCCAGAGCTCCATGCTGCCTGAATACTAGCTTTTTAACCTGACCAGCCAAGATGGTGAGGTAATATTTGCCTCTCCTTCATTGGGATGCAGCGATTTACCTGTTCCCAAGTTGCCACCTCTGGGTAGCCATGAAAAGACTAACAGGAAGTAAAATAATTAGTAGAGAATAAAGGGAAATCTTCCTCCATTTCTCCACAAATCTGAAATATCAAAACTACATTCTTACCCTTTTATATATAAAAGGCTGCACTTTGAATAGTCACTAGTGATCTAAACCTAAAAATTCGTATGTCTCAAGTCAGTCAAGACAGACTGGTTTGGGTTTTAATTAAATTTTTAAAATACAACTTTGAAGGAAAAAAAATTAAAAAATAAACTTTCAAATTTTATTTTTTTAGTATATAAATTAATCAAATTACAACTTTTCCTGCAAAAACCTTTTTTTTCTGAACCAATATTTGCTACCAACAGGTATTTTTCAGTCACTGTTCCTTCTGATTTGTCATAGAAAATATTGAAGAACTGGGTGATGGGAGATGGCTGAAGAGGAAGTGTGTTTAACAAAGAACTCCAGAGCTTTGTGTGGCACTAAAAATTGAATCGTATATGCTATACAGAAAAGAATGTCTGTAGGATAGTCTGGAAAAAATTATATGAGTAGTGGGTCTTTTCCAACATTTATATAAGATTTAATTTATACAGAGATGTTAAATGTGTTCCTTTTGTAGGATTCTGCATCTGAAAGCGTGTTGAAGAGAGACATCACCATACTCAAAAGCCCAAACAGATTGGAAAATATGTGAGGAGAATGACTGTGAGAAGACAAAAAGATTAGATGACTTTTTTTTACAACAGAAGTACAAGGGAAGTGTATATGGAATTTCAGACTACATGGTGCTTAAGTCTGTTGAATTCTGTTTCTCTTGTGTAATCCAGGACTCAGTACTCTTTGTAGGAAATTTGGCTTCCAAATTCAGGGCTCAGTTTTCCCTAATTATTACTGAGTGCCAAAGATAAAGCAAAGCACCTGGAACCATACAACAAACTGACGCAGGTTCAAACAAGCCCATGAACTTTCATTTTATTTTCATTTCTGGAAATAGATTATTTAAATAGGAAGGATGAGAGTGAAAAAAGCACAGCATGGAGAAGGTGACAGAGTAGTCTAATTACATTATGTTTCTTCAGTTATTGATACATTCTAGTTCATTCCATCCAATCTTCTCATTTATGAACGCAATTGACAGGTAAATGGGTTGCGTGTGTTTGTACTGGATGTCATCGTAGCAGTATTGTTTTCTGTGTACTGCTGGTCCAGAAGATGATGGCCAATGTGTTATGGGAAGGTTCTGCAGCCCATCGCAAGGGAAGGAGGAACTGTTTTGGTTTTGGAGGCTTTCCTGAATGTTTGTTTTCTTCCCTTCCTTCCTTCCTTTATTGTTGTAGCATTCTAAAAAAAGGTCATTCCAAGTAAAAAAGTATAAGTTTATTCTTTGTGTGTGGAAAGCATAATTAAATTACTGATGCTTTAAAAGATGGGGTTTAGATCCTGTTAAGCAGATTTTTATTTGTATTGATGAATTCATTTGACATCTGTTTACTACCTAAAATATTGCTGCTATCATCTAATGACCAGACATTCTGGCTCCGTTCACCAGAAGTGTCATTCAATAGCTGCTCTTCAGCGCTAAATGTTGCATTACACAGAATGATGCAGTATTATGCATTTAATATATTTTAATTAATTTTCTAATGCCAAAATTGAGCATTATGAAGCAGGTGTTCTAGTAAGAGTTAAACATAGTGCATTATCTCCAAAGCAATTGGAGTAAAACAGTTAGAAATGTGGGTGTCCGAAAGTGTTAAAATTCATGTAGAGATATTATCCTCTGCCCAGTCATTTCTATTGAATATGAATGCATGCAAATCTTCATTTCCCCCCCCACAAGAATGTTTCAAGGGAAGATGAGTGTTCCTTAGATTTTTTCATTTAATTTGCAAACACTCTACTTTAGCACTCTCTCTGACATTGCTGAACGCTAAAAAAAAATACTGTAAGTCAATGGAAACACTGTCAGAAGTTAAATTGGCATAAAAACCCCACATCTTGCTGGATGCTACCTTATTTTTATGAGGTGCTGGGTACATTCACTATGCACCGATTCCACAGAAACTGAATTGGACTTTAAAAGAAACACTTCCAGTTTTGGATTAAGGAGAAGGGTGCTCAAGAGGAGTAACAGCAATAAATGACTCTTTAAAGATGAGGTACGCTCACTGGGTAATACTATTTGATTTGGGTGCTCTAGTCTGGTCTTTGCAGCAGTGTGAGAAGACTTTTGCTGGACTTTTGCTTGGAAATAACTGACATTATCTTTCATGGAAGAAGGAGGGAAAATTCTAACAGCCCTACCCTTGAATCAAGGTTAAAGGCTGCCTTATATAATCTGCACGTGCATAGGGGAATGTTGGGGTGGGAGGAAGGAGGAACTTGGGCAGGGAGGGGAAGTGGGTGGTGATATTCTTTAATGAAGATGCTGTCAGAGGGCTGTGGGAAAAGGCAGGAGGCCTGAGGATTGACAGAAGGCTTCTTTGCACGTGCTCTTGTGTTAGGTAGGTGGTTTCTGAGCTGTGGCTTCAGCATTGAGATCCATCACCCAAGTCTCTAGGTAGTCTGTGGGACATGGCACCACACTTTGCACAATTATTGGGATGAGGAAAGGACAGCAAACAAGGGCATGGTATCCATTTGTTATAAATCATGTGGTAACATTAAGGTAAATTATATAAATTGTTGGAGGAAATGAGAGGCATGTATTTTTTAATTGATTTCATTTGGTATTCCTTTATCAAAGAAAACAAGAATTCTGGAAGATGTAAGGATACTTGGTAAGAATGTATAGCTAGGTTCCAAAAACCAAATTCCTATACCAAATATAATTGGACGGGCTTTCAGAAAGGCTAAGCTATCAGCGGCTCCCTTTGTCTTCCTTCAGTGGCAGATTGATGTCTTTCCGCTTTACGTTTTAAATAGGATTAGCTGATACAGCATAAAGCAATACATTTCTGAAAATCTTACTTAATTTATTACACCTTTATTACAGTATTTAACTTAACCTACAGCATGAGAAGGGTTACTGTGTCCCATCATGTGTCCTTCATGTAAATTTTATTCCTAGAAGTACAGACAGGAAGATACTGAAGGAAAGCTAATGGTCAGTTAAGCTGGCAAGGATCTGGGAAATACTTAAACAAATGTAGGCAATTACTATGTCAGTTTTGATATTTCTTCACAAGACCTATAATAATTTGCAAAGGCACACGGTCCTTTCCAGATGTCTTATGTTCATCTACTTTTTTGTGTTGGTGTTTCCCTTTAATGCATTATATACACATGGCAAACCCCAGCATCTGTATATACTTCGTAGCCATCTCCGTCAGCCCGCTTGTTTGATCCCACCTTCAGAAAGACCTCATACTTTATGTTAATTATTAAACAATTAATCAAGAGTGGATTTTACACTTGTACAGCAGATCTGTGGAAAGCAATTGCACAGGTCTCTTCAGGCTCTTTATCCTGATTTCCAAGGAGGTTTTGCTGACAAAAAACCAAAAATATGACCTTTGCCCTAAGGTCATAATAATTAAACTCTTTCCGGTAGTTCTGTGGCCATTCCTCATATCCTCAAACAGAAGATTTTTCTAGTTGCAGCTGAATTTGTTAATTTTCCAGTGTTACAGTGGAAACGCTGTAGCAGGGGAAGAAGGAATGTGCTACACAGACCAAGGAGAGATGGAGTTTGGAAAGCCTGTGAGCCTTAGCCTCACTGCCTGTGAAACAGATAGGATAGTTATCCATCTTTAAAATCTCCAGTGACTACAGCTAGAAGAAAGTCATGCTTGTGGTTGCATCACTGAGCCTGAGCCGGTGATGTTCAAATGCAGGTAGGGTCACATCGCCTGATGCAAAGCCTAGTGAGAGGCACACTGAGATAGACGCCATGGGCTTGATCCACAGCTCTCTGCACTCAGTGGAAACACTCCCAATGAGTTCATTAGGCTTTAATTCAAGCTATTAATGCTGAATGTTAGCATGTGCTGCATTGTGAACATTGGCACTAATGCTGCTCTCTGTTCATGTCGAGTGTTTCTTTGTTTGTCGAGGCAGTGCAGTGTTTTGTGTACAGATCTATTTTCTCAAAAGCAGCAGAGAAGTGTTTGATGAAAGAAGAGAATGTTCTTGCTAAAGGTGGTAAACCTTTTTCAATATGTTGTGCACTATATTTGTTTTGAAATTTTATTACATGGACTTCTGTGTTGACTCTAAAGGGTTGAATTCACTATTTGAAAAATGACCTGTTAAAAAAAAAAAGAAGGGATTTTTTTCCTGTCCTATTGTATTTGATTTTGTATTTTATGTTTTCAAGTGAACACTTCAACACTGTGTATCTTCCTAACTGAAATCTCATGTGTTCTGAGATGTTTGCAGAGAAAGTACCCCTGTAAGCAAACAAAAGGCAAATGAAAGACTTCACATCTCATTAAATTAAGTGAAAATTACTATTTTTAACTTTAAAAATATTTTCTTTAGGTTTCATTAATAACTAACCAGGAATTTATTACTTAAATTTAAAAAAAAAAAAGTTAAAGAAATGAAAATATCACCTTTAAGTCTTTAAATATCAGCTCTGGGTTCCCAATTTACTTGTCATATGCAATAGAACTAAATCAGCATTGTATTTAAAATTTTAGATTTAGATTTTAAAAAGATGTATTTAGGAAGAAGTTCTGTACAGATTTGAATAAGTGTGTATATACATATATATGCACATAGTGTTTTAATATACATATAAATATAAAAACATACTGTTTTTTCTTTTTGCTTACAATGGCAGGCTCATGAATGAGATGGGAATGAGCTGGCATATCTTTAATTTAGAAGCATAATAAAATCGTGCACGTAAAGTAATTTTCAGAATAACTCTCTTCAAGTCTTTCATTTTGCCAGAAGGGTTTTATAGTGAATGCCCATATACAGCCTGTACTTCCTAAGATGTCAAATTGTTTATACTGGTTCATAGATTGAATGGAAAATGACCTAAACTACAACAATGAAGTTGAATGTATTTAGCTAGACAAGCTGAATTTCAGAATCATGACTATGGGTCTGATATTTGACCAAAACCTTAATTCAATGTCTGAGACAACATCCTCATTAAGTCTTCCACTGATGTGATTCCTTGATTCAGAATTTCGTATTGATGTTTAATCTAGCATAGTGTTGCCCACTCGACTTTATTTGTGCAACTTTAGAACACCTCTTACTTCTTCAAAGACTTCAATAAATCACAATTTCAATTATATTTTCTCTGACTTTGAACTGAAAAATAAGTTACTGTCTCTTGAAAATATTTTACGTCACAGTAAGGATTTGAGCATTCTGTTATTTTGCTTTGTTGACTAAAGCAGTAAGCATAACATTTCTCAAACAGTAATGTTAAAGCTTTGAAGTCTTTTATTAGATCAACTTCTTTTATAAAAGAGAGAGCATGGAGATGCTCATACTCGGAAATATCTTTTCCTTTGTTACATAATAATCAGCTATTTTCAATACTTCCATAATGTACCAGTGGCTTTTTAGTTACTGAGAGTTTTAAGATCGCAGTATAATCTGCCTTTCAAAATGTCACTTTGTATAGCACATTCATTATTTGCCTTTAAGAAGAGGAAGAGAAATGATCACATAACTTACACCCAAAATATAAAAATGATCATAGTTAGAAATATTTAACAAAACTTATCTTAATAGATAAATATTTCTGGGAGTTCAGCAGTACAGAATGCTGTAAGATAGAAGTATGTGTATGCTTAAGAATGAATTAATTAATTTTTTTTCCTGATAAAACACTGTGAGTTCTGTAGTCTAGCTTAATTTAAATTGAGAATAACAATTAAGAGAAGCAATTAAGTAAATCCATATGAAAATACATATACACTCTGCAAAAAGCCTCCTAACAATATTAAAACCCTTCTTGTTCTTCCATTGCAAACTGCAGCAGAGCCCAACTCTGCTGACTTCAACTAAGGACCTAAATACTGAAAAGGTGAATGCTACCAACAATTTTGAGAAAGACTGGCAGTTTTGTAATGCATAACTCCATGCTCTCCACTTGTGTTGCTCTTTCAGTATACGCACATGGATTAGATGAATACTAGCAGTTGTTTACTGTAGTAGTTTCCCTTTAAAAGCTCTCATACCTCATCCTATACCCTAACTGTAGTATTTACATATTTTTAATCATTACAAATGATGATAAAACAACAGAGCAGATAACATTTGAGGGAAGTCTTTTCTTTGCCCATATTTAAGTTTTGTCATTTAAAGTAGTATCTGTGTATCTACTAGGCAATTATAGCCATCTTCAACTGAGAATCTTTTTCTATTTCAGATGCTTAGCCCCATGTTTCTAAACAGTCCCTGTTGTCCCCCTCCCCTTAAATCTGAGGTAGCACTGCAAGCTGGAAAAAACACCAGGTAGATGATAGTTCCCTTTCTAGATGGATTTTCTTCCTCTAGTAGGTTATTTGCGTTGCCTGTTCTGCTTACAACTAACCTGGTAAGACTCCAAAGACCAAAGGCCAAATCTTTCCTTAAGGATAAAGATGCTCAAATTTTTCATATACTAACAATTAAAAGTGACAAAATGTATGTTCAAGGATCTTTATTGAGTGCTGTGTTGTAGACCAGGCAACATCGGTCTGCTCTTCCCTTAAATGCTGAAAGCAGTGCTGAAAAAATGGTATAAATGGAACTAGTACAGGCCATGAAGGTGATCAGAGGGGTGGAGCACCTCTCCTGTGAAGACAGGCTGAAAGAGTTGGGGTTGTTCAGCCTGGAGAAGAGAAGGCTCTGGGGAGACCTTATTGTGGCCTTTCAATACTTAAAGGGGGTTTTAAACTAAAAGAGGGTAGATTCAGACCAGATATAAGGAGGAAATTTTTTACAATGAGGGTGGTGAAACACTGGCACAGGTTGCCCAGGGAAGTTGTGGATACTCCGTCCCTGCAGGTGTTCAAGGCCAGGCTGGATGGGGCTTTGAGCAGCCTGGTCTGGTGGAAGGTGTCCCTGCCCATGGCAGGGGGTTGGAACTAGATTGTCTTTAAGGTCTCTTCCAACCTAAACCATTCTATGATTCTATGATTCTATTAGTGAATGAAATCCACATTATATTAAAAATTAGACTGTTGGTACTTAAAGCTCCTTCCCTTACTTTCTCCCAATTTACTTTTTTTCTAATCAGTTTCAGATGACAAATACATTCTTTAAAAGTCTTAAATGACATGGTGATGTGTCTTTTCAAAGACTGGCTTAGGTACTCTAAACGTTTCCTTATATCTTGACAGCTATATGCTTATTGTAATTGCTTACTTTGTGTCCTGTACATGGAAAGACTGTGAATCTCAGAAATAAAGTACTATGTAATGAATTAGCTCCAGTGATAACTACCCTTTTTATTATACAGCAGAGCAAACCGTCATTAATTTAAAACATGTAAATTGGAAATCTGAGAACCGTATCACTAGCTGTAGTGGGACGTATTCCTACAGAGCGTGATTACTTCCATAATTCTTGAATATATAAGAATTGCTGTGAAGCAGAACAGTCAGACATTCCCAATAAGAGGCATCAACTGCTACCTCATTAAAGGAAGAAAGAGAATCTGTGGACATGGGAAGAATCTACAAGTCATTCCACTTTTAAATTAAAACCAAAAATAGTTTGAGGATAATGAGAATAAAGGTTTGGAAGCTTATTACTTCCTATGAAGAAATAGCACACGCAGCATACATTTGAAATGGTTGAAATATTATGACAAACCCCTGTGTAGCTTAAAAACAGTTGCAATTGGCCTCTGAAAAGTGGACATGCTTTTAATTGAAGGTATTTTTTAAGAAAGGAAAAAAAAACCCACAAAAAGTGAAACCTGATTCAGTATGTAATAGAACGATACATGCAGTGAAAGTAATTATGCCTTTAAAGAGATATAATTCCATTTTGCAGTTCTTTAGGTTTATTCCAGAGCTTATGCTTTGGTTATCAGTAGCTGTCAGTGGGTGTTTATGACATAAGATGCTAATTTGTTGAACACAGAGCACTTTCAAGCAGCACAACTCCAAAATCTCCTTTATTAAACTGAGTCTTCAGAGCAATTGACTGTTGTCAGGGTTCTGAGCTGCCCTGAGACCTTCAGCATGCTCCTCTCACTCAACTGCCGTACATATGAATTTTAGGATCCTGATTTATGAAGTCAGGATTGAACAACTGGAAAGAAACTTCTCTTTTAGGTACAAGGATATCTAACTTCGGCAGTCTGGGTATGAGTACTATACTAGTAAGAAAACAAAGCAAATGCAGTTATATAGCCTATGTACTGTGCAGAGAAAGTCACTTTTGTTAAGTTTCACTGCAGATTTTTAATATCTTGAAAAAAGATAATGCCATTTGATTACACATTATCTCACATTAGGCAAGCTCTTTGACCAGTCAGTTTTGCTAATGTAAAGTGGTAGCTTGGATTTGCACACTGAAGGCTGTAGCGTCATTCTTGGACTAGCTGTGTTGCCTCTCCTGTTTTCCCCTTACTTCATTTTAATTCCAGACCCTTTAGTGTGCAGTCCAATGCATTCATTTAAATTCAGTATTTGGTAATGGCTAGAATATAACAGAGGTTCAGTGAGGCTCATTATCAGAGGCTGTAGGATGTACACAGTCCCCTGCTAACTCCTTACCTTTCCAGTCCCAGGTCCTGAGCGGGGGCTGGCCTGAAGGTCTGTCCATCCCCACTCATCATTAAGGCCTGAGCAATTCCTGCCCTAAAGCTCTCTCCTTTCAAATTTACTGCCAGGGTCTGAATGTTTTTTGCCCTTGGGCTGTATTCTTTCATACTGATCATCAGGGTTTGAATGAATGTTGCCTCTGGGTCGTCTCTTCTCAGTTTCAGTTTTAGAGTTGGGGCTCTTGCTGCCCTCAGATTTTCACCTTTCAGATTCAGTATTAGGGTTTAAAGACCCACTGGCTTTAAAAGACTTTCCATTTTAGTATTTTCTTGTGTCACGCTTCAGTGAGACACAGTCGCATTGCTCTCACTGATGATGCCTTTCTTTTTACATTTCTCAGTATTCACTGCATTGGTTTGTCTAGGATTTTTTTATTGTTTCCACTTCTACTCTCATTCTGTGTTGCAACGTGGTAAGAATCCTCACTGATTATTTATTTAGGAATTTCTTGACATTACTTGCAAGCTGCTCTTGTATTTGAACATGAAAACTGTAATGGATACAGAGTATGCTTTCCCCTTTGTGAATAAGTGCAAGTGCTTTCTTTAAACGTTTTAGAATGCCACATCAAACTTCATAAGATTTGTCCATCTCTTTATGCAGTGATACCTTCTAGTACTTACTGGAGCCTTTGGTTCCAAAAGACAAGTCTTTGTGGCTGAACTTTCCATGACAGTATTGCATTTAAAGGTGCCTCTGAATTGCCAAGTGTTGATGGCATGTGTGCAGATGTTTGGGATGTTGCCTTTATAATTTACATACATACACTTCCACACAGCACTGCTCACTTCTCTCATATGTTACTTTCAGTGTACTTGACTGGTGTAACCCTAGAGATTTTCCAGAAAAACAGTTCATTTCTTCCACCGGCTCCTTGTCCTTCAAAATTTCATGCATGCTGTAGTCCAAACAAGGACAAACTATATTCTGCTCTGCTGGGGCAGGAGGAAGCTGAGGTAAGATTATGTGTGACTGCTTCAGAGAATCACGGGGCGGCTGAACAGGGAAGGCGTCTGGAGATCGCCTGGTCCAACTCCCTGCTCAGAGCAGGGTCACCTACAGCAGGTTGCCCAGGCTGTGTCCAGTCGGGTTTTGAATATCTCCAAGGATGAAGACTCCACAGCTCCTCTGGGGAACCTGTTTCAGTGTTTGACCACCATCACAGTAAAAAAAAGGTGGTTTTTTTAGGCTTAAATGGAATTTGTTGTATTTCAATTTTGCCCATTGCTTCTCATCCTTTCATTGGGCTTTATAGCATATTTTTTATGTTCAAAACACAGATACTTCAGTCCATCGCATCTGCTGTGTTCACTTGCAGCATGCAGAGAGAGTACAAAGGATATACTGTGCTAAAGTCTTTCCTTGTTAGAAATGCACTAGCTCAATATTAAACCAGATCAAAACACTATCTCAGAGATAAACTAATGTAAAAGTGAATATGGACACATACAACCTTTTCAGAAGGAGGATTTTTTTGTTTGTTTTCCCCCAGAAGTAATTTACATGTCTGAATGCTTGAAGTTCAAAATGTAAAGATTGTCTTTGTTCCCCTCAACAAAGAGATTCTATGTAGACCCTTGCATGC
Source organism: Pluvialis apricaria (assembly GCA_017639485.1). Classification (NCBI taxonomy): domain Eukaryota; kingdom Metazoa; phylum Chordata; class Aves; order Charadriiformes; family Charadriidae; genus Pluvialis; species Pluvialis apricaria. The sequence goes on from CM030043.1 coordinate 19,810,237, forward strand.
AGGTACATATCATCAGAGGCTGTTTAACTCAGGGCCTATATGTTGTAACTATCAACCACAGTTGCAAGAAGCCCACTGAAACAGTTAGATAAATTTCAGTGGGACAAAGGTTTCTATGGTGCAGATTTGCCAAGTCAGTAATGATGTTAATAGGATCCTAAACTGATTTGTAGAAATATTCACTTATCACTTGCATAATTTTGTTTCTTCAAGCTGGGGTTCAGGAGCTGGAAGGACTGCACAGGGCCAGGATGGGAGAATCGGGCTGCAGAGCACAGTCCAGAGCATGAGTCTTGATTATTATTCAAAATGGATAGGTCTCTATATTGTGTGCGAAACACATAAGGCCTTTTGGACTATTTCTCCTAAGTTTTTTAAACTCCAGTGGTAGCTTCCTACAGGAAACAATCTCTAGTGTGTCCTTCATTTCTTTCCGTTCCCCTCTACACCTGTTTGACATAGCAACAACCCAAACAATTTAAACCTAATACTACATTCACATGTGCCCTACAATAACAGAAAGGTTGCTTCCTATGGCTTTAAGACCACTCCCAACAGCCCCTTGGAGCATTAATCATTGATTGGAGTCTCTTGCTTTGATTTCCCTTTGTTGCAATCACTTTCTCATACTCCTATTGAAGTAAGGAGGAGCCGGGCTTTTAAATTCCTTATTTCTTTTTTTAAAAAAAATAAATCTAGCCTTGCATTTACAAATTTTACTGTAGGTACTTTAGAAGGGCCATGGTATGTGGGCATTTAGGAACCTAAGAACTTTGACAAATCAGCAGTTACCAGACAGTAAGTAGTCATTATGTATCATGTGTTCCACAGTAAGTTTCCATGGAAATATGATTGGTATTGCCCATCAAAAGCTCAGTGTAATTACTCTTTTATTAAGGTAAGCTACATCACATTACATCATGTATTCTGTGGGATGCTGTAGGACAAGAAAATTGGAAAATGGAATTTAGATTCCTAATCATGTGTGTATGTAAAGAAATATATCCCAAGGTCTTGTTTGTCATCATTTTCAACAGAAGTGAATGGTGCAAAACCATGGAATAAAAACCCAACCTTGAAGTATTCCTAAGATAAATAAATAAATTTGTTTGCTGACATATATTAAGCATGTGATGTGATTTTCCTGATTGAGTACACAGCAAAATGCAGCACTCATTTTTCTCCCAGAATATGTTCTGTGAGAAATCTTGTGCAACAAGGTCATATGAATCACTTCCACGTTAAAATAAGTCTTCTCTTTTGAGCAATCCTTAATCCCTTTTAAAAGAACAGCTCATGTGCCTTTGGCAGCATAATGTCACTGGTATATGAAAAGATAAATGTGAAGAGATTTTGTTGATTTGTTTCATAGGTAAGCTAATTTTACAAAAGATATTTGAGAAAGGAGTACATCTGAAATGTTAATGGGTATTTGAAAATTTTATTTTGTCCTGTTCAGGATCTGGGATTTGAGAATTCAATGTGTTTAACCTTTATTCATTTTTTTTCCATACCAGGATATTTTTTAGGCTTATGCATGTCAAACTAGGATCTGTTTTTCCAGGCCACTCTTTTGTTATATTCTTCGAAAGTATCTGAGTGACTGATGGCTTCTGGCTTTGACCTTTCATTGAAACCTCAGACCATTGTGTGCATTTGTGGTATTTTCTGTTTCTCAGATAGTTCTGTCCTAATTATCTCTATTCTATCTTTTTAGCCAACCTTTTGAATGCAAACTCCTCTCAACTGACATATTTTATAGCCAGTCCATGCTAATAAAAAGTACTATTTTGAAATCATGTTTTGGACTTACGGTAAACTTTGAGCATCTAATACAGATTATCAGTGAACCTCTCTTTATCTGTTACAGAAGAGATGACAATGGATCAAGTTACTCTGATATAGAATACTGCTGTTTACACCCAAGATCAGATTTGGTTTTACAGTGTTAGGACAACGGATTGCTTTAAAAATTATTTTAAGTTACTGGCTCAAGATAAATACTTCTTTGTTACAATGCAACTGTCTCATTTTATGTACAGGTCTCTCTTTGATGAAAACCAATAAAGCTCTATTGAAGATGGTTAAATAAATTTTGCTGACAATTAGTCAGCAAAATTATTCATGTCTGTATTTAATGAATAAGGAAGAGCAGCTAGGTAAAGGCACTACTGGAGAAATTTATAATATACACAAAATTTGATTAACTGAATAAAAGAAAAACAAGTGAAAAACTCAGTCTTGTTAAAGTCCCTTACTACTGCTAAATCCACCACTAAAATTCATGCATATGACTGCAGAGAAATTAAATTATTTTGTATGGAAATAACACATACAGATTTTGACCTGTCAGATTTCATTTATGGTATGTAATTACTATTTATTTATTTTTATACTAGGATCTGCAATGGTAATACAATCTTTACTATTTTATTGCTCTTTAGATATGGCACACTTAAGGGTACCCTGTGATGGGGTGGGATTCAATGTTGTGGAGCAATAAGATGATAGTATAACTTCAATTATGCTTTTAGTGTACTATTGCTGCAGTAAGAATTCTGAAAAATAATTGTTTTCTTGGTGCATAAACTTACAAAGGTGACAATCAAAGCCCGTCAATAGCAACAATGTACTCTCTTGTAATCCATTATTTACTGTTACTTTATACTTCTGAAAAATGATCCTTTTGATGCTTTTTATCATTTAGTTTCATTCCTACAATAAAGTCGAAAAAAATTGAAAATTCTGCCTTTGTAGACTTCTTTGAATTACACCAGTAAGTTCATCCATTTGGTGATGAATTGTAAATCTGACAGTCTTCGTTACACATCTCGGGGGAAATATTTGTAAGATTGTCTAGCACCAATCCAAACTAAGAGTGAAATTCTGTGTTTGGCTGGTCAACACAAAACCAGTATAATTAACTGTTTCAATGAGCATAAATAATGAGAGTTAAATTGAAATAAGAAGCTATAAGGCACGTAATTTGAAGATCATTAATCTGCAATAGGCAGAAAGATCTTGGAGGGGAGACACTAGTAGAGTTTCTAACAGAACTGTAAATGACTAATATAATTAAATAATCATTTTACCTGTACTTTTGTCTAATGTTTCAGAAATAATAGCACTGGGAGCAACAATATGGACTGCATTTAGGAGTCAGTAGAAATGGACATCTTTTACCTTGGTTAGTATTCAGTTGGTAATTCATAATTTGAACCAGATAGCATAGATTCTTCTTAATGCAATGCTATGGTTATTTCAGAATCAGTTAACTGATGTCATGTATGAATCAGCAATGATGGTTTAAACCACCATTACTGCATTTGAATGTATTCTAGTTACCAAAATTTTTCACTGATAGTATTAATCTCTTAAAACACAATGGCTGATTCAGGCTTGAATAGGTAAAGATTCTTAGAACTCCAAAGAGTAAGTTTAAAATCCCATATTAGCTGAGGCTAAAGCTCATCCACCCTGACGACATTGTTGGGGCTCACACTGGCTTGAGTGTCAAGTAAGGCAACGGGCGCGGTTAGTGCAGGAAAGCAAGAGCCATCAGTGTGATGTTGAGTCAGGCAGTAAAAAAGGAAAATGGTCTTAAACCATCTCAGTACCATTTCTTTCATGCTGCCCCAAGGCCTCAAGTTCTGAGAGAGGTGTAACAGTTTAGTTTTGGATGTTGCCTCTTCCTTTCCATTAATTAGAGAAGAAACCTAAGGAACAAGGTTAGACTGGAAGCTTTTAGAAATGTAAAACTAGGTAAGATGATTCCAACACCCCCATGGCAGGGTGGCTGGAACTAGATGATCTTTAAGGTCTCTTCCAACCCAGAGCGTTCTATGATTCTATAAATCCCACTCAAGCATTGACCCAGGACAGGCACATGACATCTGCAGCTTCAGTAATTCCTTGAGACAAGAAAAACACCAGGGGCCACAGGAAAAGTAATGATGGTCCCTCAGCCAATGTTACGATAGAGTACTAGTCCTTTCTAGTTACACATTCCTTTTCTGCTTTGGAACTTCATGTTGAATATGAAGGGTACGGTCATGGCTACCTTTCTTTCCACCATGGTCTGTTTGAAGGAGCAAGTCCTTGCTATACCAAGGCCAAGGAGTTTCTTGGTCATCTGTTGCTGGTGCATCTCTGTCAGATCTTATAACCACAGACCTTCATTAGACTCAAAAGCAACAGGAAGCATCATGCTTGGCCAGTTCCGAGTTCACACAGGGGTAGGAGACAGAAAATGTCTCTTCCAAAGATGGGACGATGGAGGAAATTATTCAGATAAGGTGTGTGTTAAAATTCTGTTGTGGTGAAGTAAGAATTTATGTGTTACTACTAGGTAATTGGTGTTCATTGCTTCTGAAGCAAGATATGATGGAACTGATAAAGGAAAGATGCTAGTGCTTATGCTTATGTCATGAATGTGACGGATCCAGATCACTTTGGTGAACTTGAGCCCAAACAGAGGCATGGCTACCCAAAGCATTACAGATATAGCTGTATATTCCATCTGTGCCTCAGAAAGATGAATTTTTTTTTTTTCTTCTTTTCAGTAATGGCATATAATTTCACCTCACTTCATTGTTCTGAAATAGCTCAGGCTTTACACTGTTGTAAATGATAATAGAACATGACCCATCGTAGTCAGAAACAGGATCGTAGGTCTATTTCTGCACTATCTCTAGGCAGAAAAAGCTATTTTATTCTTCACAGAAACAATCTTTCTTAAGGTATGGGTACTGGAACAAAACATAGACCCTTTTCCAGCAAAGGGAGCTGGAGGTAAAATTAGTAGATTTTGGTTACACCTGGCACGAACACCGAGTCTGAGAGTGAACTTCTGCATAAGTAAGCAATATAAAAACTAAATACATTATTTTCTCAATATCATATAAGAAAACAGCAGCCTTTCTAAGGTTTAGCATAACAGAATGTGTGTGCATTACATTTACATCTGCTTCCTGTGATGGTAAAGTAATAGAAAACTGAGGGAAAGTCAAGTCCTGAATTAAAAGGTCATTTAATTTTGGCCCTTCATTGCATGAGATCCATGTATAAAGCACAAGCGATAAACACGGGGACTCAGAACTGATTGGTCTACTTTGTTTCAAAGTGACATTGATTTCTCCACGTAGCACTTCTGTTTTGTCTAACACTTGTAAGGCTTTTTACAAAGACCAAACACACTCCTTGCTATATGAATATCAAACTTCTATATAATAATATATCTAGAGAAAAAATCTAATGAAGTAAGACATGTACAATGTGGCTGTCTTCAGCTAATCTAGTCACCCAAGATCTCCCTTATATTTATTTCTAGAGCATCATCAATCTCACCTTAAGGTAGATATTGAAACCAAATTAGATGAATTGTGTCCTAAAAGTGACTGTTTTTTTCTCTTCTCTATTAAGGGAGCCTAGGGTGACCTGCATAGATATAGGTGAATAAGGTTAGATGTATGCAGTTAGGTGAGATGAATATCCACATTACTTGTGTGAAGTGCTTGTTAAAAGATTTTTAGATATAAATACTCATTGATGTAAATTACAATAACTTTATTGACCAGAATAAAGCAAAGCTGTTGGTTGTACAAATTGAGAAGGAAGGGAAGCTAAGATTTTTCACCAAAAAGAAATTTTCACAATCCTCAGGTGACCATGGACAAATAAGCTCAAAGAAATGGGTAGCATGACACATTTTTTGCCGTATAGTCATCTTAAACACAAATTGGAATGATTAGGAAGTGCAAACATGGATATTAAGATTAGGAATGAACTGGCATTGAGCTAAACTCCTGACTAGACCATTCCCTTTAAGACCTCAGCAAGTGACTTTGGTAGGGGAGGCAAGGGGTTCCATTGTGTCCTTCCCAATCCACCACTAGCTTGAGCTGATTCTCTTATTTCTGTGCTGAATGTATGCTGCCATACAGACTTGCAGCACTCTGCATATTAAATACCCCAGGCATCATTCTCTCCTCCTTTTTAAAAAGTGTCTAAAACTTCATTCTCCTGCCATGCCTTCATCATCTGCAAAATAGACCATTCTTTTCGTCTTTTAAATCCTTCTACCATAGCAGTTTACGTTGTAATGCTTCTGGGAGAAGAGCTCTGTTGTAAATTAATCTCATTCCACTGTAATTTATCCTTTGAGGTGATGGTCCTTATAAAATTAAAACCTGTATTGAACTAGGAAAAAATAATGCTTATCCTCTGAAAGTGTTGAGGATTAAAGAAACCATTTGAGTGCCAACCTGAAATCATCAGTCATAACAAAAGACATGAAGAAAAATAAAACAGGAGTTAAATAATCAGAATTTCAGTGCATTTTATTTTTTATTCAACTTGAATAAAAAATATTATAGCTTAATCTTTTACAATGTGCTTTACTAAACATGAGTTTTGAAACAAAAAAAAACATTCAGAACCAGAAAAACAATACTATCATTAAAGTCATAAAAATAGGCTTCTTGGAAAGTTAGGTTGTTTAAAATCCATTTTTCAAGGCAATTTATCTACCCCTCATGACAAAGGGTTTTTTTTGTCATTAATAAGTATTTTTCAGGAAACAAATAATGAAATGAAGTTTTCAATTCCAAGAGTAATAAAACAGTTGACCATAGTAGGATCATCTGGGATTTGTATATCGCTGTATATCGATATTAATGTTAGAATGGCATAATGACCTTTTGATATATCATGCTGCCTATCTAACTATGAAGCCTTACCCAAAAAATCTTTTTCTACGTCTTTCTTCATGCTCTTCTATCTGTCAAAGTGACATAAGCACTACTTTTCCCCTCTTATTCTAGTCAAACTTTTTCTTTATGAAAAACACTTCCATATTCTTCTACATCAAATTTAGCATCATAGGCAACTTACCATTGAAAAATATGATTCTTGGTAATGTCATGCTGAAATACGAACACCCCAAAACTATCTGCTTTGACTAGATATCCCCTCAGGTATTTAAAGTTAACTTCTGACAGTTCTGGGTTATGAATAATTCACATTCTGAACACATCTCCAGTAACACATCAATAAACTGAAGGGATTTGTTTTAAGTTTCCCCTAAACTTTCCTGAAAATCCTTCCTTCTTTATGGCAATTGAGCGATCTCTGAAATGTGTATATGTATATAGTTACATATTTTCATTACTTATATGTATGCATATATATATATATCTATAATTAAAAAATGAAATTTTTGGTTGTCTTTGCCAGATGGTTCAGCCTTGGAGAAAGATATTTGTACAACATGTGTGAGTTAGTGCATATGTTTAAAAATACTAATATGCATTCTTTACAGACTAGAAAAAAAATCAAGATTTAACTACACATCTCCTGTGATACAAATTTTCAGTGTATGATCAGCACCTTTTCGGTAACTTTTAATACAACTATAAGGAAAATATATACTAAATTATCATGTGGACTATTAAAGTCTTAATAAGTCAGGCAGCATAACAACAACAAAAAAAGATTAAGATCTGCCATGAGGAAAATGGATACTGCTAATTATTTTTTATTTAACGCAACCAAGCTTGTTAATATTTTGTATACCTGCTGTATACAGACCTAAAACTTTTCTTTATGCCAAACCTGCCTGGTTTAGATACCACAAAAAACTGAGCAAATGCTCATCTCAATGGGGTGTATGACAGATGCAACTCATGGCTATTCCTAAAATCCCAGAATTGTGGGAATTCAGGCAATTCAGTGCTCTGTCAACTGCTGATAGTTATTCTGTCATTGCTATGCCTTATCTCACCATGCTCAATTGTGTTGTTTTGTTCTGAGAAACATGTATTTCGGCAGTAATTGATTCGGCAAACAGAGAGAAGTATAGAAAGGGACCTGGGAGTCCTGGTGGACAACAGGATGACCATGAGCCAGCAATGTGCCCTGGTGGCCAAGAAGGCCAATGGCATGCTGGGGTGCATCAAGAAGAGTGTGGCCAGCAGGTCGAGGGAGGTCATCCTCCCCCTCTACTCTGCCCTGGTGAGGCCACATCTGGAGTACTGTGTCCAGTTCTGGGCTCCCCAGTTCAAGAAGGACAGGGAACTGCTGGAGAGGGTCCAGCAAAGGGCTACAAAGATGATTAGGGGATTGGAGCATCTTTCTTATGAGGAAAGGCTCAGGGACTTGGGTCTTTTTAGTCTAGAAAAAAGAAGACTCAGGGGGGATCTTATCAATACTTATAAGTACTTAAGGGGAGGGTGCCAGGTAGATGAGAATAGCCTTTTTTCAGTTGTGCCCAGTGATAGGACTAGAGGTAACGGGCACAAACTGGAGCACAGGAAGTTCCATCTTAACATGAGGAGGAACTTCTTTCCTTTGAGGGTGGCAGAGCACTGGAACAGGCTGCCCAGAGAGGTTGTGGAGTCTCCCACACTGGAGACATTCAAAACCCGCCTGGATGCTGTCCTGTGCAACGTGCTGTAGGTGTCCCTGCTGTGGCAGGGGGGTTGGACTTAGATGATCTCCAGAGGTCCCTTCCAACCCTGACGATACTGTGATACTGTGATTTTTCTGTGCACAGAGCCCAGTGTTACATATGCAGAAAAGCTGATGTTTTATCTTTCGGTAGCATATAAGCTTAACTCACCTTTTCTATAAGCTGTGCAGCCTTGTTGCTCTTCCTGTGTGTGTGCTGAGAGACACAAAGCGTGGCCATAGTTTTAACTTCTTTGCAAATGGTTTGTAAGCTTTCTCTGTGTGGATTGTATCTGACCCAGAGGTGGAGGATGTGTCTACAGCAGCATTTTCATTGAAATCAAGAGTGCACTTTTGAAATGAATCTCCTTATCATCCCCCCCTAACTCTGCTTTGGTTCACATGCCAGAGCAGGCTTGGGGAACATGAACTGGGTTCCTCTTGGATGAACTAAACTTGTGCTCCAAGAGCACACCTAATGCAGTGTAACAGCTGGTAGGCATTCATGAATATGGATTTTCTCCCATATGTAAACTAATTTCTAGGAGGCTTTTAAAATACCTCTCAAACAGAAACTGGGGATTTGTGATTTGTAATGCAGAGGCCAATGCAAAAGCTGTAACATGACTAGTAAGTTACACTGCTGCTACCTACTAGCTCACCTGCATTTTCTAAGCCAATATATTTGTCTTCCCTAAGAAGAGGAAAAACTCCAAGAACTGCTTAAAATAAGCGTCCTCTTGGCCAGTTATTTTAAGCCACTTGTGATGGTGTTTTCCTTGGGTCCTTATCATTCCTCATATGCTTATGCTTTTCTCCAGTATGCATGTAATTTCACTTATTAATATCTTAAGAGCATGTCACTTTGTTCAAGGGCAACACAATGTGTCACTTTGTCAAATCCTTTACATTTTTTTACATTTAAACGAATCACAGAAGTCTTGCTGTGAACTCAGTCATATAATGAGCTTTCTGGAAGCTGTACCAAGACTGGTGGTGTTTGGAATTTTAATTTCATGGAAAAATGTGACATTTTGATATAAGATAAAGTTCTTCGCCAAAATGAAAGGCAGATTTTTCCAAAATGTCTTTAAAATATGGAACTTCTGATTTTTTCGTGTTTCAATAAAGTCAAGTATTCTGGTTTAGTATCAGAGCACATTCTGGTATTTATGTAATCTGTATAATATTGTATACATACAGTCACCAAAAAAGTGTAGAGGTTGAAATGCAGCAAAACAATAAAAATGAAATGTAACTGTTAGCATCCCAAAGTTGTTTGGGTTATTTTAAGAACAAGCCAGTAAAGCTTAAATGTTTCTTTTTAACTTTTCCTCAGATTAAAATTGTATTGAAATCAACATTATTCAATTTCCTTTTTAACAAAACTACATTTGGAGACAAAGCTGTTCCACCAAGAATTTTTCAGCCATCTGTATTTAAAAGCAAAACTCACAACATTGAGAAATTTTTTTTCTGATTTCTGACACAGATTTGAATCAATTAATTTACCCCTAAACAATTCTTACATTTATACCACAATCATTGAAATGAGAAGGCAAAACGAGGAGGCGGTGTTGCCTTATATGTTGATGAGCAGTTGGAATGCATGGAGCTCAACCTGGGGGAGGATACAGAGCCAACTGAGAACCTATGGGTCAGGATTACAGGGAAATCGGGAGCAGGGGACATTACAGTGGGGGTATGCTACAGGCCACCCGACCAGGAAGACCAAGTGGATGAAGCCCTCTATAGACAGATAGGGGCGGCATCACGTTCACAGACCTTGGTTCTCATGGGTGACTTCAACCACCCTGACATCAGTTGGAAGGATAACACAGCCAGGCACAGGCAATCCAGGAGGTTCCTGGATTGCATTGAGGACAACTTCCTTCTCCAAGTGGTTGAGGAGCCGACGAGGAGAGGAGCCATGCTGGACCTTGTTCTTACCAACAAGGAAGGGCTGGTTGACAGGGTCAAACTCAAGGGTAGCCTGGGCTGTAGTGACCATGAAATGGTCGAGTTCGAAATCCTCAAGGCAACGAAGAAGGTGCGCAGAAGGCTGGTGACCCTGGACTTCAGGAGAGCCGACTTTGGCCTCTTGAAGAATCTGCTTGGTATGGTGCCGTGGGATGAAGCGCTGGAAGGAAGAGGGGTCCAAGAAAGTTGGTTAATGTTCAAGGACCACCTCCTCCAAGCACAGCAGCAATGCATCCCTACAAAGAGGAAGGCAGGCAGAAAAGTCAGGAGGCCTGCGTGGATGAACAAGGAGCTCCTGGAAGTGACCAAAAGAAAAAAGGAGGCCTATAGGGAGTGGAGACAGGGGCGGGTAGCCTGGGAGGATTACAGAGGAATCGTTCGAGCAGCCAGAGAGCGGGTTAGACAAGCTAAAGCCCAGTTAGAACTAAATCTGGCCAGGGACATTAAGACAAACAAAAAATCCTTCTATAGGTATGTCAATGAGAAAAGGAAGACTAGGGAAAATGTAGGCCCTCTCCGGAAGGAAACGCAAGAACTGGTTACCCGGGACAGCGACAGAGCTGAGGTACTCAATGACTTTTTTGCCTCAGTCTTCACAGACAAGGACAGCAGCCACACTGCCCAAGACGCAGATTGCAAAGGAGAGGATTGGGAAAACGGAGCACCGCCCACTGTAGATGAAGATCAAGTGAGAGACCACCTGAGGAACCTGAAAGTGCACAAGTCCATGGGACCTGATGAGATACATCCGTGGGTCCTGAGGGAACTGGCAGATCAAGTCGCGAAGCCACTAGCCATCATATTTGAGAAGTCATGGCAGTCTGGCGAGGTTCCTGCTGACTGGAAAAGGGGAAACATAACCCCTATTTTCAAAAAGGGAAACAAGGAAGACCTGGGGAACTACAGGTCAGTCAGTCTCACCTCTGTGCCTGGCAAGATCATGGAGCAGATCCTCTTGGAAACTCTGCTGAGGCACACAGAAAACAAGGAGGTGATTGGCGAGAGCCAACATGGCTTCACTAAGGGCAAGTCATGCCTGACAAATTTGGTGGCCTTCTACGAAGGGGTTACAGCGGCAGTGGACAAGGGGAGATCTACTGATGTCATCTACCTGGACTTGTGCAAAGCGTTTGACACTGTCCCACACGATATCCTGGTCTCTAAATTGAAGAGACATGGATTTGATAAATGGACCACTCGGTGGATAAAGAACTGGCTGGACGGTCGCACTCAAAGGGTTGCAGTCAACGGCTCGATGTCCAAGTGGAGAGCAGTGACCAGTGGCGTTCCTCAGGGGTCGGTACTGGGACCCGTACTGTTCAACATCTTTGTTAGCGACATGGACAGTGGGGTAGTGTCGGAGTGGGATTGGAACTGGAGTAACGACGCGATCTCAATGTGAGTATGATCGTCCTCGTTTATTGCATATTTTAGCAGATTATATATAGACTCGTAGCAAAGCATGCATATTCAAGAACGCTATGATTGGTCCAGCTCCCGTGTTCACGTACAACGCCCCCCAATCCGATTGGCTAAGACCCTCTGTTCACGCGCCTCTGTTTAACTTTTCTCCCGGGTAGGGTGATGTCACCTTTCTTGTTTACTTAGATCTTTTCTCCCTCATTCTGGGTGCTTAGTTCAAACCCTGGGTTGCTCACCAGAACCAAACCATGCCTTTTTTCATTTAAGAATCTCTCCACAATTCCCCCTTCTTCTTTTTGAGCAACCCAGGCTTGGTGCACAATTTTCATGAGCATGTGCAGCAGACAAGAGAAAATACATAATACAACTGAGATTATAACAACTACAATGAGCAATATAAGCAAGCTAGTTTTCACAATCATGGCTATCCAACTTTTGATTCCCCAACCTGATAGTATTTGATTCAACCATCCCCATTCATCATCTTTTCTCAGCTTTTGTATTCCTTGATACAATTCTCTGATGCTTTGGTGTACTGATTTGGAGTGGTCTGAGAGGTTCATACAACACATCCCGTCAAAAGTCTTCACACCCATGACATGCGTTAATAACAAAAATCTATGGCAGCCTTATTCTGGAGTGTAGTGTTAGATTGTTTAGCAAGCCAATATCCTAATTTATTAAGCGTGGTTAAAGCGTGTGCTGCTGCTACTCCTAGTGCAAAAAAACCAAGGCAAAAATTGTTTGTGTAGTACACACAGCTATCTATCATGAGTGATCCTACAAGTTCTAGCTCTTGCGGCTCGGCATGGAGGGGTGGCAGATATGCAGCCCATCCATCCCGGCTATCAGCAAGAGTTGCAGAGTCATTACCTAGGAATTGCGTTTGTAAGTTGGAAGGCCATTGGTCAGACGGAAGACCGACTAGACAGGTGGAAAATGGATTCTCGGGTGATGCTGTGGATAGGCAGATGGAATCTTGACCGGTCATATTTGCCAAAGACACGCAGACATTCCTTTGAAACTGCAGGGGTGATCAAGCCCTGCAATTTCTGCATCCAAAAGAAGGACACAACTACTTATTAGCAAGCTCTTAAGATTCTTTGGGCCCATTTAGTTGCGCCATCTCCTGGTCTCGGTCTGTCCGTCGTCTTTCCAATGCTGGTTTTATCGCTCTGCTCGGGACCCACACTGGGCCTGTTCCTGTAGAGACACACATGTACCCTCGACCATTAAAAATGACTGGCACTGGTCCCACCCATGCTCCGGTGGTCGGGTCTTTATAATGTACCATAAATTTAAGCAGGGTAGTGGTACTATTCAGCTTAATGTTTTGATGGTGTATCACTACTGGCAGTTCCTCTTGATCGCCCATAAGACACAAGTAATTTAGCGTAAACAATACTCTGTGTAATCGCTGTTGTGCATCTGTGTCTTCACCCTTTTGCTTATTTAGATAATCTTTTAGCACTTGATGGGTTCGCTCAACCAAGCCTTGCGCGGTTGGTGAGTGGGGTATTCCTGTTACGTGCTTAATTCCCCATCTCAATAGAAAAGTTCTCACCTTTTGACTAATATATGCAGGCCCGTTGTCTGTTTTAATCTGTTCGGGCACTCCTAACACAGCAAAGCATGCAAGTAAATGCTTGCATACATGATGCGCTTTTTCTCCTGGTAATGCTGTAGCCCATATCATTTTTGAAAAAGTATCAATTGTAACATGTACATATTTCAATCGGCCAAATTCTGTAATGTGTGTTACATCCATTTGCCATACTTCCAGCGCCTTTAACCCTTTCGGGTTCACCCCTAGTACCACTCCCGGTCCATGATTCCCACAACTAGGGCATGCTTGTATAATAGAGCGTGCTTCATTTTCGGTTAATCCAAATTGCCTTTTTAAACCTTTAGCATTTTGATGGAAGTTGTCATGACTTTGTCTGGCTTGCTGAAATTTGTCAATTGGAGGTAAATGTCGCACTGCACTGACCAGGTTATCGGCAATTTGATTACCCAATCCTAAACCTAAATTCAACTGATGGCTGCGAATATGGATGATACAACAAGACGCAGTTCGTTGACCCAAAGTGGATCTCAGCTGGATAAATAATTTTCCCAACCTTGGGTTGGTTGTTTCCCTAAGGAGGGCATCTTCTAGTCGCGGCACTACCCCAGCCACATACAGGGAGTCTGTTACTACATTTAAGGGGGCTGTTAGCCAGTTGGTTAGTGCCCAGACTACCGCAGTAAGTTCCAATGTTTGAAGGGAGTCTTGTGGCTGCCCCTCCAGTATGTGCTGGCACCATTGTCCTTTATCCTGCCAGACACACACCGCACGGCAAAGCCGCTTTCCAGCGTCTGTATACACTGTGAGACCATCAGCCAGTGGTTCTCGCCTGACTTTTGTTTTTGTCATCCACTGATTTTGTTTTAACACTTGCCACATTTTCCCTTTTGGTTGTTGCGAATTTATATGACCATTATAGCCTATTAATGCTTCCTGGATGGAAGTTGATTTACGCAACCACCATTCTAGATCGGCACCATTCACTGGAATACTGACATCATCAGGTTCCGTTCCACTAATCTCTATGATTCTTGTTCTGCCCTTCCTGATCAACTACCCTATTGCCTCCGGTCTTGTTTGAATGCTAGACTTGGGTTGTACTCTTAAAAAGACCCATTCTAAAATCTTAAACATGTCTCCTGATGATTTGTCACCTGATGATTTGTCAGTGGCACAGGTGGGGCGGGGGAGAATTTCCCCCTCTCCTGTTTGCCACTGACAAATAACCGCATACGGCGATTGAACGGTATTACAAATTAACAGAGAAATTGGCAACTCAAGGATACGCCGGGCTGACCATGCCTCTTGTAGTTTCTGTAGAATTTGTTGCAATGCGGCTTGCTGTGTTGTGGACAGTGTGACGATGTCGGCTGGTTGTCGTCCTCGTAACAGTTCTGTTAAGGGCGCAATTGCGGTGTTCGAAATGCCAGTGCAGTTGCGCACCCATTGGATGTCTCCTAGTAAAGTCTGTATGTCTGTCAATGTCCTCAATTGAGTCGTTAAGTCTGTCTTTTGCGGGCGAATTTTCGTGTCTGAAATAGACCACCCCAAATATTTCCAGGGGGCCACTCGCTGCACTTTCTCTGGTGCTATGACGAGTCCCTTTTTGGATAAGGTCTCAGCTGTTGCAGGGATTCCTCTGTAAATAGCTCTTTTTGACAACAAAGGATATCATCCATGTAATGATAAATTATTGTGTTAGTCCATTGTTCCCTAAGTGGCTGCAATGCCCAGGCTACATAAAGTTGACACAAAGTAGGTGAGTTTTTCATGCCTTGTGGCAAGACTACCCATTCGTAAAGTTCCGCTGGCTTTTCCTTATTTATTGCTGGCAACGAAAAGGCAAATCGCTGCGTATCTTGTGGGTGCAGCGGGATGGTAAAGAAACAGTCTTTTAGATCTACTATCAGTATGTGCCATCCTTCTGGTAGCATAGCAGGGGAAGGCATTCCAGGTTGCAATGCCCCCATGGGTTGCATCTGGTCGTTAACTTTTCGTAGGTCATGCAAAAGTCGCCACTTTCCGCTCTTTTTTGGGATTACAAAAATAGGGGTGTTCCATGGACTGACTGAGGATTTGATATGTCCAGCTTCAAGTTGTTCGGCTATCAATTGTTTGGCAATATAGAGCTGTCTTGGTGATATAAAGGCCCTACTGCATCACTGGGTATCTTCTGGACAGTGTTATCAGTAAGTGTTGTGTCTATTGCTGTTGCCAAGTCGAATCCCAGGCTTTCCCTGGTTGCTGGTCGGCGCTGTTGTAGAAAACCTTTGGTCCCTCGTGAGGTTTCATTTGTTTCATCACGCGGCCTCTTTCCGCGCTCTGCCTCCCGTTTCCCGTACACACTTTTGTAGCATGAGTATTTTTCTGACACTTTTCACACCGTACTGCTTTTTCGCAGTGAGCTTTAACATGCCCCTGATCTCCGCACCGAAAGCATTTTCCTGTGAATTGTTTATTGGGGTTTGCACGATCTTTCATTTGTTGTTTCTGCACAACCGCGGCTAATGGCTGTATGATCTCTCTTACCGCTCCTTGGACTGCTGCTGCAACCGTAGCAGTCTGTTTTTGGCCTTTGGCCCTGTCGACTCTTAATAACATGTCTTCAACTCCTGCCCCTCTGGGTAAGGTGGCTAGTAGTTGCTTGATGGCATTATTGGCATTATCAAAGGCTAATATTTTAAAGATCTGGTTTTTGTTTTCTTCATTCAGGTCAGGGTGTTGCATCAGTGCTTCCCACAGCCTATCAATAAAGTTGTTATATTTTTCTGTTGTTCCCTGTTTTATAGTTCCGAATGACGGAATTGCCGATCCAGGCAAACCAAAAAATGCATCCAGGGCAAGTTGCGCAGCTCGCTGCAGGAGATTGGAAGGGAAAGTCAGCTGTTTTTCTAGGGCGGCAAATTGCCCACTGCCAGTGAACATTTCTGCGGTGACCCCTAGCAGTGGGTCACCCTGCAATTGTCTCTGTGCTGCTTCCTGCATTGCGCGGTGCTGCCAAGATGATTCCCATAGCAAGAATTGTGTTGGTGTGAGCAGCAACCTCATCAGGTTTTGACAGTCGTAGGGGCACATCAAATCGGCAGAAAAAATCCAGCCGACAATTTGCCTAGTAGCTTCCGATTTTAATCCATAGTTGGAGATGGTGGTACGAGCTTGTTGCAGGATCTTCCAGTCATGCGGCTGCCATTTCGCGGTGCCATTTTGTTGATCCTGAATCACTGGAAAGGCCAACTGTGAGGTATTACCTAAGCTGGCAGCGGCAGTCCACTGTCCCTCCAAGATAGCGTCTCTAATGATTCCGCTCCACCGTTTAGGCTTCAGAGGTGCTGGCGGGGCTTCAGGATAGGAAGGAGAGTTCAGTTCTTCTTTGCGCATCAAGGGGTGTTCGGCCTGTAACGTCGTGCCCTTTAATTGTAAGTCTAAGTTATCAAGACGTTGCAGTACTGTTCGTAAGACTTTGTCTGTATTCTCGTGTGACTGATCCTTGCAGTCGTCAGCAGGTGGTGCTACAGGATCAGATGAGTCAGTGGAGGGGGGCAGAGGAGGGGCCGAAGGCACAGGCTGACAGGCTTCTCCTCCTGGCTGTGAAGGCGACTGCGGCCGCACCCCCTCTCGGGTCTCCTGAGGCGCCACTTCCGCCTTTTGTTCAGTCGGCTGCCTCGGCTCGGGAGCGGCGACTTCCGCCCTTTGTGTCGCCGGAGCAGGGTCGGCGCCCGCGCGGACCTCGGCAACAGTTTTACACGTACCTCCAGTCATCCCTTTCACCGCCGGCTGCCCGAAGAACCGTGCCCACGCACCAGGTTTCGTTTCAGTGCTCTCCGGACCCAGCATTTGAGAGGCAGCACAGGCTACCTCCCTCTCCGCCTTCATGGCCTTGAAAGATAACACCGTGCGCCAGAACTCGCAAACAGCCTTTATCTCTTTCTCTTCTTTCTCGTTCCCGGTTATCGTTTTTTCCCACATTGTATCACCGAAAGATCGCCATTCCATGGGGGAAAACAACATATGCGTATCTTTAAAATGTCCCCATCCTTGTCCCAACTTAATCAGCTTAATCAGCTGTTTAGGCACTGTCTCAATCCCTCTCTTAGAGAGGATACTTGCGAGCAGTGTCGCTGTTGCTTCAAGCTCCATGATAGCAACTTCACCTTTTTAAACCTGGAAGGCGAGAGGCCACCTCGAACCGTGTCTGCCCTAGTCTATGCTCCCGAGCAGCACTCCTTCCAGCCGTGTTTCCCACTCCCCTCCTCTAGCTGCTTACCGCAGTCTCGGAGAACTCAGTCCTGCTGAAGGGTTACAGTTGACATCCTCTGCTACCAGATGTCGGAGTGGGATTGGAACCGGAGTAACGACGCGATCTCAATGTGAGTATGATCGTCCTCGTTTATTGCATATTTTAGCAGAGTATATATAGACTCGCAGCAAAGCATGCATAGTCAACAATGCTATGATTGATCCAGCTCCCCTGTTCACATACAACGCCCCCCAACCCGATTGGCTAAGACCCTCTGTTCACGCGCCTCTGTTTAACTCTTCTCCCGGGTAGGGTGATGTCACCTTTCTTGTTTACTTAGATCTTTTCTCCCTCAGTCTGGGTGCTTAGTTCAAACCCTGGGTTGCTCACCAGAACCAAACCATGCCTTTTTTCATTTAAGAATCTCTCCACAGGGTAGAGTGCACCCTCAGCAAGTTTGCTGATGATACCAAGCTGTTTGGCGAGGCAGACACGCTGGAGGGGAGGGATACCATCCAGAGGGACCTGGACAGGCTGGAGAGGTGGGCCCAAGCCAACCTCATGCAGTTCAACAAGGCCAAGTGCAAGGTTCTACATCTGGGACAGGGCAATCCCAAGCACAAATACAGGCTCGGCGGGGAATGGCTGGAGAGCAGTCCTGTGGAGAAGGACCTAGGGGTGCTGATTGACGAGAAGCTCGACATGAGCCAGCAATGTGCACTTGCAGCCCAGAAGGCCAACCATATCCTGGGCTGCATCAAAAGAAGTGTGGCCAGCAGGTCAAGGGAGGTGATTCTGTCCCTCTACTCCGCTCTCGTGAGACCCCACCTGGAGTACTGCATCCAGCTCTGGAGTCCCCAACATAAGAAGGACATGGACCTGCTGGAGCGCGTCCAGAGGAGAGCCACGAGGATGATCAGAGGGATGGAGCACGTCCCCTATGAGGACAGGCTGAGAGAGTTGGGGCTGTGCAGCCTGGAGAAGAGAAGGCTCCGGGGAGATCTTATTGCGGCCTTCCAGTACCTAAAGGGGGCCTACAGGAGAGCTGGGGAAGGACTTTTTACTAGGGCATGTAGTGATAGGACGAGGGGGAATGGCTTTAAGCTGGAAGAGGGCAGGTTTAGATTAAGCATTAGGAAGAAGTTTTTCACTTTAAGGGTAGTAAGGCACTGGAACAGGTTGCCCAGAGAGGTTGTTGAAGCTCCGTCCCTGGAGGTGTTCAAGGCCAGGCTGGACGTGGCCTTGGGCAACCTGGTCTAGTGAGAGGTGTCCCTGCCTATGGCAGGGGGGTTGGAACTTGATGATCTTCAAGGTCTCTTCCAGCGTAAACCATTCTATGATTCTGTGATTCTATGATTTTAAAAAAAACCAAACATAATTACAGGATCATAGGATAATTAAGGCTGGAAGGGACCTCAGGAGGTCATCTATTCTAACTTTCATGTAGGTATACACGTATATTTCAGGATCATCATTGTCACTACCATCAGCAGCCATTTCCATATAAGTAATGTATAAAAAGTCCTATCTGTTGGCTCCCTCTGATATACCCTAAGAGGAGCATATATAGCCAGCATCACTTCAATATATTTTGGGCTTGGAGTACAGTTTCACTTGTCGTTTGTTATGCTGCACTGAGAAGGAAAGCATTTGAACATTTGGTTCGGATTTGGAATCAGAGAAAAAATCAGAACTTGACTGTGAATTGCAATAAGCTGGCCTGTTATTCTTCCCATTTGTCAAAATAAAACCAACCTCAAAAAATAAAAAGGATTTAGGAGGGGCTAAACAGTTTGACACAACTTGAATTTTCTGTTAGAAATCTGTACTAATAAGAGCTGCTTCTCTTAGACCATCAATACAGGACAGTTAGGAAATTTAGAAGATGAGGCAAAAATTCAAGATATATTCTAAAAAAACAGTATGCTTTATATGAGACCATTTACAGATAGTCCAGTGATTATTATATTTCTCCTTGATCAGGGATATCTATTACAAAGGAATGGAGATGTTCTTAACCAAATGCAAGTACTTTTTGAATCCTTGCCCTTTAGCAAAAAAGTTTCCAGTTAAAATTTGTCAGATGTTACAGTTCTCTCCATTTTCTCTCATTCCCCAGTGAACACAATTCCTTTCACTGTTTAAAATTATGTTGCTGTCATGGATTATGTCAACTTTAACCTTTATTACACATTTTCAGTTATAAGTTTTCATGAATGGGGTTGAAAACAAAAGAGGGAGAAATCTCTGAGCAAGTGTGGTAAAAGCCTACTTATTAAATTGCTCCTTCTCATTCTGGTGAAGTCTCACGCTATTCTATTTTTCTCTTTCCTTATTACACTCTATATCTATATTCTTTAATGGCATTTTCCAGCAGACAAGTTTTTATTTCTAAAATTTTAGCTTGCACTGCAGGAATTTTAAAGATCATAAAGATTTGATCTTAAATTAGTTACCTCCCTGTTTTCCTGAAAATATAAAGGAGCTCTGTTTGTGATTATGTTAAAGAACTTGAATAAGATATCACAGTGAATCACTGAACTTTCTTTTAACTCCAGAAAATCTGCCCTCAATTTCTGCTTTTTTCCATCTATGAACATAAGTTCAGGATTCACTCTTCATGTCCAGTATATTGGGGAAGGCCACCATATAATATCAGTGAAATCACTCTGCAGTAGATGACAACATCAATCTAATTTTGAAATAGTTTTTAAAGTAGGAATGACAATGAAAAGTGCACTGTCTTTTTCAACAAATGTGGGTATGTATGTTAAATATCACACAATGGTGCTATAAGAGAAGGACTTTCTACCTAGTAAAGAAAAACACCAACAAAAAAATCCCTCATATAACCTAATAGCTGGAAACTGAAACAACTGACATAAATAAGAAATAAAGCACACATTTTTTTGTGTAGTGTGTTTTTTTACAGCTGTTGCTGCTACTATAAAACCGATTGTGCAGATGACCCAGTATCTACACTATAGCCATTCTGGGGAGTTTTACTTTGGACTAGATGTAGTGCAGTCCTGTGAACTGAGCACCAGCTAGTGGTTGCAGTGCCTCAGGTGCACTCCTAGAGTCTATGCTAATTTAGTTTCATTTAAAAAATCCAATTTGTGTACTCTGAGGCCACTATGCAATGCAATCCGAATCCAGATAATTTGGAACAATCAAGAGATTTACTTCAAAATTGCATTCTGATCCAAACCAGGATGCTAAGGTAGGTGCAGTCCATGTTTCACATAGTCTCCAAAGCATTTGATCTAATTTGCAAGTTTTGGGTGTTAGAGAGAAAAAATGGGATAGATGGAGTAAAAGTAACCAAGTAGCATTGGTAACTACCATTCTAAGCCTCGTCACTCAGAGAGAAAGTATCTGCTTGATACAAACATCTTTGAGTAAAGTTCTTTGGCCTGTGTAATGCAAGAGGTCAGGTGGTGCTATAATTGCTTTCCAGCTCTGAAACCTGAAAATATCACTCA
Organism: Pluvialis apricaria; assembly: GCA_017639485.1. NCBI lineage: Eukaryota > Metazoa > Chordata > Aves > Charadriiformes > Charadriidae > Pluvialis > Pluvialis apricaria. Next base: position 19,831,373 of record CM030043.1, read on the forward strand.
CATTAATTGTTCCTTTGAGTACAATCAGACTACTCAGATGGGGAAAGCTGTTGCCATGCTGAAGTGTTTGCGGGATCAAGACATAGATAATAATTGTAAAGAATAATGTCTTCACTGTAGCCATACATGTTTAAAATATTGTTCATCATCACTGCTATTATAATATCCATACAGGGAACTGTCTGAACAACCTGGAAAGCTACATTTGAATTATCATTTGGTGAATTGGTTAAGAAAAGCAGGCTAATATGAAAAATTTTTAAAAATCTGCAGAAATTAAGTAATTCTATAATCTCTTCCACTTTAATTGAGATGTCCCTACGGGACCAATGTACAAAAGTATGGAATGTGTTTAAAATGTCACTTTAATGTTTCTACTACTTTTTAAGGGTTCTGTTTTCATATAAAAAGTAGGTATGCAATGAGCTTCAGGAATGTAATTATATTGGCAGCATACTATTGTCACATAAAATGCAGAGATGGAAGAGGAGGATACTAGAACAGGTTGGAAAGATAGTGGTGACCAGCAGATAACTAACTGGTCAGAAATATGAACAAATTTTAATTTTCATGGTCTGAAGGAGGTAGCTAGAATGTGATAGAATAGAATAGAATAGAATAGAATAGAATAGAATAGAATAGTTCAGTTGGAAGCCACCTACAACAATCAACTAGTCCAACTGTTCACAGGACCAAAACCAGGAAAACTATAAATGATAAGGACTAAGGACAGATAATTTTTGGACAAAAAAAAATCCAAATCATAGAAAGATTACAATGCTTGGATGTAAAGTACACGTGTATAATTTGAAATACAAGGAAGAAGTCATACAAGAGCAGTTCCTTGGCTTAGCAGTAGAGATGCTAGTAATAGTCTTACAAAGGTGTGCAAAGGAGTAGAGATTGAGTCTGTGTTACCTTCTTGGTCTTCAGCTAAATGCAGTAGAGCAAAATAAGTAAAGATTTAAAATGTCACTGGCAAAAATAATAGCAGGGGTTCAGACCAGCTGTGACAAGTATAACTATGAAAGAGGTGTTGCAGAGAACATAATGTGTGACTGGCTGGAGCACAAATGTCAAAAGCCTGAAGATTAGAAGATATTGTCAGAGCAGATATGGGATTTGCAGAAGGTGAGAGGATGTGATGGGCCTGCAGGGAGGGAGGACAGGAGCATGATCCTGCTGTGCTCTTGTGCAAAGAGAAATGGTCAGGGGAACATGTCAAACAGGATCAAGGAGGAGGTCAGGAAGAGGAAGGAAGAGCAGATGATCATATTAAAGCTGAGGAAAGACAAGCATATACTCAGCAATGTCAAAACAAGCACAGATATAAAAAAAATTAATTGTGTTGATCAATGAATTATCCACGTGTGGTCAAATGTTAGTCTGTATGTCAAGCAGAGAATCCGAGTAAATGAGCTGAATGAGGTGTGTATAAGCATTGCTTTTATTTATCTAAATCCTCCAGGCACTAAATAGAGGCACTTTTTTTCTAAACCTTCCTCATGTCTTGCCTATGAAGCTCTTTATATAATTTTGGCTTGTTTAAAACTGTTGCTTGTAGAAGCCATATCTATGTGTTCCAGCTTTGCATCTGGAGCTGTGCAATATGGAAAGTGGGTGAGCTTCTTGCAGACTTAGCTGGGAGAGTGAGAGCAGAAAAATAAGCCAAAATTGCAGGGGCTGGAGCACTTGTCCTGTGAGGAGAGGCTGGGGGAGCTGGGTTTGTTCAGCCTGAAGCAGACACCCCAGGAGAGACATAACAGCACCTGCCAGTGACTAAGTAGAGGTCATTGGTCATCAAGGAGATGAAGCTAGGCTCTTCTCAGCTGTGCAGGGCAGGAGGATGAGAGATAATGGGCATAAATAGAAATTTGAGATGCATACTGAACCTATAAGGAGAACCTTTTTCCCACGAGGGCAGTCAGGCAGTGGCACAGGCTGCCCAGAGAGGTTGTGCAGTCTCTGTTCTTGCAGATTTTTCAAAACCTGACTGGAGGAAGCCCAGAACAACCTGGACAGATCTCATGGGAGACCCTGCACTGAGCAGGAAATTGGACTGGAGATCTTCTGAAGACCCTTTGGACATGAATTATCTTAGATGTTTAGTCTATGATTTAGGAAAAACACACTAACTCTACTCCCAGTAACGAAGTAGTTGCTTGAAAAAGTCCCTTCTCTGCCCCAGCATGAGCTGAATCATGCTGATTACCTGCTTATTTTAATAGGCAATTTCAAGATAACTTACAATTCTACAATGAACTAAGTGATGGGGTTTTTTTTTGTTTCTTTATTTTGCTTTTTTCCTTTGCATGAAATAGTACCAACCCAACCCTTAGGTGTATGTTTGTGAGCCCTATAAATGTGACTACACAACTGGTAAACATGGAGTCATTAAAAATGACCTAATATTTTCTGAGAAGAAGATATTAATGTAACTCTACTCTAAGATATATAAAAATTCAGCTTATTTTTTTCATTTACATAAATTGCTAAAAGAAACTGCATAAATTCAAATTAACTTTCAGTGGTTTTACTGCAAATTAATTTGTTTCTACAAATAATACCTGCTAGTTTAGTTGAATGTACCAGACTGTGAAACGAAGAATGCGATAAAAAGCATCTCAATATGAATTAAAGCACATTGGTTTTGAAAAATAATTGGGTTTGGATAAAAGCTATTGGAATTAGCAAAAATGTGCTGCTTTGAATGAAAATCTATTCATTTCCATACAAATACATTGCTTATCATACAAATGATCTGATCTTAGTGGAAGGGGCACGTATTTAGTGAAGGTATATAAAATGTCTATTTCAGGCAAAAATTATCCTCAAATATTTCAAATTTTAGTAAAAGTTAAGAAAAATGTTTAAATTTTCAAAATTGTATTACTGTAGTTGATTGAAATTCTACAATTAAATAGTATTCTGTTGGAAAATGCTGTTTATGGGAAATGAAAACATTTAGTGCAAGTCTATCACTTTCACTGAAAATTGAAAATTAAAAAAATAATTCCACTCTATATCATTCTTGTTCATTTTCATTTGTGGCTCATTTGTACACACGTTTCGTGTTATGCTGGCATTAAAAAAAAGTATTCAAAATATACTGACTATATCTTTTAGTAGTTACAAATTACATCTATAATAGCAATTAGATGAATGGAATAAATAGGAACAATGAAGTCAAAATAGAAGTTTCAGTTCCTTAAAATAGCGTTGATTGATTTGACATATATCCCGAATTCTTGTCATATTAAATGAGGATTAACTTCTCTAAAGACTGAGGATTTGAACAAGTATAAATTGTGAAAGCATCAAACAAGATGGATTGATGCCATTCCCAGAACAGATGATTCATAAGACAACTGGTGAACTCCAAATCCTATAGACCAGATGGCTTTATTTTTCTTCTAATTTTCTGGTAATACAAAGAAGTTCTCTGGGGATATCTGATGTCTAACATCAGATCAGAAAAGACCAGAGATACTGTACCTCCTAGGAGGGGAATCTGGAGTATGGGAATAAACAAAACCCATTTTGGATTATGGGGACATAGTTACTGTTTAACGTAATACCCAGATTGCTTTAAAATATTCTAAAAACAGTCCCATTCCACAGGCAGCTGCAAAATGAAAGGTAGAAATGATTCCTCCTTAATTGATGTTCTTCATGGATTCTGAATGAACATCAGGGGTGAGGCTATGATATATAAGATATACAGATAATTTCAATAATTTCACTACTTCTAAGGCACAGAATGCCTTACAGATTCAGAGCATTGTTTGCGAAGTATTACTGGTGGTATACAAAACATTTAAAAATGGAAACTGGAAGCAGTGTTGTGATTGCTGCAAACTCACAGTGTTGTAATAACCCAACCAGCCTATATTTCTCAATCAGAAAATGGGAGCAGGATGTAGTACAATTGTTGGAGTGGTGAGATGTATCCTGCAACATCAGAAAATGAGATTGGAGAATTCAGTTTTGAGGATGGTGGTGTGTGATAAGTGGCAGTGGAAGAGTGGGCAATGCAGTATGGAAACATTAAGGCCAGTGCTTCCAGGGATGTTGACTCTCTCACAGACAGTTGAATTAAGCTCATAGGATACACTAGCCTTCGTGCAAATGATGCTGGATATCGCTTTGTGACTGCAGTTCTGAAATTGTAAAGATACTAATATCATAGAATCATTGAATAGAATCATACAACGATTTGGAAGAGACTTTTTGAGACTATCTGGTCCAAACCCAACTCAAAGTTCAGATGTCTCCCCAGTGTGGTGTGAGAAAACTTTTTCCTCCTCACCTTTTGTCAGGGGATTAAATCTACTCTGTAAAAGCACAGCTGCTGTCACCAAACTTGGAAACTTCAGGCTTTCCCCTTCCTGGCATTCTGCATCCTCCACTTGTTCAAGTTCAGCTTCTATCACCCCCTCCTTCCATGCAATGTAGGGTTCAGGTTCTGCTAAAGGACCCGTGGATACCATGTCAATGCCTTCCCAATGGTGTGCAGTCTGCTCAACTCCTTCTGCAGCTCCTTCAGCTGGTGACTCAGTGTTTCAATCAGAGCATATCTCCCACCAGTGAGGCTGCTTTTTCCCCAGCCTCAAGGAGTTGCACCAGGCACTGGAGATTTGGAGGATGTGCCAGGAGCTGTCATTCGAACTGGGTCTGCAAAGTTGCCCCTTGTGTTGCACCAACTGTGGCAGGCCCATGCAGTTTCTGGGTGTTTTACCTTCTCTTCTGCTCCAACAGTTGGTTCCACCTTGCCATCCCTGTTATCTGGTTGCTGTTGCTCCAGATAAGAGGGTGAAGGGTCAAAGGCGAAAATACTGAAATGCAGTCAGAAAATATTGTTGGTCAGATGAAGGGGATGTGCCCAAGGAACCACAGAGACACACTACATCAGTCCTACAGAAGTAGCAGCTGCTGCTATTGCCGTTTCAGTCAGTGACAGAGCTACTGCAGCCACTAAGGACACTGCCACCTAAATAACTTTCGATTAAAAGGTTTGAAAAGCTGACAAATCACTAGAGGCAATAATTAAGTTTGTAAGGAGGTCTCCTAAGTAAACCCTAGCTAGTGCCAGAAATACCAAATTCCTATTTTCATTCATAAATGTCTATGGATATAGATATATGTCTATATTGATAACTGTAGACTGCACCAGAGATCAAATTATTTGACTAACATGCACTTTCTTGAAATAATTTAATTATCTAAATCTCATATTGGGCATCTTCCCCTGAAGCTCTTTGGTAAAATGTGAGCATGGCTCCAAGCCCATAAGAATTTCCAAATATGGAAAGATCCAAAATTACTACATGCAATAAATTATGAACTCCGTGCAAACCTTGTAAACTCCTTGTTAAAAAAAACCCCAAACTAACCAACAAACAAACAAACACCCCCCCCCCCAAAAAAACCAAACAAGATGAAAGAGAGAGGGAGGACTTTCCTGTTTTGACAGCTACTGCAAACTGTGAATGTGAGCATTCAAAAATATCTAAATAAGTGTGTTAAGATTAGCATTTTTCTCCTTTCTTTGATGCTGGGGTTCTTTTTATCAGCTTCTGCTTTTAGAAAAATCTAACATAAGGTATTGGTTTGTGTTTGATTTGTAACTCATTTGGAAGTTTCCGGTCTCTCCTTAGGGTAATGTTTCTGCTTACTAAATTTAATGCTTATTCTTCTCAAGAGAAATGGTACTTCTATTTTTAACTCTCATCCTCAACACTAAACTCTGACATACAGAGGTTGACTTGTTTTCCTATATTTTTTTTTCAGGATTTGTGTCATTGTTTGCACACAAACCAAATAATTATTTTGTTAATTAGATCTTCAGCAGTAACTGTACCTTCACCTATATTTTTCTTTTCTGAGATCTTACAGGTGCATATACTTTAGTTGGACTTTTCCAGATAGTAGTTGCAATGCTGTGTGCCATGCTCGGTTCCTACCTGCTGATGTTGGTGTCCCATTTTTTGTAGATCTAAGTGAGGGTAGGAAGAAAAAAAATGGCAAGATATTTATTTCTTCTTTGCTAATTTCCATAAAGAATGTTATCCACTAACCGCAGAGATAAAAGTTATCTTCTAATGACATGCTAACAACATTGTTAAGTGGAGCATAGAATAATCTTTAGGAAATTTTTCATGTGAATTTGACAGTGGATTTTATTATCTGCCCCTCAAAGGACATCCGGACTGTTGTCTCTCTTACTACAATTTTAAGGAAGACCCAGCAATTTTGAGTAAAGGAACAGAAGAGTGCTGGGAATGGTACCTTCAGATACAGAGCTATTACCTCTTCTCAATGACTAGGTCTGAAGAAGTGATCTGTAGTACAAGACAGGAGTAGAAACCTTAGAAGGAAGCCTCTCCTCTTAAAATGCAAGACAGAATAATGCATCTAAGATTCATCATGTTTCTTTAAAGATCTTTATGTTTACTACTCTTCCCTCAGCCTCAGTATCACAACATTCTATTAATCAATTAATAGTAGGATCTTGCTTTTCCACGGTTTCTTTCTTTTTTTTTTTTTTTTTAATTTGGGTTTTAACTTTCCTGGCACCAGAAGCTCATACCATGCTAAAAAGCATTGACAATACAAGTACTGAATGCTTTCCTGATAAGGGATTTGACTCAGAAGATTTCAGGGCTCTGATGCATGATTGCTAACAGGGACTGAACTGCCTTGCTCTGCATCCAGGTGTATTTTGATTTCAAAAACATGATAACATCATTGCAATGTTTTCCAGATGAGAGAGAGCTCCCACTCATTCAAACTTCGGGTTTCTGGGGCAGATTCCCTTGCTTAGATGATGAACTACAGTGACACCCCTACTCCCCACACAATATCCTCACTCAGCATGTTGTGTAGCTGCTCTTATGTGATTTTGTCCATTGCCATTTGGACAAATGGTTGGATGGCAAACAACATTGCTAAATGCAAAGAAAGGCTGTTTTTAACTTTACTATATCCATTGTTTTTCCTTCTGCTCAGTTTTTTTCTCTTTTTGTTCTTTCTTTTTTTCTTTTTTTTTTCTTTCTTTCTTTTCTTCTGTGCTTCTGCTTCCCAAGATGGGAAGAACGACCTGTCTCAAAGCTCTTTATGAGGAGTTTTTCTTCTGTTTTCACAAGGCCAAACATGGTTTGCAGCAATGTGTAAGCCCCAGCAGAAGCTCTGAATTTCATATTTCCTCTCCTAGACTCCATCATTTTAGCTCCTATCTGGTTTGCCTCCAGTACCTTTTCCTCTCAAAGGTGAGTTGCTGTTTCTCTTTTACTGAGATGACAGTGAGCTGCTGGCTTTGCTTTAAGTCTTTTAGGAAGACCACATAACGCTGAACAACTCCTTTGAAACCCTGGGTTACAAACATGGAAACACAGCAATCTATTAAACGGTCATTAGAAATAAAGCTTATTGAACTTTCAGCTTGACCCAGATCTTGGCAGAGGGCAGAAAAGCATCACTTCAGTGAACTCAGTGGTGCTATGGTGCTACACGCCAGCTGAAGATGCTTACTGTGGCTTTCTGTGCTCATTACTCAGTGAATGATCATTGTGAAGAGCCCAAACACTAAATCAGTCATGTTTTTAATAGGTCGGCTCAAATACATTTTTCTCTCAGAAAGAAAATTACCTTGCTAATACACCAAATTTGCTACTTCCTTTTTTTTTTTTCTGTAAAGAGCCCTTCCCATGAAATTTACCTACAATTAAGTAACAACCACAATAAACATGATGATAATTGTTAAATTAGAACTTAATCTTGTAAATCCTAAAACAGATACTGATAGTCTCAAATAAAATTTGAGCAAAGCTAATCCAGACTTATAGACTCAGTCTTTCCCTGGGCTCATATAAACTGCTAACACCTTGCATCTTGTCCCCTAGTACCACTGAGTAAATAATTTCAAATACTTCCTGATACGGTAGAGTTTGAACTGCTTCTCTGTTGTTAAAATAAAAGAAAAATAATCCTTCTGATTCAAACACTGTCGATGCTGCAGTCACTTTTTAAAAAGCCTGGCTTTACTTGGGAAGATTCTTGTGTTGTCTCATTTATCATGGTACTGAACACCCTTTCTAAAAGATTGTGAAGGGGGAGGGAGGGGAATGTTACCCCTTCTGATTCAGTTCCTTTTGACAGCTCTAACAGAGTGCCAGTGTTGGCCAAGTTTGCCTTTAAAGGCTTTCTCTGTAAAGTATTCCCACGGTGGAGAGAAGTAGCCCAGCTGAAGTGCATCTACACTGATGCAGGCAGCATTGGCAACAAACAGGAGGAGTTGGAAGCCATCGTGCTACTAGAAAGTTACAACCTAGTTGCTATTATTGAAACTTGGTGGGATGAATCCCATGACTGGAGCGTGGCTATTGGTGGCCATGGGCTGTTCAGAAGGGACAGGTGAGGAAGGAGGTGTGGAGGGGTTTCCCTCTACATCAAGAAATTGATAGAGTGTGAAGAGCTGTCTCTAAAGAATAGTCATGAGTGGGTTGAAAGCTTACGGGTAAGAATTAGAGACTGAGGCAACAAAATGAACCTTGTGTTTGGTGTCTACCACAGGCCGCCCGATCAAGGGGAGCCTATTGACAAAACCTTCTTACTCCAGCTACAGCAGGCATCATGCTCACAAGCTTTCATCCTACTGAGGGACTTCAACCACCCCAACATCTGCTGGAAAAGTAGCATAGCAAGCTATAGGCAATCCAGGAGACTCCTGGAATGGTTTGAGGAGAACTTCTTAAGCCAGGTGATAGACAGCCCCACCAGAGAAAAGGCTAAATGGGACCTGTTGGTCACCAACGTGAGTGAGCTAATTGATGACATCAAGATTGGAGACAGCCTGGGCTGCAGTGATCATGGGCTGGTGGAGCTCACAGTCCTGAGGGATATAGGTTAAGTGAAGAGGAAAGCCAGGACCCTGAATTTTAGGAAAGCAAGCTACCAACTGTTCAAGGAATTCATCAATAGAACCCCCTGGGAAACTTCCCTCAGGGACAAGGGAGCAGAACAGAGCTGGCAGATCTTTAAGGATGCTTTCCATAAAGCACAAGAGCTCTCAATCCACAGGTGTAAGAAATCAGGAAAGGAAGGCAACAGAACTGCAAGGCTGAGTTGAGACATGCTGGTCAAACTAAAGGGCAAGAAAGAAATGCAGAGGCAGAGGAAGCAGGGACAGGTATCCTGGGAAGAGTATAGGGACACTGCCCGGTTGTGTAGGGATGGGGTCAGGAAGGCCAAGGCGCAGCTGGAGCTGAATTTGGCAAGGGACACAAAGAATAATAAGAAGGGCTTCTATAGGTATGTCATCAAGAAAAGGAAGGTCAAAGAAACCTTACCCACCCGGTGAGCAAGACTGGCAAACTGGTAAAAATAGACAAGGAGAAGTCTGAGATATTCAGCAACTTTTTGCCTCAGTCTTCCCTGGCAAACTCTCTCTCCCCACACCTCTCAAGTGGATGGTCTGCAAGCCAGGGACTGGGGGACCAAAGTCCCTCCCACTGTAAGAGATGATCAGGTTTGCGATCACCTGAGGAACCTGAACATACAGAAGTTTATGGGACCTGAACAGATGCATCCCAGAGTCCTGAGGGAATTGGCTAAGGTAGTTGCCAAGCCACTCTACATGATATTTGAAAAGTTGTGGCAGTCAGGCAAGGTTGCCCGGTGACTGGAAAAAGGGAAACATTGCACTCATGTTTAAAAAGGGTAGAAAGGAGGACCCTGGGAACTACCGACCTGTCAGCCTCACCTCTGTGCCTGGGAAGATCATGGAACAGATCCTCTTAGAAGCTATGCTAAAGCATGTGGAGAACAGGGAGGTGATTTGAGACAGCCAGCATGGCTTCACCAAGGGCAAGTCCTGACAGACCAACCTAATGGCCTTCTATAATGGAGTGACACAGGAAGAGCTACAGATGCCATCTATTTGGACTTCTGTAAGGGCTTTGACAACATAACATCCTTCTCTCTAAATTGGAGACATAGGGATTTGATGGGTGGACTGTTTGGTGGATGAGGAATTAGTCTGATGGTTGTATCCAGAGGGTAGTGGTCGGTGGCTTAATATCCAGATGGAGACTGGTGACAAGTGGTGTCCCTCAGGGGTCCATATTGGGACCAATACAGTTCAATATCTTCATCAATGACACAGACAGTGGGATTGAGTGCACCCTCAGCAAGTTTTCAGGTGACACCAAGCTGCATGGTGCGGCTGACACGCCTGAGGGATGGGATGCCATCCAGAGGGACCTGGACAAGCTTGACAAGTTGGCACATGTGAACTTCCTGAGGTTCAATCAGGCCAAGTGCAGGTCCTGCACCTGGGTTGGGGCAATCCCCGGAATCAAAGCAGGCTGCGGAATGAAGGGATTGAGAGTAGCCCTGCCGAGAAGGACTTGGGGGTACTGCTGGATGAAAAGCTGGACATGAGCCAACAAGGTGCCCTCGCAGCCCAGAAGGCCAGCCCATAACTGGGCTGCATCAAAAGAAGCATGGCCAGCAGTTGAGGGAGGTGATTGTGCCCTTCTACTCCACTCTCGTGAGACCCCACTTGGAGTCCTGCGTCCAGTTCTGGAGTCCTCAGCAGAGGAAAGACATGGACCTGTTGGAGTGAGTCCAGAGGAGGGCCACGAAGATGATCAGAAGTCTGGAGCACCTCTCCTATGAGGACAGGCTGAGAGAGTTGGGGTTGTTCAGCCTAGAGAAGAGAAGGCTCCAGGGAGACCATATTGTGGCTTTTCAGTGCTTAAAGGGCGCCTATCGGAAAGATGGGGACAAATTTTTAGCAGGGCCTGTTGTGATAAGACAAGGGGTAGTGGTTTAAACTAAAAGAGGCTAGATTCAGACTAGATATAAGGAAGAATTTTTTTACAATGAGGATAGTGAAACACTGGCACAGGTTTCCCAGAGAGGTGGTAGATGTCCTGTCCCTGGAAACATTCAAGGTCAGCTTGGATGGGGCTCTGAGCAACCTGATCTAGTTAAAGATGTCCCTGCTTATTGCAGGGGGGTTGGACTATATGGCCTTCAAATGTCCCTTCCATCCCAAACTATTCTATGGTTCTGTGTTTCTATGGTTTCAATCTTATATTTTAGCAGAAAAATGACCCTATTTATGCTGCTGCATATTAGCTGGTTTTCGTGGTCATCCTGCATAAGAAAAATGTCATGCAATTCCCAAACTGTAACATAATCATAATAGCAGTCATATTCTATGCTGAATTAAAAATCTTTAACTCGCATTGCTGCAATCAAGCTTCAGTCAAACTACATATTGGGCATGATGGAGGTTCCCCTATCCCTTGTCTGTGCTCGACTGCTAATTTGAAATTTCTAATTGCATTCTTATGATCTTGCTTCCTGTCAGACTGACAGCTACATAACATGTAGGAGGAAAGCTAGATGGGAAGGCTAATTATGAACTAAGGTAGTCAGGAGGGAGAGAGAGAGAGGAGGATTATTTTATTTTTTAATCAATATTATATTTTCTATTGCACCACCCCCAGTAGATTGTGTCTTAATGAGATTCAGTCCTAATCAATGCACATCTAGCCAAATTAAAGGTCAGATCCTACCTGTCTAGGGCATGTAAATCATGGGAAAGTCTTTGAGGTGCCTTCTCTTCCTTTCCTCCTTTTCCATAGCACAGCAAAGGCCAGAAAGTACATAAGTTCCTTTACTAGAAGAGAAAAGGGTTTGCTTTTTTCCTGATTTCCTGCAATGTATGTTATTCAAGGGGTAGAAAGAAGGCCATCCGTGTTCCCTGTTCTGATTTTACTATGGTTTGCTGACTTTATTCTTTTCTAAGGAACCATTCCATATGTTTCTGCCCTTAGCCATGCTCCACGCACTGATCTTCGAACGCGATTCAACACTACTCACACTGCCCTCATATTTTCATGTATGTTTGCATAACCTCCTATCCTGCCCCAGGGCATGAAACATATATTTAGCATCATGCTATAGAAGCAGTGTTTTTGTGGGTCACAACTCAGCCTTTGCTGTTTCTCAGACACTTTGAAAACATACACATACAAGAAACAGTTACATCAAGAGGCCCCAGGAATACCATATGTGGGAGCAGAGTTTACCCAGGTCAAGTTCTATGCCTTGTAGATAGACCATCTGTTCTAGTGATATAATCCTTGAGAGAATAATACACAAATTTTCCATGCAAAATGGATTAATCTAAGAGGCAATCTAATGATATCTTACTTCAAAATCTATATTAACCACAGCAACGTAAAATTTCATGATTTTTTTTTCCATTTTAAAATTTCAGGAATTTTCAGTTTAAAAGCATTAAAAAAATCAATTTCGAGTATATACTATATTTCTGGATTTTAAATTTCTTGCTTTGTCTGGTTTCTTCTCCTGATTTGTCATTGTACACCATAACCTGGTTGTATCTGGTTCATCATACTAGAAACCTGCACAATTGGTCCTGATGGTTATAATGAGGCTAGAACCCAGAGGTGGAGACATGGAGTTTAAGAGCTCTCACAGGTTAAGAATCTGTGTAGAGAAAGTGATCAGAAGCAAGAGAGGTTTATAGCAAAAACCAACTGATAACAGGAAAAAGAAGGCAAAAGCAGAACAGCAGGTGCCAGAAATCACAGCTAAGCGGGCAAGAGACAGAACAAAGGAACAAGCCACAGTAGCACACAAAGTAGCCAAGAATAATCCTTGGAAAGGACTCATATACGCTGATAAGGGATACTAATCAGTCTCCCTGATCAATATTACACAATTTCTGCTGGCTCTATCAGCATCTTAGTACCTCAGGTCAGCAGGAGTTTGAATAAGAACAGGTGGTCCTCTGCAGAGCCCCATAACTGAACCTGTGCCTAAAAAGGACAATATTTTCAGTACTGACATATGTTATATAAATTCAATAATCTTTCCCAGTTTCTTTTTATGTCAGTAGTAATTGATATCAGTTTGGGATCCCAAGACAACAAGCTAAACCTAAAACAGTATAAATCAGTTTGCTGATCTTGGTCACTCAGAAAATGGCTCCTTAACCACTTAATATCAGAAAAGAATTAATCTAAACGAGCTGCATAAAAAAAATAATATTTCCTTTCAGAATATTAAATAAGTAGATAATGGAAAATAATTCCACTACTATCAGTAAAAAAATAAGAACAGTGTAGATGTGGGTTTTCTTGAACTTTTACTGACACAGCTCTTGACTACTGCTAAAGAGAGTGTGTTGGACTTGCTTACTAAAATTTTGGCTAAAGTTAAGATCAAGTTCAGGTCTTGCTCAGGAAATCCTGGAGATGTCATAGCATATTAGCTGTGTATGGTGCACATAGTTCCAAGCGCAGGCTTCTATTTTTGTCTCCTGCCTTTAACACCTCCATTTGTTCACACTTTACTTAGCTTCATTGCCATCCTCTCATCTCCTGAGAGCATTCAGCATCACAGTTTCAGTGGGACTACAGGGATCAAGCAAGCCTCAGAAATGAAAGGATGCTACTCCCCAGCCCAGTTTGCTTGATTCTCAGTTGTCCCTGGTTTCGTCAGCCGGATAGCCATCTGCCCAGACAGGAGTTAATTTACTGGGATCTAAAAGTAGAAAGTAACCGTCATTATTTCAGAGTTCTATTTAGAAACTGCAACTACAATGATAAGGGAGCATTACTCCAAACTGGGCAGTGTTACAGATCTCTTCTGAGCAGATAGGCTGCAAAACAGCAAACTTTGCATGGACCAGCTGCAGGCTTTCATAACGAATACAAGCTGCTGATAGCAGTCTAGACAGGCACAACAGCTAGAAAACACATTTCCATAATATAATAGCCTGTTGTAGAAATGAAGCTTGCTCCTTGGCATTCCTACTAAAATTTATATTCTTATTAATAGAGCTAGATTGTTATATACTTACATATACTCCTCTGCCAGCCTGTGCTAGTTAACACAAAATAGAGGTAAAATACTACCAAAGTAACTAGCTAGAAATCAAATATCACAAAGGGATTTTTTTTTTTTTTTGCTTGTTTGTTTACCCAAAGGAAGCTGCAGTTTTCTCAAAACCAAATTGTTAATGAGGAAAAAAGTCTGATAAAAATCCAAATGTCATATGCTGATCAGTTAAACCTAAGAACATTTCATGTTTTTTAACTGATGCAAAGTATTTAGGTTTGGAACATCAAAAATTTTAAGACTGAATTTTCTTATCAGTGCTTTGCCTTATGAAAACTGTGAGTCACTTGCAGTTTTGGGGTATTTTCAGAATATTTTTTCATTGGTTTTTTTTCATCCCATATGGCCAGCAGAAATTCTGTATCTCTCAGCAGCATGCTGTAGATCTCCCTCTGATAGAAATACAACTTCAATACCATTTCATGAGAAATGCAACTCTGGATGTATTAGAGAAGATGAAAAGTAGGGTTATCAGAAACATCAGTAGAGATATTTCTCTTAGCAGTGTGACACTCAAATGTAGCTTCATATTAGAGCTGATTTTAAATGAAAACTAGCAGAACAATTTATTTATTTATTTTTATTTGGAGAACTATGAAAAGATTGAAGATATCTTAATGAAATGCTTTACTTCTTTTGAAGCAAATTTATTATTATAATTTTTAGAAAAAATAATTAAAATTTTAGAATTTTACAGAGAGTTGGGATGAAAACTAACCTTGAAGTTTTGGAGTCTCTGAATTTCACTGCATTATTTCTACATCAGTCTGACTTAGCAGGTCTTTTTCACCCTCTGCAAATCTCATCATGTATAACTTAAAACTAAAGGGAGAACTTACAAGGAGTTTGTAGCTCTCTTACAAGTAATTTTGTATTCAGAGGAAAAGTCAAGGGAGATAACTCCTGTCTTGAATATTCTCCAAATCTTCCAGTGCAGAAAAGAGATGTCATGGCTGAAAGAAATCATGCCACAGGTTAATTGCTGTGTAGGAACATGGTTCCTATTTTTTCCACTGCTAGGTATATTCAGGTAGTATCTTAACTCCTGATTTATATTTATTTGGTGACATTTCAGTTGAGTTAATTATTTAAGAAATGCAGAATAACTGATTCATAAATTCCATATACTCCATGTTTCTTGCATGTAGAAACTTCTCTCACAGCTGCTCATGCCTTTGACTTTGTGCAGTGTGCTGGCTGCGTCTTGCGCCTCCGAGTCATGCAGAGATTTTGATGTGCACGGCATGAGGTCAGGCATTTCGGCTAGCACTCTGCACCACCTCACCCTGTGTGCTTTGTGCCCTCTTACCTCTAAGAGAGTTACCACAGTGATCTAGACCAAAATTCACATGAATTGTCTAGCTTTGCTTTAAGCTAACATGGTATCTATGTGTACCAGACATGGCAATCGTTAATACAACTGACTTCTAGTCCAAAGACTATGAAATAAATGAAAAATCCAAGTCTTTGAATCAAACCCTTAGCTCCTGTTTTTAAACTTCAGAGAATTAGCCATTAATTTTAAGAGATGAGTTGAAAAGGCCTGTATATATATTTAGTGATAATATACAGTTGCAATAATGAACCAGTAGATTTAGCTTTTTGGCACAGTTTGCAGTCAGGTTTCAGCCAGTGGTCTTAGGGCATTCAGTATTAAAGAACACATCTTATATTTTTGTCCATTAAATCAAAAAAAGAAAATGGCAAGCATCAAACTTTCCTAAAGTAGTAACATCACTAGAGTCTAGATGTCCTCCAGGTCCTATGATACTGAGACTTAGGATATTTATAAAGTGGATTATACAAAAACATTCAAACTTTCTCTCCAGATATCTTTTCAAACTAGAAGAGAGAAAAGACTACTGAGAAAAATATAGTGTGAAACACTGTTTTAATAATGCCAGATGAGAAGATTATTGTTGGGCAATCAAAAAGACTTCCTAATTTTGAAAAAAAAAAAAGAGGATAAAGAAATGTGACTAAAACCTCCTCAGACTGCATTAAAAACAAACAAAAACTCATAAGTAATTCAGTCCTTTGCTCTCCTTTGTTCAGTAAGCGATAGCTCTAAATAATTTTGCTTTTCAGATTTTTTTCTCGCTTGTCTTCTTTTTATTTTTGTGCATGTAATATTGAACAAGTATGTGACTACCTCCATGGCTAACACAGGGAAAAGAAAAAAAGAAAGTATCCTGATTAATAGAAATAATAAGAAAAAGGTTCTAGTCTCTTTGGAAGGAAATTAACTGCTACAAAGATCACACAGCTTTACATGTATATAACATATTAGTGTCCTATTAACATAAATTAAGATTACTTGAGCTTTCTTTGCTTTTTTTTTTTTACTTGCAGATGTTCTTCTGTTCAGGCTAATCTAAAAATGATTCACTGTATGAATTCCACATTATTTTTATTGAGCTTTCCTGTAACACAGCAAGCATAGTCATTTGGTACTTCCTAGTTACATAACCAGGGATGAAGAGTTAATTAGCATATAAGCACTTATCATCATTCAGATTTGTATAAGCAAATCTAATAACTCAATGTTGTTAAATATGCTTCTGTAGTGTTCTTGAGCATCACTCCCAGAGAAAGAAAAAGGAGGGGAATATTACTCATTTTAATTTTTAAGAATGAATATAAATAATGCAGTGAGAAGATTCCAGATGGAAATCATCACATATTCCCTGCCTCTTCCCTCTCTCTTCTATATTGTTTTTGCATACCTAAAAGGAGGAAACTGTCACAAAGAGGAAGTTTCTTACTTGTTTGGATGCTCATTGAAGTCAATGGAGAGCCTCCACTGTGCCTCAGTGAATCAGCTACTTGCGTGCTAAGAGACTGATTTCTGACTTGCAGGAGTTTGCATCAATGTACCTGTGAGGAAGGAAAAAAAGATTATGAAACAAAGGAGAATGAAAACCTGAACTGTGAATTTTCTACCCCCAACATGGGACTTTCAAAGCATGAATTGAACTTTATCATTCTCTCAGTTGGATATACTATGATACTGTAGTCCTTTTCCCATTTTAGATGAAACAACTTTTAGTGAATGAAGAGAAGCAGCAGGATTCAAAGGAAATATGACTTTTTCCTATTCTGGTCTGAGCTTCTATGCTAAAAACCACAAGAATAACCACAGCTGGCTCTCCAGGAAGGGCTTAAATGCCTTTGTTTCAAGGCATTCTGTATTTAAGTATCCCATAGTTCCCTTGCAATTATCAAAGCATGGAAAAATGCCTGGGAGTTATGTGACAAACACAGTTAACCTGCCTGAAATGAATTATTCCTGAAACTCAGTGTAATAGTAAATGCTTTTTCAGTTGCTTTGTTTCCTAACAGATGTTGTTGTTTGAATTGTGTGTTTGACTCTACTTACTTTAATTAGGCGTAACTCTCCATCTGAGTCCCCCAGGTCAGTGTTTTATATCTAACATTTTTTCTGTCATATTGTTGGTTTTCAGCCACTGATATACCACAGTCAGTTTATTCACATGCGATGCTCATTTGCCATAAACCAGCAATTCAGTTTCATTAACAGATCTTACCCCTGACAAACTAACAGCTGTGGCACTACTAGTCCTCAAAGCACCTGTGACTGGGTTTCTACATGCCTGGAAATTATTGTACATGTTTTTCCTTTTTAGCACTATAAATACAGATCTGGCTGCCTGTGAGAGTAGTAGTACTGGTACATGCATGAATTCACTTGTTTGAAGGACAAATGTGTTGTTCTAGGAACGGTTTTTTTCTTGGAAGTATGGCTAAGCTAATATAAGTAACTATATATCTTATCTTTCCAGTCTGAAAGAGTGCCTGAAAATTTACAACTGAATATTTATTCATTGTCTTTAGTACCTTACAAACAAAAAATGCTTTGATGCGCACTGTTTCCTGATGTGCGATCATTACAGAAGTGTTAGTGACAGAATGACAGTAGAGTAAATCAGAGGATGTGAGTCAAGGTACTATGAGAATAGAAAGAGGTGTTTCAACATCCTGGTCTTTTGTGGGTATGCTAAAGACTAGGTGACTACTTGAAAAGCCAGTGAGTAGAATGGTGTGGAAAAGGGAAGGACATATCTGTGATTTAGGGAGTAAAGAGTATTAGCACAAGAAAGACTGTTGTCTCAGAAAGTATGAAAGAGAAATAAGAAAAGCATTTCTAGAAGTTAGCTAAGAAAGAAGGGATTTGGTATTTTTTGCCTGCTTTACATTTAACTGATAAAGGTTTTAGATGAGACAATATAGGTGACTTAAAATGTGTCCTTTGAGGTAGCAAATGACATTAGTGGGTTCGCTATAATAATAAAAGCTAGTCTTGCACCTGGAAAGGATGTGGAGAGCTCAGTAACTACCAAACTGAGGCTATTCTGGGGTCAGTGGATACTAGTTTGTGATGTATCTTAGTTAATAACTTTGTAGCTCTGATGCCTGTCTGATGTTTAGTACAGGAAAGAAAAGTCAATATCCTTCACCAGCAATGATGTGAGTCATACTCTTTATTGGAGGAATCAGTGCTGTGTGGGAGTGGAGCCTAAATTAATGTTTATATGTGGAAAAACAATTTTGTTCTTCAAACCTGAAATATGTGCTTTTTCAGAAATCAGTTATAGGTGGCATTTTACAGTATTTTTGTTTTCTATACAAAGCCTCTATGAAACAACATTTATGTGTCAGAGATCATCAAATGGTACCATTTCATTGCAAACTCTTTTTTTTTCTTCTTAACCAAAAAAGCAAAGGCCTTTTAGATCAAAGCTTTTAAGAGACACTGTGACAGATAACAGAGAACAATCTTTCTCCCTAATGTTCTATATTTAATGACACTCACTGTAGAACTTCCTAGAAAGCTGAGATTTCTGGAGAAAACTGATTGACTTTATCTTGATTAGATCAGCTTCTAAAGTTATAAAGTTGGTGTTATAAAGTTCATGTAAAATATATAAGCAAAATGAAGTATGCTGACAAAATGATCTCACTACTTATTTGTCCTCCAAATCCTATATATGAATCTGTCTGCTACACCTAGGCACAGCTACAATAACTGCTTTTGGAAACAATAAATTAACATGTTACATAAACCCTTGCTAATTTTACCTTTGTTTTACTATTCACACAACAGGGTTTTGTACTATAGTTTTCCAATATAAAACTTCCAAAATCTTTACCTATGTAGTGGAAGAGTTGTAATTACCATAGTTTCCAATTCCTCAGGTTACTTTTAGTTCAGAGACAAGAGGTTGTTTGTTTTATAGCTTGAATGAAAAGCTAGTTCTTGAAGCAGAACTATATATACTTCTTGTATACAAAGTATGGATGACTGAAATGAGACTCCTGAAAAAAGGGATTGTGTACAAATCTATTCTAGAGCTGGTCCATATATGGAAAGAGTTATAGATGAAGTTTAGGAAGACTCTGTATAAAAGTTTTCCCCTCCATTGGGAAGCCAACATTCAGCATATGATGAAAAAATGAGAGAATAGGGTTTTGTCAGCTTAGAGAATGCTAAGAGGCGGCGATGAGGTTACTGTCTTCAACCTCCTAATGGTGGCTATAGACATGACAGAAGCTCTTCTCAGAGATACAGCAAAAGGGCAAGAGACAATGGGTGCATGTTGCCACAAGAGAAATTCTGATTAAATGTAAAAGAAAATACTGTTCATAGTTTGGGTGGTTAAGCATTTCAACAGGTTCCTTAGAAAAGTTGCAGAATCTCTATCGTTAGAGATACTCAACACTCAAATGGTTGTAACACTGAGAAACTTGCTCAGACTTTGAGGCTGGCCCTTCTCTGAGTGGAAGGGTTGGATTAGGTGATCTCCAGAAGTCCCTTTCAACCGCAATTATTCTATGAATCTAAATTATTAGGTCTGGGGTGTCAGAGAGAACTTTCACCAGACAGATTGCCAGTTCTCTTACTGCTAGAGAGGATTTACAGTTATTATCTGATTCAGCCAACAAGCCACACCTGATTTCTCACTCTTGCAGCCCAGCGTGCAGGACTCTGGACTCTTAGGACCCAGGACAACATTTGCTTAGGCTAGCTTTTTCCATCCAAGGAACCTGACTGTGAGTCAGGAGCAAAGGAAACTGCTGTCAGGGTCAAATCAGCACTTCCAGCCATGCTT
The DNA here is from genome assembly GCA_017639485.1 of Pluvialis apricaria. Lineage (NCBI taxonomy): Eukaryota > Metazoa > Chordata > Aves > Charadriiformes > Charadriidae > Pluvialis > Pluvialis apricaria. Next base: position 19,851,445 of record CM030043.1, read on the forward strand.
ATGGCACCTTTGACCATGGCTCCTGACATCAGCCCTCCGAGCGTTCTGCTGGCCGTGTCTCATCTGCTGTGGGGCCATTGGCTGGGGTGCTGGAGAGCAGCTGGGCAAAAGCAATGTGTGCCACTTATTTACTGTGCCAGTACCGTGCTACAATTCTGCCTCTGCTAGAGAGCACTGTCCATGTAAGCAGTGATTGTCCCATTTCCAGAAGTCATCAAAGATCACTTCTCCCTCTTTTTGCACAGGCAATCCCTCTCCTCCAATTCTTCACTGAATTCATACTCACGCAGCCCCTCTCCTTCTTTGCTAAGTTCTTCTGGTTATTTTCTAAAAAAATATCTTTTTCTCCCTCAGTTATTAAACTGAAGTATATGAACAGCCTAATATCATTAACTTTGCCTTACCTATTGCATTTCCAATGAAGGATTCTTTATCCAGCAAGCACCAAAATAAAATCCTTTGTTTCTTTTACTTTTCAGCGTGGGTTTCTGTCAGGAGGTCTGATTGCGTAGGACTAGCAAGAAGTGGGAAACACACATGGTCAAAATGGTAATTTCCTGAGATAACACTAACTTTTTTGGGTTTTGAATTCTCCAAGAGAAAAAAAACCAACTTCTTGAAATGAAAACCTCATGATATATAATATATATGATTTTTAGGCAGAAACTAATCTCTGACTTCCAGAGAGATTGCATCTAAAAAATGTGAAGGCATCCTGTATCCTGGAAAGCTCCACATCAAATTGCAGTTTGGAATTAGACACTGGAATTTGTTTTGCGGCATAGCTGTAACTGTATCTATCCAGCCCCGTTTGGCATTCTGCTACTGCACTTGTTAAGTAATAAACACGCACAAGAACTCTGTCTTGGCATTTTAGAGTTCACCATAGAGTTAGTCTTAATTGTTCATGAGATTTATTCTGTCCTTGCAAACCTAATTTTCCCTGGCACCTTCTGGAGTTAGCACAAAGAAAAGTGCCTATTCTGACATCCTCCAGAGGAGCTTCCCTCTCCGCTGATTACAGTAAGAGCTTGAGGAGATTATCCAGCCTTGGCTAAACTTAGCCTTTACAAACACTCGCCTCCATGACAGAATCAGTACATTGAATTTTGAATAAAAGACAGCTACGAGTACATTGCCTGTGTAGGAGAGATGTAAGCATTCAGGTATATATAGTTTTTTTGGTCTCACAAATCACTCCATTTGCTAGTCTTCCTTACATATGAACTTAAATATTCTTCCTTACATGCCTCCTTAAATATCAAAGACAAATGTGATGAATAATGGAGTCCAAAAAAAACCCCATCAAGTTGTGAATCTTAATCACTCCAATGAAAGTAGTACTGTTATAGTCAAGTATAAAGGTTGGGGTTACAAAATCATAATTTTTTTTTTGTTATTTCAAGCTAACACTTCAATAATTATTTTTAACATCGTAACAACACTTCATGAGGAAAGCCATGGGCTTATTCTATGCCATGGCTAAGGTATTAAATAATTTTCTAGAGTAACACTACTGGTTCAAATGGAAACATACCAAAAATGAATTAAAAATTGGCATAGTTTATTTTATAGTCTCTTTCAGTCCTTTGGAGCCTGCACAGGGACTTTCTGTGAGCTACACTATAATCTCCATGAGAGTCTCCTGGGTTTGCAACATATGGTAGCAATGTGATTCTGTCAAGTCAGTTTAGCCAAATCAAAAAATTTAAGATTGCCTCATTATCTAACTAGAAAGGATTTAATAGTGATTGATTTCTGTCATAGTGGAATAATTAACCTTACCACTTACCATATGTAGTTATTCATTAAGAGTATCTAACACCAATTGCCAGAAATTATTAAGCTAAACCTCATGATACTTGTAAAGAAAGAGTAATTATCCCCACTTTGCAGGTGGAGAAGCTGATTGCATACATACACAAATACCTACACATGCCCACAAATACATTATTTACATAACAGTATAGATACAGTTATACATAAAGAGAGAGGTCTACATTTTCCTAATTGGCTATCTAATAGTTGGTATTAGACACATGTCTAAGTGCATAGCTTAATTTTCTGAGGAGCTGAAAATCTTTTATGTCACAATCCAATGAATATAGAGATGAAAACTAAATACGGATCAGGAACAAAATACATCTGAGCAACTTCAGAAAATCAAGTTTGTTTCTAAAAGCATGAGAAGATTTTTAAAAAAAGCACAAGAAAATTCAACAGCATCAAATATTAGACCCCGTTGTATGAATATTGTAGTCATGAGTATTAGTTTCTATATGGTAGAGATGTAGATTAAGGGACTTTTTGATTATATGTAGATTGCAATGAGAGTTTGACACTGCCTATCTGAATTCTGTCACCTTTATCTTGATTTTTATTTATTTTAGTTCATTAAAATATGACGTATTTTATTTCATTAAAGGAAACTAGTAGCTAACTTAACATCTGTTAATTCATACAGGTACACAGTGATGTGTTACATTGCCAGTAGAAGGCAGAGAAGAGGTGGAGTTCATAGCTGTGCTGCCCACTAGCACTCTGTGCTCTCCAGGACCTGCTAGGGAGAGGGAGAAAAAACACATACCAACCCAGAAAATCCATGCCTAACTTAATAATAATAAGCAGTCCTCATGCATATTGCTAAACCTTTAAAAAATCTTTGTGTTTGAAAAACGTAATCACTCTTAGTTATGCTTAACGTGGCAGAGTTGCCACACACAGAGTCATACTCTTCTAGTTTATATATCTATAACCAGGAGAAAGGCAATGAATGAGACTTAACCCCGTCTTCATTGGCTGTACATTTTAATCAGCTTTTAAAATGGGTATGGATTTTTTGAATCTGAGGATTTGGGCGGATACTTTGGTAAAATGAAGCAACACATATAAAATGAATAACTGGGGAAGTGTGCCTCAGGACAGCTGTGGAGATGAGACATCTTTTAGCAATAAAGAAGAGGGTTTGATTATATTTTCAATATTTTTCAATATTTTTCTTCCTTTCAATATTTTTCTTCTCCCATTAAATTTATTTATTCTCTCATTTAATTATTTGGATTAGACAGGGACAGTGTACAGAATATGCCCCATTGTGGTGAGGTACATGTTGCATCTCTATTTACTTTAAAAATGCTTCAATCATTAGGAGGGCTCAAAAGCTGAAGACAAGGAACTTGTGAAAAAAATATGTCTCAGAATATACGTATTAGGGGACGGTCTACCTGATTTAATGTTTTAATGATATAGTGCATCAAATAGGATAGAAATCTGACTGAATCTCGGGGCTTAAGCATTTGTTCATGTTCTGTTTGAAATAGGGAGGTATAGTGTGAAAGCAAAATACTATGAAGGTTGTAGACTATAAAACCGGTGATGGAAAGAAATGAAAGCAGTCAAATATGACCATTCTTGCTTTTGCTGAGTAAATAGGAGCTTACTTGTCCTGCTGGGATTATTTGCAGAGTGCAGTTTCTTAGTAAATGGGTGTGAGAATCAGCTGTATTGTGAGTGAAAAAATGTCCTGAATGTGTCTGTGGCAACTGAATTGTACTTGTCCTGTCCAGTCATTTCTTATAGGCTACAAAGTAAATGTTGAAAAGGACCTCTTATTTTATTTGTGGGCATTTTGGCACAAGCCATTATAATATCTGACAAATAACAGGTACATTATAATCACTGATTTCCTTCTCCATAAGGTTATTAACAGTACCATTAAGAAGCAAGCTGTCTGCTGTGTCGTCAAGATACTGAGTCAGAGCAGTGCCACACGGTCTCCTCCCAGCTAATTGAGATCACACTCCCTTGTGATCTTGCTTCTTTTAGTGAACCACTCCTGCCTCAGCAAAGGGATGGCTATGCGCCGGTGAGGACATTAACCTCTTCCACTGTCGCAGCTGGGTCTGGGTCTGCACCGCATGCTGCAGCCCGGGCTCTCGAGCAATAAGCATCGGACTATCAACGTTAGGTTCAGAAGAAGGACTTCAGCTTTCCTGAACCTGGAAAGCCGACTGAGTTCATGTTTGGATTCAGGCTTGACTCAGTACTTATTTTATCAATACCTGTTTGTTCCCATCCTAAAACATTAGCTCTCTCTCTGCTCCTGCGATAAAGTCAGTGTTACCCTGGTGATTTCAGAGAGAAAGAGCAAAGCCATCAGAGGAGAGAAATGGTTTCATTAATTGAGTCTGCTACCTCCTAGTCTTTGTGTCAATATGAATTCAGTGTTTTGCCAAGATTTTCTAAGGAGATTAATGATTTTGGCTGCCTAATTTAAGAAGCCTTTAAAGCCTCTTGAACTTTAGGAAGTGGAAGTTATGTTCCATTAAAGTGCTTCAGGCTGGCTAGGTAAAAGCTGAAGCTCTGAGACGCATCCACCCAAATATGCACATATATACTTGTACATGCTCTTTTCTGTGCTATAGTTGTGCATTTAGCAGAGCATAAGCTTGCTGCTTCCTTTCTTGCCTTTGCTAAAACTGACAGTCAGGATTACTAGAAAAATGTATACCCACTCACAGCTGTAGCTTTTTTGATTGAAATTAACTATCTTCGTTTTTATCTTGTAATAGAAGTATTCAAGAACCACTGCCCATGGTGAAACTAATGAATCAATAATCCACCTGCAGGATTTGATTTGGGAAACTGCAATTCATGCATAATTTCACAGCTCTGGAAATTTGTACCTTTTTCAGAATTTTCCCTCCATGAAAGTTTTCCAAGTTGAGAAAAAAGGTAGAATTCCAGAATTCAACTTTGAATTTTTTACTCTTGCTCTGAAAGTGTTATTCTGACCATTTTTGGTTTGGTTTTTTTTTTTCCCAAAAAAGATTTATGAAGAAATTAAGGTGTTTTAATTAAAAGCTCATATAAGAAAATTTGTATTCATAATTGCTTTCCAAAGCACTAAATACATTTTGTGCTAGATGTTTGTATGTGTAAGTTTTCATGATGTATTCTGATAAGACTGAAAAATAAGTTCTGCACAATAATTTATCCTTATAATTAGACTTTTTATTAGTACTGTACTAGCTGAAAACAGATCAGTAAGTCTTCAAAATAATTTAAAATTACAATTTAAGTTCTTTATTGAGTTGTTTGTAGACAAAAATCTATCACTATTTTGGTTCCAATTTTTAATGAAAATAAACTTAGTTTACAATTTCTGCTATTTTATTCTCATAAATAATTATCATAGAAAAATTATTCTATTTTGATTCTGTGAACACTTTAATGTTTAATTCTAGGTTTGTGTTAAGTCCAGTTTATTGTGAAACAACTATTTATGTGCTGTTAGCTAAGCACATAAATAAATGCTTGCAGTCAAAGGTCTCTGTAAATCTGTTAGATAAATATATTAATTAGTTAGAAGACAGTCCATAAGAGAGCAAAATCAATGGCATATGGAAGCTAACAAAGTATCGGCTGTCAGCCATGTGACTGACTACGCAAGTTGAAAATTTTCTCGTTCCCTACTTGAGCTTTGGAGATGAGCACTTCCTCTGTTAACGTGTGTCCATATGAACTTTAAATGCCCAAATAGCTATAGAACACAAAGTCTGAAGGGTATGAATCCTGTAAAATAAAAATGTATTTTAAAATATAATCATATTTTTCCACATACTCTCTCAGTTCTAATTATCACTATCTTAATTTGGAGTTGCCATTGTGATAACATCCCAGTCACTGGGTTCAAGAGACTGACATAAAATGGAAACATGACTATGTCTGGAAGTCAGTATTTAAGCTTAGTTCTATGAACAATGTGAAGTTTAGGGCAGCTAAATGCAAGTTTATTCTAATACTGTCATTCTTCTAATCTTGCTTCTTCTAAGCTTGATTAACTTCTGTGGGGCTAAAGTACCATGCTTTCTGCTTTGGTGTCTCTACTGAGAAAGGGGATGAAAGTCCTCTGTCTCTGCTGAAGCAAGGCTCTAGCTTTTGTCTCTCAGCGGCTTAGACATTCCTTGGCTTTTGGTACTAATGCTTTGCTATGGAGTCAGAGAAATGGTGAGGCAGCCCCTATGGATGGATGCTTGGGCAGTGTCTGTTTATGCTATATGGGTTTAATATGCTAAAATGGAAGTTTATATATTTATGTATATGTGTATGTATGTATTATGGACTGAAAGACTTGGTGATATCTCCTAAAAAGTGATTGATTGTAGGATCAATATACAGACATCTGTTTGCAGAGAAATGTATAAATTGCAAAAATATATTAGATTATCGTAGCAAAAGAATAATTTTGACAAAATACTTTCTTCAATGATACCACACTGGGACCTTGCCCTAAGTGACTCGGAAACCAAGAAAGTGATTATGCAAGAATTATCCACTAATTTGTAATTGCTTGTCATGCTTTCCAACAGTGCTTTGTAGTATAATTCTTATATGGGTCATTTCAGCATATGCTTAATTTTAAGCATGAGCTCAAATCCACTTATCAGTAGACTGTTTTGCTGAAGACAGCTAGATTTAAAAATTAAGCATGTGCCTCAGTACTTCATGGATGAATTCTGTAATCTCAGGAGACGCAAACCTCCCAAGAATTCAATTAATCGTCAATTAAACTTTGCTGAAAATTCAAACCTGTGTAAGCACCTGGGGATCTGGACATAAGAAGACTTGAACAAGACCTGCCCAATCTGTTTTCCTCGGTGTTAAGCATAGATTTGCTGTCAAAACTGTGAAAACAAGTCTTGCTATTTAGATCCCTGTTCAGTGAGAATTTTTTTTCTTATACCCTGCACACCAAATCTAAAAGTTGCTTTCTTTTTTTTTTTAATTTATTTTAACCTTAAACTATTATTAAACAGGACTATAAGTGCCTTCTATGCAAAAGCTGAAAGTAAGATTCAGAATGTCTATTAACCAGGTGGGAATGTATAAGGGTATCAAAGTTCACCTGTGTTCCTCAAAGGCAGAAGAAAATGACCTGAGTCCTGAGCTGGGTACTAAAGCCACATGTAGCTGGGACAAAGAGAAAAAGGAACGATACTGGTTTCAGGCATGTAGGCTGAAGTAATATTTGGCATCCTCCACATGGTGCTACTGCCTGTATCTAAACTGGATCTGTTGTGTCCTCCTCATTTCACACCAGTCACAATTACTACAGCTTCACAGGCAACCACAAAGCAGTCTAATCATTCCTCATGGATCACTGTTGAATATTTTATGTACTATCACATGCAAAGTGTCTTTGTTAAAGATCTTGCTGTTGCCAGTTGAGCTCTCCTGCTCAACACCTCTGGTAGGGCTGTGTGAACTGATGAACAGCTCCGTAAGTTACTTGTCACAAGTAGAGTTTGCTCGGAACCTTTTGTGAAATTGTTTTCTTTGGATGAAACTTTTTGTCAGAATGAGTAGGCTTCAGTGTAGCTTTTGAGATGAAGTTTTCTCAGGTGCAAGTTGGATGTCCACAAGAGACATGAAAGGAAATAGCAGACCATGGGAACACAGTGTCTTTAACTTGGTTCTTCCACACCATAGATGAATACTTAGTTGTTAATTAACACATTTAACTATTTCTTATTTGGAGGCTTAGAAGATGCAAGGGTTAAATTTGGTCCCCTTGTATCTAAAGAGGGGTTAGTCATGAAGCTTTGATTATTTCTAATTTTCTCTCACTCTCAAAATCTCTTCCCCACCCAACTCCCCAGATTAACTTTGAGAAAGTGCCACAAAAATTTCAGTGAAGCAGTGAAAACATTTTTGACATTTCATAAAATAGGAAAAATATTTCCTGTTCCTTCTTTGCAATTCTGGCCTCGACACTGTTTCCTCTTGTGACTCTTGCCAAGCTTCCTTGTCTCTGGCTCCCCAAGCATAAAGTAATGATCAAAAAAGGTTTTGTTTTTTTTTTCATAGGGGAGATGTAATGATAGACAAGATAACTTGAGATTGCATGGCTGTAGTATAAATACCATAAGATTTAGGAAGCAAATATTTATTCAGAGCTCAGTGCATGGTTTGGATGGCGTATGGTATGTAAGGTAAAGGTCATACAGTGAGTGATGAGCATAAGAGGATATACAGAAAAAGTGAACAGCTGGTCATTCCCTATGTCCTACCCAACCCATCTGTTGAATGAAGCAAGGTCTTGTGGAAAAGGGGGGGGGGGGAATCAACAAACGCACCAGCATGTTTTTGAACAGAAGCAAATACATACTGCGTTCATTCTAAAAATTTTTCCTTTGCAACATAATGAAAATGGTGCTGTGATGACTGTCTTAGTTTTGTGAAGTAGCAATGCAAATGTTTACTCTGCCTTTTAAACTCTATTCATCCACCCCAATGGTGAAACTTCCCTCTAGGGAAGTTAATGATTTGCCCACTCCAATCAAAAGGAGAGGTGTATAATGGGTGGGTCCTACAGACAGAAGCTCCTTGGTCCTGGCTCTCCCTCCTCTTGCTCTGCCCACGTTCTCAGCTCCTGGCAGTCACAGCACAAGACTTTGCTCATTGTATGAACTCACTTTTCAACAGAGTGGCTGTGATTATCTGCTACGTTTGTCCCATGTGCAAAATATGGCTGAAAATGTAGCGATGCACAAGAAAGGGCAAAGTTTAAATAGTTAGCAAGTCAGCTGGAGAGAAATGCATCAGCCAAGGGAAGCCATCTCTGTAGCCTTAGGGCCAGATTTCAGTATTCAGTTATTAGGCATCTTGGAACTCTACAAAAAGATTGCACAGATCTCTTGTAGCTACAAAGGTTGTTTCTTAGCTTTCTCTGCAATTACTGTAGCTTTAGCCTCGATCTCCACAGCAATTAACACATTAGCTCATTTTGACCATTTTTAGTTGGTTGGTTTTTTTAGAGTCTTTGAAGCAGTCTCAGCAGACAAAACCCTGATTGACAGGTGGTTACACCTTTATGAGAATGTTATAATTTGGCTTTCTGTCTCTGCAGCTTTAGCTCCTTTGTCATTCTTAGCTCTGTGCACATCTGTTTTTTTCACTTTTCCAGCTTTCATTCTCTGCTGAGTTGGTGGCTCTGTCTAGATCATCCTTTTGATCACACGCCTCACAGAGCCAATAGACATACATTTCCACTGGTGATTCACTCTGTGCGTGTCTGATTTCATGCATTTTATGGTTATTTTATTCAGAAGACTGCAGTGATGATTGCCATGTTAATGTTCTCATCCAGATAGTAATACAGCAGGTGACTACTGGTAATTAATCATCAAAACCTTTATTCTTTTTATAACAGAGGAGCTTTTTAACACTGTGCAAGAGTCATAACCTGCACAGCTCACAAGTGTTGGGAAAATCTGACAGAAATAGCTAAGCTTTTACAGAAAATGGTGTCAAATGTTGAAACTCCTATCTTAAGAACAATATAGGATTTGAGTGTGCGTACAGGTATGCTTGTGCTAATTGCAGTAAAGCCATTTCTTCCCATCACAAGTTTTATAGATGTAATTCCCATTAAAAGATGCAGAATATGTCATGTCATATCCCCCAATGTAACAGTGGTGTGTCACTTCTGATGACCCTTACTCTCTCTTGCAGATAAATTACAGTCTTTAGCTGTATAAATACGTTTTCTATTGGAAGAACTGTGTACAAGCAGCCGTTTTTTCTCATCTGTATCTTTAAAGGCCATTAATGCCCATTCAAACAACCTTTCATAGCACTTAATATTAATGACACACAGCTGACAGTAATGTCAAATAGTAAATGTTTGGACGTTAGCTAATATTTTCCATTACACACTGTATGATTAACTTACTATGACTGCAGTTAGAAGAATGAGCAGAATAATGTCATATTTACAAATTTATTTTGAACTTTGAGTAGTACAAAACATATCTAAAATGGCATTGTTCTATGAGTGAAATGATTATGACTGTATTATAGTCAATAGAGACATCTAGAATACCCCTTTACTGTGTCTTCCAATTATCATATTGATCGATTAACATTGGCAAAGGAGTCTGAAAGTCTGCAGCATCTAAGGAGCTTCCAGAGAATCCAGTGTTAGAAAACATGCAGGGTAGCTTCTTGACATATCTATTTGCTTGTTTGCTAGGTGTAGTGAAAAAAAAAGTCTTTCTGGAATGCTGCCGAAATATTTTCCTGGGTTTAGTGGTGTTGCATATTTTCCTGGTAAGACAACAAGAGGTATCATTATTTAAAAACATAACAAACGAACCAACCAAAAAAAAGAAGTATTGTAATGGCTAGAAAAACATGTTTGTGGCTGATTATATAGCACTTGTATGCTGCTGTTCAAATAGGTATTGATATGTGCTTGCAAGCTATTTCTGTTACCATCTGAAACATTATTTGGAATACACAGTCTATTTTTTTTTAAAACTAATGTAGGTGGGCTTTTTGGTTATTTGCATTTCTGTGCTATATTAGAAAAGATAAGTAAGTTATCACATGAAATAGATAATATTGCCTTTGTCCCACTTCACACAAATTTTGCAGGGCTGTTTTTGGTTACTCTTAGGATTGGAAAATTGTGGGCACACAAAGTGTTCATGGGAAAATGTCTTGCTCCCTTGCTCAGAGAGCACATTTCTCAGTTTGCCTTGGAGAGGATTGTCATCAGAAAGAAACCCTGTTTTTAGATTTTTGGACAACCACTGATGGTATGAAGATTCGGTACTAACAGGTTCTGAGCATCTTGTGGTTTGGATAGGATTGGTAGCCTGGCTCTTAAGACTGTTACTTTGTCTTTGTGGGTGTGATGGTGGGGTTGTTTGTTTTGCTTTGCTTTCATTTTGAGGATAATCAGCTTCATTTGACCTTTCTTGAAAATATTTCCATGGGGAAGTTCCACAGTGACGCCTGGTAGAAATACGTAAATACTGAAGATCACAGATAGGCAGCTAATGAGGTTTTCAAAAGTGCCAAAGCATCTAAATATATTAGAAAGTTGCACTATGATGCCTGTCTACATTACAAACCACTTATATACTTTTAAAGCTAATCTTTAGCCTCCATGTGTGAAATTAATCTCACCTAACTCGAAACATCCTTCCTTAATACGGATGTATTTGTCCGAGCTAGGCAACATGGTGACTTTTTATAGTGAGGGAAGAAAAACAGCTACTTGCGGGACACGATTCATCTCATCATGGCTTAGAAATCTAAAACTGTTCAGGTGAATTGAACCCTAAAAATGCCTATTTGTCTCCACTCTCTGTAAAAGGATTCTAGGGCGACAGTCTGAGATATCCCTGGCTATATTACTGACCTATAAAGTCACATTGCTAAATATCTGAACTACCTTTGTTGTAAGAGTTTTGGATCAATTTCTTAGAGCCAAAATAGTGTAAGCAATTTATGTCCAAACCTACTGGCAAAATTCAGGTGTGAATATCTCCCCCCCTGTGCCTGAAGTTCTCTGGCTGGAAAATGAGTTGATTCATTCCAGACTGCAATGAGAGCACAGGGCAGGACATATGGTATAGACACATAGGATCATGGGTTACAATGTAAATCCAAAGTAGCACACATCACTTCCATGCTTCAGTCCTAATCGGTGAACTAGGTATCATAACTTATTGCCTGTTGTCAGGGGCAGTATGGAAGGGTGCTGGGAGTTCTGATTCATGTGCTACAGAAAGAAGGGCTTGTCCATAAGGAGTCAGAGTAAGGCCCTAGGAGCCTGTTGGCATTATGTAGAATTGTGCCCTGAACATATGAGTGGTTTTCATGATGTTTTCACTATATAGTTTGGAAAAGTAAGAATTCAGATTTCTAGTGGTCTTTTTTTCTGACTTCTACATCCAATAACCCTTCTCTGAAATAGGGAAAATGTGGCTTTTAATGCATGAGATGCTGAATTCTTCCCTCTGCTTTGCTTTGTAAGGAATGATACTTCGTTTGCCAATTACCTTAGGCATCAAGCTGGGAGTGTGATGAGTCTTTTCACATTCTTATTTTCTCAAAGACAGTTTTGTAAATAAAATTAGACAGCATCAGTAGCTAACCGATAGAAAGATGATGATCTTCAATTCTTTGTGCAATGTAGAACAGAGGATTTGTTTGAAAGAACAAAATGTGAAGGTTTTTTTTCTTTTCCAGATAGCATAGTTATTTTTGTATATTTTTATTGTGTGTAGTGAAATCATCTGCTGACCTCTTTGCCAAAAAGACTAGTGATGAGTTTGTCAGTCCCATTAGACTTCCTGATCTTGGGCCATTTAGTACTAATGCAGTTGTCAGGAAGAATCTGTTACAAGCTCTGACGTTGTTCCAAAGTGCTCCTCTGGCTAAAGAAGCAAAAATAGAGATGGTTACCAAAAGAATGAGGGGGAGGAAGTAGAAAGCAGAAGAGGACAATGTGTATCCAACAGCACAGAAAAATAAGTGAGGTCTTAGAGCAGCAGAAATCCACTCTGTACCAATGCCTTAAGACATCACCTTAAGACAAATTCCAAGCACAAGCATTTGGCTGTGCTTATTATCTTCCCTGAACACAAGCTGTGTGCTCTGTGTTTGAAAGCATTAAAGGCAAGGTTCAAATTTGCAGAAAAGTGGCTTTGCAATTTCAGCGTGATTAACAGCATAAAAAGAAAAGCCGTGTTATTTCTCATTGCCTCAGCCCTTCTGAACTGCTGACATCTTTTTACAAATCTTCCTGAAAGCTTTTACTTTCAGCTCACTCCTTACCTAGTATCTACAGACCATGCCATTTCTTGCACCCACAGTGCAAAGAACTACTGCGTGTGTTACTGTCCTTGAAAATACCACCTCAAGTCTCCTCCATAATTAACTCTGTCTAAAACAGAGATTTTGCTGATCCACCTATCTTCCAGAAACGCTACATCATCAGCAGCATGCCGGCAAGAGTTATAGTCAGCAACACCAGTTCCTACTTTTTGCTAGGATATCTTCTAGTATGAAGCAATTGTTTTATGGTATTAAAACAGTTGGAAGACCTCAGTCTATAGTAACGCATGAACAAGCTGCATTGTTGTCTTATTTCAAGTATGCTTTCTCAGCTGTTTCCTCTATTTAGAGGAATCTTGCTCAAATCTGCAGTGATCTGGAGATTCTGGCCAAATTTCTTATCCTTTATCTTATCTTTACTTTTTCTAGTCTTTCTGGGTCCATCAATACTTTTACCTCAACACCCTGATCTTTCCTGACTTTCATGACATTGCCCTCCCTGGTTTTTCTTTTTTCCTTTTGGAGAGGACATTTTTATGTCTCCCAGGTTATTGATCTTTCCTCTAAAACCCGCTCCGCTATATCTGTTTTCCAGATACATTATTTCTGTTCCCCTATTGCTAGGTTCTCAATTTTAGATTTTTCCTTTGTTTCTTTCTCATCTCCTGTTATCCAAACTGTGATAACATTCTACTATTTCTTTTTCTCTTGATATCTTTCTATTCACAACTATTTTACTTGTCTCAGCTCAAATCAGGTCAAGATTTGATTTCTGCAATCTCAGTCTTGCAAACTCTCACAATTTCATGACAAGTCTTGTGCTATTTAATGTTTTACTTAAAGCTTCAGTTCCTGAAGGCAACTGAGAAAAGAAACTCCAAGCTTTTATCAAAATTACTAAAAGCTTAGCCTTCAGGATTACACAAAAAACCCTCAACACACAAAGGAGGATGTTAAGGACTTGGATACAAAAAGGCAAATAACAACCTAGGCTATCCCTCTTTTAACATTTTACCCCTATTTCCATTATCAAGCAAGCTAGCCTCACATTTGAGAAAATAGAATTCCTTTCTCAGCAATATTTCCACATCAAAGTTAGATATACACTTACCTGTGAAAAAAAGCAGGAAATAATGGAAGTTCTCACTAATATGAGCAACTCTTTGTAACCAATATCACTATAAAAATAAACCACAACAATAAAATGCAGTTCTTTTCATATGGATCTGAGCGCTTAGTGAGTATGAAATAGCTTACTGTAAAATCACAATAAGATTATTCTTCTTAAATGAAGGTGAGCATCTTCATCACACAGGGTAAAGTACTTTCAGTCCAGATCCATAATCCAGTTCTTGTCCATTGCTGAGTCCAGTCTGAGACTTTCCCAGTGCCTGCCAGTGATGTGATGGTCATCCTGGGAGCTTGGTATGGTTTTGTATATACTGTATATATTTCATTATTTTCTTTTTATTATTTTATTAATATTTTCATTAAAGTAGTATAATTTTCTTTTAAACTCATAAGTCCCTTTTCTCTCTTATTGTTCTTTCCCTGAAGGGAAATGTTATCCCTTCTCTGAAGGGGAGAGAAGTAAAAGAGAGCATCTGTTGTTAGTGTCCAACCCAGCCCGAACCATGACATTATAGCACATACCTAAATTTAACATGTATGTCTCACTGACTTCATTGGAATTGCCCACATGGTAACATTTTAGCATATGCTTGTGTTCCTTCCTTGACTCTGTTTTTTGATTAAGATTGAATTTAGTAGGTCTGTCATTTTAGGCTTTGTTCCTTACTAGCTAGATGACAGTGGTAGATATAAAATACTTCCAACTAAGATTGCGGTAATTTGTGTTTCCCAAGATACAACAGCATTGCAAGAATGCAACCCTCCAGTTTTTGGACTAAAATTTAAGCCTGGAACTTTTTTGGAAACAAGAATAACAAAATTCAGAGCATGAGAAATAATTACCTTGGATATTAGTTCCCCCATAAAATGTGATAGGAGAAAAACAACAACAAAACCCTACATTAATTTCTGTCTCACTAGTCTGTATTTTGCTTAAATGTAAAATGTGTAAAAAGTGTTCAGTTTCCACAAACTTCTCTTTATCACATTGTCCTGGTTCCGGCAGGGATGGGGTTAATTTCCCCAAGGATGGGAGGGGACACAGGTATTCCATGCCATGTGAGCCATGCCAGGGCTGTAGGGGGGAGCTGGCCGGGGGGAGGGGGTGGGAAGTCGCTGCTCAGCGCGGGCTGCGGCTGTGCGGGTCCAGTCGGTGAGCGGTGGTGCCCTAATTGTGTTTGTATATTCCTTTATCCGTGTTATTGTTACTGTTTTCTCTTCCCTTTGCTGTTCTGTTAAACTGCCTTTATCTCAACCCACGAGTTTTGCCTTTTTCTTCCTATTTCCCCCCCACGGCTGTGGGCGTTGAGCGAGCGGCCGCGTGGTTCGTTGCTGCCGGCTGAGGCCAAACCACGACAGTCCTTTTTGGCGCCCAACGTGGGGCTCGAGAGGGTTGAGATAACGACAGATCCGACCCAAGATTGTTAACACGAGTTTGTTATATATATTTCTCATATTAGTTAGATAATAGCTGGTTACAATGTTGCTTCGTTTGTTTGCGTGGCTGTGTTATGTAAATTCCTACGTGCTCTATGTACTCCTCGTGATGCTGTTTGTTACCTCAGGGAGAGGGATCAGGATTATCATTTTGCTCTCCTGTGCAATATCAGCTTATGATATGATAACATCACTGCTCAGGTCGCTGTGTTGGGGTGTTTATGCAGTATTGCTGTCCTGCCCATACCTTGGTCACCGTCTCTCAGAATTTACTAATAATCACACCCAATCTATGGGGGAAACAGGGGGGGATATTTTCCCCGGCTCTTTCGCCCCCCTTTTCTCCTTCGGGCCAGGTTTTGAGAATTTCGAATATCCTTGGGATGCGCAAACCAGCATGTTCCTATTGCTATGTCTCCTGAATGTGTTTCAGGTCTTGACCAGGGTTAAACAACTGTTTAAGACTACCACCCAGAGATCTGCCCCGATGCTGGATAGTCAGGGGTGGCATGGCATGTGGGAGAATATGGGCAGGTATCTAGAGAACTTCTCACCCCCAATGGTTTGGGACTTCACCCCCGAACAACTACAGGACCCTGATAAAGTGGTAGAGTTTTTAAAAGGAAAATGCTGTGGCTATTCCAGAGACGCACAACTCATTGCACTGTGCTGGGCCCTGGCCAGTATCTACCAAACACTGCTCGGTATTATGCAGCACCCTCAGGGGAAAGAGGGGGAAACCAAACCAGTAGGCACTGCAGCTATTCCAACCCCTGCGGCAGACAATGCAGCTACTCCCACCCCGGTGGCAGGCCCTGTGGCCACTCAAGCCCCTGCGGCAGACACTGCAGCTATTCCAACCCCTGTAGCAGACAATGCGGCCACTCAGACCCCAGTGGCGGACACTGCAGCTGAACCGGACAACCAACCCGTGCCCGTATCAGTTGCTCCTATACAGAAGAAGAAATACACCAAGAAATCAGTTCGCTTAGTTAGGGATGATGATGAACCAGGGCCATCAAAGGAAAGGGAGGAAGAGATGGAACCAGAGATAATCACCCGATCTCTATCCCTGAGCGAGCTGAGAGATATGCGAAAAGATTTCAGCCGACTTCCGGGCGAGCACATTGTCACCTGGCTGCTCCGATGCTGGGATAATGGGGCCAGTAGCTTGGAATTAGAGGGCAGGGAAGCCAGGCAGCTGGGATCCCTGTCTAGGGAAGGGGGCATTGACAAGGCGATTGGGAAGAAGACACAAGCCCTCAGCCTCTGGAGGCGACTCCTGTCAGGTGTGAGGGAAAGGTACCCCTTCAGTGAAGATGTTGTATGCCGTCCAAGCAAGTGGACCACCATGGAAAAAGGTATCCAGTACCTCAGGGAATTAGCCGTGCGGGAGATGATTTACTATGACCTAGACAACACACAGTTACCCACAGACCCTGATGAAGTCCAATGCACAAGGCCCATATGGCGGAAGTTCGTACGGAGTGCACCATCATCGTATGCCAACTCCTTGGCAGTGATGGAATGGAAAGGCGAAGAGGGACCAACGGTGGATGAGGTGGCTGGCCGACTCTGGCAATATGAAGAAAGTCTCTCTTCCCCCCTTGTCTCAGCTGTGGAGAAACTGTCCCAGAAGGTCCAACAACTCAAAGAGAATATGTCCTACTCCCCACCTGTACAGGCCAGCATCTCAGCTATTAGGAGCAGGCGTTTCCCTACTCAAGAGGGAGAGTATAGAGGGTACACACCACGAGGCACCCTGTGATTTTACTTGCGCGACCACGGAGAGGACATGAGGAGGTGGGATGGACAACCTACCTCGACCCTACGGGCACGGGTACGTGAGTTGCAAGGAAGAACAATCACAAAAGGGGATCCCTCCAGGAAAAGTGCTGCTCCCGTTTCCAGCAGGCAGCCCCCCAGACAGAGTAGAAGGCCTGATCTTACCTCTGATCCTCTTGAAGGGACCTCCAAGTCATTTCTGCAACAAGTGAGTAACAGATACTATGATCAGGATTAGAGGGGCCCTGCCTCCAGCCAGGTGGGGGAAAGGGACAACCGGGTTTATTGGAACGTGTGGATTCGATGGCCTGGCACATCAGAGCCACAGGAGTATAGGGCTCTAGTGGACACTGGAGCTCAATGTACCGTAACACCATCAAGTTACAGAGGGGCAGAACCCATTTGTATTTCTGGAGTGACAGGGGGATCCCAAGAGTTGACTGTATTGGAAGCTGAAGTGAGCCTAACTGGAAATGAGTGGCAAAAGCATCCCATTGTGACTGGCCCAGAGGCTCCATGCATCCTTGGCATAGACTATCTCAGGAGAGGATACTTCAAGGACCCAAAAGGATACCGGTGGGCTTTTGGCATAGCTGCTTTGGAGACGGAGGAAATTAAACAGCTGTCTACATTGCCTGGTCTCTTGGAGGACCCTTCTGTGGTAGGTTTGTTGAGGGTCAAAGAGCAACAGGTGCCAATTGCTACCACGACAGTGCATCGGCGGCAATATCGCACTAACCGAGATTCTCTGATCCCCATCCAGAAGCTGATTCGTCAACTAGAGATTCAAGGAGTGATCAGCAAGACCCGCTCACCCTTTAATAGTCCCATATGGCCAGTGTGAAAATCTAATGGAGAGTGGAGGCTCAGTGGACTATTGTGGTCTGAATGAAGTGACACCACCGCTGAGCGCTGCCGTGCCGGACATGCTAGAACTTCAATACGAACTGGAGTCAAAGGCAGCCAAGTGGTATGCAACAGTTGATATCGCCAATGCATTCTTCTCAATCCATTTGGCAGCAGAATACAGACCACAGTTTGCTTTCACTTGGAGGGGTGTCCAGTACACCTGGAATCGACTGCCCCAGGGGTGGAAACACAGCCCCACCATTTGCCATGGACTAATCCAGACCACACTAGAACAGGGTGAAGCTCTGGAACATCTGCAGTACATTGACAACATCATCGTATGGGGCAACACAGCAGAAGAAGTTTTTGAGAAAGGGAATAGAATAGTTCAAATCCTTCTGAAAGCTGGTTTTGCAATAAAACGAAGTAAGGTCAAGGGACCCGCACAGGAGATCCAGTTTTTAGGAATAAAATGTCAAGATGGACGCCGTCAGATCCCGATGGATGTGATCAACAAAATAGCAGCTATGTCTCCACCAACCAGTAAAAAGGAAACGCAAGCTTTCTTAGGTGTTGTGGGGTTTTGGAGGATGCATATTCCAAATTACAGTCTGATTGTGAGCCCCCTATATCAAGTGACCCGGAAAAAGAATGACTTTAAAT
Source organism: Pluvialis apricaria (assembly GCA_017639485.1). Classification (NCBI taxonomy): domain Eukaryota; kingdom Metazoa; phylum Chordata; class Aves; order Charadriiformes; family Charadriidae; genus Pluvialis; species Pluvialis apricaria. Next base: position 19,869,943 of record CM030043.1, read on the forward strand.
GGGGCCCTGAGCAACGACAAGCCTTCGAACAAATTAAGCAGGAAATAGTTCATGCAGTAGCCCTGGGGCCAGTCTGGGCAGGACAAGATGTTAAAAATGTGCTCTACACTGCAGCCGGGGAGAATGGCCCTACCTGGAGCCTCTGGCAGAAAGCACCAGGGGAGACTCGAGGTCGACCCCTGGGGTTTTGGAGTCGGGGATACAGAGGATCTGAAGCCCGCTATACTCTAACCGAAAAAGAGATATTGGCAGCATACGAGGGGGTTCGAGCTGCTTCGGAAGTGGTTGGTACTGAGGCACAGCTCCTCTTGGCACCTCTACTGCCGGTGCTGGGCTGGATGTTCAAAGAAAGGGTCCCTGCCACACACCATGCAACTGATGCCACATGGAGTAAGTGGATTGCACTGATCACGCAGCGGACTCGAATGGGAAACCCCAATCGCCCAGGAATACTTGAAGTGATCATGGACTGGCCAGAAGGCAAAGATTTTGGAATATCACCAGAGGAGGAGGTGACGCGTGCGGAAGAGGCCCCACCATATAATAAACTACCAGAAAATGAGAGGAAACATGCCTTGTTCACTGATGGGTCCTGCCGGATTGTGGGGAAGCATCAGAAGTGGAAGGCTGCTGTGTGGAGCCCCACACGACGAGTTGCAGAAGCCACTGAAGGACAAGGCGAATCGAGCCAGTTTGCATTGGTGAAAGCCATCCAGCTAGCTTTAGACATTGCTGAACGAGAGAAATGGCCAGTACTTTACCTCTATACTGATTCATGGATGGTGGCAAATGCTCTGTGGGGGTGGTTAAAACAGTGGAAGCAGAGCAACTGGCAGCGCAGAGGTAAACCCATCTGGGCGGCTGAACTGTGGCAAGATATTGCTGCCCAGATAGAGAATCTGGTTGTGAAAGTACGTCATGTAGATGCCCACGTACCCAGGAGTCGCGCCACTGAGGAACATCAAAACAACCAGCAGGTAGATCAGGCCGCTCAGATTGAAGTGGCTCAGGTGGATCTGGACTGGCAACACAAGGGTGAATTATTCATAGCTCGGTGGGCTCATGATGCCTCAGGCCATCAGGGAAGAGATGCAACATATAGATGGGCTCGAGACCGAGGGGTGGACTTGACCATGGACACTATTGCACAGGTCATCCACGAATGTGAAACATGTGCTGCAATTAAGCAAGCCAAGCGGTTAAAGCCTCTTTGGTATGGAGGACGATGGCTAAAATACAAATATGGGAAGGCCTGGCAGATTGATTATATTACACTCCCACAAACCCGCCAAGGCAAGCGCCATGTGCTCACAATGGTGGAAGCAACCACCGGGTGGCTGGAAACATACCCTGTGCCCCATGCCACCGCCCGGAACACTATCCTGGGCCTTGAAAAACAAGTCTTATGGCGACATGGCACTCCAGAGAGGATTGAGTCAGACAACGGGACTCATTTCCGAAACAGCCTCATAGACACCTGGGCCAAATAGCATGGCATTGATTGGGTATATCACATCCCCTGTCACGCACCAGCCTCAGGGAAGATAGAACGATACAACGGACTGTTAAAGACTACACTGAGAGCCATGGGTGGTGGGACTTTCAAACACTGGGATACACATTTAGCAAAAGTCACCTGGTTAGTCAACACCAGGGGATCTGCCAACCGAGCTGGCCCTGCCCAATCACAACTTCCACGTACAGTAGAAGGGGATAAAGTCCCTGTAGTGCACATGAAGAATATGTTAGGGAAGACAGTCTGGGTTAGCCCGGCCTCAGGCAAAGGCAAACCCATCCATGGGATTGCTTTTGCACAAGGACCTGGGTGCACGTGGTGGGTGATGCGGGAGAATGGGGAGGTCCGATGTGTACCTCATGGGGATTTGATTCTAGGTGAGAATAGCCAATGAATCAAATTGTATGATATTAATTGCTAAATAACCCTGTCACTATGTGTTATCATGGCTATAACTGCAATCAAGGGTACTACGGTGAGAATCTCCCAAACCAATGACAGATGGACTTTGATGAAATGGAGTAAAGTTCAGTGGTGATGTAATAAGAACTGACCTCAGCAGCTGGCGCCCAGCAACTTCTTTGAGATCAACGTCTTCAACCTGCAAACTGCAGGCATGGGCCACACCGGGTACACCAGCCGCGAGCTCCAAAATGCAGCGTGCACCAGTCCAGTGCCGCCGTCGCCGAGATCTGTGAGTCATGCAGGACCGGAACGACAGGACACACCGATGCGATGCAAAGTCGAACATTTATTTCCGCTACAAGCCCGATTTTATAGACAGATCAGCTTAGTTTGCGCAACTAGCTAAATGTTAATTGGCTAATTCCCCCGGGCACGAACTGTCTATGCGACCCGTCTTTGTCTTCCATTGGTTCCTTTTGATGTTGCCTTTATGTTGCAAACATCTTGCAATGTCCCGTTATCATTCCGTCCTTGATGGTTACTCCAGCTCTTGGCTCCTTTTCCAGCTGCCAGCTGTCTCTTCTTGTATCCTTCCCGGCCTCTGTACCCGAGATAAAGGTGCAGCCTAAAACTATCTAATGCCTTGCAATCTCATGAGGAGTAGAGGCTTACACATTCTGTTTAGACAAAGAGGTAGTTATCATGTTTGTACTGATACTCTGTAGCTTCTGAAGATCAAGGGCAAAGAGGGCTACAGTATTCAGGCACAGCTGCTACTCTGAGCAATTTAAGGTGATGTCAGAGGCATTGCAGTTTCTTTGGCCTACAATGTTAAAAGTTTCATGTTCTATTAAAAGCTTGAAAGCTCGGTTAGTCAGGACCCGGCAGTCCAGCACCACACACCATCTCGCCTGCCCTGAGAGACTGCTTTCACAGATGGGGCCCACAGTGATGGACTAAATTAACTCAATGAACATTTTAGAGGGATCGCCCATGGACGGTGGGGATTAAATCTGTATGTATATAGATGTACATATATATATATATATAAAAGACAGGGGAAAGTGGTGGTAAATGATTGGGAACTGTATGATCTGGGCATGGCGCAGATGGTATGGAATAAGGGGTGGATAATGTCCTGGTTCCGGCAGGGATGGGGTTAATTTCCCCAAGGATGGGAGGGGACACAGGTATTCCATGCCATGTGAGCAATGCCAGGGCTGTAGGGGGGAGCTGCCGGGGGAGGGGTGGGAAGTCGCTGCTCAGCACGGGCTGCGGCAGTGCGGGTCCGGTTGGTGAGCGGGTCCGGTTGGTGAGCGGCGGTGCCCTAATCGTGTTTGTATATTCCTTTATCCGTGTTATTGTTACTGTTTTCTCTTCCCTTTGCTGTTCTGTTAAACTGCCTTTATCTCAACCCACGAGTTTTCCTTTTTCTTCCTATTTCCCCCCCACAGCTGTGGGGGGTTGAGCAAGCGGCCGCGTGGTTCATTGCTGCCAGCTGAGGCCAAACCACAACACACATGGTGTCCATATTGTTTAAATATAGAGTATCCATGAAAAAATGCAATGAATAAAGCTTCATTTTTATGTTTTTACATAGTTACATATAGTATACATAAAACCAAAGTGTTGCTGAATTAAATTCTATGAAAACTTAGTTGTTGCAAATAAGCAAAAAGCATAAACTATGGATTTAATTTAACATCAGATTTGGGGGGTTAAAAATATTTATAATAGAATTAAATAAGTCTTCAAAATCTTTGCTTTAGATTTTTTCTTGAGTTCCCTATCTTTAAGATTAATCCATACACTGGATTGAAGCAAGCCCAGGAAGCTGGGACTCCATTGGAAAGAAATCTGTCATTTTAGAAAATAAGTAATCAATCTTTTATCTTTAATCATGACATGAAGAATAAAGGGTCCCGAATAATGAATTTAATTAATATAAAGTCTGAAGGACTTTCAAGTTTTTCTTATTTTCCTTTATTTCCTTAATTTCCTTCCAACTAACAAGTATCTCCAGGTTTCCCTCATGGAATTGTTGAGTTAGAAATATAAAATAGCAGGTTAGTACTAAAAAAGATGATAAAATACACTTGATGGAAATAGTGAATTGTTTCCACATATATTTATCTTTCCAGGTGGGCTTCATTGAAAATATTAATAATCTAAAATTTTTGCATCTAATATATAGTAGTCATCTGGTTGTGGAAGAGAGATGGGCTCCTGTTCTTCGACATTTAGTATAGGCTAAGAGCTCCTTATCTCCCTGTTGATTACAAGTGCTCAAGTCACTCAATTATCTTGGACATGCTAAGGACAGTATTTGTAAGACCTTCCTTGTTGACCAACAGACACTATCTGCACAGCGATTCCCTGATCAACTACTATTTTGTACATGCAAAAAGGATTATTACAGTATAGAGCACAATTCATTGCTGCCAATACTAGTTTTCTTAGATTGCTTTCCGTTTGATACCATAAGTTACCAATGATCCATAACTCCTACCAGCTTCATATTTATTTGGGTCAACACGTAGTTAGCTCAGTAACTCAAGAGACTAAAACTGTCTCAGGACCTCTACAGCTGGAGCCATAAGAAAAAAGGATACGCCATCAAATAACATGACCTTGAAAGCAAATGCTTTGCTTGGTTGAGCTTATTGTTAGAGGAAGCAGAAAACTGTCTGTGGCAAGGGTGAGGAAACAAAATACTGATGTGTCCAATTAGCTGTGAGAGGAACATTGATTCAGATATGGAATGGAGGTCAGATGGTCATCGGAAAAAGTTTTGGAAGAAAAGCAGGGGCTTTCTTTTTTTTTTTACATTTGGGCAGGGAAATTTTCTCAATATACTTCACAGAATGTTGTCATTTATTTTTTAAAGAGCAGTAAGAAGAACGTGTAAGATCTGTGAATAATTGGGAACTTTGGGTGACGTGTGTGAGGGCAAAACTATCTTAGATTTTCCCTGAAAAAACCAAGCACATGAAAGAAACGTACTTCAGGATAATCCAGACTTGAGTCATTAGCAAAGCTGGAGAGACAAGTGGGAACTCAAGACCCTGGGAAGTCCTAGCAGCTGTTTCAGTTGTTTTGAATCACAATTTTAAGTGCAGAAAGGAAAGTTCTGAGCAAAAGACAGTGGATTGATGATCAATTGAAGAGGGTTTATTAGACTCAGTAAATCATCCCAAGCATTTAAACTCTAAAAATGTACAATCATACTAGCCTGGTTTGGAAGGAAGCTGGACAAATAAACCAATCCAAACTCAGCAGGTTAGGGAGTTAGTGAAATAAGGAGGCTGAAGACAGAGGTGAAATACACTAAGCAAAAATTGCAAATCCTAAGGCCTGTAAAATGTCATTTATTTTAAGAAGTTTCTCGTTTAGTTATTCAGTAATTCTAAATTTGAGAAGAACAGTGAGATACTTCATTATGTTTTGCCGCCGTCGCCGAGATCTGTGAGTCATGCAGGACCGGAACGACAGAACACACCGATGCGATGCACAGTCGAACATTTATTTCCGCTACAAGCCCGATTTTATAGACAGATCAGTTTAGTTTGCGCAACTAGCTAAATGTTAATTGGCTAATTTCCCCGGGCACGAGCTGTCCATACGACCCGTCTTTGTCTTCTATTGGTTCCTTTTGATGTTGCCTTTATGTTGCAAACATCTTGGAATGTCCCGTTATCATTCCGTCCTTGATGGTTACTCCAACTTCTTGGCTCCTTTTCCAGCTGCCAGCTGTCTCTTCTTGTGTCCTTCCCAGCCTCGGTACCCGAGATAAAGGTGCAGCCTAAAACTATCTAATGCCTTGCAGTCTCATGAGAAGTAGAGGCTTACACATTCTGTTTAGACAAAGAGGTAGTTATCATGTTTATACTGATACTCTGTAGCTTCTAAAGATCAAGGGCAAAGAGGGCTATAGTGTTCAGGCACAGCTGCTACTCTGAGCAATTTAAGGTGATGTCAGAGGCATTGCAGTTTCTTTGGCCTACAATGTTAAAAGTTTCATGTTCTATTAAAAGCTTGAAAGCTCGGTTAGTCAGGACCCGGCATCTCCCCCTCTTTTATTCATTTATGGCACAACTGTAAGCGGTTGTTCTACTACGGCAATCAATGGCGTTTGATTAAAAAAGACTCGCCTCACTAGTCGTTCTATCATTTGTTGTAGGCATTGCAATAGGCAGGGTAGAAAAACCAAAATAATGACAATGATTAGTAAGATCAATAAGCCGGTTTTAACTAGCGAAGCAAGCCAGCCCGTGATGCCCCAAGACTTAAACAGCGAGTCTAGCCATGATGCATTGTCTGTGGATACTGCATGTAAGACATGCGCATGTTCCCATATTTTCTGCACACTAGACAAAACAATCCCTGACTGGTCGACAAATGCACAGCAAGAAGCGTTAATAAGGGTACAGACACCTCCTGCTTGAGCAGTGAGGAGATCCAGAGCCTCACGGTTCTGCCAAACTGTTTCTCTTAGTGATTGAACTTCAATTTGTAATCCGGTGATGGCTGTTGCAGTGGCATTAGCAATAAACTCCATTTCAGCAGAGATATTGACTATGGCACGCTCTAACTGCTGGACACCTAGCGAGGGGAAAAGTGCCCGTACAAAACTATGAAAACCAGTGCTATAGGTAACCAAGGGGTTCGCATACCTCTTATAGCGAGTCTGAGCCCAAACTCCTCTTAAAATACCACGCAGGTCACTGTGGTTGAATATTTGTAGGTTGGGCATTAACATGCCCAACGTACAGTGCCCAGTCCAGTTCCCAGGGAGCTGTGGTTTTTTTTTTTTTTTTTTTTTTTTTTTTTTTTTTTTTTTTTTTTTTGGCGTAGCCATCACCACATAACCACCATAAACCTGCTGGTAAATCACATGTGGCATTAATCTGGAGTGACCGGTTGACACCGCTTCGGGCGTAAAGGAAATCACTCCACTGTTGCACATTCTCACCCTTGGTACTATTTGCAGGCCCTGCTGTGATTGGGTCATACTTTCCATATTTTAGCTTCAGTGAAGTCCAATTACCTACAGAAGTATTAAACTTTCCGTAATAGGGAGCAGTGGCTTCATTCCACGATACAGCAGGATTGCCTTGGGTGTAGTTGATAAAAACAACAGTATTATTCAATAGCTGTAACGTGAAAGGATGGTGCACAATGGGACTGGACAGGTTTCGGTATCGATAGCTCGTGCTTAACATGGAATATGGGTTGTACTGACTCCAATTCGTAATCGGGATTCCTAGAAGCGGGTTATTAAACTGATCAGACATCCCACAAACCCAACATGACTTTAACTTGGTCACATTGACAGCCTTCTGTACTAACGCGACAAACGAATTCCCTGTAAATGCGGCAAGCCCTATAGTAGCAAGAGCACACAGCAGGACTACCCAACTACGCCACATGGCGACACTAATGTAGCGAGAGCAGCACCTAGCAAGGCGTTGCTGATAAGCTTTAGTTGCTTCCCACACGTTACCCGTATCCACGATCGACACACAAGGCCATGCACCCTACAGGCACGGCTATACTTCTGTTGTTCGGTTTCTGACACCCCAGAGCGCTGTAAGCGTGTCAAGATCGTTCTGGGATCAGGTAGTTAAAGGGTTCCTAAGGTTTCATTACTTGGGTGGATCTTCCTGAGGAGTGGGATCAATAGGCGCTGGACTCGGCGTTGCCTCCGCTGTTCCGGACTGTTCATTTGATATAAACAGCTTTACCCATTTCGCTGGAACCCACTTGGGCTTTTCCCCATCTGCAGAGACACAAGCATATCCCCGCCCCCAAGTTAACAATTCGTAAGGACCCTCCCAGGTACTGGTTTGAGGATGGAACACTTGCACTTGCACCCCAGATTGACCCTCTTCGGGGCATTTATGATGTCGCAGGATGGGAGGGTCTCGCTGACCGCCCCTAACATTCAACCAGTTTAGCACAAAAAGCGTAAGATCTAAGACTTCATGAGGCGACTTACTCCCTATTAACCCTCCGTTCTCCCCCTGTTTCATTAAAATTGTGAGCTGGTGTTTTAATATTTGATGCGCTCGCTCGACTATAGCTTGTCCTGTGCTGTTATAGGGAATACCAAAAGTATGCTCTACACCCCATGCTGTGAGAAATCGAGCTACGGCCATCGCGTGATACGCGGGGCCATTGTCTGTTTTGATTACATCGGGAACGCCAAGAATGGCAAACGCTCTGGTCCAATGTTGAATTATTGCTTTCGAGGATGTGGAGGTAGCGGCAGTGGCCCACAGCACCGCGGAGCAAGTATCCACAGAAACGTGCAAAAACCGTAGCCGTCCAAATGGCGCAAATTCAGTCACATCTGTCTGCCACAATTGTCGGGGAGTCAGGCCTCGTGGGTTAACCCCCCCCCTCCTGTAAGGGGGTAATTCGTGCACAGTCGGGGCAGGCAGTGACTATTGCTCGGGCATCAGTCTTTGAAAGCTGGAATTGCCGGCACAGAGCCGCTGCTGATTGATGGAAGAATCCATGTGACTGACGAGCCTTCTGTAACTGTGCCGTGGCGACGAGTTGGTCAGCAAGCGCATTCCCTTCCGCGAGACCCCCAGGGAGTAGCTGATGGCTCCTTACATGGGTCACAAAGAGGGGCGCCTGCCTTTGAGCAAGAAGGTTCCAAAGCTGGAATACAATTTCAAACAATTTCTGGTTCATAATTCTTCCTAAAAAGGAGTTGGGTAAGCGACGAAGCAGCCCGACAGCATACAACGAATCTGAAACAATGTTGAGAGGTTCATTGTCCCACCGGCGAAGGACTTCTGCGATAGCCACTAATTCCAATACTTGCACTGAGCCGGTTGCAAGAATGATGTGTGACTCCCAGTGTCCATCAGCATTACGCCACACGTACCCAGATTTTCCTGTCTTTCCGCTGGCATCAGTGAATACAGTTAATGCATCAAGCGGCTGCTGTGCGATTATCTGTTTCGGTGTAAAATTTAGACAGGACTTAAACATAGGGTGAGACGGGTAATGGTTATCTATAGTCCAGGGCTGACTCAAGACCAGGAGTGCGAATTCATCGCTACACTGGCATGCCATTTCCACGTGTTCCAGGGACATGGGCAGAATTAGTTCAGATGGTGGTCACCCCATAAGCGTAATTGCTCGCAACCTTCCTTTATTTATAATGTGGCTGTAGGCTTCCAGTCGAGTGGTAACTGTCCGAGGGTAATGACTAGGGCTAAATATCCATTCCAATATGCTCAGCGGGTTATTTTTACTCGTGACCCACTGGGCTAGCAGGCCTATTAGTTCACTTCCGTGATCACAGATAAACAGCTTTACCGGCGCCTCTGGGATAAGTCGAGAAGCCACATTCCGACCAATCTTCTCCTCGATTACTTTTAGCGCCCTTTTGGCATCGTCTGTTAATTGTCGCGGCTCTTGGGGGTTGCGGCCATTGTGCAGTAACGCAAACAACGGCTGCATGTCTTCGTTCGTAATGCCACACAAAGTACGCACCCACTGGATATCCCCGACCAATTTTTGAACATCATTCAATGTTTTAATTGACGTTCGAATGTGTAAGTTCTGGGGGCGAATAACAGTTTCTGTGAGCTTCAATCCTAAATATTGCCAGGGACATTGGCGCTGGATTTTTTCTGGAGCGATAACCAAGCCCCACTGTTCCAACTGGGTTTTTAACTCTTCTATACTCGCCGATGTGATCCCTTGAGGCCTTGCCATTAGAATATCATCCATATAATGGTATATCAAATACTCAGGGTGCTTTTGCCGAAAGGGCTGTAAGGCCAGGTCAACGTACCATTGACAAATTGTCGGGGAATTTTTCATTCCCTGTGGTAAAACCGTCCACTGGTACCTCTGAGCAGGGGCCATACGATTTTGCGACGGGATGGTAAAGGCAAACTTGTCGCAGTCGTCTTTGTGCAGAGGTATGGTAAAAAAACAGTCCTTTAAGTCTATTACCACCACCTGCCAACCGGCGGGTATCATGGTTGGTGAAGGCAAGCCTGGTTGTAAGGCACCCATTTCTTGTAGCACTGCGTTTACGGCCCTTAGATCTTGCAATAACCGCCACTTCCCTGATTTCTTTTGGATGGTAAAAACTGGAGTATTCCACGGGCTTGTAGAGGGGACCAAGTGTCCAAGTTGCACCTGTTCACTGACGAGATGTTGTAGCTGTACGAGCTTATCTTCTGGCAGCGGCCATTGATCCACCCAGACCGGGGTTGAGGTCAGCCACGTTAGCTTCAAGGTCGGTCGAGGCGTGCTCGTGTCAATGGCCGCCACTAAAAAGGCGTCTGTAGAGTGCAGCCCCATTGTCCCAGGACATCTCTTCCCAATAAGCAAATATCCCCGGGTAGGACAAACGGATGCACTAAGGCCACCAGCCCACCCTCCGTGTCCTGAAATCGGATCATGGCTCGGCTTTTCAAAGTGGGCACCGCACCCCCTACTCCCATTATTGCCCCGGAGAGAGGTTCAACAGGCCATGGAGTGGGCCAGAATCGCTGGCCTATAATTGTTACATCGGCCCCTGTATCCAACAAAAAAGGCATGGGGCCTGCTGTAGTTCCATCTGGACCCTTAAGGATTACCCGACGCTCTGGTCGCCTTTTCTCAATTGACTCCACAAAGGCTATCTGAGTTTCTCCCGTGGAACCAAAGCTCTGATTCCCACGTTCCTTCTTACTAGCAATAGGCACAGCCGCGCGGAATGGCACTAGCTGAGCTATTTTTGTCCCCCTTTTTATTGTAATGGGGGGTGCCAGTGCTCTGACCATTATTCTGATAGGACCAGTATAGTCAGCGTCAATGACGCCAGGCAATACAAAAAGACCTTGACAAGAGGCAGAGGACCGGCCGATCAATAAGGCGCTAAGGTTGTCTCCCAGCGGCCCCGATTCCACTGAGGGAACAACCTTTACTTGATCGTCCTCAAAAGTAACGTCTATTCCCACGGCCAGATCAACTCCGGCTGACCCTCGTGTCCCGGCAAGCAGCCGTTTGAGGCAACCATCACTTTGGGGTATTTCGCTGTCCCCGCGCCCCCCATCTGGGCGCTGGTCCGGGAGTTTCCCGGCAGGGGAGTGCCGTCTCTTCTAAACCGTGACCTGCATTCATTTGCTTTATGCCCAAATTTATCACATCGATCGCACGTTCCTGCAAATCCATCTCTACTGCCTGCTTCCACTCTTTTACGATTGGGACAATTCCGTTTGAAATGTCCATCCTGTCCACAGGCAAAACAACCTGTGCGGGACTTAGGACCCATATCCCTTCTTCCCTGCTGCAGGGCAGGTCTCAAGGCCGCCGCTAGCGCACTTGCATGAATACGAGCCCGTTCTTTTTCCTCCTGCATTCTCGGTATCTTTGAACAGGCTTCTACATAGCGGGTAAGACTGGATCCCGCAGGCAAGGAAGCAATTATTTGCTGACATTGGGAATTAGCATTTTGTAACGCAAGATCTTTACAAACTGCCTTTTTGGCCTCCGGGGTAAGGGTTGGCGCAGCATCTATAGAGGCCTTTAGCCGATCAATGAACTGCATATACGGTTCCCCTACGCCCTGCTTCACCTGAGAGTATGGGGGAACCGGCGTTCCTAAATTTGGTAGCTCCTCCAAAGCGGCGAGGGCCAGCGCCTGTGTTTGTTGCGTCACCCTGGGGTCTAATGCCGCCTGCGTGGCCCCATCTGCATACTGCCCACTGCCAGTCAGCATGTCCAAGGTGGCAAAGCGCAGTGGGTCTCCCGGCGGCCGGTTAACATTGTCTAGCATAGCAACTTCCAACTTGTCCTTCCATTTCTCCCTCCACAGCATATACATCGTGGGTGATAAAACCAATTCAAGTAGAGTTTTGATATCAATGGGCAACAACACCTGTCCCTTAAAGAAGGACCATAACAGCTGCCTAGTGGCCTTATTATCCAACCCATATTGCTGTACCGACCGCTGCAAATTACTGATAATCTTCCAATCAAATGGAGCCCACTGCCGCTGTTCTCCTTGGACCATTACTGGCCATGCTTGTAGGGACGACGGTAGCATTGTCCCCTCTATTCGGGCATTCTCAATAATGCCCCTCCATCGCATTCCTGGACTAAAAGCAGGGTCCTTTGCTGGAGGGGAGGGAGGCGGGGGTGGTACATCGAACGAACCGGTGTTCCCGTCCTCCCCCCTCTCCGCGTTTTTGGACTGATATTCCGCAGTCCGCCACTCTATTCCCCGTTTCCACGCCGCTTTTTCCTCCTCCCCCACTCCACTACCAAACCGGCCCCGCAAGTACTCATCCGCATCCTGCAAAGACATTTCCCCATCCTCCAACATGCGGCGGATCCAGTTACGCTGCTTATGCTCAGAAACCCCCGCCTCCCTCAAAGGCTCCTCAGCAGACCTTGCTTTCGGCGCCTCCGCTTCATTAAGCGCGACCTTTTCACTCCCCCCCACTCCATCAGAAACATTCCCAAACACCGCCCGCTCCAAAGTTTTAATTCCAGTAACTATGGATTGTTGCGCTCGCTTATAAGCGTCCTTCACCACGGCGTTTTTCGAGCCTCGGTCTAGTCGTTTCATTTCCTCTAGTAGCCCCAGCATTAACTCTTCCTGTCCTTGCAGCATCTGTCGCAGGTCACTCGCTGGGCAAGTGTTGTCAGCACTGTCGTACTCCATGGGCTCGTCGCACACCGGGTCCGTGATGTTTTTATACTCCGGGTTTGCTGGTGCCGCAGGAGTCACGGGCTGTGGAGCAGCAGGGACACATGGTCCGAGGGGAACGCGATTGATTTCGTCTTCCTCTTCCCAAAGCCCTTCTTCCTTTCGTTGCACTGGCCAGGCAGTTAAATCCTCCTCTCCGCTCGTCTCTGCCGAGAGGGAGGCTCTGGCAGCCAATGCGATGGCTGCTTCCCCTCTCAGGGTAGCCACCATAGTTTTGACTCGCCGGTATATGGGAGCTAAGTGTTTAGCGTCCTTATTGCCTGTTTGCACCGACTCCCATAACTCCATGCCCACCTTCTTCCAAACTTCAATATCATATAGCTGGCTAGGGGTTTTTAGAAGCCCACGACGCCGACACCACAGTAACAATGTCTCTATCTCGGCTGCAGTGAGGTCTTCTCCCAGCCTTTTTGCCACCCGCAGCAAACTTTGTACCGCTGCTTTTTCACCCGCCGATACGGCGGAACCCATACTGCCACAGTCCCTTAATTTCCAAGGGGCGGATCCGCTCCTGCCTCTCTCGGGCAGCCCGGCTTACCTCAACGCCGGCCGGCAGTATCCCTGCTTTCTTCGGCACGTAGGCGAATCACGTCGGGGGTCCCCAATTGCCGCCGTCGCCGAGATCTGTGAGTCATGCAGGACCGGAACGACAGAACACACCGATGCGATGCACAGTCGAACATTTATTTCCGCTACAAGCCCGATTTTATAGACAGATCAGTTTAGTTTGCGCAACTAGCTAAATGTTAATTGGCTAATTTCCCCGGGCACGAGCTGTCCATACGACCCGTCTTTGTCTTCTATTGGTTCCTTTTGATGTTGCCTTTATGTTGCAAACATCTTGGAATGTCCCGTTATCATTCCGTCCTTGATGGTTACTCCAACTTCTTGGCTCCTTTTCCAGCTGCCAGCTGTCTCTTCTTGTGTCCTTCCCAGCCTCGGTACCCGAGATAAAGGTGCAGCCTAAAACTATCTAATGCCTTGCAGTCTCATGAGAAGTAGAGGCTTACACATTCTGTTTAGACAAAGAGGTAGTTATCATGTTTATACTGATACTCTGTAGCTTCTAAAGATCAAGGGCAAAGAGGGCTATAGTGTTCAGGCACAGCTGCTACTCTGAGCAATTTAAGGTGATGTCAGAGGCATTGCAGTTTCTTTGGCCTACAATGTTAAAAGTTTCATGTTCTATTAAAAGCTTGAAAGCTCGGTTAGTCAGGACCCGGCAATGTTTATTAAAATCAAAGAGTTCTAATAACTTGAATCTTGACTGAGACCTATGAGATGGCTCTGATTCTCTTACAGTGGTTGCTGGCTCTTATTGATTAGTGAGGTTTTGCTAAACATACAATAATGGGCACAATAATACTGATTAAGAATTAAATGTATGGCATATCATCTGCACTTAACAATTGTGGTTATTCATACTCAGCGATGAGATAGTGATTTTACATTAAAGGATAAATGAAGAGAGCAAGTGAAGTAAAACAAATCGGATCTTGGTAATTGAGGTAATAATCTGTTTGGAGACGAGTGATGACTGAGAAGGAAAGCTTCAAATAACTAGCTGAATCTTGATTTCTTATGCAGGCCCAGCAAAGGACTGCAGTTTAGATTCACCAGTTTATTGACTGGGACAAAGATGTAGTTCTTAAAGTTAAAAGTCTTAGAAGACAGAAGAAGACAGAGAATTTCATAAAGAGAAGGATTTATTTCTTTGTATTTTGTAGGAAGCTTCCAGTAAGTTTTGCATCATAAATACTCTTGGTTTTTTGAGTATCAGTAATATCAAGTGAAAGGTCATAAAGAACCACTTTCTCTGTGAGGACAATTGGAGAAATTTGAAGTTGACTCGAAGTGTAGCCATCAGAAAATTCTTAGAGCCTTGTTTTTTTAATATAAGTTCATAATAGATGCCAAGTGTTCGAATGACAGATCGTTTTTGTCTACAATGTTATGTGTACTCACATAGCACTGTGATGTACTAATGGAGGTCAGGATCTTGTTCTATCAGAATATTCACAGTGAATTAATATTACTCCCTGCCCTGGAGAACTTAAATTGCAATTTGGTAAGATAAATACTAATGAGAATGCAAAGTAATAAGGCATCTCTTTAAAGTCTCTGAGTAATTTTGCCCATGACTTTCTGGCATTTCTTTGGGGAGGATCTAGGTCTCTAGCCTCCCACTTAGTTTTGTTGCTTACTATTTGGTCATGTAACTATATTTTTCACAATCTGTTTTTATTTATAATTATATTATAATATCATAGAATCATAGAATGGTTTAGGTTGGAAGGGACCTTGAAGATCATCAAGTTCCAACCCCCCTGCCACAGGCAGGGATACCTCTCACTAGACCAGGTTGCCCAAGGCCACGTCCAGCCTGGCCTTGAACACCTCCAGGGATGGGGCTTCAACAACCTCACTGGGCAACCTGTTCCAGTGCCTCACCACCCTTAAAGTGAAAAACTTCTTCCTAATGTTTAATCTAAACCTGCCCTCTTCCAGCTTACAGCCGTTCCCCCTCGTCCTATCACTACATGCCCGTGTAAAAAGTCCTTCCCCAGCTCTCCTGTAGGCCCCCTTTAGGTACTGGAAGGCCGCAATAAGATCTCCCCGGAGCCTTCTCTTCTCCAGGCTGAACAGCCCCAACTCTCTCAGCCTCTCCTCATAGGAGAGGTGCTCCAGCCCTCTGATCATCCTCGTGGCTCTCCTCTGGACACGCTCCAGCAGGTCCATGTCCTTCTTATGTTGGGGACTCCAGAGCTGGATGCAGTACTCCAGGTGGGGTCTCACGAGAGCAGAGTAGAGGGGCAGAATCACCTCCCTTGACCTGCTGGCCACACTTCTTTTGATGCAGCCCAGGATATGGTTGGCCTTCTGGGCTGCGATCGCACACTGCTTGCTCATGTCGAGCTTCTCATCAATCATCACCCCCAGGTCCTTCTCCACAGGGCTGCTCTCCAGCCATTCCCCGCCGAGCCTGTATTTGTGCTTTGGATTGCCCCGACCCAGATGTAGGACCTTGCACTTGGCCTTGTTGAACTGCATGAGGTTGGCTTGGGTCCACCTCTCCAGCCTGTCCAGGTCCCTCTGGATGGTATCCCTCCCCTCCAGCGTGTCTGCCTCGCCAAACAGCTTGGTATCATCAGCAAACTTGCTGAGGGTGCACTCTACCCCACTGTCCATGTCGCTAACAAAGATGTTGAACAGTACGGGTCCCAGTACCGACCCCTGAGGAACGCCACTCGTCACTGCTCTCCACTCGGACACCGAGCCGTTGACCGCAACCCTTTGAGTGCGACCATCCAGCCAGTTCTTTATCCACCGAGTGGTCCATTTATCGAATCCATGTCTCTTCAATTTAGAGACCAGGATATCGTGTGGGACAGTGTCAAACGCTTTGCACAAGTCCAGGTAGATGACATCAGCAGATCTTCCCTTGTCCACTGCCGCTGTAACCCCTTCATAGAAGGCCACCAAATTCGTCAGGCATGACTTTCCCTTGGTGAAGCCATGTTGGCTCTCGCCAATCACCTCCTTGTTTTCTCTGTGCCTCAGCAGAGTTTCCAGGAGGATCTGCTCCATGACCTTGCCAGGCACAGAGGTGAGACTGACTGGCCTGTAGTTCCCCGGGTCTTCCTTGTTTCCCTTTTTGAAAATAGGGGTTATGTTTCCCCTTTTCCAGTCGGCAGGAACCTCGCCAGACTGCCACGACTTCTCAAATATGATGGCTAGTAGCTTCGCGACTTGATCTGCCAGTTCCCTCAGGACCCGCGGATGTATCTCATCAGGTCCCATGGACTTGTGCACCTTCAGGTTCCTCAGGTGGTCTCTCACTTGATCTTCATCTACAGTGGGCGGTGCTCCGTTTTCCCAATCCTCTCCTTTGAAATCTGCGTCTTGGGCAGTGCGGCTGCTGTCCTTGTCTGTGAAGACTGAGGCAAAAAAGTCATTGACTACCTCAGCTCTGTCGCTGTCCCGGGTGACCAGTTCTTGCGTATCCTTCCGGAGAGGGCCTACATTTTCCCTAGTCTTTCTTTTCTCGCTGATATACCTATAGAAGGATTTTTTGTTTGTCTTAATGTCCCTGGCCAGATTTAGTTCTAGCTGGGCTTTAGCTTGTCTAACCCACTCTCTAGCTGCTCGAACGATTCCTCTGTAATCCTCCCAGTCTACCCGGCCCTGTCTCCACTCCCTGTAGGCCTCCTTTTTTCTTTTGGTCAGTTCCAGGAGCTCCTTGTTCATCCACGCAGGCCTCCTGGCTTTTCTGCCTGCCTTCCTCTTTGTAGGAATGCATTGCTGCTGTGCTTGGAGGAGGTGGTCCTTGAATATTAACCAACTTTCTTGGACCCCTCTTCCTTCCAGCGCTTCATCCCACGGCACCATACCAAGCAGATTCTTCAAGAGGCCAAAGTCGGCTCTCCTGAAGTCCAGGGTCGTCAGCCTGCTGCGCACCTTCTTCGTTGCCTTGAGGATTTCAAACTCAACCATTTCGTGGTCACTGCAGCCCAGGCTACCCTTGAGTTTGACCCTGTCAACCAGCCCTTCCTTGTTGGTAAGAACAAGGTCCAGCATGGCTCCTCTCCTCGTCGGCTCCTCAACCACTTGGAGAAGGAAGTTGTCCTCAATGCAATCCAGGAACCTCCTGGATTGCCTGTGCCTGGCTGTGTTATCCTTCCAACTGATGTCAGGGTGGTTGAAGTCACCCATGAGAACCAAGGTCTGTGAACGTGATGCCGCCCCTATCTGTCTATAGAGGGCTTCATCCACTTGGTCTTCCTGGTCGGGTGGCCTGTAGCATACCCCCACTGTAACGTCCCCTGCTCCCGATTTCCCTGTAATCTTGACCCATAGGCTCTCAGTTGGCTCGGTATCCTCCCCCAGGTTGAGCTCCATACATTCCAGCTGCTCATCAACATATAAGGCAACACCGCCTCCTCGTTTCCCTTGCCTGTCTCTCCTGAAGAGCCTGTACCCTTTCATGCCGACGCTCCAGTCATAGGAGTCGTCCCACCAAGTTTCTACGATGCCAATGAGATCGTAGCCTTGGAGGCGTGTACACGTCTCTAATTCCTCCTGCTTGTTCCCCATGCTCCGCGCATTTGTGAAGAGGCACTTCAGCCGTGTCTTCGTTGCGGCCGATTTGGTTGGAGCAGCTGTAATTCCTTTGTCCTGTACTAACAGTGCCTCCCGATTGACTCCCGTTGGTCCAGGAGCTCCTAGCTCACCTACATGAAGGTTTGGGCATACTGCAGCGTAGCTGGCACATCTTGGAGCTAATGGCTGCAGGCCCTCACCAGCGCCCTGTTCCCCTTTCCTTGATGTAACATCCCTTGGCTGTTCATGGGCAACCCTGATAATACCCCCTTCCCCCGTCGAATTTAGTTTAAAGCCCTGTTAATGAGCCCTGCCAATTTTTGGGCAAAAACCCTTCTCCCTCTTTGAGTGAGCCAGTCCCCATCTGATGCCAGCAGGCCTGATGCTGCATAGGTCATTCCATTGTTAAAAAACCCAAAGTTGTGTCGTTGACACCATCCACGGAGCCACATGTTAACAGATTGAGCTCGTCTGTTCCTTTCAATGTCATTGCCCGCTACAGGAAGTAGGGATGAGAAAATCACCTGTGCTCCAGATCCCTGTAGTGACTGTCCCAAAGCCCTGATATCCCTTTTAATCATCCTTGCACTCCTTTCTGCACATTCATCGCCCCCCACATGAAACAGGAGCAACGGATAGTAGTCCGAGGGCTGCACCAGGCTAGGGAGTCTCTTAGTGATGTCCCTAACGCGTGCCCCCGGGAGGCAGCAGACTTCCCTGAGAGTGGGGTCTGCCCTACATATTGGGCCCTCAGTCCCCCTCAGTGCGGAGTCGCCCACGACTATAGCCCTCCTTTTCTTCCTTGTAGCAGCGGTCTTAATGTTGTGAGTGGGCCTTTCCAGTCCTGGTGTCTCCTGTGATGGATTAGGACTGTCCACCTTGTTGTCCTCCGGCTGTCCTGCCGTGCCCAGGGCCTCGTACCTGTTGGATAATGGTACTAGGGGAGGGGGGGCGGGCAAGGAGGGGGCTCGCTTGCTGCGCTTACCACAGACTCGCCTCCATTCATCATTTTTCTGTAGGCCTCTGCCTTCCGTCCCTTCAGCCCTACAGGGCATAGAGATGATATCCCCGTGGTCTTTTCTTATTTCCGATGCCTGGCCCGGTCTTTCTTTCATGGAGCTCAAGGCCTGGGCCCACCAGTCTATTTCTTTCTCGCTCTCCCTGATACTCCTTAGTCGCTCATATCATAATGCAGAACCTTTCCCCATTGTGTTAAAAGCAGTAGCTGGCTCTCATTGTTTAAAAATGAACCTGAGTGAAGTGGAATACATATGAATTCTATGTTTGAATGCCTTCCTCTGGCTTGAAAGTCTCTGCATTATTTCTTCTTCCATTAAAGATCCCTGTATGGAAAGATGTAGAGATGTCTTCCTGGTTCACTCTTTCCCCATTCCTAATGAGGATTTCTGACCACTGGCATTAGTAATAGTAATATTTATTTTTCATTCTAAAGGAAATCTTTATGAGACTGTGCATTATAGACACAGGAAAAGTGTGTCTTAAACACTAAGGTTATGTTAACTTTTGTCGGAGTGGGATTGGAACCGGAGTAACGACGCGATCTCAATGTGAGTATGATCGTCCTCGTTTATTGCATATTTTAGCAGAGTATATATAGGCTTGCAGCAAAGCATGCATAGTCAAAAACGCTATGATTGGTCCAGCCCCCCTGTTCATGTACAACACCCCCCAACCTGATTGGCTAAGACCCTCTGTTCACGCGCCTCTGTTTAACTCTTCTCCCGGGCAGGGTGATGTCACCTTTCTTGTTTACTTAGATCTTTTCTCCCTCAGTCTGGGTGCTTAGTTCAAACCCTGGGTTGCTCACCAGAACCAAACCATGCCCTTTTTCATTTCGGAATCTCTCCAAAATTCCCCCTTCTTCTTTTTGAGCAACCCAGGCTTGGTGCACAATTTTCATGAGCATGCGCTGTAGACAAGAGAAGATACATAATACAACTGAGATTATAACAACTACAATGAGCAATATAAGCAAGCTACTTTTCACAATCATGGCTATCCAACCTTTGATTCCCCAATCTGATAGTATTTGATTCAACCATCCCCATTCGTCATCTTCTCTCAGCTTTTGTATTCCTTGATACAATTCTCTGATGCTTTGGTGTACTGATTTGGAGTGGTCTGAGAGGTTCATACAACACATCCCGTCAAAGTCTTCACACCCATGACATGCGTTAATAACAAAATCTATGGCAGCCTTATTCTGGAGTGTAGCGTGTCTAACAGAATCTACGTCTAACAATAATCCACTCAATGCCAATGCAGTAACGTTAGATTGTTTAGCAAGCCAATATCCTAATTTATTAAGCGTGGTTAAAGCGCGTGCTGCTGCTACTCCTGGTGCAAAAAAAACAAGGCAAAAAATAGCACACAGCTATCTATCATGAGTGATCCTAAAAGTTCAAGCTCTTGCGGCTCAGCATGGAGGGGTGGCAGATATGCAGCCCATCCCTCCCAGCTATCGGCAAGAGTTGCAGAGTCATTACCTAGGAATTGCGTTTGTAAGTTGGAAGGCCATTGGTCAGATGAAAGACCAACTAGACAGGTGGAAAATGGATTCTCAGGTGATGCTGTGGATAGGCAGATGGAATCTTGACCGGTCATATTTGCCAAAGTCACCCAGACATTCCTTTGAAACTGCAGGGGTGATCAAGCCCTGCAGTTTCTGCATCCAAAAGAAGGACGCAACTACTTATTAGCAAGCTCTTAAGATTCTTTGGGCCCATTTTGTTGCGACGTCTCTTGGTCTCGGTCTATCTGTCGTCCTTCCAATGCTGGTTTTATCGCTCTGCTCGGGACCCACACTGGGCCTGTTCCTGTAGAGACACACATGTACCCTCGACCATTAAAAATGACTGGCACTGGTTCCACCCATGCTCCGGTGGTCGGGTCTTTATAATGTACCATAAATTTAGGTAGGGTAGTGGTACTATTCAGCTTAATGTTTTGATGGTGTATCACTACTGGCGGTTCCTCTTGATCGCCCATAAGACACAAGTAATTTAGCGTAAACAATACTCTGTGTAATCGCTGTTGTGCATCTGTCTTCACCCTTTTGCTTATTTAAATAATCTTTTAGCACTTGATGGGTTTGCTCAACCAAGCCTTGCGCGGTTGGTGAGTGGGGTATTCCCGTTATGTGTTTAATTCCCCATCTCAGTAGAAAAGTTCTCACCTTTTGACTAATATATGCAGGGCATGCTTGTATAATAGAGCGTGCTTCATTTTCGGTTAATCCAAATTGCCTTTTTAAACCTTTAGCATTTTGATGGAAGTTGTCATGACTTTGTCTGGCTTGTTGAAATTTGTCAATTGGAGGTAAATGTCACACTCTACTGACTAGGTTATCGGCAAATTGATTACCCAATCCTAAACCTAAATCCAACTGATGGCTGCGAATATGGATGATACAACAAGACGCAGTTCGTTGACCCAGAGTGGACCTCAGCTGGATAAATAATTTTCCCAACCTTGGGTTGGTTGTTTCCCTAAGGAGGGCATCTTCTAGTCGCGGCACTACCCCAGCCACATACAGGGAGTCTGTTACTACATTTAAGGGGGCTGTTAGCCAGTTGGTTAGTGCCCAGACTACCGCAGTAAGTTCCAATGTTTGAAGGGAGTCTTGTGGCTGCCCCTCCAGTATGTGCTGGCACCATTGTCCTTTATCCTGCCAGACACACACCGCACGGCAAAGCCGCTTTCCAGCGTCTGTATACACTGTGAGACCATCAGCCAGTGGTTCTCGCCTGACTTTTGTTTTTGTCATCCACTGATTTTGTTTTAATCCTTGCCACATTTTCCCTTTTGGTTGTTGCGAATGTATACGACCATTATAGCCTATTAATGCTTCTTGGATGGAAGTTGAGTTACGCAACCACCATTCTAAAACGGCACCATTCACTGGAATACTGACATCATCAGGTTCCGTTCCACTAATCTCTATGATTCTTGTTCTGCCCTTCCTGATTAACTCCCCTATTGCCTCCGGTCTTGTTTGAATGCTAGACTTGGGTTGTACTCTTAAAAAGACCCATTCTAAAATCTTAAACATGTCTCCTGATGATTTGTCACCTGATGATTTGTCAGTGGCACAGGTGGGGCGGGGGAGAATTTCCCCCTTTCCTGTTTGCCACTGACAAATAACTGCATACGGCGATTCAACAGTATTACAAATTAACAGAGAAATTGGCAACTCCAAGAGCAGTTGCACACCCATTGAATGTCTCCTAGTAAAGTCTGTATGTCTGTCAATGTCCTCAATTGAGTCGTTAAGTCTGTCTTTTGCGGGTGAATTTTCGTGTCTGAAATAGACCATCCTCAAGACGTTGCAGCACTGTTCGTAACACGTTATCTGTATTCTCGTGTGACTGATCCTGGCAGTCGTCAACAGGTGGTGTTGAAGGATCAGATGAGTCAGTGGGTGGGGGCAGAGGAGGAGCCGAAGGCATAGGTCATCAGGTTTCTCCTCCTTGCTGCGATGGTGACTGAGGCCACACCCCCTCTAGGGTCTCCTGAGGTGCTACTTCCGCCTTTTTCCTTTGTGTCGCCAGAGCAGGGTCGGCGCCCGTGCGGACCTCGGCAACAGTTTTACACATAATTCCAGTCATCCCTTTCACCACCGGCTGCCCCAAAAACCGTGCCCACGCACCAGGTTTCGTTTCTGTGCTCTCCGGACCCAGCATTTGAGCGGCGGCACAGGCTACTTCTCTCTCCGCCTTCATGGCCTTTAAAGTCTCTAACACCGTGCGCCACAACTCGCAAACAGCCTTTATCTCCTTCTCCTCTTTCTCGTTCCTGGTTATTGTTTTTTCCTACATTGTATCACCAAAAGATCGCCATTCCATGGGGAAAAACAACATATGCGTATCTTTAAAATGTCCCCATCCTTGTCCCAACTTAATCAGCTTAATCAGCTGTTTAGGCACTGTCTCGACCCCTCTCTTAGAGAGGATACTTGCGAGCAGCGTCGCTGTTGCTTCAAGCTCCATGATAGCAACTATACTTCACTCTAAACCTGGAAGGCGAGAGGCCACCTCGAACCGTGTCTGCCCTAGTCTATGCTCCCGAGCAGCACTCCTTCCAGCCGTGTTTCCCACTCCCCTCCTCTCGCTGCTTACCGCAGTCTCGGAGAACTCAGTCGTGCTGAAGGGTTACAGTTGACATCCTCTGCTACCAGATGTTGGAGTGGGATCGGTACCGGAGTAACGATGCGGTCTCAATGTGAGTATGTGAGTTCTCGTTTATTGCATATTTTAGCAGAGTATATATAGACTCGCAGCAAAGCATGCATAGTCAACAACGCTATGATTGGTCCAGCCCCCCTGTTCACGTACAACGCCCCCCAACCCGATTGGCTAAGACCCTCTGTTCACGCGCCTCTGTTTAACTTCTCCCGGGCAGGGTGATGTCACCTTTCTTGTTTACTTAGATCTTTTCTCCCTCAGTCTGGGTGCTTAGTTCAAACCCTGGGTTGCTCAACAGAACCAAACCATGCCTTTTTTCATTTAAGAATCTCTCCACAAATTTTATCCATACAATTTATGCAAAATATATGTATAAAATAATTGTACAGGCATAGCTTCCCAACTATCTATGTCAATGTAAACAAAACTCTGAGCTTAGTGTTGTTAAATATAATCTACATAATTTGTCTTTCTCAGTGTGAAAATGACCAAATACTTTCTATCATAACCTATATCTTTTGAAAATCATGCTTACATTTTAGAATATACAGGCTAAAATAATTCGTGACCAAAATGGTGTTTGAATTATTTTCAAGTTTGTGTTTCTGTGTTTTACTTTTATATAATTTGGGACACTGAGCAAGCCTGACTGTTTACTTGTCTTGCAGTAATTTCTGAGAGAACAGTCAATGTTAGTATTACCTTGTGTGGGTTGCTGTGACCATACATGTCAAATGGCAGTTTTGCACGGTTAAATTTTCCAGGACAAAGAAAAGTGGTGGTGGTGGGAATATTACCATCCCATTTCACAGAAAAGCAAGACAAAACAAAAATCTTAAAATAGAATTAATCTTTTACCTCCTTATACCTATAATGTAGGTATACATATCATAGTTGTTACTATTTCCTATTTTCATTCTTTATAGAGAGAAACTGACTGTAGATATGTGAAAGGCATGATTCAGACCCCCATATTTAACATTCTACTTTAGAATGAGATGCATTGCTTACTAAAAGTGTATATTCACCTCTATTAACTGTAGTCCAAGGCCAAGGGAAGGGTTTCTACATCTGGTCAGATGAAATCCACCATTATCTTAGGTGATATCTTATCTGAGGTCATATGAGAAAACTGATAGATGGGAAAACTGAACACCCATGTCTTTTAATTTACATACGTACAGCTCCATGGTTTTGAGCTCACAGTCAGATCTTGTTGACTTGAGCTGCCTTTTGTATCTCCTGGTCCTGCAGAGGATAACAGGTTCTGGAAGAAACTGGTTGCATCTTGTGGTAAAGGATGTCTTGAAGAGAGGTACAATAAGCTGAACGATTTACATACAAAGTGTGTCAATTGCTAGGTCTCAGTACCCAGGTAAAGGGCTCTCATAAATGGTTTCCTCAAAACACTGATTACAGCTTATTTTTCCTTATGTTACGTATAGGTTTTTCTGCTACGATAATCACTATGTTGATTTTGAGCACTACTATATATTAAATGGTAGCTTTATCATCATAAGCTTTTTATGATCCACATCTAAGTCACATACATTATAAAAACTAAAGCATATAAAAATATTTTTAAAACACATTAAAACATTTTGCAAATATCTAGACTTAACTCATTAGCATAATCGAATTTTTCACCCCACAATGTAAACACATTCTGGCTTTCCCACTCTGTTTATGTGACTCAGTATTTCTCTTCCTGAAAAGGAATGTGTGTGTGTATATATATGTATATATCATCTTACATGTATAGTGAATAAAGTGCAGTACTAAGATGGATATGCAGAAATAGATAAGAGAAGGACCACTTAAAAGATCATCGGAGATGACTAAACAGGATCAAGACATTGGTATAATTTAAATTTATGTTTTGAAATTCAAAATTTTTATGGTAATAGTAAAAATGTTTTGAATACTACTGAATATCACATTTCTTGCTGATTTCATATCTGAAAAGCCAAATAAAGTAAAAGGCGCTGTTCTGTCAGTGTTTCCCAACAAATAAGAAGCAGCAATAATTAGAAATGTTTGATGAAACCTCACCTACCTTCATTCTATGTTGATTTTTTTAAAAGAAAGCTGTACATGTGAAATCTGAATAAGTCCTTGAAATTATTGACCATAGCAGTCCATCTGAATGTTCAGAGTTTACAGTAATATATTTACCAGATAATCACAGGAATGATTGTCTCGGATTAGTTTAAAAAAGCGTTATTGTTACCTGTAGTACACTTCCAAGGAGTGATATTGTATAGCGATCAGTTGTGCCCAGTGATAGGACTAGAGGTAACGGGCACAAACTGGAGCACAGGAAGTTCCATCTCAACATGAGGAGGAACTTCTTTACTCTGAGGGTGGCAGAGCACTGGAACAGGCTGCCCAGAGAGGTTGTGGAGTCTCCCACACTGGAGACATTCAAAACCCGCCTGGATGCTGTCCTGTGCAATGTGCTGTAGGTGTCCCTGCTGTGGCAAGGGGGTTGGACTTAGATGATCTCCAGAGGTCCCTTCCAACCCTGATGATACTGTGATACTTAGCATGCCTTAAAAAGATACAGCTTTATACTTCACTATCTGTATTCCAGGACTTCTTGGAAGTGACATGGTACAATGCATGTAGTAGCACCTTTTTTTCCTTTGATATGATTATATGCTAAAATTGCTTATCAAATTATTAAAATATTACAGTGATGATACAAAACCAGATATCCCTGAATCTACATGTCCTTCAAATATGTCTTAGTTTCTAGTGCTAAAACTAATACATTAGTTAGATTAATTTCCTGTGCAATTTTTCATCACATCCCCATTAAGACTGAAGTGGTTTCATTGCATAATGATGGGAAATGTCAGGAAATAAGAATAAGATTCTGACAGATGTGGCAAATGTGAGAAGCATAGAAATGTGATGAGGTGAGTAGCATAAGATAAATATCTTTTGGGAATAAGGCTGAGCTAGAAAAGTGTTTTCATCATAATAATTGAAAGGACATAATGACCATGTTCTTTTTTCAGATGGGAAAGGGTTAATTTTCTTTCTAGTGATTGTTGTGAAAAGGATGTCAATAATGCCTCTTGTTCTTAGTTGTTGCTAAGTGATGTTTACACTATTCAAGGACTTTTATCAGTTTCCCATAGATGAATAGACAGAATGATGCAATGGCCAATGAAATATTCCATGTCACAGACATCATGCTCAGTATATAAATGGGGGTTAGCTGGAGGGCAGAAATCAGCAATCACTGCTTGGGACGGTGCCAATTCACCAGGCAGTGAAAGCGACCTGTGTCATTATTATCACTGTTGTTATTATTTTTACTTTTCTGTTAGTGTTTCTATTAAACTGTCTGTATCTCAACCCATGTGGTTTTTTGTCTCCTTTTCTCATTCTCTTTTTCCCTGTTCTCCCCACCCTTCTTGGGTGGGGGGGAAGAGGGTTGTGAGCGAGTGGCTGAGTGGTTCTGGTTGCCAGCTGGGGTTAAACCACAACAGAGCATCAGTATAGACAATAGTACTCTATATTCAATTGCACTACCTCCTTTGCAAGAAATCCTTTACATAGTATGTGAAACTCTACAGCTCTATAGTTTAGCTACAGGTTTGAATACTGATGCTGTAGCCTGCAGAGTGTGTGGCACTCTTCAGAGGCACCGTGATTCTTCCCTCTCCACAGCATTTGCAAGCAAAGGTCTCCAAGATTTCACCCTGTCACTTCAGGCATGGGGGAAAAGAATCTAGAAGATAACAAGAGGAAGCATAAAATATTCTAATGGCAATACCTGTAGCATCTGTTTCCAACCTTTTTGATATCTGTAATACAGGACAATGTGACAAGCACGACAACAGTACGACCAAGTAACCTAGGTCACACTTTGAAGGTGAAGTGTGTAATAGGGACACGTACCCTTTGGGCTACAGTCACTGGAGGACACTATTAATAATCACTAGAGGTCAGTACGAACACACAGAATTTTCCAGGTCCAGCAATTTCTCCTGGAGATGGCTGTGGTACCCATGCAAGCCACAGGCATGGATGTGCTATTCCTTCAGTACAGAGTTCCTGTAAAAACTCCCCACTGTGAATGGGATGCAGGTTTCAAAATATTTGATTTAGGCCCTATCAGGAAATGGGAATCCACCAGAACGTTTTGGTTTTTTTCTGCTCTTTGTACTGCTTCATTATGTACTTTCTTTCTTCATCTTCAGCATTTTATTCAGGCTCCTTCCCTGCTACAGTTCTTTCCTTCAGCATTTTTTCTGTCTTTTCTCTGTCTTAGAGCAAGTAGAGAGGTCTCCTAATTACATTTCTTCTCCTTCCCTCCTTTTTTGTAAGTCTAGCTTCACAGCAGTTTCTTATTCTTAATTGAAGTTCACATAAATATTTGTTATTATTTATTTATCAGTTCATTTCAAGCTGTGGGCTAAGATTCATACTTATTTTACAAACTCCATTTGTTCATCGTTATAGACTTAAGATCAATCAAGTCTAGGAGCAGAAAAACTATTTTGAGACTTGTAGGAGTTTAGGGAGGAGTATTGGTCGTTTTGTTTGGGTGGGGGGAGGGGGCAGGGGTTGAGGTTTTTTAGAATTTTTTTCAGTAGGAAGCTGTCTTCTAGTAGAAAATGGTGTACAGGGATGGCAACTATGAGCTGTAGATTCCAATCCCAGGTTTGCTATCGACCAACTCTTACCACCTTAGGCAGGCTTTTAACCTTTCTGATCTTCACCCCTTCTACCTTTGAGATGTGAATATCAATCCCTACCTTGGAAAAGTGCTACTGAGATCTCCAGAGAAAAATATCTAAAACAGTATAGTAGTTTGAAAAGATTCACTTAACAAAGCTATGTTCAACTAACCTTGCATACAGATTTTCATTTTTAGTTCAATAAGTGAAAGTAAAGATCAGGAGAGATTATTAACATCATAGTTTATGTACACACACCTATAATTATATGTACATTTTATAAGCATCATGTTATATTTTTGCTATATTTAGTCTTTCAGCAAGGGGATTATTGAATTATCATACTCAATAGTTCCAGATGTCATATATTTTCCTGTCCCAATGTCAGTATTCATGATAGTTGTAGCATTTAAATTGTTTATATTGATTTTTTGTGTGTGTGTGAATATCCTTACTGAAAAAATAAGGAATAAGTATAGTTGAAAAAGAAAGAATTTATATGATATTATTCATTTCCTAAGACATAATGGTTCATACCAAATACTCATTCAAATATTCAAAGTATATTCAGGTATATTTCACAAGTGAAAGTAAGAAAAAAATCTATGAAATTTATAGAAGAAAATATAAAAATCCCTATAACACACCAATAAAGAAAAGGCTGATACGAACACTGAGTTTCAGTTATGCTGACTGCAGATAATGAAGCAGAAGTGATAGAGCAACTTGAACACCGGGTATAAAGGCAGCCTCTTTCCTTGATACTGGTGCATATTTCCAAGCAGCTCAACAATGTAGGATATGTTTTGAAAATTAAAAGGAACTCACTGGGAAAATGAACACTAACAAGACAGCGTGTCAGGACTAGAGTAAGACAGACTAATCTTGTAGAAGTTGTTTTGTGGGTGAGTGAGGCTATCCTGGAGACAAACCAGAGAAAATGGCTGCAATTGGCAGATGTAAGGGTACCAGTAGCAACACTGATATAAATCCAGAGCATCAATAACACGCAAAAGTAAGGAAGTAAGAAATGTCACGTTCATTTATTTAAAAGCTGAAGCAAACACATTCATGATATCATAGAACTATGAAATGAGGTATTTAAAAGTAAGTAAAAATACCTCAAATTTTATTTTTATCTACTGTTTTATAACTATAAAAGAAACAACAAAATGTTCATCCACTTAACATATTCTAACTATTCAAGGAAAATAAACAGGTATAAGGATTGTCATCTTGAGAATAATAGAAGCAGGACTGAAAAGTTTTGTTGGATGTAAATTAGGACAGCATTCAGTTAGTTTTTCTGATTAAGCCACAAATGCAGAATCTTGTAGTATACAGGTAGCATTGCCTGCACTAGGCATGTTGTGTGGTTTGGCTTAACATCAGAGTCAAAATCATGGCTATTAGTACTGTTTGCTTTTTCCACTATTATAGACAAGCCAAATAGAATATGCTTCCATTCCTGAAACAGATAAGCATTACTGATGGAAGAAATGTGCAAATCCAACTTCTGATATTGTTTTGTACGATGAAGCTCTCTAAGGAATATTTACTTGTCTAGTAGTTTTATTATTTAATAGGCTTGTCATATTTAGTCTTCCCAAGTGACAATTTTTTGTATGGAAAAATAAACTAGAATTGCCATACTTTCCTTTTTTGATAGACCTCTCAGCAAAAATCAATATTTCTATTTCCTTTTTATTCCTGACAACCAAGACAGTATTAAAATTCCTACACTAACTTTTTATTATAGTGTGAATACTCTGCATCTCGCTTTTAGCTCATTTTGGTAGCTGAAGCCCTCTTCAGTGGTTTAATGTCTGTAGATTACCTGAACTCATTTTCAATACTGGTAATATTTAACATACTTCATACTTCATTTTCACACAAATAGGCAGTACTTATTTATCACTAGAAAGGTATATGCCCTTGCATGGGAAAAGGATTATAGAAAATTTGTTATAAAGAAAAAAATATCAGACAGAAGCTAAACAAGGTGTTACTGATCTGATCTTTAGAGACGTCTTTCCACAGTAGACTTTCCTTACTGTCTTTTTTTTCCTAAAGGTGGGGTGGGATTGCTGGTTATTTGTTTGTTTGGGTTTTTTTTAAGTGTTTATTGTTTTTGTATTTTGCTCATAAGTGGACTTCTGCGCTGTTTTGTTAATTTGAGGTTGGGTCCTTAATGATCAAATACAAATTTTTATGTGTTGGGAACTACCTGAGATATTTTAGATAATGTTCTCTGAACAATTTCTGTAGCTCCACAGTGCTGCTTTCTGTAACAGCTATGCAGGACTGGAATTTTGTTGGCAAAAGTCAACAGGTGTAATTTGCAGAGAAAAGTCAACTTTGGACTTTAGAATATCTATGCAGCAGAAGCTAAGGTCTTCTACTCACACAGTGATAAACTTTTCTTTTTTTTTTTTTTGTTCATAAATCTCCATGAAGCTGTACATAACTTCACCTCAGGGTATTCAGGGAGTTATCTAGGAATGCCAAGCTGTATTTTAGATTTGGAATATTTTACATCGTAGTTGAATCAAAGTATTTTCATTAAATTTGCTTTTCTTATTTTCATGTAGCATTATAACTAGTTGTATCCATTATTTGTCCTGCAGCATGTTGCTTTAACCCTCGATTCAGCAAAGCGTTGAAGTATATGCATAAATATGATTGTTTTCTATTTCTTTAACTGTCTCCTTCAATTCACTGTGACTGTATGAAACATTTTCTCCAAACTATGTTGTTACAAGTGTTAATGAGAAATGGATGGCCCATGACATTACATACAGTATGAAATAGTTCAGAGTTTAGATAACTCAGTTTTCAGAATAGCATATTTTTCTCTTTGATCTGGCTGATGAGGATAAATACTTTTTACTAATCTTCACTGTCATCTAAGTATTTAATTTTTCCTCATGCAGGCAGTTTATCAAGCAAATATTTAATACTGAGCATGATCTAAATCTAACCCTCCCCAATAAAACATCCAAGCTTGATTTACTTTTTTAAACCCAGTAGCTGCTTTACGTCATGCTAATAAAAAATTTTGGAACAAGTGTTGAATGGCAGAAGGTTTTGCTAAATAGCCAGATTCTATTCATACTGGGATTTCTGGAAACTGTCTTTAGTCTGTACTTGACACGTGGTAGTAGGTTAGATAAAGCTTGGCTCTGAGTCGGTGTGGGAATTTTTGTGTCTCTGTTTGAACCCCCCAAAAC
This sequence comes from Pluvialis apricaria, assembly GCA_017639485.1. NCBI lineage: Eukaryota > Metazoa > Chordata > Aves > Charadriiformes > Charadriidae > Pluvialis > Pluvialis apricaria. The sequence goes on from CM030043.1 coordinate 19,900,821, forward strand.
ATCCAGGGCTAGCAATCTGAGAACTGGGAGTTCTGCACAAGGTCACTCAAGGCTAGAGTAAGAAAACGCAATTCAGAGCCAACTTCTTACATTCAAAAAGTTCTGCTGTTGTCTAATCCCTGAATTGTCCAAGACTGACACTTCTGTCTGTGTGTTACCTCTGTCAGTGAGGTCCCCAGGTTCCTCTATTGTGGCTGCTGCCCACAGCCACAAAAAGTGAGTCTTCATAAAGCTGGTAGGTCCTGTATGTTAAATATTAGGCCTTTCCTGTTCCTGATGAGACCTCACTCTGTAGATGTGAGTTTTTGAAGGAAAGGGGAATAGGTATATTTTCCTCATTCCTTTAACCACATGATTATATTCTCACTGGAGTTCATTGAAATTCCAATCCCCACCCTCGTCTGAAGCCAAATCTCCCTGATTTGAATCCAGATTCCCATGAAAGTCCTTCAGCCACTGTCCGGTATTCTGACAGTGTCTCAAGGCTGCTGCATTTGGTCCATTTGTGTACGATGTCAAGGCAATGGTGGCATTGTCTTCTCAGAAACTGGGTTTCAGTATATTATCAGTGAATGTCATTCTCTCCTTAACTGTTCATGCTGACTTCCTTGATGTTTTTTGTGAATCATAGAATCATAGAATCATAGAATGGTTTAGGTTGGAAGGGACCTTGAAGATCATCGAGTTCCAACCCCCCTGCCACAGGCAGGGATACCTCTCACTAGACCAGGTTGCCCAAGGCCACGTCCAGCCTGGCCTTGAACACCTCCAGGGATGGGGCTTCAACAACCTCTCTGGGCAACCTGTTCCAGTGCCTCACCACCCTTAAAGTGAAAAACTTCTTCCTAATGTTTAATCTAAACCTGCCCTCTTCCAGCTTAAAGCCGTTCCCCCTCGTCCTATCACTACATGCCCTAGTAAAAAGTCCTTCCCCAGCTCTCCTGTAGGCCCCCTTTAGGTACTGGAAGGCCGCAATAAGATCTCCCCAGAGCCTTCTCTTCTCCAGGCTGAACAGCCCCAACTCTTTCAGCCTCTCCTCGTAGGAGAGGTGCTCCAGCCCTCTGATCATCCTCGTGGCTCTCCTCTGGACGCCTCCAGCAGGTCCATGTCCTTCTTATGTTGGGGACTCCACAGCTGGATGCAGTACTCCAGGTGGGGTCTCACGAGAGCAGAGTAGAGGGGCAGAATCACCTCCCTTGACCTGCTGGCCACACTTCTTTTGATGCAGCCCAGGATACGGTTGGCCTTCTGGGCTGCGATCGCACACTGCTTGCTCATGTCGAGCTTCTCATCAATCATCACCCCCAGGTCCTTCTCCACAGGGCTGCTCTCCAGCCATTCTCCGCCGAGCCTGTATTTGTGCTTGGGATTGCCCCGACCCAGATGTAGGACCTTGCACTTGGCCTTGTTGAACTGCAGGAAGTTGGCTTGGGCCCACCTCTCCAGCCTGTCCAGGTCCCTCTGGATGGCATCCCTCCCCTCAAGCGTGTCTGCCTCGCCAAACAGCTTGGTATCATCAGCAAACTTGCTGAGGGTGCACTCTACCCCACTGTCCATGTCGCTAACAAAGATGTTGAACAGTACGGGTCCCAGTACCGACCCCTGAGGAACGCCACTCGTCACTGCTCTCCACTTGGACACCGAGCCGTTGACCGCAACCCTTTGAGTGCGACCATCCAGCCAGTTCTTTATCCACCGAGTGGTCCATTTATCGAATCCATGTCTCTTCAATTTAGAGACCAGGATATCGTGTGGGACAGTGTCAAACGCTTTGCACAAGTCCAAGTAGATGACATCAGCAGATCTTCCCTTGTCCACTGCCGCTGTAACCCCTTCGTAGAAGGCCACCAAATTTGTCAGGCATGACTTGCCCCTCTCTTGAATACCTCTCTCGGGTCCTAATTCTCAAAAAAAACTCTACAAGGATGTTTGTCATGTAAGGCTGGAATATGACTTCTTCCAAATGGGCAAGACATGCGTTTACGCTCACTTCAGTCTCACTGTGTTCTTAATTCTACAATGGAATTAACGCTATTCTTTCAGAGATATATTAGAGATTATGAGGTACTCAGATACTACAGTGATGAAGCCATAGAAGTTTCTTAATTGATAGCAAGTCCTTTGTCCAATTTAAACTATATACAACTCAAGCAACTGCTTAAAATTAAGGCTGAATTGTACCCACATCTGTTAAACATCACACTGGTTACATCATTTAGTTCTTGCTTTAGAAGGATATCTAGTATGCTCCTAAATTTAAGTCTTAATCATTGAATCATCTAGGTTGGAAGGGACCTTCAAGATCATCAAGTCCAACCATTAACCTAACACTGCCAAGTCCACCACTAAACCATGTCCCTGAGCACCACATCCACACGTCTCTTAAATACCTCCAGAGATGGTGATTCCACCACTTCCCTAGGCAGCCTGTTCCAATGTTTGATAACCCTTCCTGTGAAGAAGTTTTTCCTAATATCCAATCTAAACCTCCCCTGGTGCAACTTGAGGCCATTTCGTCTTGTCCTGTCACTTATTACTTGGGAGAAGAGACCAACCCCCGCCTCGCTAATGAGTTAGATTAAATCTCTTTGGTGTTTAGGCACATTCTTGACTTCTTTACTGAATAGAGACTTAAAATTGAACAACAAACAAGCTAAGTACACCCAGCAGAATCATTGGACTGTTGTTCCATAAGACTAGAAAGCTGACGTTGGCATGAAGACCTGTTTGCTTAATTAAATCTCTTAATAGCTAAACTCCTTTAGTAGTAGAATAGTAGAACTCCTTTATGACTTTTATATAAGTAACAAGCTTAAGTACTACAGATTATTTTTCTTCAATATTATTGAGTAATTAACATTTAATTCTTATCAAATCCCATAATTTCCTGTTATGGTTAGCACAGAGACCCAGATCCAGGACGCTCAGAGCAAGCTGTCTTGCTTTGCTAAACAGGTACTACAGAGCAGTAATGCTGCCCCAGAAGACTTCTCTGTATATTCAATTAAAACACAAAGTTGCTGCCTAATTTACACAAGTAGATATGTTTCATATTGAAGAAATGGTTCTGGGTTGGACTAGTACCTATTTCAACACTTGTATACTTAAATACAGAAGGACTAAATGAAGCTGGGGATGTAATTCCTCTCTCTCTCCCTTCCCAGACAGTTTAAAGTGGAGCCAAAATAGTACATATAGATAACAATAACTACATCTGGTATAAAATATTACACACACAAAAATAAGGAGAAGGTCTGTTTCTTTTTCATCTGGGGTGTTTCATGTTAAAAATGCAGATAACTTTCTTTAAAACCTAAATTTCTACAACTATTGCTGTATAAAATATAACATAAACAGATACTTCTATTTTCACTGAAAGCAACATCTACATTTCTGTTTAATTAATAAAGTGATTAACTGGGCCCTAAGTAATCGGAACCTAATGGATGTTTAAGAGTATTTATACTGACTCAGCAAGAATTGGACAAGATCTTATATCTTATATATTGTTATATCTTTCAGCTTTTGTGCAGAACTGATATTACTATGATATTTCTGATATCTTGATAAGTATTTTTTAAGCTCTGATAAATATAAACTAGCTAAGGATTCAATAAGAGGTAGATAGGAATGCTTGAAAAAGTCTAGGGCCGGGACGCCTGGAAGCTCTGGGTCTGCAGAACCAGAGGAAGCCCTCCCACCAAGTGTGAGACCAAAATATTGAACTTAGTCTTTATTGCGAGTACTTGAGGTACGAATATGTGTCTGCCAGTGGGAATGTCCCAGGGCTGCTGTGGTAGCAATTCCAGAGCAGCTGGCTCTAGAGCATATTGCATTTCTTGCCATGTACAGATAAACCTCAAAACCACCAGAAACAGAGGTTCAAAATAGATCCAAGTTCTTATTTCCACAGCAGGAAGCCCAGGTGCTCTGATCTTGGAGATTCCAGGTTTGTAGGGGGAATTTCTGGCAGGAGCCGTAGGGATTTGTGTCTGGGGACAGTCATCGAGGCAGGGCTGTTGGAAAGCCTTGCCCCAGTGATTTCGGAGCTGCAATTAATGGTTAAGGAATTGAGACCTGTGGCAGTGGCACAGCACAGCTGTGCTGTCTGGAGGCCATATTTCATTTCAGAAATGTTCTCCTCTGGTATTTTTGTTAGTGAGACTAGGCACAGCAGAAAGGTGTGAGATACGCACAGGTGCCACATATGCTGCTCGTCGCAGCACCCTTACGATGCAGCAGAGCTCCCAGGTCAGATATGACTGTTTCTGCCTCAGCAATGTCTTTATACAACAGTGCTGATCACACTCTAATTAAAGTATTTGCTAATGAGTTCTTCTAGAGTCCCCTTCTTTGCCTAACCATCCTATGTTGCTCTCTTTTTTCTTTTTTTTTTTTCCTGACATTACCTCATCTGTTTTCTGAACAGTTGTTCTTCATATCTTTTTTATTTCCATTGCAAATTCTTTGAGACAGGCATTAGTCATTCAGCATGTTTTGTAAAGTGATGTGTACACTTACACTTCTATCTAAGCAAAAAACAATAAAAGCAACATCTTGGAAGATTTACTGAACAAGGCAATAACATAAGAACATTTTCTTCAAAGAGGATAAAATAGTCAACAGCAAAATTCTCATTTAATCTTACTAGATCATGGGATAATTCCCATAACTGTGAGATTACTGACACCACTGTGTATATTGTTGTTTTAATTGTTTGCTAATTAGCAGTTCATGGAGCAGACCAAATTGCTGCTTGGCATGCTGCACTGTGGCACAGCAGAACGAGCTGTTCCATCATCTTTCCAGGGATGGAGGTGAGGCTGACTGGCCTGTAGTTTCCCGGGTCATCCTTCTTGCCCTTCTTGAAGACTGGAGTGACACTGGCTTTCCTCCAGTCCTCAGGCACCTCCCCTGTTCTCCAGGACCTTTCAAAGATGATGGAGAGCGGCCCAGCAATGACTTCCACCAGCTCCCTCAGCACTCGTGGGTGCATCCCATCAGGCCCCATGGATTTGTGGGTATCCAGTTTAATTAATTGTTCTCTAACTTGTTCCTCTTCAACCAAGGGAAAGTTTTCCTTCCTCCAGACTTTCTCTGTTACCCGCAAAGTCTGGGACTCTCGAGAGCTGGCCCGAGCAGTGAAGACAGAAGCAAAGAAGGCATTCAGCAACTCTGCCTTCTCTGCATCATCCGTCACCACAGCACCCATCTCGTTCAAGAGCGGGGCCACATTTTCCCTGGTTTTCCTTTTGTCTCCTATATACTTAAAGAAACCCTTCCTATTGGTCTTGACATCCCTTGCCAGGTTCAATTCCAAGGCTGCCTTGGCTTTCCTTGTTTCTTCCCTGCATACCCTGACAGCGTTCTTATACTCATCCCAAGTCATCAGCCCCCTTTTCCACATCTTGTGAAATCCCTTCTTTCGCCTGAGTTTTTTCTGAAGATCCCTGCTCAGCCATGCAGGTCTCCTTCCCTTGCCTGATTTCTTGCTCTTCGGGATGCACCTATCCTGAGCTTGGAGGAGGTGGTGCTTGAATATCAGCCAGCTCTCTTGAGCCCCCTTACCCTCTAGAGCCCTCTCCCATTTGATTTCTCCCATCAATTTCTTGAAGAGCTCAAAGTTAGCCCTCCTGAAGTCTAAGGTTTCAACCCTACTTGTCATTTTGTGCATACTGCACTTAATCCTGAACTCTATCTTCTTGCGATCACTGCAGCCAAGTCTGCCCCCAACCTTAACATCCTCCACCAGTCCCTCTTTGTTTGTCAGTACTAGGTCCAGTAGTACACCCCTTCTTGTGGGTTCTTCCACCACCTGAGTCAAGAAGTTATCATCAATGCACTGGAGGAACCTCCTGGACTGTGCATTCCTAGCTGTGTAGCCTTCCCAACAGATATCAGGGAAGTTGAAGTCCCCCATGAGAACCAAGGCCTGTGATTGTGAGGCGGTTCTCACCTGTCTCTAGAAGGCCTCATCAACTTCCCCATCCTGATCAGGTGGCCTGTAATAAACACCCACAATGGTGTCTCTCCTGTTACCCTGCCCCTTAATCCTTACCCACAAGCTCTCAACTTGCTCATCATCAGCCCCCAGGGAGAGCTCGATACATTCCATCTGAAAATAAGGTGTGTTCTGGAGCACGTTGCACCCATGCAAAGCTTACTTCCCTCAGCTAATTTTCTCTTCCCAAAAGCATAATCTTCTCTTTCTGTGTGCTTACCATTAATGGGCACTGTGAAAATAATGTTGCACTAAAAGAGGGCAGAAGGCATCCATAACGGTTCAGATGTTCCGAAGAAACGGACTTTGTTTTCATGAGAAAAGCTCTGTGCTTTTTCGGTCCACAAGTTTTTAAAATATCTTCCTGTAGTTCTGGATAACCCTACTGAGATGCTAGCCTCTGTGCGAAAAGCAGTCGCGGTCAGAGACGAGATGTGGACCCACGGGGAGAAGTCGGCGTGGCTTCTGCGTGTTTTCCGGGCTTTCCCAAGAAGCATTACAGCTTTGTAACTGGTGAGTGCGAGTCCCGATGTGTTTTTGGGGAGTTATTGCTTCCGTAACGTCCTTTTTCAGCAACAAGACTTTGCGCTCCTCCTTCTGGATTTCTCAGAGACCTACAAAACAACAGCAAAGCTGACACGAGACAAAGATAAGCTGGAGCATAGGTATGCTGAAGAGAGAACTCACACAGCACACAATAAATTAATGTCAGAATCCATTTTCTACTGACCTCAGAATTAGAAATAACAGCACAGTTTGCAACACTAAGCACAGTCTAGTCATCTTAACTGTTTCTTTCCAACCTCCCACCATCTGGAGCACGCTGTTCAACCCCCTCAGCCTGAATGCCTTATTTTCACCCTTTTTTATGACACTGTAACTTCCCTGGTTCTGAGGCAGTGTCTAAAGTACAGTTATCTATTCCAGGCAGTTTGGTTCAGTTCAAAGGATGTTTACACTGGACTGAATCTTCTTCTGTTTCTGGAAATCATCAGTCCTGTGCATTCAGCCTGGAAATAAAATGAACCAAAAATCCTGGGGCCTGCAGAAATAGGGAAATAGTTGAGAAAAGGTTCAGTGGGGAAATCATCATTTATCTGTGGGGCATCCAGGCAAGCGACTCAGCTGCAAGAAAATGCCGCTGTCCCCAGGATGGCCTCTTCTGTCTCAGTCCTGCAGGAATCATGGGGACAAGTACAATGCAGGGCAAAGAATCTGCACCGCTCTATGGGACGTGATTGTACAAAGCGCACGGGATACACTGGAAGTTTATTTCTTTAAACTGTGAGTTAAAGAAGGTATCCAGTTGCTTGGTAAACAACAGACACTGTAAAGATGCACACATCTAATTGCTAGCTGTATTAAATCCATCCTGTTGCCATATCTGCATTTACAAAAAACTATGTACTTATAAATAAAATGGAAAATCACTATCTAAATAGAGGAATATGGTTTTTTTGAGGGGGGTTATGACAAAATCCTATGTGAGACACACACACATATAATGTTCAGTGTTCACCTAAACCCTGAAAAGAAAATCCACTCTTTAATGCTGCAAAACAGTATCAGCTTCCAGTGCGCGGCCTGATACTCAAGCCTCTGCTTTCACAGTCTGCTCCCTCTTCAACCATGTATGGCTATCATAAGTTTGCACAGGCTTTGCCAGCTGCAAGTTTCCACAACAGCTTACAACAATGCGGGGAAAAAAACCCACAGCAAAACACGTAGTGTCTTCCTCCACGGGCTGTGTCCACCCTTCATTGCCATCAGTGGAAAATCTACTGCCTTTACTCCAACTGACTGTTATACAGAGCACTCGAATCGACTTGCAGGCAAAGCGATGGCCCATGCAGCTGTACGTATCGGCGTGTGCCGCAGTTTCACCTGCCGGTTTTACTGCACTGTTCCTTTCCCACGGCTGCTGTGACACCACACACACAGACACCAGTTTACAAGGGTTCCCTGTGCTCTGCAAAAGTCGCACGCTGTATGTGTTGCTGACTGAATCATGGGCAAAGCCAGCTTCTTCACTGGCCTTGGGCCATTGCAGCCACGTACTTGATGGAAACATCTCCAGCAAGGGCTCACTGGGAGCCTGGGACCTCGTGGGCAGGGGAGAAAGCCAAGCAACTGACACCGAAATGGTGTTCTTTGCCAGGCTATAGATGGTAAAGTTAAAAAGAAACCCTTGCCTTTTTTAAAGGCCTGAGTCTGCCACATTTGATACCGGTTTTAAAAATTGCAGGAAATCTCCTACAAGCCTCATGCAAAGGAAAGTGAATGCTTTACGCTCTCAAAACAACCGGTTCCCTTAGGAGTCCAGGTGCCCACATCAGCCGGCATCTGGCACAGCGCTGGGCAGGAGCTTTGCAAATAGTCTTGACGTGAACTGAAAATAAAAAAGTCAAGCAGCACTGCACGCTTCTCCTGTGACCTGCTGACTCGTGCACTATACCTTACACAAATAAAAGGTCAGAAAAGTCAGCATTCCCACTGCTTCCAGCCTTATCCGCACCCTTGTCACTGTAATCATAAGAAAGTGTCCCGCACTGACTATGAGCATGGCGGCTGGGCTTCCTGCGCTCTTATGTCGCGCCCTTGGAGAAACCCTTCTCTGAGCCCAGTGAGCCCCGGGGACAGTGCGACGAGGTGCCGTTCAACGCTGCATGAAAATGAAGGCCCGGAGGATGAAATATGTTTATACTGTGCCCTCGCCCAGCAGCCAGCAACTGCTTTAGTTACGTCTTCTGCAGCTGCTGCCGACACAATTTAACTCAGCCTGTATTACAGCAAATTTCACTGAAGGGGCGGGGGCTGGCAGTCTGGGGGCTGAAAGGGGAGCTGCATGGGGCGGTTGGGGTGGGAGCTGTGGAGCAAATAGGAAAAAAATCCATCAAAATGTTTTACAGTGGGTAGGAAGCTGGACAGAAGGGAAACAATGCTGGCAAGACAAAAGCTGGCTATGGCCCGTAAGGAAAGAGTCAGTCCCTTGGAAAGAGATTATTTCTTCAGATGACCACAGGAGGTCTTTTGTGAGAAAATACACCACCTTTTCTTTTTGTTACAGTGAGGCATCACAGCAGTAATCAACCAGCGCCTCGGAGTGCCTTTGGGGGAGGTGGGGAGGTGTCGCTCGGTCGCCGGTTCGGGCCAGCAGGGGGCGCTGTCGCTCCAGGGCTGGGCGCGGGGGCTATGGTGGCCGCGGTGCCGCTGCCGGAGGAGACCGGGCGGTGCGGCGACTCTTGGCGGCCCTACCGCGGCAGCTGGCGGGGTATTCTCCGGGCCGGGAGTGCTGAGGCGGCGGTGGGAGGCCGCCGCGGTCCGACAGCTGTTCCCTCAGCAGCAGTGGCAGTGGCATTCCCCCCGCGGGGCCTGGCGGTGCCTGAGCCTGGCCCGTGGAAGCCGCCTCGGAGGGCGGCGCGGTCGTGGCCGGGGGTCGGGGACTGCCGACGAGTGAGCCTGGGGTGACGGGGTGGCAGCGCAGAGCGCGGCTTCTGCAGCCGCGGTGTGGGCTTGTGCCCGAGTTCGCTGAGAGAACAGCAGCGAGTCGGTGGGTGTCGCTTTGTTCCTGCGCAGGGGTCGGAGACGGTCTGGCTTCGGCCTAGGGGAGCCGCAGCTGCCCGCGGGAGACGCTTCTTCGGGGTGCGGCTGGAGACACAGCGTTTCGGTCAGCCGGCAGCGCTGGGCAGGTCAGTGGTGGAGCAGCGCAGCGCACACGGTGATACGGGTAAGACTGGGGCTGGTGGTCTGGAATCGTCCGTTTTTTTACACAGTTGGCAAATCCGGGTCTGTCCCTGATCAATTCCAGTGTATGGTGCTTCAGGCTCCTTGAAAACTCTTTGGTCAGATATGTTTCTCATAGAGAGACGGCAGATTTGTAATCTGAAATGTCTTTGGGGGGATGGGGGCAGTATGTTTTTGCCTTAATACTCTTAGTCTGCCTCCTATGTCACATTGTGTTAGCATGTGGTGTGTTTTGTGATAGTGGCAAGTGGCTAGGTCCAGCGTTTTCTGGTAGGTAATTTCTGAAAGTGTGTGTGTAGGTGGTTTGTGGAGGGCTACAGAGCCCCTTGTGCTTTCGTGTTAATTTATGTCTGTTCTAGGCTTTTTGTGTTAGAAAGGCTTTGTTTAGTGCACGGTTGTGACACTGTAACAAGTATTTTAGACATGTACAGTGAACTTGTTCCTAGGCTGTAGCACTGTTTCTGGTTGTCCACGTAAATGTAGCCAGATACTCTCTGCTCAGTGGTGAGGCCTATTAGCTTGAGTGAAAAGGGGCAGGAGAGCAATGAAATGAGAGGTGATCCATCTGCTGCAGCTCTTTGGAAAGAAGTGTTAATTTTCATGGGTTTAGAGTGTGTGGCTGGGGTGAATGGTGTGGTGCATTTCTTGAAGGTGTACAGGAATAAATTTTCTCTTAGAACAGTACCTCTTACTGTTTTGTGTGCTGAGTTTCTTAGGCTGCTCTCAGAAACTGTGTAGCTCGGTTTCTCTTGATGGGGCTATGTTAGATGATGTCACCCTTTCCCTTCCTGCTAAAAAGCTGTAAAGATTTTCCCTCAGGAAGAGCTGTGGTCCCTCAAGCCCCAGGTGTCTTGTTTCAGAGGGCACTGGGACCAGGGTGTTGTTGGCAGGGCTGCTGGGAGGGGAGGCAGATGAGGGGTCTGCTAGAGCAGTGCTGGGGCTGAAGCAGAGAACCCAGAAGGTGCTGCTTTGCCTCTGAGAGCTACAGGCGTGAGGAAAAAGGCGTATGTGCTCCCTGGTGCAGGAGGAAGCCCCTTTCTGCAGTCAAGCAGTGGAGGTGGCGTGTCCCACAGGGTTCTGGTTGGTCTCTCGGCTTCAGGGATGCAGATGGAGGCTCAGGAGCTGGCAGAGTTCCTCCACTGCTGGGATGGGGCAGAGCAGAGCGTGCCTCCCCAGGCCTGTGTCTCAGCGGCAAGTTGGTGGTGTCTCAGTGTCTGTAAGGACCAGCCTGCTGGGTCCCAGGCTGGCCCCCCTCTGGGAGCAGGTAGGGCAGGAAGCCTCCAGTCAGGGCAAGACTTAGCCTAGCATGAAATGAACACCTGGCTTGCACTGAAAGTATGCAGGCTCAAAGGCAGCTGACTGCCATGAGTGTTTGGGCCAGTAGATATCTAAGTGATGCAACCCTTCCTTGTTTTTTATAGATCCTGGTCCATGTTAAGACCCTGTAGTTAGCCAATCTGATGAATGTCAAAGCCGTTCATTTCCTGAACTGCTTGCCTGGGCCGTGCAGAACTGTGCCTCGTTTTTGAAAGTGTTGGTATGGCTTTGCTGGCAGACACTGTTTTTCCTTGGCAAAGAGCTGTTAACTGCCCCAGTGCTCATTAGCTGCTTGTAAGCTGCTCTTCACGGAATGACTCTGAAAAGAGGGGCTTGTGGCCTAGATGAGAATGAAAACGTGGCACCGGCCTGTGTGCTGTGTTGAAGGCACAGTGTGGATGTGCTGGACTTCCCTACAGAGCTCGGACTAGAGTAAGTGACCTGACAGCCAGTGCAACCCCAGAGAAAGGCTGTTTTTCCAAGCAGTCACGGCACCCACTTATGTCGTGTCCAGGGCCTGACACAGAAAGATGTCTGCTCTGTCTCAGGTAGCGCTGTAACTATGTAGTGACAATTGTGCTAATAACTAGGATTCTTGGAGCAGTTTTCATGTGAACTTCTGGAGGTGCTGAAGGCATTGCTGGCTCAGATGTCTCTCATCCTGGTAATTCCATTCCTGTAGCTAAATGCCTTCATTCACTTGAGCAGCCATTGCCAAAGAGCGGGTGTTAGAAATAGCATGCACAGCAAACCACTCTGCAAGGGTCATGGAAAGGAGCTGGAGGAAGGGCTCTGCCCAAAGGTTCTGCAGCTCAGTGTCCAGCTGCGGCTCCCCAGTTGGTGGTTTAGGTGAGCCTGCTAGTGAGGGGGTGGGGAAGAGGAGGCTGGCTGCAGCACTGTCTCTTTGGAGGGCTCCTTGGTCAGCTCAACACAGCTGCTCCTGAGCTGGTGCCTAACACTGTATATATCATAGAATCATAGAATGGTTTAGGTTGGAAGGGACCTTGAAGATCATCGAGTTCCAACCCCCCTGCCATAGGCAGGGACACCTCCCACTAGACCAGGTTGCCCAAGGCAACATCCAGCCTGGCCTTGAACACCTCCAGGGACGGGGCTTCAACAACCTCTCTGGGCAACCTCTTCCAGTGCCTTACCACCCTTAAAGTGAAAAACTTCTTCCTAATGTTTAATCTAAACCTGCCCTCTTCCAGTTTAAAGCCATTCCCCCTCGTCCTATCACTACATGCCCTAGTAAAAAGTCCTTCCTCAGCTCTCCTGTAGGCCCCCTTTAGGTACTGGAAGGCCGCAATAAGATCTCCCCGGAGCCTTCTCTTCTCCAGGCTGCACAGCCCCAACTCTCTCAGCCTGTCCTCATAGGAGAGGTGCTCCAGCCCTCTGATCATCCTCGTGGCTCTCCTCTGGACGCGCTCCAGCAGGTCCATGTCCTTCTTATGTTGGGGACTCCAGAGCTGGATGCAGTACTCCAGGTGGGGTCTCACGAGAGCGGAGTAGAGGGGCAGAATCACCTCCCTTGACCTGCTGGCCACACTTCTTTTGATGCAGCCCAGGATACGGTTGGCCTTCTGGGCTGCGATCGCACATTGCTGGCTCATGTCGAGCTTCTCATCAATCATCACCCCCAGGTCCTTCTCCACAGGGCTGCTCTCCAGCCATTCTCCGCCGAGCCTGTATTTGTGCTTGGGATTGCCCCGACCCAGATGTAGGACCTTGCACTTGGCCTTGTTGAACTGCATGAGGTTGGCTTGGGCCCACCTCTCCAGCCTGTCCAGGTCCCTCTGGATGGCATCCCTCCCCTCCAGCGTGTCTGCCTCGCCAAACAGCTTGGTATCATCAGCCAACTTGCTGAGGGTGCACTCGACCCCACTGTCCATGTCGCTAACAAAGATGTTGAATAGTACAGGTCCCAGTACCGACCCCTGAGGAACGTCACTCGTCACTGCTCTCCACTTGGACATCGAGCCGTTGACCGCAACCCTTTGAGTGCGACCGTCCAGCCAGTTCTTTATCCACCGAGTGGTCCATTTATCGAATCCATGTCTCTTCAATTTAGAGACTAGGATATTGTGTGGGACAGTGTCAAATGCTTTGCACAAGTCCAGGTAGATGACATCAGCAGATCTTCCCTTGTCCACTGCCGCTGTAACCCCTTCGTAGAAGGCCACCAAATTTGTCAGGCATGACTTGCCCTTAGTGAAGCCATGTTGGCTCTCGCCAATCACCTCCTTGTTTTCTCTGTGCCTCAGCAGAGTTTCCAGGAGGATCTTCTCCATGATCTTGCCAGGCACAGAGGTGAGACTGACTGGCCTGTAGTTCCCCGGGTCTTCCTTGTTTCCCTTTTTGAAAATAGGGGTTATGTTTCCCCTTTTCCAGTCGGCAGGAACCTCGCCAGACTGCCATGACTTCTCAAATATGATGGCTAGTGGCTTCGCGACTTGATCTGCCAGTTCCCTCAGGACCCGCGGATGTATCTCATCAGGTCCCATGGACTTGTGCACCTTCAGGTTCCTCAGGTGGTCTCTCACTTGATCTTCATCTACAGTGGGCGGTGCTCTGTTTTCCCAATCTTTGCCTTTGCATTCTGCGTCTTGGGCAGTGCGGCTGCTGTCCTTGTCTGTGAAGACTGAGGCAAAAAAGTCATTGACTACCTCAGCTCTGTCGCTGTCCCGGGTGACCAGTTCTTGCGTATCCTTCCGGAGAGGGCCTACATTTTCCCTAGTCTTCCTTTTCTCACTGACATACCTATAGAAGGATTTTTTGTTTGTCTTAATGTCCCTGGCCAGATTTGGTTCTAACTGGGCTTTAGCTTGTCTAACCCGCTCTCTGGCTGCTCGAACGATTCCTCTGTAATCCTCCCAGGCTACCCGCCCCTGTCTCCACTCCCTGTAGGCCTCCTTTTTTCTTTTGGTCACTTCCAGGAGCTCCTTGTTCATCCACGCAGGCCTCCTGGCTTTTCTGCCTGCCTTCCTCTTTGTAGGAATGCATTGCTGCTGTGCTTGGAGGAGGTGGTCCTTGAATATTAACCAACTTTCTTGGACCCCTCTTCCTTCCAGCGCTTCATCCCACGGCACCATACCAAGCAGATTCTTCAAGAGGCCAAAGTCGGCTCTCCTGAAGTCCAGGGTCGTCAGCCTGCTGTGCACCTTCTTCGTTGCCTTGAGGATTTCAAACTCGACCATTTCATGGTCACTACAGCCCAGGCTACCCTTGAGTTTGACCCTGTCAACCAGCCCTTCCTTGTTGGTAAGAACAAGGTCCAGCATGGCTCCTCTCCTCGTCGGCTCCTCAACCACTTGGAGAAGGAAGTTGTCCTCAATGCAATCCAGGAACCTCCTGGATTGCCTGTGCCTGGCTGTGTTACCCTTCCAACTGATGTCAGGGTGGTTGAAGTCACCCATGAGAACCAAGGTCTGTGAACGTGATGCCGCCCTTATCTGTCTATAGAGGGCTTCATCCACTTGGTCTTCTTGGTCGGGTGGCCTGTAGCATACCCCCACTGTAACATCCCCTGCTCCCGATTTCCCTGTAATCCTGACCCATAGGCTCTCAGTTGGCTCTGTATCCTCCCCCAGGTTGAGCTCCGTGCATTCCAGCTGCAAGTGGTTGTCTTTAGCTACCACTCAAAAAAGACTTTGATGGAGATTTCCTTTGTGTGCCCTTTGGCTGAGGGCAAGGGCTCCACTGATGAGAGGGGGCTGAGAGTTTTTGAATGCAGGGGAGAGTGAGCAGAGTATATTCCATTGTTTTTCTTGAGCTGGTGTTAGTTTTGCCTTGTCTTCTGTTTATATTCCTATTCCCCTGTCACTTCTATAATTTGTTCCCGGCTATACCTGCTCCAGGCCCTGTGCTCTCCCCAAGGTGTTTATATTGTACCCGCACATGAGGCTTTGATAAGGAGTTGTTGGAGTGACAAAAAGTGTTGATAGGTCAAAGCTGCAGTGATAAAAACTGCTTGGAGTCCTTGTGTCTCAAGACAGTGCAGTGTAGTTGGCTGCATGGACTAGCACCTGTGGGTAGCAGCTGTTTCACCTACTTTGTTGATAGGGGGTGGAGGAAAATATTCAGGAGGGGTTTTATTTGGGTTAAAGCTTTGCTCTCTGGGGGTTATGTTTTTCTCCTAATTGAAAGTGTCTACAGTACTGCTGGCTAAGAAATGCTAGCAAGAGCCAGCCTGGCTGAGAGGGCCCCTTGCCTTGAAACCATGAATCCCCGCTGATCACTTCTAAAGTTGTTAGATGTGAGGATAAAGGTCTGTTTATCAAGTAAGAGTAGTAGCAAACAGGAGGCTCACTGAGGTGATGACTCCTTGGGCATCATCCAAGGGGTTGTCATTGGGTTTTGCTTCAGAAATTACTTTCTTGAAGCGAGGCACCTGGCCTCTTAGAAATATAGTGTGGTCCCTGGCAGGCATCTCATTGCGCTGGTGGGGTGTTTAGTTCCCCTCAGAGGAGTTGGGTGAGTAGGGTCATGGACAGCTCTGCACAAGCAGAGTGATGGGGTAGAGGCCTGACAGAAGTTGGGATTTGGTTGTATTTGAGAACTGTTTTGTTGTTGTAATTGGCTAGATTTGTCTTGTTCTTGATATGTTCTTGATGTAGGAGCCCTAGAGTGATGCTTAGGAGCTATGCCTTAAATGAAATGATCTTGTTTATTACATCATTTCTTTAGTCTAAGTGAATTAAAATGATGCAGTTGGTAGTAAGATGGATAGTTTCTAACACAAATCATATTAGGACCAGATCCTACATAGACTTATGGATGTGAGTAATTTTGCTCCCATAGATAAGCTATTGAATCAACCATGGCTAACCGTTTAAATGTTCAGAATCAGACCCTCAGTTTGGACGCACTTCTCATTGTTAAATCAATGTGAAAGTGAAGTCTGTCTCCTCTCAAAAGGAAATTGCCAAGACTTTCTATGCTGAGATTTGGGATCTGTAGAAAATGAAGCCTTTTTATTTTTTCTTCCCTCCAATAATCTGTTCAGTGAACAAGCTGTGAAAAATAGTTCTATATTTTTTCCATGTGATGCAGCAGACGGTAAATTTCCATTTAAAAGAATGATCAGAGTAGCTGCTGGCACTGAACTCTGTTGTCTTAGTCAAATCTACTTACAAAGAGTTTACAGCAATACAATAGTTTATTATTTCAGTCAACCAGAAATCAGATGAAAAAGGCAAAGGGGAAGCCTGAAGTAGGTTCATGGTCAGAATTCTTTTCTTTCTTAACATCTTGGTTTTTTAAATGCAGGAGTTGAGATCAGTAGTTTTATGTGTAAGGGGGAGAATATTTCTTTTCACCTCTACTTTTGTGTGCTGTGAAATCATCAAACTTCACACTTCTATAGTGCCTTTCTTCTGGGGATCTGAAAGCACTTTATAAACATTAATTAAAGTCTCACAACACCCATGTGGAGGTAAAGAAGCATTGTTTGTACATCTAATGCAGAATGCTTAACCTGATTCTTTAAGTACTATACAAGGACTACAGTAAAATAATAGAATAGCCAAAGCAAATTAATCTAACTGAATTGCTAGGAGTGTGTATAGGTATATGTGTGTGTGTGTATATATAGATATGTGCACGTGTGTGTGTGTGTCCATGCACGTGTGCATGTGTGTGTCTGCAATCTGTTTATTGCTATATGCCTTAGTCTATGCTTTATCTGCCCTGTGTGTCCTGCCCATTGTTGTCTCAGGCGATATGATGGGTGCTGCTGCTTCTCTCTGCTCGATTCCTCAGGTCCAGCTACAAATGTATTTCTTCTAGGAAATGTGGGGAAATCTCTCATCATCATCAATTAGACTAGGATTACTTTTAAAAATTTAAAAAGCAGAAATATCCTTTTTCTTGATCATCAAGTTTGTGAAAGGAAATAATAGATGGGAAGTGGGGACCCAGAAAGGGGTCGTTGCCCCCTGAGCCCCAGCAGCCAGAGCCCCTCCAGGGGAGGGGCCAGCACCTCCCCTCTTTGTCTCCCTCTTGGTGTCCCCAAGCCCGGTGGCCTTGCCTTTGTTGCTGCAGCCTCCACAGTCCCCCCCCAACCCCGAGCTTTTGAGGATGACTCCCCGTGGCAGTGCAGGGGAGAGCGCTGCAGAGCAGGCTTGGCTCCCGCTGGGGCTGCCGGCTCCCCTCTGCGCCTGGGGGAAGAGGCAGCAGAGGGGCGTTCTCCTGCAGCAGCTTAACATTGGGCTTGGCTTGGCTACCCAAGATGTTAACAATGTCTACATTAAAATATGTTAAATTATTTTACAGGCTGTATAGAACGGGTGTTACCCTCCACAAGAGGGGCTTTCAGCATCATTTCTGCAGAGGTGTATTCCCTGTACTTTGCTGGATAGGAGTATGCCCCACGGCCCCGGCAGATAGAGTTGTGCTGAGTATTCCCATTTCTCCACCTTTGCTGCTTTGTTTTCCTGCTGCTGCGGTGCTTCTCCCCAAAGCTGAAGGCCAGAGCCACCCCAGCTGTGTGTGTCTGACAGGGAAGGCTGAATTCATCGGGGCTGCCTAGTTGCACTGCCAGAAATGAAAATGAAGTGAGGGAACTAAGCAAATTGGAGGAAACTCAAGCCGATGGACTGAGCAACTCTTATTTCTATTTTCGGATCAGTAGTGCAGTGTACTGGTCTTTCTGCCACTCATGCGGCCTGGGAAAACACACGGCTGAACTGTGGCAGCCCAAATTCTCTTTTCCTTAGGCAAATCACATTAAAAAAGTATTTTCCTAGGGGTTACCGGATGCCATTATTTTCTTTGTTTGGGTCAAAGCTGTGGGGAATTAGGTCCACACAACCATGGTGAGTTTGAAAGGTGGTCAGGTGGCTACTAAAAGCAAAATGGGCCCTGATGCCACTAGCTTCCCTCAGCCTAGTCCCACACTCTGTTACAATTTTAAAATACTTTTGGGTCACCAGCATTAGATCAGTTTCTTAATCTTCATCTTGTCTTCTTTCTGCTAACTTTGCTTTCTTTGTTTGTCTGATGTAGGCTGTAAGATCTTCAGTGCAGAGAGAGCATCTTTTATCTCTGCAAAGTGTCATGCAAACTTAGGGTGGTACGTAGATATTTAATAATAATATTAGTGATGGAGATTAGAGTCCTGGAGGAACATGTCTCCTCCCTCCCTTGCAGACACAGAACATACATTTTTCTACCATCTTATTTCCCTGGTGAGAGTTTCTCTGCTCACCTATTTTCCAGTTGCCTCTGTCGTCTTCTTGGTAAGGCTATTGGGACACACTAATCTTGGCTGGGAATGGATTAATTAGAACTGGGCTTTTTCATTTTGGTGGCCCCACCTGAGATGTTGAAAGGAACTTCCCTAAAATACAGGTTTCTTGTTAGCAAAATGGAAACCCAGGAAAAAGGTCATACCTTCTGATATGTCTTAATGGTTTTCACCATCTTTATTCTGAAAAGGAAATGAAACATGACTACAAGTGATCTCCAAATCACATTTCAGAACAGGAAATGGAAACTTAATTCACAAAACATCAGAAAAAAGCACTCTGGCTTTCCCGAAATGCTTATTTTTGGACAATACCTGTTGCCTCATAGAGTTCCTACCCTTGGCTAGTCGTAGCATCTTGAGAGCATGCTGAGAAGACCATGCAGTGCCTGACAAGTGGCAGCGGCGCTGTCCCACCAGCGCCCTGGTGCAGTGCCCGCTGGCCCTTAGGTGCCAGGAGCTGTGCCGTGGTGCCCTGTGGGCAGCCGGGGAGGGCTTCTCCAGCGGGACGTGGGGGCACCTCTCTGGGGCATTGCTCCCTGCCACCCACAGAGACCAGGCACGCAGCGCGCCTCAGCTGGCTCGACACTGCTTAACTGCTATACTGGTATGGTACTTATATCACATAAGATCCACTCACAAAAATGTTTTCCTTTGGCTTGGGATAAGCTTCATCTCTCAAAGGTCCTTCAGGAGTGAAGGACTGGGAGAAATCCACGTTTGGGGTTTTTCTTGGCATTTCATCAATCATCTTTGCATGACCATGCAGACCAGAAATATCAACAGCCTTCTGCTGGTGGTGCCTGGGCCGATGGCGTGCTGCCCCGCTGCAGGGGCTGCAAGCAGCCACGGGACCAGGCCAGATCTGGGGGGGAAACTGTCCAGAGGTGCCTGAAAAGGGGACACCTGTGAGCTCTCGTGCTGCTGGAGATGGCGGGAGAGAGGGCTGCTCCCAGGGATCTGTGCTCCCTGCCGGCCGCAGACGGGCTTTGGTGCGCTCAAGCTTGGGGCAGCATCCCAGGAGACAGGCTGCAAGGAGATCAGAGCTATCCCCAGCGCTCTGCTCATCAGCCCTTCTTACTCCTTCCTTTTCAGTAGCCTAGACAATTCAAAAAACAGTTTGGCTGTATAACTAGATTAATTTTATAGGAGGGGGTTTATGCCGTACCTTACTTAAATCTTAAATTTTCTAATGATTGTAGCCAATAGCAATTAATTTAAAATAATTAAGACAAATATACACATCAAATTGCCAAGCACAACATTTTTCTCATTCATTTATGACTTAATAGACTTCAGTGTATATGTTCAGTCTTTACTAATTGCACAGTTGATAATTCTTTATGACTTCGAGGAGTTCAACATTTTCTATCTTTACTGGCTGCATCCTCTTAGCATAATCATAGTCTTAATTTTGTTTAACTTATGCTAAAGCAAAATACGAATCTAAACCACAGGAGGCAAATGAAACTTGTCATTGTACAGTTTGCTACATTTTATAAAACCATTTTACAACAGGAACCATCTACCCGTTCTGTTCAATGGAGTAAATGGGATCTAACCATGCTTTGATGACTGCGCTCATCTTTAAACTGATTAGTTTATTACAAAATGCAGGCATCTATACCAGGTCTAACATCTAATTTTATACACAATTAAATGGGCAAGCCCTGCTGCCTCCAGCATAATCATTTTGTCATCGTTATTTACCTTGAGGCGCCCTGGGCAGGATTCGAGCCCCGTTTTGCCCATTGCCACGCAGTGCGGGACGAGCCTTAGTGCGGAGGGGGCCCTTATGGTCCCGGCTGCCGTGGGCAGGATGGGATGGAGATGCAGAGAAAGGCCAGTCTCACAGCCTGGGGTCAGCGGGAGATCGGGGAGGTACGAGCCTCGTGCCTGGTGCCGGTCGGGCAGCAGGGATGGGGTGGGAAGGCAGAGGCAGGAGCTGGCGTGGTACGGGGTTGATGGGCGGGCAAGGGCAGAGCAGTGCTGATTTGGGATGCTGGGGCAGGCTGTGCCCGCGTCCCTGTTGTGCCGGCTTTGGGGTACAGTGCCCATGCTTGAGGCGAGACCCAGCCAAGGGCTGTGTGGATGGGGCAGTGAAGAGGGGCTGGGGCGCTTGTGGGGCAGCTCTGGAGGTGGGTCTGGTGGGGCCGAGCACTTTGGAGGATGCCATGGGGATGTGGCACTGTGGCTACAGGCAGGAGCATCTTCCTGCCCAGGGCACCTGGATGGAGATGCATCTTCCCCTCTCTGTACCAGGCAACAGGGAAAGGAAGCTGCTCCCTGACCAGAGGTTAATGCTTCAGACAATCCCCCCGAACTCTCACAGCTTTCTATTCTCCCCGCCCCAAACACTCCAGGACAGGGAGGAGATGGCCAGGGCTGGCACGCAGCCCAGCAGCCGGGAGCCGAAGGACGGCCAGGAGCCCATTTGCTAATAGCGGTGCCTGGTTAAAACCCCCAGCTGGCACATGGCTTTAACCAAGCGCGGTGCTGGCAAAGCAAGGAAGAGGGGCTGCCTTCGGCACACAAGGGCTCTGCTCAGCCTCCAGTGATTAGGAGAGGAAAGCTGTGATTTCCACCAGCGGCCAGGTTTCTTTCTCTCGCTTGCTTTCTCTTCTTCTTCTTTTTCTTCCTTTTTTTTTTTTTTTTTTTCAGAAATCATGTTTAACGCTTGTACAACTTGGTGAAATTACAAGCCGGAGAGGACAGAGGGAGAAGCCAGTCTGTTTAAAAAATAAAAAGAGGACATGATTACTTTGCTGAAGCTGTACTTTCTATTTTCTCTTCCAAAAGAGACAAAAGGAATAAATACTTAAAAACCAGCGCTGACGACAGTGAAGCAATCATGCAGTCGCTGGATACCTTTGTCTCTGGGAGGCATGTAGTCATTTTTACATGTCTGCCACTGGGTGTCAAACCTTTCTTTTCTTCCCCTTTCCATTTTGGATGGCCAAACTGATTATCTAAAATAGAAAATTAGCACACAATGGCTTTACTCTGTGATACCCCTTATGCAACTAATGGGCAAAGCTTGTTAATTGGTTGTAAATGCCAGCAGGTTGCCAAGATAATACTTCAGAAATAAGCGGGTATTCTGATAATTACAGCAATCTTTATCTATAAAAGCTCAAGTAGATGAAGTACTGGCTGGCTTAAAACCAAGATTTATCCCGCTGCACTCGCATTAAAAGAAAAAATAAGATGAAAACAATAATGTAGCAAAACAATTCTATAGCAGGAAGCATTGTAGGTTTTAGAGATTGTGAAAACTCAGAAAGTAAAACAGTACTGTAATAACCAGTTATGGAAAAATAGGCCATTTACATTTGTGTATAATTAAATAGTAGGCTATGCAATTTCACTTTTTAAAGTAAACTGCCTTTTCCTTTTTTTATAGGGCAACGTAGCCATAATTGCTGCATTAAAGCTTTAATGAAAGAAAAAAGCAGCAGATCAAGATGACATGTAACATCCACATTTCTGCTGTGGTGTTCTGCTTGTTTAGTAATGGGAAGCTACTGAGGAGATTAAAATTGCAGAATTCTTCATAGGTTTTTTCCCGAAAATTTCTATAGGAAGATCATTCAAAGTCTAAAATACATACAATTTATTTTCCTACCTTCAATCCACAAGGATTTAATGGCTTTCCTAACTCTGAGTGTCTGAAGAAATACTTTCTTGCAAAAGGGGGATATTATTTCAGCTCATCAAAATTATCAAAAGTAAGCAGCTCAAACTTGAAGTGTCGAGGTCTCACCTCATGGTTTAGACTATTACTGCACATGCTGAACAGTATTTTTTTAACTCAGTGATGCTTTTCAGCTTTTCTGTCGGAATTATCAACAGGTTGATACATAATCTGGTTACTTGGCATTTTGATGTTTCTTTTTACTTGTTACAAACAAATTGCGAAGTGCAGTAAAGCCAGGTTCAGCTGGGTTAAAGCTTCGAAATAAGGGTGCAGCTTTCAAACCCAGTTTTGCCTGTGACTGTAAAATACAGGAGCTGACATTGGTGGAGGAGAAAGCCTTTTTTTTTTTTAATAACCTGGGGTGCATCTCATAGTTTAATCACTGGTGCCTCGTGTGAGCGAGTGAGGGCTCGTTTTGTCAAGGAGGAGCACAGGGCAGTGCTGAGGGGTTGCTCCACTCGGGCTTTGGGGGGAAAGGCAACCCCAAAACTGAGACACCCTTCCTACTGGCCATCCTGCCGGCTTGCACATAACAGGAGTCCGCCCTTGGTTTAGTGCTGCTCTGCCTAGACCGTTTGCCCATCGCCACTGCCTCCGCCATGCAGAGGAGGGGTTGCAGCGAAGCCCTTCCCCGGTGGCCGGACCCAGGCTCCCAGCATGGCCTTGGCTGCAAGGCGCTGGCAGGAGAGCAGCTCGTGCTGAGTTTTTCCGCTCATGGGAAATAGGCTGTGATGTGCCCTGGGGTAGGGTCAGCCTGGTGGTATGCTGGTGGGTATGCTGGAAATAAGGCTCAATCACACCCTGCCGTGGGAGGCTGAATTTGGATGTGTGCACTGTCTCATGGTAGTCTGCTTACCAAATATTTTATGGGGATGCCTTTCTCCTGCTCAAGGCCAGGTTGGATGGGGCTTTGAGCAACCTGGTTTGGTGGAAGGTGTCCCTGCCCATGGCAGGGGGGTTGGAACGAGATGATCTTTAAGGTCCCTTCCAACTCTAACCATTCTATGATTCTGTGTGTGTGGTCACACAGCATCAACCTGAGATCTTTCCTCACACGTTATCCATAAAAAAAATAAAAAGAGCCCATTGGGTAAATGGGGACAACTTGCTGTACCAGCTAACCCCTCAACTTTTGGCAAGGAAAGAGGTGCATCACATCGCCTAAAACCCTCAGGGGAAATGAGGTGTGAGAGCACACGGGCTGCCGGGGGAGCGGGGTGCGAGGCCAGCCCCGCTGCTCGCCAGCCCACGGCCCCGCGCCGCGTAATGGACTTTCCTAGTTAGTACATAATATATAGCGCTTGTCCGAAGTGTGGCTGCAGGAACCAGCGGAGGAGGAAATAACTTGATGGGATCCTTTAATGGATCTGTCTCCCTCATCTTTCAGGAACAAAATAAATAGGAGACTTTTTCAACCGGCGTGTATTTCCATTTATGCTTTAAAAATTCATGAGCATAGGTTTCATATGATGGTGTAGTTACTATGGTAATTGTTTATTAATCTGGAGGAGCTTGTTCAGTTCAGTTTATATAACTCAAGCCCGGAGTATGGGTATGATTTCTTTACACATCCATCTTTTAGACACTTTTTCCAATTTTTTTTTTTTTATTTATTTAACAGAATATGCATTTTCCCCTCTCAGTTCTACTTTTATCCAAGTGCGTACATTTCTGGAAGTGTAGAGAGAGAGTGTAAAAAAGAGAGAGAAAAGCTTGCTCGGAATTGGCAGGCCAGGCCAGGCAGGAAAAAATGTGCAGAGTTAAGTAGCAGGTGCATTTGGGATATTTTTTAATTTATTTTTTTTAATTTCTTTCTCTTTTTCCTGGAGGATGGCTCATTTGTGGGATGGCAGTATGGGGCAAAGGAGAGCAGGTGGCAAAGTGGGGACATTGCAGGAGCCCCCATGGCCAGCCCAGGACTGTCCCCCTGGCCGAGCGTGAGGCTGAGGGATGTGGGGCTGGGGGGGGTGTGTGTGTGTTTGTGTGTGTGCGTGCATCGCCCCGCAGCACTGATGTTTGTGCGTGGCCAGGCACAGGTGGGAGGAAAAACACAAGAGCTGCACTAGGGACGAATGTCTGTCTGGCTTTGGCATTTGTTTTTTCTTAGGGGTTATGTGTGGTTTTGCTAATGGAAAATGCACGAGTGGCAAGGTGCCTGCTGGGTACCCACGGCCCTTCAGGAAACCCTGCTGCCAGCTCAGCCTCAGCTCCACCAGCCTCCCAGGAGTGTGCACTCACCTCTCCTGGAGAAACATCATCTAAAAACTCAGCTTGTTCATTCAAAAATTAATTATTATTTGCTTTTTCAAATAGGTGCCACCAATCCTATCACAAAGCATTTTTTTTTTTTTACAACAGGCACTGTCGTGATGCTCTCCAGAGAGTGAAAAATTTTGCCCCCCTGTAAAACTTCTTCCTGTCTTTACTCTAGTTTACAGACAATTAACTGCCATTAGTTCATTCCGTAACGACCCATAGGAAACCAGAAGCAGCCCTGTTCGTGGGCGACCCCTCCTCGCCCGTCCCCACTTTGCTCCCCACCGGCTTGCGTGGCTGGTGGGCTGGAGAAACTCCCCGGTCGGCCTGGCTCCATTGCCGCGAGATTCACATTATTTATATGGAAAAAGTGCAGGATGCCATCTCCCCACTCGCTCTGCCTGCATAAATTGCGCATGTTTATTATTCATCGTAACACAGCACATTCTCCGTTTCTGTGTCACTTGTCACTAATCACTTATGCATCTGATGTGCGGATCCAGAGCAGGTTCTTAAGCATTCTTGGCTTCGAAACATAAGATATGCATGGGTTAGAGTTTATCCCACCCCCAAAATAACAACTTTGATACATTTTCAAAAGGGAAAGTGCATATGTTACAGTACTCAGGAGCAGCAATAACCAAACTAGCTAAGTGACACGGACTTGGGTTATTTTCTTGCTGGTTTTTTTTTTCTTGCTGTTTTTTTTTTTTGGTTTCTCTTTAGTATTTAATGAAAGTGTGTAAAAATCTTAACATTTGAATGCCACACGCTTCGTTCTGCCTGCGAGATAAAGGACATTTCTCTAAAAGAAACATACGCTCCTTGTTCCTTGTTTTGATTCTCCGTACAGCTTGTCACAATGCATTTACATTTTGTCCATACATTTGGATTTGCAACCCGAGCTGTGCTTTTGAGGAAGGGATGCAAACTCTTTTCTTCAACTTTTTGGAGGCAGTTGGGTGCTGCCTGCAACCTGCCGCGTGCAGGGGAGGCACGGCGCGTGCACGCCCCTGCCAGCTTCTTCTGCAACCCACCACCTCTCACCCCGGCAGCTCCTTCTGGAGGGGCTGGGCCGGTCACGTCAGTCATCAGCTGGGGAAAGGCTCTTCTCTGGCACTTTCTTCCTCCCATTCCATCTCACTCCCTTCCCAGTCTGCCTCCCAACCCATAAAAGCCAATTGTCAAACCCCAGTGGATGGTGGCACTGTGTCTACCCCAGCTTTTCCCACCACGTTTCTTCCTCCCATCTCTTTTAGCCTCTGGGCAATGCCAGAAATTGCTCTTTCCTTGCCCATATCTGCTCTGGGAAGCACCCTGAAAACGCTGGCACCCCTGGAAACCTTGTGTTTAAGACTGGTTTGGTTTTTTCCCCCCCCGTTCTCATGGTGCTGGATGAGCGGCAGTAACGGCGTGAGGCTGGAGATGGAGACCCCATGCAGCCCCAGCGGGGAAAATGCCTGCGTGCAGGGAAAATGCCTGCGTGCGGAGAGCTCGAGGGCTGGGAGGAGGTTGGGTGTCACTGTCAATAATGGTTATCCAGCTGGGCAAATCCCATCTATCAAACTGAGAATATGGAAAACATTCCTGCATTTGCTGGCAGTTGACCTAATCCCGCTGTAACGCTGCAAACCTGGCATCCACAGCCAGTGACGGGTCCATCTACAGGTCTAAGGAGTGTGAGCTCCTCCGTTGGACATCTGCAATAGATGGCTATGCCATATGTACATTGGTCTGTGACTCACCTGCACCACATTAACCTGCAGTAGAAGATCTGTGATGTTTTCCTGGCCTTGTGAGAGGGCAACACGTGGACCAGCTGGCAGAACAGTAGTCTGGATGACCTATATTTATCAAATTTTTTTTTATTTTTTTTTTTGCACCGAGCGTCTGCAGGCCAAAACTTATTTACTGTGGAAATATTGAAAAAGTCACAAAACCCAATCAAATTGTATGATGTGAATGTTTTCTCCTCTTTCCAAGGCTGCTGAAATAGAGGACTGCTTACCAATCTTCCCAGCTAGAAACACGGGGATTTCATCCAAGGAGATAATTTTAATTGTCCCTTGTTCTGCTGATAGCTGATGGGAACAATCTTAATAGCGACCTCCAATTGCAAGTCCTCCTTCTTGAGTGAAGTCAGCCCTACGATAACACCAGAGAGGCAGCTTGAAATTAGGATACAGAAAACTGATGCCAAAAATATGTCAACTTGGAAGGTCATTAAGAATTACCCATTTGTGCATGTTCACAGGCCAGCAGTACCTTAAGTGATTACCTTGGAGGGACAGATTTGTCTAATGAACATATGAATTAACAATACAAAATTGTGATTGATAAATCAAATAACAATTTATAATTTGGCAATGAATCTAACTGGAATGGAGTTTCACTGGATGCAAATGTGAGAGGAGCTCTTGGTGTTCTTTGCTAAAAAAGACTCTCGGTGGTATTTTTCCACTTCATGACACCACAGTTGTAGGTGACTGATCTGAAAACCAGCCTGCCTGTACCTCAGGCAGAGACAAGTTGTTCTGAAGATCTTGGCTCACCATTTCCAGTAGTTCTTTTTTAAACCTCTCCACCTACACCTTTATTGATCATTCTTTTTTTAAGCTCATGTCAAGTCCCGGTCCGATTTCGGGCTCGGGGGAGGTTACTAATGATCCCAAGAGTGAGATTGAGACGCAAACGAGGTCAAATGCCGCCAATCAGGCCGTTTTTATTGAGTAGGTACAGAGGAATGGAGCGACAGGAAAGGCAGGAAATATTAGAAGGAAACTAAGCAAGCGTTCAGAAGGATAAGCAAAGGATAGTCACCACCATGGATCCAGCGACGTCTCGTTGGTCCTCAGTCTTCAGTTTCTTCGGTGGTGGGTGCACACCAAAGCTTGTTTCCACAGGCTTTTTATAAGACCAGGAAAAGACCTTGGCGGGCTGCCAGCCCAGCCCAGACAAACGTCGGCTTTTGTGGCGCCTCACAATGGTCTTCTGCTGCCGGTTTTGGTGGTGCCGCATTAGCAAACGAATGGTCTGCTGTTACCGGTCATTTGCACCTTGAATGGTCTTCTACTGCCGGTTTTGGTGGTGCCGCATTAGCAACGAATGGTCTGCTGTTACCAGTCATTTGCACCTTGAATCGTCTCCTGCTGCCGGTCTTGGTGGTGCCGCATTTGCAAACGAATGGTCTGCTGGCGCACCTTGCAAGGTACACATAAGCAAGCTTTGAGGCAAATACTTGACGTTCCAGTCTCTCACAGCTCACCTTAGAAATTAACCTAGACTGGTCCTAGCATACAAAGTATCATTTTTTTAAACCATGTAATAGTTGGTATAATTCTGGTTAAGTATTTTTAAATTTAGGCACTCAGATAAAAGCAGCTGATGTTTAACTCTGCTTTTCTGCACTGACATAGCTCAGGGGGGAGTTTTGATTTTTGTCTCTGAAAGATAGATTGCATTGGTAGTTTCCTGAGTTGTGGATTACATCTCCTTCACAAAGAGTTTTAAAAGTCTAAAAAAGAGCGAGAGGTTTAGATTTAAAAAATGTCTTGTACAGGTGGGCTTATTTTTTTTCCTTCTAAAGCTTTACCCTCTTAGTGGCTAAAATCAACGCAATATAGACATTGTATTTTTAAATATGCTCTTACTGGCAGATGTACTTCATTTAACATTTATGATAAACTCTTAGTGATTCCTTACTGCGTCTTCATCTTTCTGGCTTGTGTCATTTTGGGTTTGGGGCACTCCTAGTGCACAAGGGAGCACGGGCTCTACAAAATCCCGGTAGAGCTGCTACAGTCTAGCTCTTGTCAAACTGCATATTAAAGACTCAGATAATAAGAAAGTACCAAAGGAGTTGTTACATTTCATTACTCAATGTGATTAATGCTTCCCTATGTGCTAATGAACCAAAGTTAGGTCATAATAGCTTTGAAATATAAGATTATTGAGGGTTTCTTTGACTTGGTATAAAGGGGTAACTTCAGCCTGTTGGGGCTGTAGTGCACTGAGTACCGCTTCTTTTGCAAATTTAAAACTGCAATAGTAAAAACTGCTGTTTAGTTTAGGTGGGAATTTCAAGAGGTATTTACATTGAATCTTGCCGTTAAAATGGGTTGGCTAGTCATGAAATGGGCAAAATCCCATTTACAAACCCTGCATATCATGAGACCAGACAGAAACGGTGCTGATTTGGGGCCCCTCGGTGCGCCCCTGGCTGCGGAGTGCTGCATGAAGGCATGTCCGGTGCAGAGACACGCTTGCAGCGGGGAGTCAGCCCCACTTCTCCTGCAGCACCTATTAACCTCAGTCGAACAAAACTCAGCAGACAGACACATCTCTGTTTGTTGGTAATGCTACGGGATGTCCCTATGGGCTCCCAAGGGGCAAGTTTTATGGAAAAGTGCTTCCTGACTCATAGCCCTCCCTTCTGTTTTCATCTCTCCTATATCTAGCAGCTGTTGATTCAATTTTTTGCACCAATTTTTTTGTCCCAAACCAGTGGCACTTTCTGTCTAATTTATCACATGCCATTTTTAAAGTGAGAAAATGCCCCGAATGTAAAAATCATAGTAAAAATGTGAAGGTAAAAGCACTGATGTTTGCCGTCATAGCCAGAAAATAGAGCATCACAACTCGCTGTATACTTAACGGGTGTCGTTGTGCCTGTGGACGGCACGGCTAACATGGCAAAGCTGCATTGTACGGTGTGGGCTTTGCAACGTGTAGGCTCCCAAGGGGAGAGAAGGGGAGAGGGAGCCTGTGAGAACTGGTCCATCACAGCCAGTTCCTGAAGGTTCGCACGGTCACGGGCTGCAACCATATTCCCTCTCCTCGGAAAGGGCAAGATTTGGAACATACCGTGTTAAGTTAGGGGGGAAAAAAATAAAATAGGAGCATGAGTGTAAGTGAGTTGCTGTGCGTTGGAGTGGAGCAGCCTTCCTCGCACGAGAGGGGAGGCTGGGGAGGCGGGTTGCGCGGGGCTGCAGCCCTGTGGCTCAGAACATCCCGGGGAAGCTGCGCAGCAAAGCATGACACAAGCCTTGAAACATTTAGGGAGGGGGCATGTTATTTTAATATCCTTTTTTGTGCTTAATAGAAAAGGGGTTTGTGGTTAATTCTTTATTATCTCCGACAGCAGTTCTCGCTTCGGCTCCTCTTTCTTTAACTGCCAAGCTAGCATTTTCCTTTTTTATTGCTCCTTTCTTCGAGGTTGGCTTTGGAATAGTGCCAGTTATCATTTCCCATTAGGGCAAATATTGCATCAAACTCATGATTAGGGATTTGAGGGCTTGGCAATATCATTTTCTAACATTTGTCTTTCATTTTCCAAGAGTCTTTTTCTCTCTCCTTGTACACACACATATGCACACATGTCTGTATATCTGTGGATATAAATATGTGTATATATATTTATAGAGAGAAAGAGAGCACCGCATGTGTCTCATTACACGGATAGGTTTACACGTATGCACATGTCTATTTGTACATAAAGTTTAAACCTCTTCGTTTAGACAAAGAAAAATGGAAGAGCTTTCACAGCAAGCACAGGGCCTCAGCCACACTGGGTACTCCTGTGATGATCTGGGCGGGGGTGTCTCAGCAGCACTGGGTACCCCTGTGATGAGCTGGGGCGGTCTCAGCCGCAGTGTGTACCCCTGTGTTGAGCAGAGGGGGGGGGTCTCAGTAGCACCGGGTACCCCTGTGATGAGCTGGGAGGGTTCTCAGCCACAACGGGTACCCCTGTGATGAGCTGGGGGGTCTCAGCAGCACTGGGTACGCCTGTGATGAGCTGGGGGGGTGTCAGCAGTACGGGGCACCACTGTGATGAGTTGGGGGGGGGTCTCAGCACCACCGGGTACCCCTGTGATAATCTGGGGGGGGGTCTCAGCAACACCAGGCACCCCTGTGATGAGCTGGGGTGGTCTCAGCCGCAGTGTGTACCCCTGTGTTGAGCAGAGGAGGGGGTCTCAGCAGCACCGGGAACACCTGTGATGAGCTGGGGGGGTCTCAGCCACACTGGGCATCCTTGTGATGAGCTGGGGGGGGTCTCAGCGACACCGGGTACTCCCTGTTATGAGCTGGGGGGGGTCTCAGCCACAGTGGGTACCCCTTTGATGAGCTGGGGGGGGGTCTCAGCCACACCAGGTACCCCCTGTGATGAGCTGGGGGGGGGTCTCAGCCACACCGGGTACCAAAAACCCTGTTCAAAGTGTTCTCCCCTTGGGGGCAAACTGCTCTGTAGCTTTTCAGGCAGCTCGCCTGCATGGTTCCTGCCGAACCCACTTCTGGCTGCACACAGTGCTCTGCGAACCGCTTCCCAAAGACGAACCGCTTCCAAACTGCACACACTCGCTGCCCGCACAGCAGAACACTGTTTCAGCACTGTTTTTCCCGGCTGGCTGTCTGCAGAGCAGAGATCTCCACCTCTCCCTGCTCAAATGCCCTGTAGGGACGACCCCCGGTGCTGCCCAGCGCTGAATAAACATACCAACTTAACAACCTTCCCGGTTGTGGAGTCTGATTTCCGCACGTCACGTGCCTCAGTGTGTCCCCCAGTGCCTCAATTTCCCCCCCCAGTTGATCAATTTCCCCCTCCCGTGCCTCAGTGTCCCCCATGCCTCATTTCCCCCCTAGTGCCTCAGTGTGTCCCCCATGCCTCAGTTCCCCCCCGTGCCTCAGTTCCCCCCCAGTGCCTCAAATTCCACCCCGTGCCTAAGTTCCTCCCCCGTGCCTCAGTGTCCCCCGTGCCTCAGTTCCCCCCAGTGCCTCAATTCCCCCCGTGACTCAGTTTCTCCCTCCTGTGCCTCAACCCCCCCGTGCCTCAATTCCCCCCCGTGCTGCAGTGTCCACCCTTCCTCAGTGTCCCTCGTGCCTCAGTTTCTCCCCCCATGCCTCAGTTTCCCCCCAGTGCTTCAATTCCCTGCCGTTGGTCAGTGTCCCCCATGCCTCAGTTTCCCCCCCAGTGCCTCAGTTCCCCCCCGTGCCTCAATTCCCCCCCGTGCCTCAGTGTCCCCCATGCCTCAGTGTCCCCCATGCCTCAGTTTCCCCCAGTGCCTCGGTTTCCCCCCCAGCGCCCCAATTTCCCTCCAGTGCCTCAGTGTCCCCCGTGCCTCAGTCCCCCCCCCCAGTGCCTCAGTTCCCCCCATGCCTCAATTCCCCCCCCCCCCCGTGTGATAGAGAGAACTAACACTTAAGGGCTAATAGCAGGAGGAAACTTGCTTAACGCAAAACATATATCTATAACCTTGTAGCCATTGCCTCGCTTAAGCCATATCTATAATTATAAGCTTGGCCATCGTGTAAGACGTTTAATCAGGAACTAGCAGAGGGGAGTTGCAAAGAAAAAAGAAGAGTCATGACCAACTTTGTTAAAGAAACTGGCTGGAACTGACCTTGTGGTTGTGGAGTCTGATAAGAGAGAGACTGAGCCTATGCAGGAATAAAGAGTCACTTGCGGTGATGAAGAAGAGTGGGTTTGCCTTCATCCTCTCGACCCTCAACGACCACCACCAGAAGAAACCGCGCATGCTCGGTGGGGAGGAGATCACGGAAATGGCTCATTTGCATACGGAGCGGGATAGATAGTTAATATGTATAGGCGTATTGAGAAACCTGATGAATATGTAACACTTTGCTGCATAAATATGATACAAGCTGCCGTGTTAGGCGCGCACGAATTTGGTGGGACGACCCCCCCGTGCTGCCCAGCGCTGAATAAACATACCTACTTTACAACCTTCTCGGTTGTGGAGTCTGAATTCCACACGGAGCACAGGGGGGAAATTGAGGCACTGAGGGGAGCACTGAGGCACGGGGAGGGAACTGAGGCACTTGGGGGGGAACTGAGGCACGTGGAGGGGTGAGGCACGGGGGGGGGGGGGGGGGGGGACTGAGGCATGGGGGAACGTGAGGCACTGGGGGTGGAAATTCAGGCACTGGAGGGGAACTGAGGCAGGGGGGAAACTGAGGCATTGGGGGGTAATTGAGGCACTGGGGGGGATTGAGGCACGGGGGAAACTGAGGTACGAAGGGGGAGTTGAGGCACGGGGGGGAACTGAGGCATTGGGGGGGAAATTGAGGCACTGGGGGGGACACTGAGGCACCGGGGGGGAATTGAGGCACGGGACAAAACTGAGACACTGGGGGGAAATTGAGGCACTTGGGGGGGAACTGAGGCATGAAGGACAACGAAGCACGGGGAGGGAAACTGAGGCACGGGGGGGGAATTGAGGCACTGGAGGTGGAAATTCAGGCACTGGGGGGGAACTGAGGCAGGGGGGAAACTGAGGCATTGGAGGGGTAATTGAGGCACTGGGGGGGAAATTGAATCACTGGGGGGGACACTGAGGCACCGGGGGGGAATTGAGGAACGGGACGAAACTGAGGCACTGGGAGGAAACTGAGGCACTTGGGGGGGAACTGAGGCATGAGGGACAACGAAGCATGGGGGGGGAAACTGAGGCACGGGCGGGGAATTGACGCACTTGGGGGGAAACTGGGCAGCTCGCCTACACGGTTCCTGATGAACCCACTTCTGGCTGGACACAGTGCTGTGCGAACCGCTTCCCAAAGACGAACCGCTTCCAAACTGCACACACTCGCTGCCCGCACAGCAGAACACTGTTTCAGCACTGTTTTTCCTGGCTGCCTATCTTCAGAGCAGAGATATTCACCTCTCCCTGCTCGAATTAGGCAGGATCCAAAAACCCTGTTCAAAGTGTGAAATGTGTTCACCTGATTCGTCTCAACATGGAACAATGCTAGGGCCGCATGGTGAAATGTGACCCTCTCTGTTCCTGCAGAAGCCACCTAAGGAACGTTCTAGTAAACCGTGTTTTTTTTTCTGTTAACCGCATCGTGATTAAGCATAGGGCACATGCGTGAAGTCTAGGGTCATCCTAAGGGCGAGCCGAGGTCTCTAGAGCGCATGCGTAAAATCTAGGGTCATCCTAAGGTCAAGCCCATGTCTATAGGGCACATGCATAAAACCTAGGGTCATCCTAAGGGTGAGCTGAGGAAGACTACTGACTTCATCCACCGACCACCAGATGGGGGTCAAGAAGACCCCAAAAGGTGAAGAGGGCATGCGCCAAAGAAGACACGCCCATCATTAGCAAAACTATGAATATGTATTAGTAGCTATGAATATGTATTGGTAGCTATGAATATGTATTGTAAACGGAATATAAACTGGAAACGGAGACTGTACGATGTGCATCTTGGTTGAGCGGAGGGTCCTGGCGCACCCAGCGCTGTTTGCTTGTCTTTATTCATTTAATAAATTGTAAATTTTTGATCATTTATCACAAAAGTGTTCTCCCCTTGGGGGCAAACTGCTCTGGAGCTTTCCAGGAAGCTCGCCTGCACGGTTCCTGCCAAACCCACTTCTGGCTGCACACAGTGCTCTGCGAACCGCTTCCCAAAGACGAACCGCTTCCAAACTGCACACACTCGCTGCCCGCAGAGCAGAACGCTGTTTCAGCACTGTTTTTCCCGGCTGCCGCTCTTCAGAGCAGAGATCTCCACCTCTCCCTGCTTGAATGAGGCAGGTGCCAAAAACCCTGTTCAAAGTTTTTTTCCCCTGTGCGCAAAGTGCTCTGGATCTTTTCAGGTTGCTTTTTTTCATTTTTGCAATGGCTGAGGCCAAAAATACTGAACGTCCAGCCAGTGCTCCCACACCAAATGGGCCAGCACGCAAAGCTGTCCCTTGTCCGCATTGTCCCCCTGCAGCTCTTTCATTGTAGCACAAAGCTTGGGGCTCAGGGCTTTTCTGCCCACTTCAGCCTCAAAAGCACCTTTTTTTTTGATTTTCACAGTGGCCGGGGCCTAAAATACCAAACATCCAGCAACTGAGGAAAAAGTTAGGGAACAGTTAAGTAAGCTGGATACCCACAAGTCCATGGGGCCTGATGGGATGCACCCGCGAGTGCTGAGGGAGCTATCAGAAGTCATTGCTGGGCCGCTCTCCATCATCTTTGAAAGGTCCTGGAGAACAGGGGAGGTGCCTGAGGACTGGAGGAAAGCCAACATCACTCCAGTCTTCAAGAAGGGCAAGAATGATGACCCAGGAAACTACAGGCTGGTTAGCCTCACCTCCATCCCTGGAAAGATGATGGAACAGCTTGTTCTGGGCATCATCTCCAAGCATCTGGAGGAAAAGGTTATCAGAAGTAGTCAACATGACTTCACCAAGGGGAAGTCATGTCTGACTAATCTGATAGCCTTCTACGATGGCGTGACTGGATGGGTGGATGAGGGGAGGGCAGTGGATGTTGTCTACCTTGACTTCAGCAAGGCTTTCGACACTGTCTCCCACATCATCCTCGCAGGCAAGCTTAGGAAGTGTGGGTTGGATGAATGGACAGTGGGGTGGATTGAACAGTGGCTGACAGATAGAGCTCAGAGGGTTGTGGTTAGTGGTGCAGAGTCCAGTTGGAGGCCAGTAACAAGTGGTGTCCCTCAGGGGTCAGTACTTGGTCCAGTCCTGGTATATTCATCAATGACCTGGATGCAGGGATAGAGTGCACCATCAGCAAGTTTGCTGATCATACAAAACTGGGAGGGGTGGCTGACACACCAGAAGGCTGTGCCGCCATACAGCATGACCTGGACAGGCTGGAGAGCTGGGCAGGAAAAAACCTGATGAAATCCAACAAGGGCAAGCGTAGGGTACTGCATCTGGGGAGGATAACCCCATGCATCAGTACAGGTTGGGGGCTGACCTCCTGGAGAGCAGCTGTGTGGAAAGGGACCCGGGAGTCCTGGTGGCCAACAGGGTGACCATGAGCCAGCAATGTGCCCTGGTGGCCAAGGCGGCCAATGGCATCCTGGGGTGTATCAAGAAGAGTGTGGCCAGCAGGTCGAGGGAGGTCATCCTCCCCCTCTACTCTGCCCTGGTGAGGCCGCATCTGGAGTACTGTGTCCAGTTCTGGGCTCCCCGGTTCAAGAAGGACAGGGAACTGCTGGAGAGGGTCCAGCAAAGGGCTACAAAGATGATGAGGGGATTGGAACTTCTTTCTTATGAGGAAAGGCCGAGTGTGCCAGTGGAGCCGCAGCAGGTCCAGCCGCTCCGACAGCTCCATGATGTCAATGCACCTTAGGGGAGAAGGTGGAGGTCAACACCGGCTGCCTGCGTCTCCCCCCGGGAATAGGACATCCAGGGACACGGCACCCGGGTCACCCAGGGACAGGTTCCTCAGGGATAGGACCCAAGGGGACACCACACCAAGGTCTCCTGGGGATGGGACAACTCAGTCCCCCAAGCATGGGACCCAAGGGCACATGATGCTGATGTCTCCTAGGGATGGGACCCCTGGGTCCCCTGGGGATGGGACTCAAGGGGACATGATACCAAGGTCTCCCCCAAGGATGGGATCCCTTGGGACACGACACCCAGGTCCCCCAGGGACAGGTTCCCCAAGGATGGGACCCAAGGGGACAACGCACCAAGGTCTCCTGGGGATGGGACAACTCAGTCCCCCAAGCATGGGACCCAAGGGCACATGATGCCTACGTCTCCTAGGGATGGGACTCCTGGGTCTCCTAGAGATGGGACTCAAGGGGATGTGACACCCAGGTCCCCCAGGGACAGGTCCCCCAAGGAGGGGACACAAGGGAACACCGCACCAAGGTCTCCTGGAGATGGAACGCATGGGTCTCCTGGGAATGGGACCCCCAGGGACGTGACACCCAGAGATGGGACCACAGGGGATGCAACACCTAGATCTCCTGGGGATGGGATGACTCCGTCCCCCAAGGATGGGACCCAAGGGGACACCACACCAAGGTCTCCCGGAGATGGAACCCCGGGTCTCCTGGGGATGGGACCCCTGAGTACAACGCACCAAGGTCTCCTAGGGATGGGACAACTCAGTCCCCCAAGCATGGGACCCAAGGGGACATGATGCCGAGGTCTCTTAGGGATGGGACGCCTGGGTCTCCTGGGGATGGGACCCAAGGGGACACCACAGCAAGGTCTCCTGGGGATGGGATCCCCAGGGACATGACACCCAGGTCACCCAGAGATGGGGTCCCTGACCTGTTCTCCTTGTGGATGTGGAGGGCCATCACGATGAGGGGCTCGTTGCACTCCACCATCCAGCCATGCCACTTGCTCAGGTGGGTGCTCTCCACGGCCAGGAACTTGTTGGGCATACGGCTCCAGGTGATGGGCGTCAGGTGCTGGATGACTGACCACGGCGGGCACTGCGGCTCCAGGTTCTTCCGCTCGCTGCTGAACATGGCGGCCGAGATGGGCATGATGTTCTGTGGGGACACGGGGGGGGGGGGGGGGGGGGGGGGGGGGGGGGTGGGGGGGGGGGGGGGGGGGGGGGGGGGGGGGGGCGTGAGACAGGGGGAACCCTGGTGTCCAGGATGCCTGCTGCCCCCCAAGAGACCCCCACCACCCCCAGAGGTCCAGGTTCTCCTTGGTCCACCCAATGGACCCCAAGAACCTTCCATAGACCCCCACAACCCCCAGGGGTCCAGGTTCTCCTTGGTCCACCCAATAGACCCCAAGACCCCCACCATCCCCAGGGGTCCAGGTTCTCCTTGGTGCATCCAATGGACCCCAAGAACCCTGCATAGACCCCCCCCACCCCCAGGGGTCCAGGTTCTCCTTAGTGCACCTGATGGACCCCAAGAATAATCTGTAGACCCCCACTACCCCCAGGGGTCCAGGTTCTCCTTGGTCCACCCAATGGACCTCAAGACCCCCACCACCCCTAGGGGTCCAGGTTCTCCTTAGTGCACCTGATGGACCCCAAGAATAATCTGTAGACCCCCACTACCCCCAGGGGTCCCGGTTCTCCTTGGTCCACCCAATGGACCTCAAGTCCCCCACCACCCCCAGGGGTCCAGGTTCTCCTTGGTCCATCCTATGGACCCCTCGACACCCACCCACCCCCAGGGGTCCAGCTTCCCCTTGGTCCACTCTGCAGACCCCACCTTCTCCCCATAGACCCTATAACCACCCCCTGGGGTGACCGGGGGGAAGGCAGGCGTCCGAGGTGGCCCTGCTCACCTTGAGCTTGCCCAACTCAAACTGGATGACGGTCTGGCTGGTGGGGAGGGCGAAGATGGCCGGGAAGAGCTTCGTGTTGGGTTCCACCTGCAGGGACGAAGCCGCTGAGACCAGGGATGGAGCTGCGGAGCCCTCGGAAATGGGGGGTCCCCCCCAAAGCCCTCATTGCGGGGGCGGGGGATGACAACCATGGGGGTGCAAGGAGGTGGGACCGCCCCACCTGGAAGAAGGTGTTGATCTCCTTGCCGCTGGCAGTGAAGGTCATGAGGCTGGTGGCCAGGTCCACCAGGCAGCCGATGACCAGGTCGGCGTGGCTGACCCATGCCTGCTGCGCAGTGCTGCCGAACTCCCCCCCTTCCCATGTAGCAGTTGCTGCACTTGATGCTGGGGGGGTGTGGAGGGATAAAGGGGGGCGGTTGGGGGGAACAACCTTCCCATCGTCCCCCCCAAGGGACCCCCAAATCCCACACCCCTTCCCCATCGCCCTCTCAAGACCCCCAAATCCCACAGCCCTTCCCCATCACCCCTCCCCAAGAGACCCCCAAATCCCACACCCCTTCCTCATTCCCCCCCGAAATCCCACACCCCTTTCCCATTGCCCCCCCAGGGACCCCAAATCCCATGCCCCTTCCCCATCACCCTCCCCAGGGACCCTCAAATCCCATAACTCTTCCCCATCACCCCCCCAAATCCCACAGCCCTTCCCCATCGCCCCCCCCCGAGACCCCCAAACCCACACCCTTCCCCATTGCACCCCCCAAATCCTGCACCCCTTCCCCACCACCCCCCTGGGTATCCCAGTTTGGGGACCCCAGTTTGGGTGCCCTTCCCTGCCCGTGTCCCCCCTGCAGCACCTGTCATGCACGTTGCCCTTGTCATGGCCCATGGTGACGGTGACGGTGCGGACGCGGGAGAGCTCGAAGTTGGGGTCGTGCTGGTGGAAGTCGGGGGTCACCCACCTCACCAGACGCTGGAGGGCTCCTGACCCACGAAGATCCGCACCGAGTAGTAGTACTCGGGGGGAGGCAGAGAGGTCACGGGGGGCGCGGGAGGGAAGGGGGACAGGGATGGGGGACAAGGTTGCAGGGATGGGGACAGGGATGAGGACAGGGATGCAGGGATGGGGACAGGAACACAAGGATGGGGACAGGGATGAGGGACAGGGATGCAGGGAGGGGGGACAGGGACCACAGGGATGGGCACCACAGGGATGGGGACCGCAGGGATGGGGACAGGGATGAGGGAAAGAATGGGGTCCACAGGGATGGGGACAGGGACCACAGGGATGAGGGACAGAATGGGGTCCACAGGGATGGGGACAGGGATGAGGGACAGAATGGGGTCCACAGGGATGGGGACAGAGACCACAGGGATGGGGACAGGGATGAGGGACAGAATGGGGTCCACAGGGATGAGGACAGGGACCACAGGGATGGGGGACAGGATTGGGGCCACATGGATGGGGACAGGGATGGGGACAGGGACACAGAGATGGGGACAGGGACCACAGGGATGGGGACAGGGATGGGGACAGGGACCACAGGGATGAGGACAGGGATGGGGGACAGGATACGGACCACAGGGATGGGGACAGGGACCACAGGGATGGGGGAGAGGGATGCAGGGATGGGGACAGGGATGAGGACAGGGATAGGGGACAGGATAAGGACCACAGGGATGGGGACAGGGACCACAGGGAGGGGGACAGGGATGAAGGGATGGGGACAGGGACCACGGGGATGGGGGAGAGGGATGCAGGGATGGGGACAGGGATGAGGACAGGGATGGGGGACAGGATAAGGACCACAGGGATGGGGACAGGGACCACAGGGAGGGGGACAGGGATGAAGGGATGGGGACAGGGATGGGGGACAGGGATGCAGGGATGGGGACAGGGACCACGGGGATGGGGACGGGGATGGGGACCACAGGAGTGGAGACAGGGATGGGGGACAGGGATGCAGGGATGAGGACAGGGATGGGGGACAGGGATGGGGACAGGATAGGGACCACAGAGGTGGGGACAGGGACCACAGGGATGGAGACAGGATGGGGACCACAGGGATGCAGTGATGGGGGACAGGGATCCTGGAATGGGGAATGGGATCGGGATGGGGGACAGGGATGCAGGGACAGGGGACAGTGACCACAGGGATGGGGGACAGGTACCACAGGATGGCCACGCAGGAGGAGACACCCCCCCGAGGAGCCCCTGGTGCCCAGTGAGGGGGGACGGGCGGGCGGGATAGGGTGGCCCCAAGGACCCACGCAGCTGTCCCCAGGGCATGGCCAGGTTGTCCCTAAGGCGTTGGCCAAGCTGTCCCCAAGATATGGCTGAGTTGTCCCTCAGGTGTTGGCCAAGCTGTCCCCAAGGCATGGTCAAGCTGTCCCCAAGGTTTTGGCCAAGCAGGGAGATGTGGAGATGCAAAAATGAAAAAAAGGTGGTTTTGAGGCTGAAGTGGTCAGGAAGGCCCTGAGCCCCAAGGTTTGTGGTGTGATGAAAGCGCTGCCGGGGACAGTGAGGACAAGACACAGCTTTGCTTGCTGGCCTCTTTGGTGTGGGAGCACTCACAGAATCACACAATCACAGAATGGTCAGGTTTGGAAGGGACCTCTGGAGATCATCTAAGTCCAACCCCCCTGCCACAGCAGGGACACCTACAGCAGTTGCACAGGACGGCGTCCAGGCGGGTTTTGAATGTCTCCAGTGTGGGAGACTCCACAACCTCTCTGGGCAGCCTGTTCCAGTGCTCTGCCACCCTCAGAGTAAAGAAGTTCCTCCTCATGTTCAGATGGAACTTCCTGTGCTCAAGTTTGTGCCCGTTACCCCTTGTCCTATCACTGGGCACAACTGAAAAAAGACTGTTCCCATCTACCTGGCACCCTCCTCTTAAATACTTATAAGTACTGATAAGATCCCCCCTCAGTCTTCTTTTCTCCAGACTAAAAAGACCCAAGTACCTGAGCCTTTCCTCATAAGGAAGATGTTCCAATCCCCTAATCATCTTTGTAGCCCTTTGCTGGACTCTCTCCAGCAGTTCCCTGTCCTTCTTGACCCGGGGAGCCCAGAACTGGACACAGTACTCCAGATGCCGTCTCACCAGGGCAGAGCAGATGGGGAGGATGACCTCCCTCGACCTGCTGGCCACACTCTGCTGGATGCACCCCAGGATGCCATTGGCCTTCTTGGCCATGTTGCGTTAAAGGGCGGAGCAGTTTGGCAGAAAACAAACCCCCTTGCGTTCTAACACTTCTCACCGAGGTGGGAGGCTAGGTGCGGCCAGGTTTAAATTCTGTGTGATGCCCAATCCACCACTAT
This sequence comes from Pluvialis apricaria, assembly GCA_017639485.1. Lineage (NCBI taxonomy): Eukaryota > Metazoa > Chordata > Aves > Charadriiformes > Charadriidae > Pluvialis > Pluvialis apricaria. The sequence goes on from CM030043.1 coordinate 19,941,428, forward strand.
CAGTCCAATCGCGTTTAATATATATATTAAACTATCACGATTCTGGATACACTAATAGTGGACTGCACCTTCAGTCCAGTCGTGCTCATGAACTACCACGGCCACTTTTGTGGTCACGTTCAATGAGAAACCAAAACGACCAGCTACTTAAGCAGCACAGTTTATTTTAGCAACAGTACATAAGTTCTTATGGATTGCCGGTGATAAATACACTGTCTGCAAAGCACGTGCAAATAAAAGTGTTGTTAGTTATACAAAACGCGTGACAAAATTATATACAGTACAGCCTGGCTATAAATACAGGAAAAAGACTCTCTAGAGAGAGTTCTAAGTTTCTTGAAGAAGCACTTGGTATAGTCTAAGCCTTACCCAAAGGCGTCCCTATTGGGGGGGGAAGAAAGGCTCAGCCCGTCAGCTGGTCCCAGAAGTCAAAGGCAGTTTTGATGGAGTCCTCCTTGACTTGTTCACGATGGTGTCTTCCCTAGTATTCCCCCTTTCTTGGGCTATTTTTATACTATTTTTTCCCTTCAAGGTGGAGTTTGAGTAACTTTAGTCATAAATACTTTTATTATGATTGGTGTAAAATTCTCTCGCTTCACGTTTCAAGGTATAGTTTACCAAAAATTCAGGGCGCAGACTCAAGGAGGAGTGGTCGCACCTTGAGGGTGGGTAACCTTTGGGATGGAGGTGTGTTTAGGTATTATAATGACATTATAATGAGCAAAGTTCACACAAAGGACAGCATTTTGTCAAAATTTGACAAACTGTTGGCTCAGGGTAGCAAGTGTGCAGCTTCTCAGTTCCATAGGACCATCTCGTTCCCATATCTGCTGTATTATCACAGGGCTTGGCCGTGGAATCTCCACCCCACTCCATCCCCGTGTTGCTCAGCGAGCGATATTGTGCAGGGAATCACCAATGTAGTGGATTCTTTGTATACCAGCTGCGGCTGTATTCTACCCTAGAAACCTTTTTGATTTTAAGCTTTTCCTTAATGTGTGAACAATGCAGTGTTTTGGTTATTTTAGTAATTATTCCACACCGCAATCCAGTACTGCAGCCCGCTAGCTGCGCATGCGCAGTAGAGCACACCCCCAGCCCACTTCTGCCCTCGGGAACAGGGCCCAGAGAGGCACCTGGCGCGGATTTAACCCCCAAGGGAAAAGGCCCGGCTTCCTGCTGGCAGAAGGACCATTCACCTCCCCGCTGCTCAGAGCTCCTCACTCATGACAGCCCAGCCTGTACCCGGCCGCTCTTCAGCCGTGCGGGGAGCGCAGTCCAGCCAACAGGTGCTCCGGCCAACACACACTCCGGCTAATTGCAGCTCCCACTCATTACCACTGCCAGGAGTCTTGCTAAAGTGTGCTCTGAACAGAGGACACCCCATCTCACTACAGCTCCTGCTTCCCAAGCTCTGGCTAATTGCAGCCCCAGCTCTCCACTGAAGCTCCAGCTGATTTCAACTTCCCCTGACAAGCTCCAGCCATTTGCAACAGCCTGGGCTGTTCATGAGGTCGTCAACCAATCACCATCCTGACTTGAGTGTTAGGGTTAAACACCATGGCTTGACAAGCTATAAATATCCATACGTTTATATGATTAATTACTTCAGAAATATGCTAGGCAATATTGAAAGAAGAGCTCGATTCAAAGAGAAGAGGGCGTGTCATGTCTGAAAAGCACCTTTCCCCCCAGAGACCCCCACAGACAAGGAGTTCAGCCTGCTGCATGCCAGCCTCCTGAACTTGGGGGGCCCATGGGTACAGACACCCACCTCCGGGGAGGGTCCACACACCCTGCCCACCCCCTGCTTTCCCCCACACCCCCCAGCTCCCTCCCGCCCCTCTCAGCCTCCCACCCCACACAAAACCAGCCAAACTGGAGTCTGCTCTTGGCCCCCAAACCAGCTCACTTACTGCTCGTTTCTGAGCCCAAAACCCCAGCTGATGGGTCTGTTCTCAAGCCCCCAAAACGCAGCACTCGACCCCTCCTCCTCAGCCCAAAGCCACACGACTCCACCTGTTTCTGCACCCCAAAACCTGCCCTGGCAGCCTGCTTTCAGCCCCCGGGGCAGAAAACCTGTTCTCCATTTTGGGCCCCAAACTGGCTCACCCTCTCTGCTTCCTCACCCCCTTGGCAGCCCCCCCCCAGCCCGCCACCCCCGGGGCCCATGGGCACTTTTGTAAAGTGCTGGGTGCCTGCAGACGGCACAAACCCACCGTGCTGTGGGGCACCGCCAACACGGCCGGGCCGCCGCTTCCCTATCACCCTTTCGGGCTTTGTTTCTCCAGCACCACCAGCCCCGCACCCCCAACCCCACAGCCCAAAGAGACCCCGCGGTCAGTACGAATACTAATTGTTGCCGTTCTGAACACATTCTTAGCACGACAGTAAACCCTCTCGCTGCTGTTGGGAAACGCCTCCTCCCTTCCTCACGGCGCTGCCGCAGGGACATCGCCCTGCCAGGCCGCCGCACGGGGCTGGGCCGTAACCAGAATCAACGCGACGGATCCCCCAACAGCTACAGCCCTCGCGCTGCTGCTGCTGCACACTGTGCTGGGTCGATAGAGCCGAAAGGGCAGGGTAAAACTCTGAAGAGTGCCATGAACAAGAAGGAACAAAGCTCACTCATTCACTTTACACTGAAAAGGTGCACGTATTTGTAATAAGTAATTTAGAAAAAGAATTTTGCCTCAGCTAAAATGGATGTGTGTTCCCTACAGCTTCAGCTAAGATGGGTGTGTGCGTGCTATACAGTCAATAGAAATGTGCTTGCTATGGCTTCAGCTAAGATAGGTATGCACTTGCTATGCATTTGGGGGAAGGGATACTGTTAGATTGGATATCAAAAGAAAACAACAGTTGAAAGTACGGGATGGTTGTAAAGACAAAGGGTGGTGTAGTTAGCCAAGATAACCACAGAAGTGTGAAGGATAAAGAAGCCACCAGAAGGACATGGTGAGAAAGACTTCAAGAACCACCAAGAAGCACAGCACCTGCGCCGCTAGAGGGGAGGGGGCATGTTTGGGGGTGGGTTGCATTCCAAGAACTCATGGACTATGCAGTTGGGGGTAGATTGTGTTCCGAAAACTCATTGATCATGCAAATTGTTTTCGAAGAAAAAACATGACTAGGCATAAGGAATATGAAATAAAAATCCACGTTTGTGACAGGGAAACTGAGCCACGGGAGGAGAAATCCCCTGTGTAGCTCCCAGCGCTGTAATACATATCCTTTGCTCCACCAAATTTGCCCCTGACTAAAATTCAATACAGTGAGCGTGTTTCTCACAATTTGGGGGCTCGTCCGGGATATCTGAAGCCTACGTTCGGAGCCTTGGATGGGTGAGCAGACCGGGACAGCGTGCCACTGCTGATTTCAACGATCCTCGGGTTCTCCCCGCTCACGGTGACGGACCAGCGGCAACAGCCCGGCAAAGGGGCTCGTGGACCAAAGAGGGGTCCCAGGGATAACCGCGGCAGCCGATAATACTTGTGCACAAGACCTGGGTAGAATCATAGAATCATAGAATCATAGAATAAGTGAGGTTGGAAGGGACCATTAAGATCATCAAGTCCAACCGTTAACCTACCCTGATTTAAAAACACCCACTTCTAAACCATGTCCCTAAGCACCTCATCTACCCTTTTCTCAAACACCTCCAGGGATGGTGAATCCACCACTTCTCTGGGCAGCCCATTCCAATGTTTAATAACCCTTTGAGTGAAAAAATGCTTCCTAATATCCAATCTAAACCTGCCCTGACATAACTTGAACCCGTTTCCTCTTGTCCTATCACTTGCCACGTGGGAGAAGAGGTCAGCCCCCATCTCTCTAAAACCTCCCTTCAGGTAGTTGTAGAGGGTGATAAGGTCACCCCTCAGCCTCCTCCTCCCCAGGCTAAACAACCCCAGCTCCCTCAGTCGTTCCTCATAAGGCTTGTCCTCCAGACCCCTCACCAGCCTGGTAGCCCTTCTCTGGACACGCTCCAGCACCTCAATGTCCTTCTTGTAGTGAGGGGCCCAAAACTGAACACAGTACTCGAGGTGAGGCCTCACCAGTGCCGAGTACAGGGGGATGATTACTTCCCTACTCCGGCTCACTACACTATTCCTGATGCAGGCCAGGATGGTGTTGGCCTTCTTGGCTGCCTGGGCACACTGCTGGCTCATACTCAGCCGGCTGTCCACCAACACCCCCAGATCCTTCTCTGCCAGGCAGCTTTCGAGCCACTCCGCCCCCAGTCTGTAGCACTGCATGGGGTTGTTGTGACCCAAATGCAGGACCCGACACTTGGCCTTGTTGAACCTCATACCATTGGCCTCAGCCCATCTGTCCAGCCTGTCCAGATCTCTCTGCAGAGCCAATCTACCCTCAAGCAGATCAACACGCCCCCCCAGTTTAGTGTCGTCTGCGAACTTACTGAGGGTGCACTCAATCCCCTCATCCAGATCATTAATAAAGATATTAAAGAGAACCGGTCCCAGCACCGATCCCTGGGGGTAAGAAAATTGACTGTTAAGTATTACTCGGGCAGCTGGGTGACGGGGGATTGAGAGTGGTGTGAATGAGACGTGGACAAGATCTGCAAAGCGAGTGTGGAGTCTTTTTAACCGCTGTTCCGTATCTCCGCGAGGAGACCAGCTGGTGAAGAGACGAAGCGAAAGGCTGGAGTTGAGAGATCCCCCGGGGAAAAAACGGGACAAGGAAAAAGTAAAGAGCAATTTAAGGGAAAAACTGATCAGGGAATTCCAGAAATACCTCCGGACAGTCCATTAGGGAGGATGTTGTTACAATGGGGGCAGGAAGGAGAGTTCTGCACCCAGGGTAAGGATAAAGCAAAGATGATCAATTACTGTATGTTTAAATGGACCAAAGAGCCCATAAGGCCAGGCAAGTTATATTGGCCAAAGTATGGATCTATGGAGGGATGGCTGTGTCAAACACTAAATGTACACATTAACTCTAAAGAGCCGTTTGATCAAGAAGAGCAAATAGGCAGCATGTTGGAAAGGAGATGTAGGGGTTTTTAAATCGGAGACACAAAAGGAGAAGGAGGAGGACCAGAGATCAGTCTGGGATCCTCTTGAATACTTACCTCCCCCATATAATCCCGACCTTCCAGAAGGCGCGAGAGCGCCTCAAGCCCCTGTTAGAAGGGAAAGCCAGAGGAGACGGAGGCAGGAAGTGGGGAGGTCCATAGTGGAAGAAAATGAGGAAATAACGGAACCAATCGGGCTGCATCCATTACGGGAGGTCCCGATGCCAGGAGTTCAAAATGGGGTGGGATTTGTGAATATGCCCCTAACCAGTACAGAAGTCAGGAACTTTAAAAAAGAAATGAAGAAATTGTTGGAAGATCCCCTAGGTTTGTCAGAACAATTAGACCAATTTTTAGGCCCAAATGTATACACTTGGGAAGAAATGCAATCCATCCTGGGAACTTTGTTGTCCCCTGAGGAAAGAGAAATGATTCGTGTAGCAGGGATGAGAATATGGGAAAGGGAAAACATTCATGGGGTGGTGGGGGACCAAAAGTTACCCCTACAAAGATCTGATTGGAATCAAAATGACCCCGCAGGGAGAAGAAACATGTCTGATTATCAGACATTAATTATAAGGGGAATTAAAGAGGCAGCCCTGAGGGGGTCAAATGTGAGCAAAGCCTTTGATGATAAACAAGGGAAAGAGGAATCTCCGACGGAATGGTTGGAAAAGCTCCGAAGAAATATTCAGCAGTTTTCTGGAATAGACTCAGAGACTGTGGCTGGCCAGGAATTATTAAAAGTAAATTTTGTCACCCATGCCTGGCCAGATGTAAGGAAGAAACTAGAAAAGATAGAAGACTGGCACGAGAGAGGAATCAATGAGTTGTTACGAGAAGCACAAAAAGTATATGTGAGGCACGATGAGGAGAAGCAGAGGATAAAGCGAAGCTAATGGTAGCGACTGTAAAAGAAATAACAAAGACTAAAGATAAGGCGCCCCAGAATCTAAGGCCAGGAACGAGACCATACAAGATACACAGAGCCCATCTGCCACCGCTCAAAAAGCCCATATGGATGAAACCAGAAGGCCCGGGCGGCGGAAAGTGTTACTGTTGTGGGCAAGAAGGACATTTTAAGAGAGAGTGTCCCAGGCGAGAGAGAGATCAACGAGTGTTTGAAATATGTCAACAAGAAGAATACGCTACTGATTAGGGATGTCAGGGACTCCACCTCCTGGGGGAAGAAAGAAACGGTGAGCCCTTGATAAATGTAAAATTAGTCCCCCAGGAGGAAATTTATACCTTTTTAGTAGACTCAGGAGCCGAGAAGTCGAGTATTATGAAATTGCCTTATGGATGTGAAGTTAGTAAGAGACAAACCACTGTGGCAGGGACAAAGAGAGAAAGTTTTAAAGTACCAATAGTAGAACAAGTAGAAATACGAGACGATGAAAGGACAATAAGAACAGATGTTTTGTTAGTACCGGAAGCAGGAGTACACTTGCTTGGTAGAGATTTACAAGTCAAATTAGGGATAGGTACTGCCCCAGAAAATGGAAAGATTGTAGTCAAAACCTTTGAATTAACCCAGGAGGATGAAAAGCGAATTATGCCTCGTGTGGGTTAAAGAAGGAAATAGAGGGAGCCTAAAGATACCCCCTGTGAAAACAGAAGTTAAAGAGGACCGGCCAATGAGGATAAAACAATATCCCATATCTTATGAGGGGAGGAAAGGTCTAAAACCAGTAATTGATTCATTGTTGAAGGACGGATTGTTGGAACCATGTATGTCACCTTACAATAGTCCAATTCTACTCGTCCAGAAGGCTGATGAGACATATAGATTAGTTCAAGACCTACGAGAAGTCAATAAAGGAGTACAGACTCAGCACCCTGTCGTTTCAAACCCATATACCCTCCTGAGTAAAATATCGCATAATCATAAATGGTTTAGTGTAACAGACCTTAAAGATGCCTTTTGGGCCTGTCCACTAGCAGAGGAGAGTAGAAACTTATTTGCCTTTGAATGGGAAGATCCAGACACTGGAAGGAAGCAGCAACTCCGCTGGACCTCCCTGCCTCAAGGATTCACAGAATCCCCAAATCTATTTGGACAGACGCTAGAGAAAATTTTAGGGGAGTTCCAGGCAGAACCCGGAGTAAGAATCTTGCAATATGTGGATGATCTATTGGTATCGGGGGAAAGAGAGCAGAAAGTCAGGGAGACATCGATACGTTTGCTGAATTTTTTAGGAGAACAAGGATTCAGAGTCTCAAGGACAAAACTGCAGTTTGTACAAAAGGAAGTAAGGTATTTAGGGCATCTGATTAGCGAAGGAAAAAGAAAAATCAATCCAGAACGAATTTCTGGGATTACAGCATTGAGTGTCCCAAGAACGAAGAGAGAAATAAGGAAGATTTTAGGGTTACTAGGGTACTGTAAACTATGGGTTGAGGGATACACTCAATCAGTAAAATTTCCGTATGACAAACCAGTAAAAGAAGGTCCAATACAGTGGACAGAAGATGAACAAGAGTGATTCAAAGAATTAAAGCAGAAGCTAATAAAAGCCCCGGTTTTAGCCCTCCCTTCCCTAGAAAAAACATTTCACCTTTTTGTAAACACGGAAGAAGGGATAGCGCATGGAGTCCTAACACAGGAATGGGGCGGAGAAAGGAAACCGGTTGCATACTGTCCTGGTTTGAGGTAAAACAGGACCAATTTTGTTCAGTAACTTCGCTTCTTAGCTGGGCCTCTTTTAACTACTGAAATTAACAGCATATTGTGCAGACAATGTTCACTCTCTCAGAGTGATAAGACCGATGTTTATAGCTGATGTCCAGGCATGGTATGCAGAGAGGCTCTTGCTTATACTTATTGATATAACACCCAAGGCCAACCAACTTTGTTATTTGCCATGTTGGAGAGTCGGCAGCGGAAAAGCGTAGTGGGGTCCCACCTGCAGGGAGGAGCGGACAGGACAGGTGATCCAAAACTGACCAACAGCGTATTCCATCCCATCTGCCTCATACTCAGTATAAAAGCTGACGGAGCAAAGGGTCAGGCCTTCTTTTCCCTTCAATGGCTGACGTCTGAGGAGGACTCTGTCTGTTCGTCTGCCTTTGGACCCGATCCTGAATCCAGATCCGGAATCCAGTTCCCGTCCGTCACTGAGTCCAGCCTGGGACTGCCCCAGTGCCAGCTGGTGTCATGACTGTCATCCTGGGAGCTTGATACGGTTTTGTATATTTTTCATTATTTCCTTTTATTTTATTATTAATATTTCATTAAAGTAGTTTAGATCCTTCTAAATTCGTAAGTCTCTTTTTCCTCCTCTACCTCTCTCTTTGAAGAGGGGTAGAGGGGAGCATCTGTCCGTCCCATCTGGGGTCCCCTATGTCCCCAGTGGCCGATTGGCCTAAACCATCACAGATTAATTGGTGCTCAATGTGGGGCACGAGCAGTGCTTGACCAGAGCTGTGATAAATTGCCTGAATAGTTTGAATTCCATCTTGTTCTGAGATTAGAGCAGACACCTTACAGCATGTTGTTCTTAAACGAAATGTTGTATCGTGCCTTTAAAGAGCTTTGTTTGCACTTGATTCAGTCAATTCTGTTTAACCTGCCAAATGCATTGCAAAGTTTATTTACTCTTAGTGTGTTTTTAGGAAGGTTTAGATGTGCTGTTTTGGTGTGGTTCGCAATTCAGGTCTATAACATGATTAGTTGGGTAACGGCTCTACCTGTATATCTCGGGCATCGTGTGATGGATTCTGTTACTAATTACACTTTTGGTTCTAACTTGGGAAAGTTTACTTCGCCCTTGAATAGTTATATTAATGTGACACCACCAGAGCCAGGGCTTGGAAACCTTCTGGGCTGTGATGATAAGGATTGTTACCTCCTTAAGATTGTGGTTTTGTTGTCGGTTTACCTGCATGTGTTGCAGAGGTGTTTTTTTGTGAAATACCGGTGCAGGGGTGGCTATAAGGTAACGTGCACTGCCGCCACTCAGATCGCAGCAGCCGCTCTGCGACATGCAGCGGCGCGAGCCACGGACCTGCCCGACCCGGCACAGGCACCGCCGCCGGCCGCAGCGGCACCAGCACCGCCAGCCGCCCCCTCCACTGCAACAACACCAGCACCTCCGCCGCCTGTCCCGGCACAAGCTACTCCAGCCATGACAGCAATTACCGCTGCCACTAAAACTCCATCAGAACCAGTACCAGTTGTCCCAGTGACCAGGCAGCAGAAAAAGCGATCATCTCGTTTCCCTGTTCCTTACGACAAGGACCGGCTCAAGCCGGATGGCTTGGGAGAGGGCCCTTCTAGAGTAGACCCAGGAGAAGGTCCTTCTAGAGTAGATCCAGGAGAGAATCCTTCTTGGGCAGCCTCATCACAGGAAGATTAAGATGTAGAGGTAATTGTTAAATCCTTCTCTATGAAGGATTTGAGAGATATTAGGAAGGACTTTAGTCGTCATGAAGGTGAAACACTCATCTCCTGGTTGCTATGATGCTGGGATAGTGGGGCTGATACTATAGACGTAGATGGCAGAGAAGCTAAGCAGTTGGGAAACCTGGCCAAGGATGGAGGTATCGATGAAGGGATTGGGAGAAAGACACGCACTCTCAGTCTCTGGAGGTGACTGGTGCCAGCGATAAAGCGCAGGTATCCCTTTAAGGATGATATCGAATGCCGTCCAAGTAAATGGACCAACATGGAAAAAGGTATTAAGTACCTGAGAGAATTGGCTGTGCGAGAGGTGATTTATAGTGATAGGCAAGTGACTGTAGATCCTGATAAGATGCCATGCAAACGATCTATGCTAAAAAAGTTTGTACAAAGTGCACCACCAATATATTCCCACACATTGTCAACAATGGTCTGGGGAGCATCCGATATCGACACACCAACTGTAAGTGAAGTGGTTAACAAGGTACGACAGTATGAAGACAGTCTCTCTCGTCCTTTCTCTGTGGCAGCTGTGGAAAAACTGACTGTGATCACTGAGAAAATGACTGAGACAATGGAACAAATGAACAAGAAAATAGTTGAGCACACCGATAAACTGCTTGATACATTATCCAAGGTAGAGGAAAAATCCCATTCTTCCCCTGCAAAGATCCATGTTGCAGCTACTAAGAAAACACGCCCTCCTACTCAAGAGAAAAAACACTCTCCGACTCAAGACCAATCGAACCTGTTCCGAGATTTCCTGTGTCTGTGCCTCTGCAACTATGGAGAGGATATGAGGAAGTGGGATGGAGAACCTATCTCAGCCCTACAGGCACGGGCGCTTGAGTTGCAAAGTAAAGCAGATAGAAGAAAGAATTCTTACAGGGGGAAGGCTGCTCCGACCTACAGTAGGCGATCCTACGGTCCAGGTAGGAATAGGTACTATGGTCGACGTCAGAGGTGCCCTGCCTCCAGCCAGGAGGAGGAGAGGGACAACCGAGTTTATTGGACTGTGTGGATTCGATGGCCTGGCACGTTAGAGCCACAAAAGTATAAAGCCCTGGTGGACACTGGTGCCCAGTGTACCCTATAGCCATCGAATCATAAAGGGGCAGAAACTGTCACTATTTCTGGAGTGACGGGTAGATCTCAAGAACTGACTGTATTAGAGGCCGAAGTGAGCCTAACTGGGAATAAATGGGAGAAACACCCCATTGTTACTGGTCCAGATGCTCCGTACATCCTTGGCATAGACTATCTCAAGAGAGGGTATTTTAAAGACCCAAAAGGGTATCGGTGGGCTTTTGGTATTGCAGCTGTAGAGACTGAGGATGTTACACAGCTGTCTGCCTTGCCTGGTCTTTCAGATGATCCTTCTGTTTGTGGGACTGCTGAGGGTTAAAGATCAGCAGGTGCCAATTGCTACTGCCACAGTGCATCGACGACAGTATCGCACCAACCGAGACTCCTTCATTCCCATCCATAACCTGATTCGACGGCTAGAGAGCCAAGGAGTGATCAGAAAGACTCGCTCACCCTTTAACAGCCCTATATGGCCAGTGCGAAAGTCTGATGGGGACTGGAGACTGACAGTAGACTACCGTGGCCTGAATGAAGTCACACCACCACTGAGTGCTGCTGTGCCAGACATGCTAGAACTTCAGTATGAGCTGGAGTCAAAGGCAGCCAAATGGTATGCTACAATTGACATTGCTAATGCTTTTTTCTCTATTCCTTTGGCAGCAGAGTGCAGGCCACAGTTTGCTTTCACCTGGAGGGGTGTCCAGTACACCTGGACTTGACTGCCCCAGGGGTGGAAACACAGCCCTACTGTTTGCCATGGACTGATCCAGACCGCACTGGAGAAGGGTGGAGCTCCAGAACACCTACAATACATCGATGACATCATTGTGTGGGGTAACACAGCAGAAGAAGTTTTCAAGAAAGGTAGGAAAATCATTAAGATTCTTCTGAAAGCAGGTTTTGCTATAAAAAGAGGTAAGGTCAAGGGACCTGCACAAGAGATCCAGTTCTTGGGAATTAAGTGGCAAGATGGGCGTCACCAAATCCCAATGGACATGATTAACAAAATAACATCTATGTCCCCACCTACTAACAAAAAAGAAACACAAGCCTTTTTAGGTGTTGTGGGTTTCTGGAGAATGCATATTCCAGGTTATAGCCAGATTGTGAAACCTCTCTATGAAGTGACTCGAAAGAAAAATGAGTTTATGTGGGGCCCTGAGCAAGGACAAGCCTTTGAGCAAATTAAACAAGAGATTGTGCATGCAGTAGCCCTTGGACCAGTCCGAACTGGACGAGACATTGAAAATGTGCTCTACACCGCAGCTGGGGACAATGGGCCTACCTGGAGCCTTTGGCAGAAAGCACCAGGGGAGACTCGAGGTCGACCCCTAGGATTCTGGAGTCGAGGGTATAAAGGCTCCGAGGCCAACTATACTCCATCTGAAAAAGAAATCTTGGCAGCATATGAAGGAGTTAGAGCTGCTTCAGAAGTAATTGGTACTGAGGCACAGCTCCTCCTGGCGCCCCGATTACCAGTACTGGGCTGGATGTTCAAGGGTAAAGTTCCTTCTACTCATCATGCCACCGATGCTACCTGGAGTAAGTGGGTTGCCTTAATCACACAGCGAGCTCAAATAGGAAACCCAAACCATCCAGGAATTGTAGAAGTGATCACAAATTGGCCTGAAGGCAAAGACTTTGGGATGCCACCAGAGGAGGTGGTGACACATGCTGAGGAAGCTCCACCATATAATGAACTCTCAGATAATGAGAAACAGCATGCTCTGTTTACGGATGGATCTTGACATACTGTAAGGAAAGCATCGAAGTGGAAAGCTGCCTGTGTGGAGTCCTACACGACGAGTTGCAGAAGCTGCTGAAGGAGAAGGTGAATCGAGTCAATTTGCAGAGGTAAAAGCCATCCAGCTGGCGTTAGATGTTGCTGAACGAGAAAAGTGGCCAATACTCTATCTCTATACTGACTCAGGGATGGTGGCAAATGCTCTGTGGGGGTGGTTAAAGCAGTGGAAGCAGAGCAACTGGCAGCACAGAGGTAAACCCATCTGGGCTGCTGAATTGTGGCAAGACATTGCTGCCCGGCTAGGGAACCTAGTCGTAAAGGTACGTCATGTAGATGCCCACGTACCCATGAGTCGGGCCACCGAGGAACAACGAAACAATCAGCAAGTGGATCAGGCTGCTAAAATTTTCCAGACAGACTTGGACTGGGAACATAAAGGTGAACTATTCTTAGCTCGGTGGGCCCACGACACTTCAGGTCATCAAGGAAGGGATACAACCTATAAATGGGCCCATGAACGAGGGTTGGATTTAACCATGGACACTATTGCACAGGTTATCCACGAATGTGAAACATGCGCCGAAATCAAGCAAGCTAAAAGGTTAAAACCTTTGTGGTATGGAGGACGATGGCTGAAATATAAGTATGGGGAGGCTTGGCAAATTGACTACATCACACGCCCTCAAACTCGCCCAGGGTAAGCGCCATGTGCTTACAATGGTGGAAGCAAGCACCGGATGGTTGGAAACCTATGCCGTACCCCATGCCACTGCCCGGAATACCATCCTGGGCCTTGAAAAGCAAGTCTTGTGGCGACATGGCACTCCAGAAAGAATTGAGTCAGACAATGGGACTCATTTTAAAAACAATCTCATAAGTAATTGGGCCAAAGAACATGGCATTGAATGGATATATCATATCCCCTATCATGCACCAGCTTCTGGGAAGATTGAGCGATATAATGGACTGTTAAAAACCACCCTAAAAGCAATAGGGGGTGGAACCTTTAAAAATTGGGACAAGCATTTAGAGCAAGCTACCTGGTTAGTTAACACCAGGGGATCCATCAATCGAGCTGGTCCTGCTCAATCAGACCTTTTACATACTGTAGAAGGGGACAAAGTCCCTGTGGTGCATGAAAAGAATATGTTAGGGAAAACTATTTGGGTTTTTCCTCCTTCAGGCAAAAGCAAACCCCTTCGTGGGACTGTTTTTGCTCAAGGACCTGGATGTACTTGGTGGGTGATGCTGAAGGATGGAGAAGTTCAATGATTAGGGGATTGGAACATCTTTCTTATGAGGAAAGGCTTAGGGACTTGGGTCTTTTTAGTCTAGAAAAAAGAAGACTCGGGGGATCTTATCAATGCTTATAAATACTTAAGGGGAGGGTGCCAGGTAGATGGGAACAGTCTTTTCAGTGGTGCCCAGTGATAGGACAAGAGGTAATGGGCATAAACTTGAACATAGGAAGTTCCGTCTTAACACGAGGAGGAACTTCTTTACTTTGAGGGTGGCAGAGCACTGGAACAGGCTGCCCAGAGAGGTTGTGGAGTCTCCCACACTGGAGACACTCAAAACCCGCCTGGACGCCGTCCTGTGCAACTGCTGTAGGTGTCCCTGCTGTGGCAGGGGGGTTGGACTTAGATGATCGCTAGAGGTCCCTTCCAACCCTGACCATTCTGTGATTCGTGTTCAGCTACTTCATAGAAAAACTACAGGAGGAGAGTCAGCACACCCTTCATGTTAACTTCAAAGTCCACACGACAAGGACCTTAGGAAAAACACAGACGTGCATCAAACATGTACCTCGTCTTCGCAGACCAACCAGGGTCCTTTCCATTCCGTACCGTACCATCACGGCAGAAGAAAGGGCCACCACGGAGAAATGGTGGCAGTCGACAATCTGTCGAGAGAGGAAAAAATCCTTTAGCGTAAAGCTGGGTAGAAATCTCAAGCCGCCTTCTTTCCCCGAAGGTTTGCCAAGACGACAGCTGAGCAGAGGAAAAAGTACTCGGCTTCATCTTCGGGACGGCTCTTGGTGCAGGCCACTAGAGCTCTTGCCTTTTTCAGACAACCCTGCCTCGTGTTGACTCACCGGCAGCTTTAGTCGCACTAGAGCCACCTTGCTGACTGCACGCAGGTGGCAGACACAGACAGGTATATTTCCTCAAGCCTACACACAGCCAAGTGAAATTTGGCTTGAACACTGACCGTGTACTTCAGCGACTCCCTGAGTCTACACCTCAATCCGCCAAACGACTAGTCCTTTTCTGGAAGGACAAGCTTTTCTGACTTAAAAACCCAAGATTGAAAGCTTCATGGAACAGAATGTGGGTTGAGCCACAGGACAATGTGCCATCAACACTGGAAGGAAAAAAAAAAAAACGGAAAAAAAATCAAGCGAAACATCAGTTCCCATCGTGTTGCATTCATTACATTTCCACTGGCACCTAGGTGCTCAAAAATTAACCGTACTCAAACCACAGACTCATAGCCATTCAGTTACACAGGGAAAAATAGAAGGCTACATCCAACTTGCCCATAAAATTAGCATGAACAAACAGAAAAGAAACACTGGACCCTAAAGAAGGTACCAGGCAGCTCTCAATTTATCCCAGAGGAAAGCCGGCTCTTTTACCTGAAAGGAAGACATTCCTAACTACCCGGGCAGCAATTCGGGAAGGAGGCGCGCTCTGTTCACTGCAATCCTGCATCAGCTTTTCCACGCTGGCGGCAAATTTGCCTTTTCTGCTGGTTTGACGCAGAGTACCTGGAACGACCCTGAACTCGCAAACGTTTCTCTCCGCTCCCCCAGCCCCACGCGTGCCATTACCTCAGCAGCCGGCGGAATCAACCCTGCAGGATTTTCTGCCCGGGGCGCACAAGGGGATGCTGCGAAAAGAGGAGGCGAGAAATTACTCTATTTGTCACAGCCAGCCCACAGGGACAAGCCGGGGCACCCCCAGCCCACCTCTGCCCTCGGGATCGGGGCCCAGAGAGGTGCCTTGCGTGGACTTCACCCCCCCCAGGGAAGAGGCCGGGCTCCCCGCCAGCAGCAGGACAACTCGCCTCCCCGCTGCTCGGAGCTCCTCGCTCGGGACAGCCCGGCCTGCGCCTGGCCGCAGGTACAATAATTTGTACCAATGTATGATTTCTTTCTATACAGTATTTTAGTAATTTCTGAAGTCCTTCGTGCTTGCAACTCTATTTTATCCTACTTCATGTGTTAGAAAATGTCTAGTTAAGGCTGTCATAAAGACTATATTGCTGGGAAGCTTGGTTACAAATTGTCAGATGTTGGAGCTATTCAGACACTGTTGCCACTGTTGATGTATCGAGGTATATTCTAATATTAAAAAAAAAGCCCTTTATTACATTTTCCCTCATAATACACTGCTCCCTAGTGAATAGTAGTACACTAACTCATTTGAGCATGGGATTCTTCTGAAATCTCAGGTGCTGTGATTTTTCCCGAAGGACAGTTTGATATTTCTGTCTGACATTTCTTCGAAAAAAATAGAAGGTGCAGCAACACTAATTTTGAAAAGTAAAATTAGTGGAACACTATTATTTTATACTTATTTCTCTTTTATTTTTAAACGTAACCATATTTTTATTGGATGTAATTAAAAGTGTTTCAAACCAGATACAAGATGTTTTTTGCTATCAGATTAGTGTCTTTCTGACAAAGACCACTGGCATGCCCAGAATGACTTGTACCTGGCAGCTGGTAAAACAGCCTTCAGACAGCCCTTTGTCCCTCATTGAGAAAATGCTTCCTCCTTCCCAAGACCAAGGATTCCTAAACCCTTTGTAGCGTGCTGGCAGTCTGGGATGCTAGTCTTTTCTACTGGCCTTGCTCTATGTGGTCTTTTTATCATGATAGGAAGATGAAATTGACCAACTGTGAGAAACACGCTCATTGTATTGAATTTTAGTCAGGGGCAAATTCGGTGGAGCAAAGAATATTTATTACAGCGCTGGGAGTTACACAGGGGATTTCTCCTCCTGTGGCTCAATTTTTCCTTTACAAGTGCTTGTTTTTATTTCGTATTCCTTACACCTATTCATGTCTCTTCTTCGAAAATAATTTGCATAATCATTGAGTTTTCGGAACACAACCCACCCCCAATTACATAATCAATGAGTTCTTGGAATGCAACCCACACCCAAACATGCCCCCTCCCTTCTAGCTGCGTAGGCGCTATGCTTCCTCAGGGGTCTTCCTGGTGGTCGTTGAAGTCTTTATCACCATGTCCTTTTTGTGGCTTCTTTACAGAATCACAGAATAGTCAGGGTTGGAAGGGACCTCTGGAGATCATCTAGTCCAACCCCCCTGCCACAGCAGGATCACCTACAGCAGGTTGCACAGGACGGCGTACAGGCGGGGTTTGAGTGTCTCCAGTGTGGGAGACTCCACAACCTCTCTGGGCAGCCTGTTCCAGTGCTCTGCCACCCTCAAAGTAAAGAAGTTCCTCCTCATGTTAAGATGGAACTTCCTATGTTCAAGTTTATGCCCATTACCTCTTGTCCTATCACTGGGCACCACTGAAAAAAGACTCTTCTCATCTACCTGGCACCCTCCCCTTAAGTATTTATAAGTATTGATAAGATCCCCCCTCAGTCTTCTTTTTTCTAGACTAAAAAGACCCAAGTCCCTGAGCCTTTCCTCATAAGAAAGATGTTCCAATCCCCTAATCATCTTTGTAGCCCTTTGCTGGACCCTCTCCAGCAGTTCCCTGTCCTTCTTGAACCGAGGAGCCCTGAACCGGACACAATACTCCAGATGTGGCCTCACCAGGGCAGAGTAGAGGGGGAGGATGACCTCCCTCGACCTGCTGGCCACACTCTTCTTGATACACCCCAGGATGCCATTGGCCGCCTTGGCCACCAGGGCACATTGCTGGCTCATGGTCATCCTGTTGTCCACCAGGACTCCCAGGTCCCTTTCCACACAGCTGCTCTCCAGGAGGTCAGCCCCCAACCTGTACTGATGCATGGAGTTATTCCTCCCCAGATGCAGTACCCTACACTTGCCCTTGTTGAATTTCATAACTTTTTTCTCTGCCCAATTCTCCAGCCTGTCCAGGTCACGCTGTATGGTGGCACAACCTTCTGGTGGGATCGGACCCGGAGTAACGACGCGGTCTCAATGTGAGTATGATCGTTCTCCTTTATTGAGTATTTTAGCAGAGTATATATAGGCTCGCAGCAAAAGCATGCATAGTCAACAACGCTATGATTGGTCCAGCTCCCTTGTTCAGCACAACGCCCCTTAACCCGACTGGCTAAGGCCCTCTGTCCACGCGCCTCTGTTTCACTCTTCTCCCGGGTTTGGTGATGTCGCTTTTCTTGTTTACTTAGATCTTTTCTTCCTCATTCTGGGTGCTTAGTTCAAACCCTGGGTTGCTCAACGGAACCAAACCATGCCCTTTTTCATTTAGGAATATCTCCACACTGCTACACTACCAACTTGGTCAGGGAATCATGGTAACCACCCATCAGAAGACCATGGCCCCAAAGAACCGTGCACGCACCAGCTCTGATGCTGCTTCGCAGACAGAGCTGTCATGTGAGCATGTTGCCACCCAGGCACCGGGCTGCAGGGTGTGCCCTACTCTCACACCAGTGTCAGAAGGTAATGGTAAGCATGCCTGTGGCAGGTGTGCCTGGGTTGAGGAGCTCCTACGCTTAGTGATGGAACTCAAGGAGGAGGTAAGTAGGTTGAGGGACATCAGGGAATGCGAGAGGGAGATTGATGTGTGGAGTCTCACCCTGTCAACCATTACAGATACCCAACAGGCAGATAGAGCCACTGCTACAAAGAACTCCCACTCCTCTCCCCGACCGGCTGAACAGGGTAGCTTAGAGGAAAGGGGACAATGGCAAGATGTTCCTGCATCGACGCAACAGGTGCCACAGGCACATCAGCCTGCCAACTATTATACCTTCTGAGGTCCCATTGCAGAACAGATACAGTGCTCTGCATGAGGAACCGAGCAACAGTGAGGATGATAATCCTCCCAGTATGGAGGCGTCATCGAGGCCTCATCGGACCACCCCCCGACTTAAAACTGCCTCAGCAAAAAACAAAAGACGGGTCATTGTAATAGGTGACTCAGTTCTAAAGGGCACGGAAGGTCTGATTTGTAGACCAGACCCGCTATATAGGGAGGTTTGCTGCCTCCCTGAGGCCCGGGTTGATGATGTTAAGAGGAAGCTTCCTTCCCTGGTACGACAATCCGACTATTACCCCTTTCTAGTTTTTCAGGTAGGAAGTGACGACGTAGTGAGAAGAACGCTGAGGGCAATGAAGAAAGACTTCAGGGCCTTGGGATGACTAGTCAAGGGATCGGGAGCACAAGTCTTGTTCTCCTCTATCCCTCCAGTTGCAGGGAATGATGAGGGGGTAAACAGGAAAAGCCAGCAGGTCAAATACTCTCTCTGAACCTGGTGCTACCAGCAAGGTTTTGGGTTCTTTGATCATGGCCTGATTTACAGAACACGAGGCCTGCTGGTAGCAGATGGGAAAAGCCTATCTCGCAGGGGGAAGAGGGTTCTAGGACTAGAGTTAGCAGGGCTTATCGAGAAAGCTTTAAACTAGATTGGAAGGGGGATGGGGATGTAACTGGGCTCATCAGAGAGGCACCTGAGTGTAGTAGCTCAGCACTTGTGGGGCAGAGTGCTAGTATTTTTGAGAATCGGAAGGCCCACCACCTCTCTAGGGCTACACACTCATTGGCCTCTCTGAAAGGCCTATACACCAATGCACGCAGCATGGGGAACAAGCAAAAGGAGTTAAAAATCTACATGCGGTCACAAGGCCATGATCTCATTGCAATTACTGAGACATGGTGGGATAGCTCACATGACTGGAACGCTGTCATGGAGGGCTATGTTCTCTTTAGGAAAGATAGGCCAGCAAGGCGAGGTGGGGGAGTTGCTCTTTATGTGAAAAAGCAACTGGAATGTATCAGGCAAGGGAAGGAGACCTGCATGGCTGAGCAGGGATCTCTGAAAAAGCTCAGGTGGAAGAAGGGAGTTTACAAGATGTGGAAAAGGGGGCTGATGACTTGGGATGAGTATAAGAACGCTGTCAGGGTATGCAGGGAAGAAACAAGGAAAGCCAAGGCAGCCTTGGAATTGATCCTGGCGAGGGATGTCAAGACCAATAGGAAGGGTTTCTTTAAGTATATAGGAGACAAAAGGAAAACCAGGGAAAATGTGGGCCCGCTCTTGAACGAGACGGGTGCTGTGGTGACGGATGATGCAGAGAAGGCAGAGTTGCTGAATGCCTTCTTTGCTTCTGTCTTCACTGCTCGGGCCAGCTCTCAGGAGTCCCAGACTTTGCAGGTAACAGAGAAAGTATGGAGGAAGGAAAACTTTCCCTTGGCTGAAGAGGAACAAGTTAGAGAACAATTAAGTAAACTGGATACCCACAAGTCCATGGGGCCCGATGGTATGCACCCACGAGTGCTGAGGGAGCTGGTGGAAGTCATTGCTGGGCCACTCTCCATCATCTTTGAAAGGTCCTGGAGAACAGGGGAGGTGCCTGAGGACTGGAGGAAAGCCAATGTCACTCCAGTCTTCAAAAAGGGCAAGAAGGATGATCCGGGAAACTACAGCCCAGTCAGCCTCACCACCATCCCCAGAAAGATGATGGAACAGCTCGTTCTGGGCGTCATCTCCAAGCATCTAGAGGTAGAGAAGGTTATCAGAAGTAGTCAGCATGGATTCACCAAGGGGAAGTCATGTCTGACTAATCTGATAGCCTTCTACGATGGCGTGACTGGATGGGTGGATGAGGGGAGGGCAGTGGATGTTGTATACCTTCTCTTCATCAAGGCTTTCGACACTGTCTCCCACATCATCCTCACAGGCAAGCTTAGGAAGTGTGGGTTAGATGAATGGACAGTGGGGTGGATTGAACAGTGGCTGAAGGATAGAGCTCAGAGGGTTGTGGTTAGTGGTGCAGAGTCCAGTTGGAGGCCAGTAACAAGTGGTGTCCCTCAGGGGTCAGTACTGGGTCCAGTCCTGTTCAATATATTCATCAATGACCTGGATGAAGGGATAGAGTGTACCATCAGCAAGTTTGCTGATGATGCAAAACTGGGAGGGGTGGCTGACACGCCAGATGTCTGTGCCGCCATACAGCGTGACCTGGATAGGCTGGAGAATTGGGCAGAGAAAAAAGTTATGAAATTCAACAAGGGCAAGTGTAAGGTACTGCATCTGGGGAGGAATAACCCCATGCATCAGTACAGGTTGGGGGCTGACCTCCTGGAGAGCAGCTGTGTGGAAAGGGACCTGGGAGTCCTGGTGGACAACAGGATGACCATGAGCCAGCAATGTGCCCTGGTGGCCAAGAAGGTCAATGGCATCCTGGAGTGCATCAAGAAGAGTGTGGCCAGCAGGTCGAGGGAGGTCATCCTCCCCCTCTACTCTGCCCTGGTGAGGCCGCATCTGGAGTATTGTGTCCAGTTCTGGGCTCCCTGGTTCAAGAAGGACAGGGAACTGCTGGAGAGGGTCCAGCAAAGGGCTACAAAGATGATTAGGGGATTGGAACATCTTTCTTATGAGGAAAGGCTCAGGGACTTGGGTCTTTTTAGTCTAGAAAAAAGAAGACTGAGGGGGGATCTTATCAATACTTATAAATACTTAAGGGGCGGGTGCCAGGGGGATGGGAACAGTCTTTTTTTCAGTGGTGCCCAGTGATAGGACAAGAGGTAATGGGCACAAACTTGAACATAGGAAGTTCCATCTTAACATGAGGAGGAACTTCTTTACTTTGAGGGTGGCAGAGCACTGGCACAGGCTGCCCAGAGAGGTTGTGGAGTCTCCCACACTGGAGACATTCAAAACCCACCTGGATGCCGTCCTGTGCAACCTGCTGTAGGTGTCCCTGCTGTGGCAGGGGGGTTGGACTAGATGATCTCCAGAGGTCCCTTGCAACCCCGATGATTCTGTGAAATAATTACCATAGTTGTGCCTATTCCCAGCCTACACTAATGAATATGTATGTCTTTGCATCAGAAATGAACGCTTGCTTTACGATACGGTGTGCAAGTTTGGAGGAGTGATCCCCCTTGCACCCACTACTGCAATATACATACCTGCTTTATAACTTTCCGTGAGTTGTGGAGTTTGTTTCCGCGCGTCAGTTCCCAAGAAGATAAATGTTCCCAATGAATATAGGACTGATCAGTGAAGTTTCCAGTGTCTGTGTCTCTGCTTTTTATCTTCTGTCTTAACTTGCTTAGCCACAGTTCTTAATGCATTCATATTTCTCTTATTAAAAACTCAATTTTTACTAACAGTTTTAAAGAATAGAAAACACTTTTTAATTTGCTTTTTCGACTCTTCTTTTGCAAAGATTGTAAGTGCCTTCAGTCAGGAAGAGTTACCTTCTGAGTTTTGTCCCTAGTATAGTGTTGATGTGAGTGTTGTCGTGGCTCTTTCTTGTGCATGCCAGTTTTTCATTAGACATATAAAATTTCAAGTACTGTTGACCTGTGCAGTGCTTCAAAAATTCCACCTGGAGAGCATCAATCCTGCTTACTCAGTGAAATGAGTCAGTGTCATCAGCAAACTTGTTGATCAATTCCTTCTTCAGGTCAGTCAGAACTAGTATCAGCAGTGGACTCTGAGCCACACCATTATAATTGGAACTGGTGAATTAGGAAAATTTGAACCTGAAAGCTAATGTCCTAGGAGGGTTTTTTGTCAATATATCTGCATTATGAATTTTTATTTTCCTACAGAGGCTCCTGTAAAATAAAATTAAAATATTTATTTAGATGGATCTAGAATTACATAAGCTTTGAAGTGTTGAATTTAAAACAAATCTTGAACAAAGATGGTGTATATTCTGTGCCACAAGATAGATGAATGTAAATTGCATGCAAGTAAACGTTGCAGACACTGAACAGCAGGAATACTTCTACTGATTTGTCATCTTTTCTCTCAGCTCTCAGTCCTCTATTTGTTCCTGGAAACAATGATAACAGAGCTGGACACTAGTGTGTTGCCCAACAGAGCAGTTGTGCCCTCTGTAGTTGGGGTGCCTTCATTCTTTCACTGCTCTTTTCTGACCATGAGCAGATGAAAACTGGGTAAAAATCCTTTTAAGGAGCATTATGAGCCTTGTAATGTTTCTGTTTGGCATCAGTGAAGTCCTTCCAAGTTATGCTAAAAATCATCTGTTCTTTATTGCCAGAAGGCAGAGACATAAGTATATTAAAAAAAAAAAAAAAATCTCCCTGAGCTATATGTAGGATGTGACATAAATCTACCATAATCTGATTACATTCTTGTATTCCTTTTCTCTAACTTCCTTTTGCCACCTCCTATGAGTAACTGTCTTCTATATCCACCTGCCCTTTACGGGCTGTCTCATGCTTTGTGATACGTAAACCTATACTGCCACATTTTTTCTAAGATCACTTACTGTTCTCAGTCATTTACTGTGTAAGGTATGTGGCACAATATATTCATGTGTCTGGGAGTATGACAGCTTGCTGTGATCTGTGTTAAATACAAACACAACATGTGAATGTGATGCGGACTGATACAAGCAGCAAATCACAGAATCTAGTGATGGTAGAACCTGCTAGGTTTAGTCTAATCCAGTATTTAAGTTGTCTTGAACCTTTTTCTAATGCAGCATCACTCCTGCAGTTAGTAAGCAAACATCCTTCCTTATATAGTGCCCTGGAGATGATACTTGTCCTCTCTTTCCCTTCTGTTCTTACCCCCCCCCCCCCCCCCCCGTTCTTGTTTCCTTCCTGTCTTTCATCTACATGGTCATTGCTGTCTTCATTGTCTTTTTCTAATTGATGTTTTTTATTCTCTGTTCTCGACTTCCCCCCCTTAAGAAACAGGAAGCATTCTTGCATCTTTCACTGATTACATGAAGGTCATATGTGCTGTAGTCACTTATCTGATTGCTCTAGATTCAGAGAAAACAAACTGGTTGTGGTTAGATGCAAAAGCCTGGGTCTTCAGCCTGTGGCATGTGTACTGTAGTTGCAACTTCATTGGGGAGCAAGGATGTATAGTAGATAGTTTTCAAAAGTTTGTTGCCTGCTTAACTAAGGAGTACATAGGTGGTGGGATGGATCCAGAGCAATAATATTCCTTAGTTGAAGCTCATTACTTAATATTTTTGTAGAGCTCTTATAGAACCATGATTTCCAAGCAATGTTTTTTAGCATAGTTACAGGATCATCTGTGCATAATGGTCTTTTTGCCTACATGATACCAGAATAATTGTTTTTACAGCCTTCTGTTGAGGTGCAGAATAAATAATCATTGTAAACCTCTCTCATGTTGTCGTCTTTTAATCTTGATCCAATTATTTACGCTGAGCAGTAAGATACAGGGTCCCATGGCCCAGACAGAAAGGGAAATTTACTCTTGCAGCTTGATATTTTCAAATCCCCAGAAGAGGACAAACTGTTTTGTTTGGAGAAAGCTAACAAGAAAAATTATTCCTTTCCTGGACTTATATTTCACCAGTAATTATAGGAAACAATTTGGAGAAGGTGCTTTTTGGTAAACCTTTTACTCAGGATTAAAATAGGATGCACCATTTGTAAGATGTGCTAATTTTAGCTGGTAAGTACTGGGAAGTTTAAAGAGAACACCTCTGGCATGCAGAGCAGTCTGTTGTACTGCAGAGATTCTGAGCTGACCTCTTGTCAGCTTCTCATTTGAATCCTGAAAAGAAGGCTCTAGGTAATTGGCAAGTATCCTTATTTTAATATATGGCCATAAAAAGTTAAAGTATGATGACTTTTAACATCAGAAGATTAACATTTTACCTTTAAATAAAATATGATTAACTAGTACAGAATTAAAAGTAATAGAACTGAAATATTCAAACTATGACTCTGGTGTCAGATTATGCATCGTGTGACAGTTTAAGTACTGAAGTGTTTTAAAAATGATACAGCTGAAGCACGTATATCCCAAGTATTGAGAATAAAATGGAATAAAACAATCATGGCTATCAAAACTTTCTCAAACCCTCCTGGCTGAAGGAACCAGGAAATCAAAAAGTAGCCTTTGTTTACAGTCACTGTGTCTTGCCCGGTGCCAGTGCAGGTGCAGTGAGGGAATACTCCACATGCTGTGTCGGCATCCCACACTATTTTTTTAAGCCTGCCAGATGATGATTATGTTTAAATTTAATTGCCAGGCCAAGACTATTGCTTCTGGATTCATCTACCTCCAGCAAGGTTCAAATATGATTGATCTAGCAATGTGCCTTTTCTTTCAGCGGTTTGCAGTTAGCCAGCCTTCTTATTATCCCTGTACAGTTTCATTTCTGGTAATTTGGCACATGTTTTAATAAATAAAACCACATATTTACCATCTGAACTACTTAGCGTTGCTGTTTGGAAATCTGAAAATGCCATTGTGAATGTTTTTCACTTGACTTCTGCATATTTTAAGTCCTTGTTAGTAAAAGTGATTTTTTTTTCCCCCACCTAGTAGTTCTGTAAACTCAGCTTGGAATTTGACAGTAAAGTGGCACCTTGCTGTCTTCTGAAGTCCTGTAAATGAAGTATTTGAGTGCAATTTGGGTATTTAGTAATCCTCTTGTAGACGCTGTTTTCAGCAGGTTTGTGCACATTAAGGTATGACACCTTGAAATTGTTTACGAAGCCCCAAGAGGAGGAGTGGAATATGGCTCATGTTCTAAAATGCAAAAATAAAATAAGTGGTAAATAAAATGTATTGTGGTCACAATAATTGGCAGGTCTAATTTTGTTTACATCCAGGGAACAGGATACTGAAGTAAGAGGGTGTTAGTTTCATGTAGTTATTTCAGAGTTTAGAGCTTCACTAATTATGTAAAAATACGAGGAAAGCACTTAACAGCCTTCATAGTACGTGTGTTCTTCCAGTTATACTGCTCAAATGCTTGTGTGGACTTCTTTATATTTCATTACTTTCAGGGAGAACTTTTTGGTTGCTGTAAATATTGTTAGCCACATTGATGAAAGATCCTTAGATGCTTTTAACAATGTTACTCATCATCTCTTAACAGTGCAGAATAAGACTCAAGTGAGCACAGCTCTTAACATCTAGCTGTCACTTCAGGTAACTGGACAAGTCCTTTGAGGCCTTACTACTCTGTTTCAATGGAAATAACCATATTTAACTTGCCAATGCTCTTTGCTTTAATCTGCCAATAAATCTACTGAATAAATTTGTCCTATGAACAGGGGGAAATTAAAAATTAGAAACATGTTGCTAATTATCTGCAGAGAGAAGTTATGGGAGCAAGTAATATAAACTTACCTTCAGGACAGAGTTTGATTGTGGAAAGGATTGCATGGTATTATCTCTGGTAGTGTGAGACTAGATCTGGTTACCCTGAAAAGCCTCTTGGTTTCCCCAGAAAGCCATCTTGGTACACTGCCTTAGGTACATCTTCTGTGAAGTCTGGGGATCTGTTCACAGACCGTAAATCCTAGTTGATTTTAATGAACTGTTTATATTGAACTTGTCTCATGTTGGCAAGGTTCATGTTGTATATTACACTCTTCTTTCTGGAAACAGCCACAGGACAGTCTAAAGAATTTAACAACTATATAATTGCATTGTTCTGACTGGACAGTGAAGGCATTGGAGATTCTCCTGGCTCATCTGCAGGGGACAGATGACCTTCAGGAAGCTTCTGGATCTCTCGAACAATCCTCATATTTCTGTTCATAAAGCTGTAAATATCTGCCTTGGTTCACTTGTTACTTTTCTCCACTGTGCCATTTTTTTGAAGGATCAGGGTTTTAAAAGATGTTTTTTCGACACCTTTTCATTTCCAAGCTAGACAACACAGTCACAGCTAGCTTAAACATGCTTGTTCTTGTGCCAGCATTTTGCTTAAATAAATCTTCCTTCTATTTAATGTTTATGGAGAAGGGATTAGAGCAATAGATATTCCCCATCTCAAAGGGAGAAGAGAGGGCAAGATGAGAGAAATTTCTCTTTCACTTGGATGCATGTTGTATGAATGATGGGAACTGCTTGACTTCTGGATTAGAACAGGCTAGAAATAATGATGAAATGGTACAGAGTTGAGAAGAATTGTATGATTGAAAGGTCAGGGAGCTTAGCAAAGTCAGAACAGTAATGTGTACTAATTGGGATTTTTTTTTTTCTTGCATATGGAAGTTGTCTTGATAAAGTTCACTTTTGCAAAGTTACATAGCGAAACTTCTGGTTGGTATTACAGAGAGTCCCCAAAGGTCAAACTTAAATGCATGTATATGCTACGATTAAAAGTAGGTGTTTTTAAGTAACTGAGATGACTGAGCATACAAATTATGGTGAGACTTTAAATGGGCCTCTCAACTTCCACCATGGCAAAAGTGTCTTGTCAATTCTTCTTGTTAGGAATCCTGTTCAGTCTTGCTTTATCATCAGCCAGGGAGGATGTGGGACACTACTGCAGGTGTTCTTTTGCTAGTTGTTCAAGGACATCAAGCTGTTGCGAATGGTTTAAATTTGGAGAGAAAAAACAGCATGTAGCTGGATCTGCGTTAGCTGCATAGCTACTGGTGTCTCAAATCCGTTAATGGTGCTGCCCACAACAAAGTCAGAATTTACTCCCCAGCATCATGAATTTTTGCTTTTAAATACCACTAATAAAGTAGTCAGAAGTTTGGGATCTTGATCTGCAAGAGATTTATATTTCATGTAACACATGTAGCGAGTAACATATTTGCTTTTCACGTTGTGAGTTTTCTTCACTGTGCATGAGGAAATAAACATGTGGCTAAAACCATTCTGAAAGAAAATACAGGGAAATTAGCTATTAATTCAGAGTTGCTAAATGCTGTCCTTGGATGTTTAGTTGGGCTTGGTCTTCGTCTACATCTATCCCTCTTGGGGATGATTTGCAGCCCTTTTCCATTGGCATGTCTGTTTCTCTTTGTAGCCACTAAAATAGATTCTTAGCTAATATTTCATAAAAAACATATGAAAGGAAAGTTCTGCAATTTATATCTTATTGAAAGGGTCATTATTTGCTGCTGCTTGAAAATAGATAAAGCATGGGTAACTCTTGCATTGCATAAGTTGCTTTGTAGTTCACAGTTTTGACAAAATTATTATGGGCATGCTGAATCAGTGGTATTTTGTTTCCAGTGAATCTTTTGGCCTCAAGAGCAACCCAAAATGGGTTTGTGAGCTGTAATAAAGGGTGGTTCATTCTCTTCTCCTCTTTTAATAATACTGTATTGCTTAAGGTGGTGTTCTACTTTTTTTTTCTTTCAATGTCAAGAATTTTATTTTAATAGAACTTGTGAAATCTGGAGACTTAAGGAAGATTAGTAAATCTGCCAGAAGTTTATGTTTATAACACTCATGAATAATATGTGAGATTATACATAAAGTTAAAATCTTCTTCACTCTTTGGATCTGCTTGCTAGATGATGTGAAACTTAATTTCCTAGGAAAGGGGTTTTCTGTTCAGGAAGATAGTATGGTAGACATATTCTCTGATTTTTCCTGGAAGATAATTAGTCTAACCATCTTTGAAGTGTGTTGCCTAATGTGGATCTATATTTCAGTGCCAGATGTTTGTTTGAAAGGGTACTGTTGTGTATTTGCTATAGGTTGATTCAGTAAGGCAAATGTGTAAATCACTATATTTGTATCACTTATCTATATTTTGTATATGTGTGTATAGTTTATTAAAGTTGGCTGCTTGTCATTGGAGTGAAGAAGGTTTAGTCAGGAGAAGTATGGGTGTAGGAGGGAGCAGGAAGTTTCAAGAGACTTTTTTGAAGCAATATAATGGCTTTTCTTGTCACCTCTTTTAGTGAAGCCTACAGAAGGAGTTCTGCAAAAGACTTCTTAGAGTTTCTTTGGGCAACTGCATGAATAAGGATAAGCAATCCTCTCCCTTGCAGACTGCAGTTATGCTGTTATATCACATGAAGAGAACTAGCGGTGACCTCTTGGAGTTTCTTCTCCAGACATTCTGTCAACATCATGCCTCTAGATGTATATCTTTGGGACTTTCTGATATCCCTGCTAAATAATAAATATAACCCATGACCCATTTACTGCCTCTGCAGTCTAAGCTGTGCTGAATTCATTGGAGAGATGTATTGGAGCCCGATTTGCTCATTCCTCCCTGCCGCCGTCGCCGAGATCTGTGAGTCATGCAGGACCGGAACGACAGGACACACCGATGCGATGCACAGTCGAACATTTATTTCCGCTACAAGCCCGATTTTATAGACAGATCAGTTTAGTTTGCGCAACTAGCTAAATGTTAATTGGCTAATTCCCCCGGGCACGAGCTGTCCATGCGACCCGTCTTTGTCTTCCATTGGTTCCTTTTGATGTTGCCTTTATGTTGCAAACATCTTGGAATGTCCCGTTATCATTCCGTCCTTGATGGTTACTCCAACTTCTTGGCTCCTTTTCCAGCTGCCAGCTGTCTCTTCTTGTGTCCTTCCCAGCCTCGGTACCCGAGATAAAGGTGCAGCCTAAAACTATCTAATGCCTTGCAGTCTCATGAGAAGTAGAGGCTTACACATTCTGTTTAGACAAAGAGGTAGTTATCATGTTTATACTGATACTCTGTAGCTTCTAAAGATCAAGGGCAAAGAGGGCTATAGTGTTCAGGCACAGCTGCTACTCTGAGCAATTTAAGGTGATGTCAGAGGCATTGCAGTTTCTTTGGCCTACAATGTTAAAAGTTTCATGTTCTATTAAAAGCTTGAAAGCTCGGTTAGTCAGGACCCGGCATCTCCCCCTCTTTTATTCATTTATGGCACAACTGTAAGCGGTTGTTCTACTACGGCAATCAATGGCGTTTGATTAAAAAAGACTCGCCTCACTAGTCGTTCTATCATTTGTTGTAGGCATTGCAATAGGCAGGGTAGAAAAACCAAAATAATGACAATGATTAGTAAGATCAATAAGCCGGTTTTAACTAGCGAAGCAAGCCAGCCCGTGATGCCCCAAGACTTAAACAGCGAGTCCAGCCATGATGCATTGTCTGTGGATACTGCATGTAAGACATGCGCATGTTCCCATATTTTCTGCACACTAGACAAAACAATCCCTGACTGGTCGACAAATGCACAGCAAGAAGCGTTAATAAGGGTACAGACACCTCCTGCTTGAGCAGTGAGGAGATCCAGAGCCTCACGGTTCTGCCAAACTGTTTCTCTTAGTGATTGAACTTCAATTTGTAATCCGGTGATGGCTGTTGCAGTGGCATTAGCAATAAACTCCATTTCAGCAGAGATATTGACTATGGCACGCTCTAACTGCTGGACACCTAGCGAGGGGAAAAGTGCCCGTACAAAACTATGAAAACCAGTGCTATAGGTAACCAAGGGGTTCGCATACCTCTTATAGCGAGTCTGAGCCCAAACTCCTCTTAAAATACCGCGCAGGTCACTGTGGTTGAATATTTGTAGGTTGGGCATTAACATGCCCAACGTACAGTGCCCAGTCCAGTTCCCGGGAAGCTGTTTTTTGGCATAGCCATCGCCACATAACCACCATAAACCTGCTGGTAAATCACATGTGGCATTAATCTGGAGTGACCGGTTGACACCGATTCGGGCGTAAAGGAAATCACTCCACTGTTGCACATTCTCACCCTTGGTACTATTTGCAGGCCCTGCTGTGATTGGGTCATACTTTCCATATTTTAGCTTCAGTGAAGTCCAATTACCTACAGAAGTATTAAACTTTCCGTAATAGGGAGCAGTGGCTTCATTCCACGATACAGCAGGATTGCCTTGGGTGTAGTTGATAAAAACAACAGTATTATTCAATAGCTGTAACGTGAAAGGATGGTGCACAATGGGACTGGACAGGTTTCGGCATCGATAGCTCGTGCTTAACATGGAATATGGGTTGTACTGACTCCAATTCGTAATCGGGATTCCTAGAAGCGGGTTATTAAACTGATCAGACATCCCACAAACCCAACATGACTTTAACTTGGTCACATTGACAGCCTTCTGTACTAACGCGACAAACGAATTCCCTGTAAATGCGGCAAGCCCTATAGTAGCAAGAGCACAGAGCAGGACTACCCAACTACGCCACATGGCGACACTAATGTAGCGAGAGCAGCACCTAGCAAGGCGTTGCTGATAAGCTTTAGTTGCTTCCCACACGTTACCCATATCCACGATCGACACACAAGGCCATGCACCCTACAGGCACGGCTATACTTCTGTTGTTCGGTTTCTGACACCCCAGAGCGCTGTAAGCGTGTCAAGATCGTTCTGGGATCAGGTGGTTAAAGGGCTCCTAAGGTTTCATTACTTGGGTGGATCTTCCTGAGGAGTGGGATCAATAGGCGCTGGACTCGGCGTTGCCTCCGCTGTTCCGGACTGTTCATTTGATATAAACGGCTTTACCCATTTCGCTGGAACCCACTTGGGCTTTTCCCCATCTGCAGAGACACAAGCATATCCCCGCCCCCAAGTTAACAATTCGTAAGGACCCTCCCAGGTACTGGTTTGAGGATGGAATACTTGCACTTGCACCCCAGATTGACCCTCTTCGGGGCATTTATGATGTCGCAGGATGGGAGGGTCTCGCTGACCGCCCCTAACATTCAACCAGTTTAGCACAAAAAGCGTAAGATCTAAGACTTCATGAGGCGACTTACTCCCTATTAACCCTCCGTTCTCCCCCTGTTTCATTAAAATTGTGAGCTGGCGTTTTAATATTTGATGCGCTCGCTCGACTATAGCTTGTCCTGTGCTGTTATAGGGAATACCAAAAGTATGCTCTACACCCCATGCTGTGAGAAATCGAGCTACGGCCATCGCATGATACGCGGGGCCATTGTCTGTTTTGATTACATCGGGAACGCCAAGAATGGCAAACGCTCTGGTCCAATGTTGAATTATTGCTTTCGAGGATGTGGAGGTAGCGGCAGTGGCCCACAGCACCGCGGAGCAAGTATCCACAGAAACGTGCAAAAACCGTAGCCGTCCAAATGGCGCAAATTCAGTCACATCTGTCTGCCACAATTGTCGGGGAGTCAGGCCTCGTGGGTTAACCCCCCCCTCCTGTAAGGGGGTAATTCGTGCACAGTCGGGGCAGGCAGCGACTATTGCTCGGGCATCAGTCTTTGAAAGCTGGAATTGCCGGCACAGAGCCGCTGCTGATTGATGGAAGAATCCATGTGACTGACGAGCCTTCTGTAACTGTGCCGTGGCGACGAGTTGGTCAGCAAGCGCATTCCCTTCCGCGAGACCCCCAGGGAGTAGCTGATGGCTCCTTACATGGGTCACAAAGAGGGGCGCCTGCCTTTGAGCAAGAAGGTTCCAAAGCTGGAATACAATTTCAAACAATTTCTGGTTCATAATTCTTCCTAAAAAGGAGTTGGGTAAGCGACGAAGCAGCCCGACAGCATACAACGAATCTGAAACAATGTTGAGAGGTTCATTGTCCCACCGGCGAAGGACTTCTGCGATAGCCACTAATTCCAATACTTGCACTGAGCCGGTTGCGAGAATGATGTGTGACTCCCAGTGTCCATCAGCATTACGCCACACGTACCCAGATTTTCCTGTCTTTCCGCTGGCATCAGTGAATACAGTTAATGCATCAAGCGGCTGCTGTGCGATTATCTGTTTCGGTGTAAAATTTAGACAGGACTTAAACATAGGGTGAGACGGGTAATGGTTATCTATAGTCCAGGGCTGACTCAAGACCAGGAGTGCGAATTCATCGCTACACTGGCATGCCATTTCCACGTGTTCCAGGGACATGGGCAGAATTAGTTCAGATGGTGGTCGCCCCATAAGCGTAATTGCTCACAACCTTCCTTTATTTATAATGTGGCTGTAGGCTTCCAGTCGAGTGGTAACTGTCCGAGGGTAATGACTAGGGCTAAATATCCATTCCAATATGCTCAGCGGGTTATTTTTACTCGTGACCCACTGGGCTAGCAGGCCTATTAGTTCACTTCCGTGATCACAGATAAACAGCTTTACTGGCGCCTCTGGGATAAGTCGAGAAGCCACATTCCGACCAATCTTCTCCTCGATTACTTTTAGCGCCCTTTTGGCATCGTCTGTTAATTGTCGCGGCTCTTGGGGGTTGCGGCCATTGTGCAGTAACGCAAACAACGGCTGCATGTCTTCGTTCGTAATGCCACACAAAGTACGCACCCACTGGATATCCCCGACCAATTTTTGAACATCATTCAATGTTTTAATTGACGTTCGAATGTGTAACTTCTGGGGGCGAATAACAGTTTCTGTGAGCTTCAATCCTAAATATTGCCAGGGACATTGGCGCTGGATTTTTTCTGGAGCGATAACCAAGCCCCACTGTTCCAACTGGGTTTTTAACTCTTCTATACTCGCCGATGTGATCCCTTGAGGCCTTGCCATTAGAATATCATCCATATAATGGTATATCAAATACTCAGGGTGCTTTTGCCGAAAGGGCTGTAAGGCCAGGTCAACGTACCATTGACAAATTGTCGGGGAGTTTTTCATTCCCTGTGGTAAAACCGTCCACTGGTACCTCTGAGCAGGGGCCATACGATTTTGCGACGGGATGGTAAAGGCAAACTTGTCGCAGTCGTCTTTGTGCAGAGGTATGGTAAAAAAAACAGTCCTTTAAGTCTATTACCACCACCTGCCAACCGGCGGGTATCATGGTTGGTGAAGGCAAGCCTGGTTGTAAGGCACCCATTTCTTGTAGCACTGCGTTTACGGCCCTTAGATCTTGCAATAACCGCCACTTCCCTGATTTCTTTTGGATGGTAAAAACTGGAGTATTCCACGGGCTCGTAGAGGGGACCAAGTGTCCAAGTTGCACCTGTTCACTGACGAGATGTTGTAGCTGTACGAGCTTATCTTCTGGCAGCGGCCATTGATCCACCCAGACCGGGGTTGAGGTCAGCCACGTTAGCTTCAAGGTCGGTCGAGGCGTGCTCGTGTCAATGGCCGCCACTAAAAAGGCGTCTGTAGAGTGCAGCCCCATTGTCCCAGGACATCTCTTCCCAATAAGC
Organism: Pluvialis apricaria; assembly: GCA_017639485.1. Classification (NCBI taxonomy): domain Eukaryota; kingdom Metazoa; phylum Chordata; class Aves; order Charadriiformes; family Charadriidae; genus Pluvialis; species Pluvialis apricaria. Next base: position 19,974,726 of record CM030043.1, read on the forward strand.
AAATATCCCCGGGTAGGACAAACGGATGCACTAAGGCCACCAGCCCACCCTCCGTGTCCTGAAATCGGATCATGGCTCGGCTTTTCAAAGTGGGCACCGCACCCCCTACTCCCATTATTGCCCCGGAGAGAGGTTCAACAGGCCATGGAGTGGGCCAGAATCGCTGGCCTATAATTGTTACATCGGCCCCTGTATCCAACAAAAAAGGCATGGGGCCTGCTGTAGTTCCATCTGGACCCTTAAGGATTACCCGACACTCTGGTCGCCTTTTCTCAATTGACTCCACAAAGGCTATCTGAGTTTCTCCCGTGGAACCAAAGCTCTGATTCCCACGTTCCTTCTTACTAGCAATAGGCACAGCCGCGCGGAATGGCACTAGCTGAGCTATTTTTGTCCCCCTTTTTATTGTAATGGGGGGTGCTAGTGCTCTGACCATTATTCTGATAGGACCAGTATAGTCAGCGTCAATGACGCCAGGCAATACAAAAAGACCTTGACAAGAGGCAGAGGACCGGCCGATCAATAAGGCGCTAAGGTTGTCTCCCAGCGGCCCCGATTCCACTGAGGGAACAACCTTTACTTGATCGTCCTCAAAAGTAACGTCTATTCCCACGGCCAGATCAACTCCGGCTGACCCTCGTGTCCCGGCAAGCAGCCGTTTGAGGCAACCATCACTTTGGGGTATTTCGCTGTCCCCGCGCCCCCCATCTGGGCGCTGGTCCGGGAGTTTCCCGGCAGGGGAGTGCCGTCTCTTCTAAACCGTGACCTGCATTCATTTGCTTTATGCCCAAATTTATCACATCGATCGCACGTTCCTGCAAATCCATCTCTACTGCCTGCTTCCACTCTTTTACGATTGGGACAATTCCGTTTGAAATGTCCATCCTGTCCACAGGCAAAACAACCTGTGTGGGACTTAGGACCCATATCCCTTCTTCCCTGCTGCAGGGCAGGTCTCAAGGCCACCGCTAGCGCACTTGCATGAATACGAGCCCGTTCTTTTTCCTCCTGCATTCTCGGTATCTTTGAACAGGCTTCTACATAGCGGGTAAGACTGGATCCCGCAGGCAAGGAAGCAATTATTTGCTGACATTGGGAATTAGCATTTTGTAACGCAAGATCTTTACAAACTGCCTTTTTGGCCTCCGGGGTAAGGGTTGGCGCAGCATCTATAGAGGCCTTTAGCCGATCAATGAACTGCATATACGGTTCCCCTACGCCCTGCTTCACCTGAGAGTATGGGGGAACCGGCGTTCCTAAATTTGGTAGCTCCTCCAAAGCGGCGAGGGCCAGCGCCTGTGTTTGTTGCGTCACCCTGGGGTCTAATGCCGCCTGCGTGGCCCCATCTGCATACTGCCCACTGCCAGTCAGCATGTCCAAGGTGGCAAAGCGCAGTGGGTCTCCCGGCGGCCGGTTAACATTGTCTAGCATAGCAACTTCCAACTTGTCCTTCCATTTCTCCCTCCACAGCATATACATCGTGGGTGATAAAACCAATTCAAGTAGAGTTTTGATATCAATGGGCAACAACACCTGTCCCTTAAAGAAGGACCATAGCAGCTGCCTAGTGGCCTTATTATCCAACCCATATTGCTGTACCGACCGCTGCAAATTACTGATAATCTTCCAATCAAATGGAGCCCACTGCCGCTGTTCTCCTTGGACCATTACTGGCCATGCTTGTAGGGACGACGGTAGCATTGTCCCCTCTATTCGGGCATTCTCAATAATGCCCCTCCATCGCATTCCTGGACTAAAAGCAGGGTCCTTTGCTGGAGGGGAGGGAGGCGGGTGTGGTACATCGAACGAACCGGTGTTCCCGTCCTCCCCCCCTCTCCGCGTTTTTGGACTGATATTCCGCAGTCCGCCACTCTATTCCCCGTTTCCACGCCGCTTTTTCCTCCTCCCCCACTCCACTACCAAACCGGCCCCGCAAGTACTCATCTGCATCCTGCAAAGACATTTCCCCATCCTCCAACATGCGGCGGATCCAGTTACGCTGCTTATGCTCAGAAACCCCCGCCTCCCTCAAAGGCTCCTCAGCAGACCTTGCTTTCGGCGCCTCCGCTTCATTAAGCGCGACCTTTTCACTCCCCCCCACTCCATCAGAAACATCCCCAAACACCGCCCGCTCCAAAGTTTTAATTCCAGTAACTATGGATTGTTGCGCTCGCTTATAAGCGTCCTTCACCACGGCGTTTTTCGAGCCTCGGTCTAGTCGTTTCATTTCCTCTAGTAGCCCCAGCATTAACTCTTCCTGTCCTTGCAGCATCTGTCGCAGGTCACTCGCTGGGCAAGTGTTGTCAGCACTGTCGTACTCCATGGGCTCGTCGCACACCGGGTCCGTGGTGTTTTTATACTCCGGGTTTGCTGGTGCCGCAGGAGTCACGGGCTGCGGAGCCACAGGGACACATGGTCCGAGGGGAACGCGATTGATTTCGTCTTCCTCTTCCCAAAGCCCTTCTTCCTTTCGTTGCGCTGGCCAGGCAGTTAAATCCTCCTCTCCCCTCGTCTCTGCCGAGAGGGAGGCTCTGGCAGCCAATGCGATGGCTGCTTCCCCTCTCAGGGTAGCCACCATAGTTTTGACTCGCCGGTATATGGGAGCTAAGTGTTTAGCGTCCTTATTGCCCGTTTGCACCGACTCCCATAACTCCATGCCCACCTTCTTCCAAACTTCAATATCATATAGCTGGCTAGGGGTTTTTAGAAGCCCACGACGCCGACACCACAGTAACAATGTCTCTATCTCGGCTGCAGTGAGGTCTTCTCCCAGCCTTTTTGCCACCCGCAGCAAACTTTGTACCGCTGCTTTTTCAACCGCCGATACGGCGGACCCCATACTGCCACAGTCCCTTAATTTCCAAGGGGCATATCCGCTCCTGCCTCTCTCGGGCAGCCCGGCTTACCTCAACGCCGGCCGGCAGTATCCCTGCTTTCTTCGGCACGTAGGCGAATCACGTCGGGGTCACCAATTGCCGCCGTCGCCGAGATCTGTGAGTCATGCAGGACCGGAACGACAGGACACACTGATGCGATGCACAGTCGAACATTTATTTCCGCTACAAGCCCGATTTTATAGACAGATCAGTTTAGTTTGCGCAACTAGCTAAATGTTAATTGGCTAATTCCCCCGGGCACGAGCTGTCCATACGACCCGTCTTTGTCTTCCATTGGTTCCTTTTGATGTTGCCTTTATGTTGCAAACATCTTGGAATGTCCCGTTATCATTCCGTCCTTGATGGTTACTCCAACTTCTTGGCTCCTTTTCCAGCTGCCAGCTGTCTCTTCTTGTATCCTTCCCAGCCTTGGTACCCGAGATAAAGGTGCAGCCTAAAACTATCTAATGCCTTGCAATCTCATGAGAAGTAGAGGCTTACACATTCTGTTTAGACAAAGAGGTAGTTATCATGTTTATACTGATACTCTGTAGCTTCTAAAGATCAAGGGCAAAGAGGGCTATAGTGTTCAGGCACAGCTGCTACTCTGAGCAATTTAAGGTGATGTCAGAGGCATTGCAGTTTCTTTGGCCTACAATGTTAAAAGTTTCATGTTCTATTAAAAGCTTGAAAGCTCGGTTAGTCAGGACCCGGCACCTCCCCTTTGCCCTTGGTACTGTTTGCTTTGCCTACCTTGATCCCAGCCATGTCTATGATCTAGCACTATGGATGGGCCTGCAGTCAATGTGTTCAGAGATGCCTTTTGTGTCTGTAATGTAGAGGTGTCCAGAAGCAGTGTGGTAACCAGTCACAACACAAATCGTGAGTGCAGCACATGGAATCATTCTTCTCTATTGAGGAGACTCACCTATAAATCATTGTGAATACACACAGTATTTCATCTTTCCTGCTCGCCTCCCACTTTTTGTCAATCATGTAGTGTTGAATATGCAAAGAACTGAGAAACTATGAGTTAGTACTAGTCTATAAGTATGAGATATATTTCCCCTAGAATTTCTTAAAGTTTGTTATTCCCCTTTGGGATTTGAGTTCTTGGATCTCAATTTTATCTCAGAGTGAAGCTTCTAGAGTTTGTCTAGATTTGTGGCTAAAAGGCAGTAGTTCTTCCATGCTTGCAATATTTCAAATCAGAACTATCATCATCAAAACAGTTTTTTTTTTTTAAAGGGCTATGAACATAAGAGTTTCATGTTTACAAAGCCAATTTGAGAATTGACTGTAGTATCAAGCCTAGTGCCAAGATAAGTCTATGATAACAAGAGAGTAATTCACTCTAACATTTTCATGCATTAAGCTGCACTGGATGCACATTAATAAAACAGATACATAGAGGGCTGGTGTCACACTGCAAGATGTTTGTCTGGTTGTTTTCATTGGCCTGACAGAACTCCAGTACAAAAGGTACAGAGTGTGGACAGACTCTGTAATGAGCTTGCATAACAAATCATCTGTCAGAACCCTGGTCAGATGGGAACAGACTTGCTGACAGACATGAGACTCCTAGTATAACCATATGGTGCTTTATCTTTTATTTAAAACTCAGTTGGCTTCATGTTCTGTAAGTTTAATAGAGATGTAGTCTCCATTGCCACAATATCAATTGTGCTATAGTTTAATCACGCAGAATGTTAAATGCTGTATGCCTTGCTCTGTGAAAAGGATGCATTAGGAGTCTTGGAAAACTCAGCAATGCTAGAAAACAAATTTTGATTGAGATTAATTTACAGAAGGAAATTCCCACAGTTTTAATGGTCTTGAACCAACAATGTTTTGGTGAAATTGTTATATGCAAAAATGATAACAGAATTTATAGTGGTTAGACAGTCAGTCTCAGAGCAGTGCTAGGAAATTGCTGTTAATTGATCCTAACATAGTATTATGATGGATCTTGAGTAGAAAAGAAAGCAACTTCTATGTCTCCTAGATTGTATTCTTTGACTTTCAGTCATTTCATGGATCGGGAATAGAAAACTGTTTTGTTAGGCTTTTTGCTTATGTAGTATTACTTCTTGAGCAGCCAATGAAAATAAAATAAAGGCAAACAAGCAACTATTTATTTTTCTTAGAGCTGGTCAAAATTTTAAATTTCTATTTTGCATGGATTGTTAATACATTGAAATTCAATTTTGTTCCACTGAAATGTATTTCAAGCAAATTAGAAGACTTTTGTGATGACATTTTTTGTTTTTATGTTCTCTCATGATATGGTGAGAGATGTATGTTGTGATCCTGCTATCCTGATGATAATATTCTGACATAATAGAAGTGATATATTTATTTTTTTTAAAAGTGTGTCAATCTTTCATTGCAACATACATGATATGTCAATACTGAATGTCAGTCATCCTTTTAGACTTTCAGCTACTTCCATATCATTATGACTTTTTTATAATGAGCAAAACATGACAATTTCTGTATGGGATGATACAAATTCTAAGCCAGCAAGCAACTGAACACCTGATGCAAAATGAAAATATCCTCCTCTCTGAAATAGAGAGGATTTTCTTAAGTTTCAGCAAGTTGTTTTTTCTTTTTCTGGTGGAAAAGTGTTTTTGAAAAAAGCTTGGTTCGTCTATCTATATACTACAGCATAGGTTAGAAAAACAGATCTTAAAAAGATCTTTAGGCATCCTGTTCTTTCCCAACAGAGGATGGACCACAGCCTGCCTTTCTCTCTTGCTTCTAGTTCTTTGCCCAGATGATAACCTGAATTTGAAGTTCAGATTTTCATTCCAATTTGGAGGTTTTGCCATAGCTGTAAGCCTTTCTCTAGGCCAGGAATTTGATTTTTTTCTCACTCAACAAATTAAGCTCTGCAGTTTCCTCTGCTGATAAGCCTTCCAAGCTGTCACAGGTTTGCTCTGTCCTCACTTGTGCATTGTGAAAGGCATTGCAGTTTGGGTACCCATCCCACAGATTTCTGGCAGAGTTCTCAGAAATAGTGAAGTGGGGCAGATTTCAAAGGGCTATGAGCATATTGTGGGGAAAGTGATGGGTAGGCTGTTTGATCAGCATGAACTACAATGCCAGTAAACCTTTAACTTAGCCAGCATTAATGCAGCCTGACTGAAATAGCATTTAGAGTTAATGAAACTAATTTTAACAGTATCTGCAATGCTTTCTGTGTGTGAACGTGTGACATTTTACAAGTGCATTGCAAAGATTAAATTGATTCTTAGAAGAATACATTTCTCTAGTCCAGACAAGACCTAATAGATCTTTTTTCCTAGATAGCAGACTTAACTTTTTCTTAATTTTCTCTCTTGATTAAAATCCTGAATGGGGTGAGGTTTCTACTAAATGTCTACTCAAAACAAGCTTAGAGAAAATGGAATGTCAGCCTTAAAAATGTCACTTTAATATGATTTGACATGATAAGGTCTTAAAAGTCTCCTAACAATATATGTGCAAGTATGCTTGCTGTATTTGGAATCAGTGTGTGCAGTAATGTATATTCACAAAATATTGATGACACTATGCTGGGGAGAGTGTTTGGAATAAGGAGCACTGGCAAAGCAAAGAACTAACTGGCAAACCCAAGATATAGAGGTGGATGAAAGGCAACTGAATATTCAGTATGGAAGGTTAAAAAAAACCCTATCAGACTGCTGGTACAAAGTAGTATATCCCCTATTAAAGGGAAAGATAACAGATTTCTCATAAGCAATTTGCTTATTGATATTTAGATTTTGTAAGTGAAATAGTGCAATTCTAAAAGATATTTATGCTTCTAGGTGTGAAATGGAAACAAATTCCCGTGTGTCTCTGTGTATGTGCACAAGCACTTATATTATTCTAACCTTTTTTCATAGTGCTGACTATGTATTTAATACAGAAGATATTCTATTCTATTTTCTTATTCTGCTGACTTTTCTTTTGTGTCTAAATGCTTGACTGATTATTGAATTCCAGGACTTTTGATGTACTCATAAATTCTTATTTAACAATTAGCATCTGAAAATCAAGGAAAGGCACATGTCATGCATGTGCCACATTTAAATCACACTTTAAAAAAGCCATCTGTTCAACACTTCATTTTTAGGGTGTTCTTTATTCTGCAGAGAAGTGTACCCATTAATAAGGATGGTTCAAAACCAACTTGTGTATCTATTAGGCATGGTGTTAATTTTATTTTTTTTATATATGTGTGCGTGTGTATTACCAGCTGCTTGAATTTTCAAAACACTAACAATTTAACATAAACTCCTGAGAGTGACATTTGGCAGCTAGTAAGCAAGCTAGAGTCTAGACAAAGACAATAGAGCTTTACATTGAGCTGTGGACAATAGCCACTCATAAAACTTAAATTTTTTATTTGTGATTGTTTTTCTGCACTTATATAATTTGACATTGGGTAACAGTTCTCTGGAATAACCTATAACCTCTTATGTGTTTTAATAATACAAGTTTTTGCAATATTGTCTTACAGTTTTTGAATATTTTTTTCAGTCTAGAGCAGGCACATTACAGTTATACTTTGCTTATCTGAAACTGTTATCTAAAACAAGATTATGGCAACCACTTATTCTGTGTTTAACGATGGTGGGCAAATTCCCCAGAACATCTAAACTTGTTTAATATCCCCTTGCAGTGTTTGGACAATGGACCGATGTTATTAGAAACTATGAATCAAAGTTAAATTGAGGATATAAATCATGTTTAAACCACAGAACAAAATCATCTTGATGTGAAAGTGCAAGTAAGTAAAGGAAAGCATGGGATAAAATAATTGCAGATTCTTAGTTAAAATAGGTGCAGACTTGTTAAATCTTTCATGATGAATGTGGGGCTTGCACAGATGATGCCTACTATATGTTTCCCCACAGTTTCCCTCTTTTGTATGCACTGACGTGATGAAGCTTGGGCTTGGTGACTCCATGTTCTGAATGCATCTGGTCAGCAGCTTGGCAGTTAGCTGAACCAGCGTGCTCTTGCTTCAGACCTGAGAGGTAGAGATATTAGGAATGGTCAAAGTATTCCTATCAGCAGGTGAACTCTCTAGATGCAGTCTAGTGCTGTGGCCCCTTCTGCTTGTGTATGATCCCCTCTGGTGCTGTCTTTCCTACCAGAAGACACTTGAGAGGATGGTATGGATAAGTTGTAGGGGTTTGCAGGAGCAGCAGTTATTTCTGTTTGTTAGATCAAGAGGGAAAAAGGGTTTAATGAAATTAAACTTATGCTACTAAGACTTCTATGAATTTGATCAGTGGAGCTTAGGTTAGAAGAACAGAAATAATTCTTCCTCAAGGCTTAGAAATTTCCATGTTCGCTTTCCTTCCAAGGTAGAGTAGGTGATGTGGAAGCATTTCTGAATGAGCCCAAAGTTTGCTTTTCCTGAAACATGCTTTTTGTGTTTTCTGCAGCTGTGGAATATTTTTGTTTTCTGTTGGCTACTAATAAGTGATGTCTGAGTTCCTGCTTATACCAGACTATGAGTCTGTTTTTAGTGTTCCGCTGTATTGTTTGAGACAGCGATTTGGTAAGAGTTGATTTGAACCTAGCTAGACTTGAAAATGTGCACATATTTGAATATGCACAGATACATGTTCAAATACTTAGCTACCAATCCCAGAGCAGCAGGATATATGTATCTCTGCATCCTCTTGGATATATCTATCTCTGCATCCAGTTATGGATGCCCAAAATAGATGCATGTTGGTGTAATGAGGATTTTTCTGAACAGCATAGGCCAGGTCCAAACTTACCAATTTGTTGTATCTGACTGCCACTAAACAGTGTAGGAAATGTTTAATGCAAAAGCATGGGAGTCTGCCTGGTAAATCCAAGAAATGCAAGGAAGAGCAATAAGAAATTTAAGATAAGGATGTTAAGTGTAATTCAAAGCCAAACATCTCTTAAAACAATAAAACTTCCCTCACACAATCTATGTTATCAGATTTTGTGATTTCCGGTTGAACTCTTGATGCATGTGTGCTGACCTCTATGCAGAATCTTTTCAGTAGTCCATATTGTTATCACTGTGTTGATTTAAAAATCCTAACTCTCTGCACACTCTGAGCAACTGGATGGTAAATGGTAAACAAGCCTTGTTACTTATCTTTACCTTAGACTTTATGTGCAAACTTTAATATCTTATTCATATAAGATCTAACCTTTTCTACAGTTGCAAATAAGCCTCCAAATAAACCTTGAATTATTAAACTACCCTTTATGTGAATGTAATGCAGTTCTCATACTATTTTATATTTCTCTAGCTTCCATTCCTGTCTTACAGAAATGCATCCAAATGGTAAATCTGTCCTTCATAAGCAAAGTAGCTTTATCTTTTCCTAATTAGGCAAAAATGTGAGAGTCAAAAGCTTTTGTTTGAACAGAACTGAGATCCTGTAATAAACATTATGGGCATAGAAGAAACTTCCATTCACTTGTTAACAGGCATATAAGATCTGTTTCAAGTCATATTACAGGACTACCACTATAATAAAATTGGGGATTGTCTTCTAAAATAATAACATCAATCTTGTGACAGAAGCTCATGTTCTAGTAACTGTGCTGTTTCTGTTTAATTGTGTGCATGTCAGGTTGCAGCAGTGCGTTTATTTTTATTTGCATTGTATTAGAAAATCATGATAGTAAGGTGAAACCAACAGTCATGGGCTGAGGCTCTGTTATGCCAAGCATAACTTTATCTTTCTTTAAAGACATCCGTTCTCTAGGCTGGTAGTCAGCCCCATGAGTTCCCAAACTTGAATTGCTATGGATCACAAATGGGAGTTTGGGTTTTGCAGGGGGAAGGAGAGGAACTGTAGAGATCAGTAAGTGAGAGCTAATATGTGAGATATTCTGTCTTAAAAGGTAAACTTGCTGGAGTTTTTTCAAACAACTTTGGTTGGGGAAAAAGAAAAGCCACATATCAACTTGTTATTTTAAGTTTGCCCTTAAATGCCAGTCTGAAGTATATTTGCAACTGTTCCTGTAGAATAGTGCAAATGTTTGACTTGTATCGTTTCCAATGGCTTTTGAAAGATTTCTGTGCTCTATGAAAGTCTGCTGCATTCATTTATGGCTATGGCATATGTACAGAAATGGAGATGGCCTTGATTTATACTGCTTCACTGTGAAAGAAATGTGCTTTTAGCTTGTCGTGGTTTAGGCCAAATTGGCCACTGGGGACATAGGGGACCCCAGATGGGACCAACAGATGCTCCTCTCTACCCCTCTTCAAAGAAAGAGGCAGAGGAGGGAAAAAGAGACTTATGAGTTTAGAAGGAACTAAACTACTTTTATTTTATTATTAATATTTCATTAAAGGAAATAATGAGAAATATACAAAACTGTATCCAGTTCCCAGGATGACAATCACGTCACCGGCTGGCACTGGGGAAGTCCCAGGCTGGACTCAGTGATGGATGGGAACTGGATTCCAGATCTGGATTCAGGATCAGGATCAAAGGCAGACAAACAGACAGAGTCCTCCTCAGACGTCAGCCATTGAAGGAAGAGGGCGAGCCGTTTGATCCCTCAGCTTTTATCCTGAGCATGAGGCAGCTGGGATGGAATACCCTGTTGGTCAGTTTTGGGTCACCTGCCCTGTCCGCTCCTCCCCGCAGGTGGGACCCCTATACGCTTTTCCACTTCCGACCCTCCAACAGGGCAAGTAACAAAGTTGGTTGGCCTTGGGTGTTATATCAATAAGTATAAGCAAGAGCCTCTCTGCATACCATTCCTTGGCATCAGCTATAAACATAGGTCTTATCACTCTGAGAGAGCGAACAATATGCTGTTAATTTCAGTAGTTAGAAGAGGCCTAGCTAAGAAGCAAAGTTACTGAACAAAATTTGGTCCTGTTTTACCTCAAACCAGGACATAGCTTAAGATCTTGCTAGATGTTTTAAGAATAATTAGATATCAGTCAGTAAGTAGATATAGTTATATAAGATTGATTAATAGAATGCAGGTGCTCAAAGACAAAACTGAGACAACCATGCAAGTTCTGCTCATTTGTCCCTTGTATAGTTCTTACCAAGGCTGGCTGAAAACCCAGTCAAGCTGAATCAACAGAATATTAGTTATAGATTCTAGACGTAGACATAATAATAGATAAGGGATAAGTGGTTAACCTAAAGAAAGCAACTTTGAAAGGTTAGCAATTAGAAGTTAGATATAGATTACATATAAATTAAATGAAACATACAGAGTTTTTTTTAGAACTGTATAGGTGAACTTTGATGAAGATTGTTTAAGAAGATAAGTGACTGATATGACCAGAGACTGCACCAATAAACTGTAACTTCAAAAGAAGAACTGGGACAGAATGATAAGAATCAGCTGAAACCAAGGAATCTAATGGACTGACTAATCTGATGAAGAATGAAGAACTGAGAGTCTTCGTGGAAAACACCAAGAACTTTTAAGATAAACATTAATTGATGTGAAATCATATATATAGACGATGCTCTCTGTTAGCCACTTGCCACTCACTGAGGTGATGGTCCAACTCTGAGTTGTTAATAAAGCAAGCCTAGAAGTACCCGCAGTCTGGTGAAATTCTTTAACAGTTTTGGCGACCCAGATGGGACTCTAGGACACATGAGAGGAAAAGCCAGATATTCCTCTGGACAGACCCATTACCAACACTCGAATTGCTGGCAGAAATATATAAGGTGAGTTCACCTAAGAGGCTTGGGCACGGGTAATTCCAGATAGAATTATACTGGGAAACTCTTGTGTTTAAATTTGCAGGAATAATAAAGGAAAAAAAAAAGAGAGAGAGAAGGGAAAGATGGGCTCAGCACCCATCGTTGAAAGGGGGACGCCCCTTGCTGAGGTTTTAGAAAATTGGAAAAAGATACCCCTGGCACAAGCATTACAAAAAAGAAAATTGATAATATTATGCCAGGAGGAATGGCCATTCCCGGCAAAAGTTAGAGGAGGAGGAACAATGGATTTATGGCCTCCCAAAGGGACTTTTGATCCCCATAAGCAAAAATTTTTGAGAATAATTTTGGAAGACTCAGGGAGTCAAGATATTGATTATTGGTATATTTGGCATAATTGGGCACAACAAAGGAAAAAAACCTCCTTTGTTGAAAACTAACAGAGATTCCTTTCCCTCAGCTCCAGTAGCTGGGGAAACTGAATTTCCTCCTACTGGTTTTGGAATGTATCCAATGTGATTGGACTACATCCCAAACCCAAGAGCAGGACCTGGCGCACCTGCTGAAGTTCCTGCAGTAACTGTAGTCATGAGACATGAGCCTTGGAAACAAGGTGATTTAGTAGCCTGGCAATCCAAAATGCCTCGGTTACGAGATGATGCAGAAAAATGTGCTCAATTGTTATCGGGAATTGTCACTGATTATATCCCCAATTGGAATGATATGCAAACCCTGCTGTGAGAGCTATTTCAAGCAAGAGGAGAGAGAGAAGATTTTTCAAAAGGATAGAGAAATTGCCCAGAGGCCAAGGGTTAAGCCTGAACAAGAACCTACTGGGCTGCTATCCAACAATTAATAGAAGCAGTCTGGCAAGCAGGTGAAAGAGTAATCAATTGGACAAAAGTCATGGAGTGCAGGCAAAAACCTGATGAACATCCAAGTGATTATTGGGGCCGACTAAAAGGTACTTTATTAAAATACGGAGGTATGAACTGTGACAATTTCCAAGAACCATTAGCTATTAGTGTTTTTGTAGATCAGTCTGCGCCTGACATTAATAAATACTTTAAAAAGCATATGCCCGGCTGGCAAGGTGAAACATTAACTAAAATTCTGAGTATCGCTACCTTTGCTTTTGATGGCAGAGACGAAGAAAAGCAAAAACAGGAAGAAGAAAGATTAAAACTTGAAAGGAAACGAGACCAAAAGGAGAAAGAAAGAGAAATTGGGTTGTTAGCTGCAGCAATCACTCAGACATATAACTCGAGAGGAAGAGGTCGGGGATTTCCCTGGGGGAGATTTAGGGGAAGAGGTGCAGGGGATAGAGCCTCTCCTATCTCTCAATATGCTGATTCTTTAGAGTGGTTTTATTGTGGAAATTTAGGCCATTTACAGAGAGAGTGTCCGCTAAGACCTATAGCGGCACCAAGAGGACCTTCACCTGCCAGACCTCCTCAACCTCATTCACAGTGAAGAATGGTGCCAGATTTCTCTGGGAATTGAAAGTACAATGGGACCCGTCATAATCAAGGTAGATGAAAATAGTCAGATTTCTGCAAATTTTTACATGTTTACCGTGAACACCTGTTTACAGTGAACTGTTTTTTTTTGTTTGCAGTGTTAATACATTTATTGTATATTTTTGATGTGTTTCCTTTTTCATCTATACATGAATTTATTTTATTGTTTTTAGTGAACTATATGTTGTAAAACATACAGAATGTGTGGCACAATTGGAGTAATGTTTGTACTGAAATACGAATTTTTGCATGCCTTACTGCTTGTTACTTTCTTATTGTGAACCTTAACGGTGGATTATATTTTTTGCATTTATTTTGCTTTAGGTTTTGATGTATTTCATTGAAGTTGACAACCCTTACATTATTGCTGTAAGAGCCACAGAAAAAGTATTCAGTGTCTTGAAAGAGACCACTTTAGTGCATCTCACTGAAATGCTTGAGAATATACAAAAACTTATATTCTAAAACTATAATTCTAGGATTGTCATTATTACTTGTTTAGGCAATAATTCTAGGCTTGTCATCATAGAAAGGTAACTTCACACATCTTTAATTTCTGTATCTAGTTTTAATAATTTCCCACACCTCAATGACCTTCTTGTACTGAGGGGCCCAAAACTGAACGCAGTATTCAAGGTACACTGGTCTTACCAGTGCCAAGTACAGAGGGACGATCACTTCCCTAGTCCTGCTCACCACACTATTCCTGATACAGGCCAGGATGCCGTTGCCTTCTTGGCCACCTGGGCACACTGCTGGCTCATATTCAGCTGGCTGTCCACCAACACCCAAAGGTCCTTTTCTGCCAGGCAACTTTTGAGCCACTCTTCCCCAAGCCTGTAGTGCTGCATGGGGTTGTTGTGACCCAAATGCAGGACCCGGCACTTGGCCTTGTTGAACCTCATACCATTGGCCTCGGCCCATCGGTCCAGCCTGTCCAGATCCCTCTGTAGGGCCATCCTACCCTCAAGCAGATCAACACACCCGCCCATCTTAGTGTCACCTGCGAACTTACTGAGGGTGCATTCGATCCCCTCATCCAGATCATTGATAAAGATATTGAAGAGAACCAGCCCCAGCACCCAGCCCTGGGGAACACCACTAGTGACCGGCTGCCAACTGGATTTAATTCCATTCACCACCACTCTCTGGGCATGGCCATCCAGCCAGTTTTTTACCCAGCAAAGAGTCCACCTGTCCAGGCCATGACCAGCCAGTTTCTCCAGGAGAATGCTGTGGGAGACGGTGTCAAAAGCTTTGCTAAAATCCAGGTAGATAATATCCACAGCCTTTCCCTCATCCACTAAGTGGGTCACCTTATCGTAGAAGGAGACCAGGTTTGTCAGGCATGACCTGCCTTTCACAAACCCATGCTGACTGGGCTTCATCACCTGGTTGTCCTGCATGTGCTGTGTAATAGCACTGAGGATGATCTGTTCCATGACCTTCCCAGGCACCGAGGTCAGACTGACTGGCCTGTAGTTCCCTGGATCCTCCTTCCGGCCCTTCTTGTGGATGGGTGTCACATTTGCCAACCTCCAGTCAGCTGGGACCTCCCTGGTTAGCCAGGGCTGCTGATAAATGATGCAAAGTGGCCTGGTGTGCACTTCTGCCAGCTCCTTCAGTACCCTTGGGTGGATCCCATCTGGCCCCATAGATTTGTGCACCTTCAGGTGCTGAAGCAGGTCCCTCACCATTTCCCTTTGGATTACAGGGGCTTCATTCTGCTCCCCATCCCCGTCTTCTAGCTCAGGCGTCTGGGTACTCAGGGAACGACTGGTCCTACTGCTGAAGACTGAGGCAAAGGTGGCATTAAGTACCTCAGCCTTTTCCTCATCCTTGGTCACTATGTTACCGGCCCCATCTACTAGAGGACAGAGATTATCCTTAGTCCTCTTTTTATTGCTAATATATTTATAGACACTTTTTTTGTTGTCCTTGACAACAGAAGCCAGGTTTAGTTCTAGCTGGGCTTTGGCCCTCCTGATTTTTTCCCTACATAGCCTTACTACCTCTTTGTAGTCCTCTTGAGTGGCCTGCCCTTCCTTCCAAAGGCCATAAATCCTCTTTTTCTCCCTAAGTTGCAACACTAGCTCCCTGTTCAGCCAGGCCGGTCTTTTTCCCTGACAGCTTGTCTTTCAGCACATGGGGACAGCCTGCTCCTGTGCCTCTAAGACTTCCTTCTTGAAAAACATCCAGGCTTCCTGGGCTCCTTTGCCCTGGAGGATTGCCTCCCAAGGAACTCTGTCAACCAGGCTCCTGAAAAGCCCAAAGTCCTCCCTCTGGAAGTCCAAGGCAGCAGTTCTGCTGACTCCCCTCCTTGCTTCTCCCAGAATCGAAAACTCTATCATTTCATGATCGCTGTTCCCAAGACAGCCTCCAACTGTCACATCCCCCACAAGCCCTTCTCTGTTTACAAACAGCAGGTCCAGCAGGGCACCTTCCCTAGTTGGCTCCCTCACCAGCTGTGTCAGGAAGTTATCCCCAACACACTCTAGGAACCTTCTAGACTGTTCCCTCTCTGCTGTATTATATTCCCAGCAGATATCTGGTAAGTTGAAGTCCCCCATGAGGACAAGAACTCGCGATCTTGAGACTTCTCCCAGCCGTTTGTAGAATATTTCATCTGCCTCCTCATTATATCCTGGTTATGCAGGTCAAATTGATTTATTTTTTGCTATCTCCTTTTTTTTGTGATCTGGGTAAGCATACATAAACACAAAATTGTGGATATTAAACCGTACCTAGCATTTTATGTTCTTTCCCATGCAACTACTTCCTTTTTCAGATGACAAACCATAAAAACAACCTGATGCATAACTTTACTTTTTGGACATAGTCAGCACTATACAATTTAGCTTGCAAATATAGAAACATTGGTAATTCTAAGAATTTTTCAGGCTGTAATAATGTTGTATATAACTCTACATGAACTGGGAAATTATTGTGTGTGTTGTTAAATGCAAAATTACACCTAATTTTTTGAGGAAGAGGGGTAGTGTTGTCGAGGAGATGGGAAATCTCAGGGTTTTTTTTGTAGTTTGCAGTTGATGAAAAAGGTATGAAACTTTGATTTGGATACATCATGTTTTTTCCCTTCAGTGATTATAAAATTAGGATGGTGACGTGTATATGTGTCTCTACCAAATGTTTCATGCTTTATGAGAACATATAGGGTTACGGAAATAAAATAACAGAGTTGAAACTTCATTGAATGGTCAGCTTCTTTTGAAATATAATTAGGAGATGCAGTAACTTCCATTTTGTGTGTGCAAACAGAAAATGTGTATATGGAGCCAATGGGTATGTATCTGTACTAAACCCTGTATACTGTCTTTACTCAACCTTTTGACTGTATTTGAATCATCTCCTCCTAACTTCTACTTTCTTGTAACTAATTTACATAATTCTGCTGCTCACAAAATCAGCTCATTCTAAGGACTGATATTAGCACTGTTGTGCTAATCTAGGTCCTTTCGTTCAAGGAGATCGGAGTGGTTTGCAAATGCTCGTAGTTCTGTCCTCATCCTGTGAGTTAAAATGTATTGCTGCCATCTCATCTTCATAAAACTAAAGAAAATGAAGTAGAAATTTAAGAATTCGATCAACATATTAAAGGAAGGCTGTAGCAGAACTATGTTTGAAACTCGGATATCTTTATTCTGGCACTTGTGTTTTCCTTTGTTTTTTGTCTACTTTCTGAGCTTGCACAATAAGGACTCTGGGTGAAAACTGCCTTTACTGAAGACAAAAGGACTAGGACTTCATTTAAAAACGTTGGAAGATGAGTTTTATTGCCAATTAGGGCAACCTGCAGTAATCTGTAAAAAATACCCTTTTGCTCATAAAAAGAGTAAACTTCAGATTCCCCATTCCTTATTTTTTTTCAAGTCCCTAAGTTCTAAAGATGCTTTCGTTGCAAGTTGCTGCTGCTTTTGTCTTCCTATATTTTCATTTCAGACTCAGCCTTAATCTCCTTGTGGAACACTTAAGCATTTTCTGTTTGTCTACACATGGGCATTAATTCCTTAGACAGCTTTAGGGGTTCTACAAAATCAAACGGTGAAAATCAAAGCTGTGTCTTTTGCCATTTCCATGTTAAGTGTCTGTTTGGATGTGTGGATACTGATATTTTATCCTGTTCTTGAACAACTTTATATCGCAAACTTGATTTGTTATCTAGCTGAGATACAGTAAGTGCAATATGGTATCTGTCACCTTTGGCAACATGGCCTTTCTCAATAGGTGTAGGAATTTATATCAGAGAAAATGTCTTAATACCTGTATGTTGACACTTTCCTTTCACGGGACACTTTTCTTTCAAAACCCGCCTGGACGCCGTCCTGTGCAACCTGCTGTAGGTGTCCCTGCTGTGGTAGGGGGGTTGAACTTAGATGATCTCCAGAGGTCCCTTCCAACCCTGACGATACTGTGATACTGTGATATACAATTTTGTATTCTTGCAATGATTAAGAAGCATTGCTTCCTTCCCTTCTGCCAAGGGAAGGAAAGACAAGACTTGCATACCAGCAGAGAGATTTATGAGCCAGCCTGCTTGCTGGGAGTTGGTGGGAGGTGCACAGGTTTCTGTTTGAGCTGTAATTATGTAGTGGGAGAACTGACCAAGTGGATAATGCTAGGGCACTTTTCCTTACTTACCTCTCAGAGGGGAACTACCATTGGCAGGCAGATTTGGGTGAGATCCAGGCCTAACAGAAGACCTAAATTGTAGGGATCTAATGGAGCACTTCTAAAATGCAAAAGTCCCAGTTTGGCAGTGGTGTAGTGGTTTTGGGGTATGTAGACAGTGAAAGGTATGAAAACTGTGAATTTTCTTTTAAAATTGGAAACAAGTTCTCAGCAGGATTTCTTCACAATATTAAAACTTAAGAATGATTAATTTGGCCTGGCCCTCATGTGAGCAGGGAGCCAGTTGTGGATAAAGAGTGATCTGAACAATAGTCCTCTTTCCCTGACATCAGGGAAGGGCGTTCTTTTCTTCCAGTTGTTAAAGCTTGTTTGTATGGAGAATTCAAATGAATTCCTCTTTGTGTTTGCTTAAGCCCGTGAGGATGAAATTTCTGGCACGGAATTGGAGCTTTTGGGGATGTTTTAGAGTTCAAATGAAAATATACCTGAATTCTTTTGTTAGCAGTTCATCTGTGCAAATGCTGGGGACAATGACATCCAACAGACTCCTTTCAAGTAATGGCATCCCTAATTTTTTAATGCCAAAGCTGTATCTAGCTGCTGAAGACTTTGGAGTTCCTAAAGTCGCAACCAATCTTGTTTTGGAAGGGGGAGTGACACCTGAATATGCATAGAGTGAAAATGGTGAGGATGAAAGGGTATTCACTCAACAGTGAGAGGTGCAGGAGAGTAGACAGTCCCTGTGCCCTCAGCCTTTCTGTAGGTTATTCTTATAGAAACTGTAAAGCACTAGAAGTGAGAGATTACTTGGGGCAAAAAATGCTCCTGTTGCCCTGCTTAAAATTATAGTTCTTTCCCCAGAAGTATCATCTACGCTGGTCCAACAAGAATGCTGTGTTGTATGCTAGAGGCAGGATGTTCTGTTCAAAGGAGATGCTTTTTTTGTTTTAAGTAGTCAGTTATGCTGAAATCTTAGTTTTAAGGATAATACAGGAAGATCTAAGCTATCTTGTGGTAGATGTTGAGAATAAGCACCATCCGTGGGGTATTTTATCCCTCTCTTAAAAAGACATTGCATACTTTCCAACCTTGTCTTCCCTTTGCAGATGGCCATTAAGAAAATAAGTGAAGGTAAGATATTTAATAAACGTTCCTTCTATAATTTTCAAGACAGTTCTTTATCAGAGAATGATCTTTAGCATTCTTTGTCTCATAAGGGAAGTTAAAGATGACAGTCATAGTTTAGGACCTTCTCGTGAACTCCAGCCTGTCATACTTTCATTTGCATCCATCCATACTTTGAGCCAAATCTCAATTATTTACTGAAGCCTTATTTCCCATATTGTGTGTCCTGATCTTTGAACGTGGCAGATTCTTTTCAGAATGAACAGCTTCAGCGTTATTGCTTTGGATTATGTTATCTTTTAGAAAAGCAAAAAGAAAGTTCTGCCACTCTTCCCGCCCCAAAGGTGGGTCCTGTGTATACTTCGCTCAAAGATACTGTCTTCAGACAGAGTTTAGCTTTCTATTTGTGCTGGTTTTGACTGGGAAAGAGTTAATTTTTTCCATAGTAGCTTGTATGGGACTATGTTTTGGATTTGTGCTGAAAACAGTGTTGTTAAGGCAGGGATGTTTTAGTTATTGCTGAGCAGTGCTTACACAGAGTCAAGGCCTTTTCTGCTTCTCACACCACCACGTCAATGAGTAGGCTGGGGGGTGCACAAGATATTGGGAGGGGACACAGTTGGGACAGCTGACCCCAACAGACCAAAGAGATATTCAATACCATATGATGTCATGCTCAGTAATAAAAAGCTGGGGGAAGAAAAAGAAAGGGGGGACGTTCGGAGTTATGGTGTTTTGTCTTCCCAAGTAACCGTTAATGCGTGATGGAGCCCTGCTTTCCTGGAGGTGGCTGAACACCTGCCTGCCGATGGGAAGTAGTGAATGAATTCCTTGTTTTGCTTTGCTTGCATGCGTGGCTTTTGCTTTACTTATTAAACTGTCTTTATCTTAACCCACGAGTTTTCTCACTTTTACTCTTCTGATTCTCTCCCCCATCCCACTGGGGGGGAGTGAGCAAGTGGATGTGTGGTATTTAGTTGCCAGCTGGATGGGGTTAAACCACCACAGTCCTTTTTGTTGCCCAACCATGGTTTCGTTTGAGATAACGACAGGTTTTATTGGAATGTGCTAGATTGAATTTGTAGCTGTTATTGCTGTTTAGCTATTAATTGGCAGGCTCCTGTGCTTGCCATGGGGCTTGCTTTCCTTACTGTATATTAGAGTCTAGTGCTTGTCAGTGGCTGCTTTTTGCTTTTGCTGCTTGCTGTACTGCTTATCATGTTACTCTGCTGTGCCTGTGAGCATTTTGATAACAGCAATGGTGATACACCTGGGCTGGCAAATGGCCAGGGCATTGCTGCTGTTTCTGTGCTGCTGTACTGGACAGGCTGGAACTCAAGTCAACAGGACTGTGACCTGTGGATGAGTCACATGAGAGCAGGACACCCCAAAGCATCTGTGGCTGTGGATATGTCCGTGCCACAGCAGGTGTACCTCTGAAGGGATTCTGGCCCAAGGATAAGTCCATGCTGGAGAAGGTACACCTTGAAGCATCTGTGGCTGTGGATAAGTCTGTGCTGCAGCAGGTACATCTTGAAGCATCAGTGGCTGTGCATGAGGTCATGCTGGAGCACCTCAAATCGTGTGGCCATGGATAAGACCATGATACTCTTGCAGTAATCCCAACAAGGATGTGTAAGGCTTTCTTTCGTGGGTGTCTTGTCAGCCACACTTAGTTATGATTATCCATGTCTTTCTACATCAAATAATACAAACAATACCTACATGAAACATTACCCTTATGAAACTGAGTTCCTCTTTTAAGAAACAAGAGAGTATAAGTAGATAATAATATGGTAGTATTAAATTTGAAAAAATACAGACTAATACAGTTGGGAAAAATAATCCAAGTTGTATAGTATGTATGTATTAATGGTATCAAAAGTGTTCAGACTGGTAAGAACCCTGAAGGGCTTAGAATTTAAATAGATACTGGAGGTGAAATTTGGGGGCTGAAAAAATTGCCCCTAACTGGGTAATGATGTTTATGATAGATCTTGTTTGTTCTGTGTTTGAATGAACACCTCTGGTGATGCTTATCTTCCTGGCTAAGTGTTGCAGGAGTCTCAGGGAAAATCTGTGTTTTAGGAAGAATTTGAAATGGGATGAATGTGCTTTAAAAAAAAATCAGATGAGAGAGAGATGTGATTAACAGAATGCATGAAGATACTCAGTTGAAATGGAGTGCAACTTATAAAGAAGTAATACTGGAATATGTGGGATAAAGCTGGAGAGGGACTTTTTACAAGGGCGTGTAGTGATAGGACAAGGGGTAATGGCTTCAAACTGGATGAGGGTAGATTTAGAATAGGAAGAAATTTTTCACTCTGAGGGTGGTGAGGCACTGGAACAGGTTGTCTAGAGAAGTTGTGGAGGCCCCATCCCTGGAAGTGTTCAAGGCCAGGTTGGATGGGGCTTTGAGCAACCTGGTCTAGTGGGAGGTGTCCCTGCCTGTGGCAGGGGGGTTGGAACTCGATGATCTTTAAGGTCTCTTCCAACCTAAACCATTCTATGATTCTATACATTAGTCATTAATCTTGGTTATTGACTAAGCTGAGAACGTGCAATGTGTTATTGCAGGAAAGAGCAGATATTTGGGGCATCCAAGGAAGAACCCTGTTTTTGGAGTGAGAAGGTAGTCCTCTCTGGAGGAGAGATCTGGAAAAGGCTCTTCATTTTTATAGCCCTGAAGTTCACATTTGTGGTGAACAAACAGATCAAATAAACAAGCAGAGGAAAAAGGTAGAGAGGAGATGGACTCACAAAAACAATAGGACAAGTAGGTGTTTTTATCCTGTTAGGATAGCAATTACAGCTATATGGGCTGTTGTTGGTTTGCAATTTACAGTATGCTTTGAGGGAGAAGAGAAATTTTGATCTTTATAATTTAGAATCATGATGGTGATGAGCCACAGAAGAAATCAATACAATTCATGTTCACATTGAGTTTACCAACTTGATTATCACACCCCCTACTTGAGATTTATTTTGAAAGCCATTTGGAATATTCTGCTAGAGCACTGCTTGCTGCTTATTGTAGCAATGTGAGCTATATGGCACACTGGAGATCTCTGATCTACTGCCTTGTTTCATCTGAAATTTAATTCAAAGTACTGATGTTTTATTCTGCAGTTTTGTATTTTGTGGTTCAAATGTGACTTGCTTGGAACTGTATTTCTGCTTTTGTGTTAATTGTGCATATTTACAGTGTTTTACAAGTACATTTGCCGTCCAAAGATCTTGCAAATCAAGATAATGAAAAATGGCAACTTAATAGATGACATTGTAGAGTAACCATTAATGAAGAGGGCAAGCTGATGTTAATTCTTATGCAGAACGTCTTTGAAAGCAGATGTAGGTTCTCTGAAGTCCAAAGAGCAATGGGAGTAAAGGCTGAAAACAGTGTGGATAGCAAGGTAGAGAAGCGAAGCACTGAAGTGATGGGAAGAGGTGGAGAAGCCAAGAAGTGACAGCTGAGACACAGACACAATCAAGATTGAGCATTAGATCAAACTAAGGTAATGGATTCCTTTAGATGACTTAATTCAGGATAGGGTTGGGGAATCTTGTTCAGAGAAGATACAAACTTCAGCAGTTGTCTTTATGATCATGATGAAGAGAGAAACAAGTTGGAGAGCTTACTGCAAAGCTTACATTCAAGTGTAAATTATTTGGAGCAAGTACGATCTTTTCATTTTGTGTCTGAATTTCTAAGGCAGTAGGTACTTAGGCAGAGTGACACAGGCAGTGAACAGCGATAAAAGTTTATTTGATTCTGACTCTCTAGTGAGAGTGTTAGAAATCTGAGTTTAGTGATTGTGACCAAAAAATGGTGGTGAAAACATTTGCATCAAAATGATGTACCCTATGGAGTAAAACGCTCAATAACAAGACTGTAGTGGTACAGGGTCCCCAAGAGTTATAGAAATGGGAAAACAATTGCTTGTCATGTGGTTCCAATTAAAAACTTACAAATTGAAGAGGACATTACAGATGTAAAACAATGGAAAACACAGCAAGCTCAATGTGATATGGAGACCTGTTGAGGGAAAAGTGATTTGATTTTGATTGTCCTCCTGACTTGTGACATTTTTGGAAATGAAGGGTTGCCAGAATGAAGATACAGGGACTGTGTGCTGTATTGAAGGATACAGTGAATTCATAAGGAAAAAGTGTTCTGTTTCACTTAACCAAAGGATTTTAGTGACCAAGGTCAGCCTATTTTTTGAGAATTAAAAGAAGAAATAACTTGCTAGTCATAAGAAACAGAAATCAGAATTTGAAAGGTCTGTATTGCACCAGTATAGCCTTTCATATCTGCAGTATTTAAATTATTTAGAAAAATCTGTATGTGCTTTACAAAGCCCTTCCCTCCATACAGTTAAAGAAATAAGCCTGGCATAAACCATTGTTGTGGTTTAACCCCAGCTGGCAACTAAGCACCACACATCCACTCGCTCACTCCCCCCCCGGTGGGATGGGGGAGAGAATCAGAAGAGTAAAAGTGAGAAAACTAGTGGGTTAAGAAAAAGACAGTTTAATAAATAAAGCAAAAGCCGCGCATGCAAGCAAAGCAAAACAAGGAATTCATTCACTACTTCCCATCGGCAGGCAGGTGTTCAGCCACCTCCAGGAAAGCAGGGCTCCATCACGCATTAACGGTTACTTGGGAAGACAAAACACCATAACTCCGAACGTCCCCCCTTTCTTTTTCTTCCCCCAGCTTTATATGCTGAGCATGATGTCATATGGTATGGAATATCATAGAATCATAGAATCATTTAGTTTGGAAGAGACCTTTAAGATCATCAAGTCCAACCATTAACCTAGCACTGCCACGTTACCACTAAAGCATGTCACACAACACTACATCTACACGTCTTTTAAATACCTCCAGGGATGGCAACTCAACTACTTCCTTGGGCAGCCTGTTCCAATGCTTGATAACCCTTTCAGTGAAGAAATTTTTCCTTATATCCAATCTAAACCTCCCCTGGTGCAACTTGAGGCCATTTCCTCTTGTCCTATTGCCTGTTCCTTGGGAGAGGAAACTGACCCCCACCTCGCTACAACCTCCTTTCAGGTAGAGAGCAATAAGGTGTCCCCTGAGCCTCCTTTTCTCCAGATCAAACAACCCCAGTTCCCTCAGCCGCTCCTCATAAGACTTGTTCTCTAGAACCCTCACCAGCTTCGTTGCCCTTCTCTGGACATGCTCCAGCACCTCAATGTCTTTCTTGTAGTGAGGGGCCCAAAACTGAACACAGTACTCAAGGTGCAGCCTCACCAGTGCCTCATCGGTGCTACTCCCCTTTGGTCAGCTGGGGTTATCTGTCCAAGCTGTGTACCCTCCCAATATCTTGTGCACCCCCAGCCTACTCGTTGACAGGGTGGTGTGAGAAGCAGAAAAGACCTTGACTGTGTAAGCCCTTCTCAGCAATAACGGAAACATCCCTATCTTATCAACACTGTTTTCAGCAGAAATCCAAAACACAGTCTCATACTAGCTACTATGAAGAAAAATAACTCTACCCCAGCCAAAACCAGCACAATCATCTTATTTTTATTTTTTGAAGCTGGAGCTAAATCACAGGATCTTACTTTTTATTATTTTTTATTATTTTTTTTTTTATTCAAAGTGCTTCAGGCTTGCCAGGCCCTTTCACTTAAAATTGCAGTAAACTTGCAGTTGAAACTTAAAAGTGATAGTTGCTTGGAGCCAAGCTTCAAAGTGGATTTTGTGGCTTAAAAGCTTTGTCATTCCTGACCATCTTTGTGGCACTACTACTGTAAAACTGACTGCGTTAATAATTTTACTTTCTTCTGACTTTTGTTCTAAAGTGTTACTCTCCGTTGGCCAAAAGGATTTTTAAGCCATGTAAAAGAAATAAGCTTTTAAGTGATTTAAGTAACTTAGGCCTTGTTAGATTTTTTATATATTTTGAGAATAATCATAGAATGGTTGAAGAATAGATGTACTTGTATAGGGTTGATTAATAGAATGCAGGTGCTTAAAGACAATACTCTGAGAACTATGTAAGCGCTGCTCATTTGTTCCTTGTATAGTCCCACATATATTAACCCACAGTAAGCAATTTATAAAGCTTAGACATCTAGAAGAGACATAGAATAAGCATAAGTTAATGGAACATCTTGAGTTTTTCTAAGAAGTCTATAGGTGGACTTTGATGGTTACTGTTTAAAGAAGATAAGAGGCTGTGGTGACCAGAATCTGCACCATTGAGCTACAACTTCAGAAGAGTAACTGGAACGGAACGATAAGAGTCAGCTGAGAATTAATGAACTTTTGGAACTACTGAAGAATGAAGAACTGGGAGACTTTAAAGAAACACTAAGAGCTTGCCAGACAGAAATATCAATTATGTAATGTTGTGTAGAATCATATACATAGAAGATGTACTTTGTTAGCCACTTGCCACTCACTGAGGCGATGGCCCAACTCTGAGTTGTTAATAAAGCAAACCTAGAGGTACCCACAGTCCGGTGAAATTCTTTAACAGCAACTATCTTATAACTATGTTGTATTTGACATGAAAAGGCACTGTGCAGAAAGTGGGAAGTTGGATCTAGAGAATAGGCCCGGGATGCTGCTTAGCTTTCTTTTAACTGAGTCCTTATTTCATTTCAAGCTGTAGTACGTTTTCTTAAAACTTTAACCAGCTATGGTTTTTGTAGGCTTTTGTTTCTCACTTCTGTGAGCAGGAAGGATGCTGTGAATCTGGGAGGGTTGCATGCCTGAGTTGTGGAATCAACAGGAGTGCCCCAGCTTTTCAGAAACTGAAAAAACTGCCTCTGCACGGAGAAGGGGATCCTACTGGTGCCTGGGGAGATGTGATGAGGAGCAAGTACTTTATTCAGGTTAGGAACACAAGAATGTGTGGAGGGAAAGGACATTGATGTAGCTAATTAAATTCCTTTGGGAGGCTAGTGAAATCCAAAATAGTGTATCGTTCAGTTAAGTGCGATGTGGATAAATAACACCTCTGGACCTGCCCTTGAGAGAAAGCTGAAGACTCTTTCAAGTAGGAGCTGGGCTATAGGGGTTACCAGTAAATAGAATGGCAATGTATAACCTTTCTTATAGGCCGGTTGAGAGTTGCTGTTCTTACATTTACAGATTAAAGGCTGGAACCTGACTACCAACCTCTCTTTGATCTGGTTTTGATGTGGTGTTCTAACATACACAGCTCTCTGCTCTTACTATACAATTCTTCTTGGGTTCTCTCTGTCCTGTCCCCAAAGAGGTATCTATTTCCCCTGCTTATTTTACTCAGAAGGATTTGTTAAGATATGAAGCCCTTTCTGTTGGTTTAAATGGTTATTTCATCTTGCTAAATTTCCTGTGGCTCTGTAGGTAAAACTTGTGCACTCATATATATGTTCTCTTTAAATAGCTAGAAATACCAAAATTCCTTGGTATATATTTGGATAAGCTTCTCTTTGTTCAGCAGTATTACCTGTGGCATTTTTCTTAATTGATCTTGAAGCAGGCTCAGTGGCTTTAGTTTGAATTAATTTTAAAATTGCTCTTTATCTACTCCCTAAAAATCACATGTGCAGCATTTTATTCTGTTGAATGTGGCTTGTTTGTGGGTTTTTTATTTTTGCTTAGTAGAAACAGTTTATTTAAAACACTCTGATACGTCTATTTGTAAGGATTGTGGAAAGCCATAAATATAAATTGAAAAGGAATCGGAGAGGTTTTGGTTTTTTTTTTCAAATTGGTGATCCAGGAGATACTAGTTGTGGAAGAGAACAGTCTGGATAATACTCCTGAAAATTGTTTTTTACGGCCAGAGCTGCATTGCCATTACATGTAGACAGCAGATGGCCTCATTAGACAATGTGTGCTTTGTCCAGGTAGACAGAAATCAAATGATTGCTTTTTGAGTCTCTTTTGTTCTCCCCCTTCCCTTTTTTCTTTTATTTCTTCATTATACAAAGTAACTGGGAGCTCCAAAATTGAACAAACTACAGGTTTCATCCTTCTCTTACAAAATTGATTTGTGAAAGAATCTGTGTTTGTGCATGGTGCAATGTGCTAAGAAAATCGTTCTCTGGAGTGAAAATGAAATTTCTTTGCAGGATAGTGCAGTGTGAGGGGAGACACTGCTTTTTCACTGGACTCAGGAGGTTCTGTCTTATCCCAAATCACATATATCTGTCCTTCCTCTACCTACTTAAAGTACAAAATATCATCCTGGAAAAAAAAACCAATATGTCATAATGTAGCGGCAAAACTGGTGCCTAGAGAGTGTGCCTGCTGAGAGCCAGATGCTATTTGGAAACAGAAATAAGTTTCCCTTGATATGATTATTTTCACTCTGCTTTAAGGGGGAGAGAGGATGGAGAAGTGTTTGTTCCTAATGGGAATGCCCTTGAAAGAACAAGTAGGCACAATCAAGGGAAAAATATACATATCGTGCAGTTAAGACTGCAGTTCTTCTACAGACTAGAATAGATTCTAGTTAAATTGGAAAAGAGGTGGATTATGTGCCGAAGTTCAGTGCAGCAGTACTATCTTTGCAGCAAATGTCAGCATCTCAGCTGTCATGAGTGGTGTGTGTTGTTTGTGGCATGAGATTATTTTAGGGTGGTTAGTCAATGTCTTCATTAATGTAGTGAGAAATGCAAGATACTTCTACAAAATGTATACTATCCTTAATGCAAATAATGCATTAAGCACCTTTTTTCCAATTTGGGAGCAAAATGAAAAATGCACCTATGTAGCATTACCTACACCGGATGTTGAAAGTCATCTTTTGGTTTTGCTGCCTCTCCTGGTAATATCCAATCCCTCCTGCCTTAAGGAAACTGAATAAAATGCTATTGTCAATTTCTGGCAATCTATAAATAAGGTTAAAGTATGCTGCAAAGTATGAAAAAATTCTTTTGATGTCCTAAATTGTGTAGTTATAATTATATTTTTTTAGCATGTAAAGGGTAGTTGCAGTAGTTCCTTTTTCACTTTGGAAATATATCAGGACCAAAGTGGTAGGCTTTGAAAATGGTTTAGAAGCTGTGAGATATCAACTTCTTCCTTCAAAGAAAGTCTAGGTAGATTTGAAGGGGGGCAAAACTGCAAGTGTGAATGAACCTTCCCCAAGCTAGTGAAGGAAAATAAAAACGTGAGATTTTTAAATCGGAGTGATTTAAACAGAGTGATTTTTAAATGTTTATTACTTGTTCACAGTGTAAATTCCCAATGCTGTAGCTATGACACTGTCAGTATTGTACTGGGCCTGGTGGTAATGAATGTTGTAACATTTATCTTTGCTTTTTTGTCACTTATTTTATACCTTTTTTTACTTTAAATAATTCCTGATGAGAGAATCCTTGATAAATCAGGGCTGTGTATTCCAAGTTCATTATTACATTAGCGCGAGTCTGATGTATTATTCAAGCAAATCAGTAATAAAAGATTTAAGCCTTTGTTGGTTAGCTGTGACAACTTCTAGCCAAATTTCTAACTGTAGTTCACCCAACGATGTGCTGATCTGTCTTGTCCCTTCCTCTAATATATGGAAGGGTTTTCCCATGAAAAAAATAAGAGGAATGTCTTCCCTGAGCTATTAGGAAGGTGGCAGCAGTACAAGTGGGTTCTGAATGGGTTTGTACTGGTTATTATAGTCCAAAAGAAAAGCAAGTTGTGGTTTTCAGACTTCTTTGAATTTGTAGCATGAGGCACTAGGTGGTCATATATGATCCATTCCACTCTTGATTAGCCTGATGTAAGTAAATCTGCATCTGCTTTGGATACATGCTGCAGAAGTGCCAGCCTCCATACATTTTCTCTGGTGCCGCAGTGTGGAGTCCCCCATAACTTTCCTGCCAAACGCCAGATCAGGATGTGCTGCAAACAGCTGATTCTGATCACTCCCTGTTTGTGACTGAGGTTCAGAAGCCTGCCCTGAAAAGCATTTATTCTGTGTCTGCAATGCATTTTCTTTTAACTGTAATTTGCCCAGCTCTTATTTGTTAGTTGTGACCATTTTTGGCGTTCTGTCACTGCCTGTATATATTTCTGCAGGATTTTTAGCATTTGTACATAAAAACCAGTGTGAGAGCATATTGTCCAATATCAGTGTAAGGCTGACCAAATCAGTACAGGTTAAATTGTATATTACCTGTATATACTGGACTTCAAGAATATGATTTTTTTGGTGACGGTTTCTTTCAATTTCAATACAGGCTACAAGAAACAAAGAATAATTTTTAAAAACTTCTTCAACTAAGGTCAATCTTTAGTCAGTCAAGATGTTCTTTTATGAATTTTGTTCTGAGTTTATGGCTTTATTGTTTGTGAATTTGTTATCTTGACTCTTGCTAGGAAAGAAAAGATTATTGCTAGTTCTGTGTTTGGGCTCAGACTCTTCCAAAAATGTGATCATCTTTTTGCAAGGGTGGGGGATTTATGAAGAACTGTGAGGAGATTTTCATACTTCAGATAGCCAAAAAAATATTTGTCTTTTAAATGAGAACATATAAATCTGTTGGATTTGAACATGATTTGATGAATTTGGCTTCTGGGTTGCATGTTACATGAGAAAAGCTGCAAGGACTGACATACTATTGACATCAGAAAAGCTGGTCAAACTTATATTAAAAAAAGCCTAAAACCCCAAATACTAATGCTTTTCCAGTGCAGCAGTATACAGACTTACCAGTGCCAATGAATATTGTTCTGCTAGTATATTTCTTATTTCATGCTTCATTTTCTCTTCTCCCAAAGCTAGAATTGTCATAAAGTGTTTTGCATTATAAGTACTAGGGATATTGTGTAGAGACAGTATTTGCCATGTTCTAAGAAATAGAAGGTGCACATTGAAATCTAAGAAATTGAATAGACAGTTCCACCTCTACCATTTTCCAAAAGAAATCGGCAAGAAGTAAATGTGTGGGCATTGGGAAGAACATGTGTCTGCATGTCGATGCCTTTTTTTCTTCCGTTTCTTTTTTTCCCATGCAACAAAACTGATTGATGCACTTGATAGATAGGTCTGTACATAGGCTTTGCATATTAGTGTGTCGGAGTGGGATCGGAACCGGAGTAACGACGCGATCTCAATGTGAGTATGATCGTTCTCGTTTATTGCGTATTTTAGCAGAGTATATATAGGCTCGCAGCAAAGCATGCATAGTCAACAACGCTATGATTGGTCCAGCCCCCCTGTTCACGTACAACGCCCCCCAACCCGATTGGCTAAGACCCTCCGTTCACGCGCCTCTGTTTAACTTTTCTCCCGGGTACGGTGATGTCACCTTTCTTGTTTACTTAGATCTTTTCTCCCTCAGTCTGGGTGCTTAGTTCAAACCCTGGGTTGCTCACCAGAACCAAACCATGCCTTTTTTCATTTAGGAATCTCTCCACATTTTCTAACAATTTATGACTGGTAGCAATTCTCTTCAGATGGTTGGAGAAAAGGTATCTTCACTATATAATAGCAGATGTGACGCCCATCTACAAGAAGGGCTGGAAGGAGGATCCGGGGCACTACAGACCTGTCAGTCTGACCTCAGTGCTGGGAAAGGTTATGGAACAGATTATCTCGAATGCTATTACATATTATTTACAGGACAACCAGACGATCAGGCCTAATCAACATGGGTTCATAAAGGGCAGGTCCTGTTTAACAAACCTGATCTCCTTCTATGACAAGGTGACCTGCTTGGTGGACGAGGGAAAGGCTGTGGATGTTATTTACCTCGACTTCAGTAAAGCCTTCAATACTGTTCCCCACAGCATTCTCATGAAAAACTGGCTACCCAAGGCTTGGACAGGCGTACACTCTGCTGGATTAAACGCTGGCTGGATGGCCGGGCCCAGAGAGGGGTGGTGAATGGAGTTAAATCCAGTTGGCAGCTGGTCACTAGTGGTGTTCCACAGGGCACTTGTTGGGGCCACTCCTGTTTAATATCTTTATTAATGATCTCAATGAGGGGATTGAGTGCACCCTCAGTAAGTTTGCAGACGACACCAAGTTCGGTGGGAGTGTTGATCTGCTTGAGGGTAGGAGGGCTCTTCAGAGGGACCGGGATAGGCTGGATCGATGGGCTGAGACCAATAGTATGAGCTTCAACAAGGCCAAGTGCCAGGTCCTGCACTTGGGCCACAACAACCCCATGCAATGCTACAGACTTGGGGAAGAGTGGCTGGAAAGCTGCCTGGCAGAAAAGGACCTGGGGGTGTTGATTGACAGCCGGCTGAACATGAGCCATCAGTGTGCCCAGGTGGCCCAGAAGGCCAACAGCCTCCTGGCCTGCATCAGAAATAGTGTAGCCAGCATCAGGAATAGTGTAGCCAGCAGGGCTAGAGAAGTGATTGTCCCACTGTACTCAGCACTGGTGAGGCCGCACCTTGAGTACTGTGTTCAATTTTGGGTGCAACAGTATAAGAAGGACATTGAGGTGCTGGAGAGGGTCCAGAGAAGGGCAATGAAGCTGGTGAAGGGTCTTGAGACTAAGTCTTATGAGGAGTGGCTGAGGGACTAGGGGTTGTTTAGTCTGAAGAAAAGGAGGCTCAGGGGAGACATCATTGCTCTCTACACCTACCTGAAAGGAGGTTGTAGAGAGGTGGGCGTTGGTCTCTTCTCACAAGTTACAACAGATAGGACAATAGGAAATGGCGTCAAGTTACACCAGGGGAGGTTTAGGTTAGACATTAGGAAAAACTTCTACACTGAAAGGATTATCAAAGACTGGAACAGGCTGCCCAGGGAAGTGGTTGAATTGCCATTCTTGGATGTATTTAAAAGCCTTCTAGATATGGTGCTCAGGGACGTGGTTTAGAAGTGGGCCTGGTAGAGTTAGATAACGGTTGGACTTGATCTTAAAGGTCTTTTCCAGCCATAACGATTCTATGATTCTATACTTAGCAAGTTTTAATATATTTTACCAACTAATTGTATTATGATGAGAACATAAAATGTCTGTACCGGGTCAAACCACTAAGTTTAGTGTTTTAGCTCTGACAGTGGCCATAATCATGTGGCAAAGTATAAGGATAGGATAAGAAATAGTAATACTTGCCCCAAAGAGTCTCCCAATGTCCAGAAACCTGTAATTCAAAGATGGAGTCAGAATGTGTCTCTGTGTTTGATAGTACTAGATGGATTTTTTGTTGTTGTTATGAATTTGTTTAGCTGACTCCATGTAAACTTTAAACATTCACAGCTGCCTGTGGAGAGCAGTTTCACAGCATAGGGGAACTCTGAAAAATCTCCTCCATTTCTTTGTCTGGAACCTGGTGGGCAGAAGTACAGAAGAGCTTGTAGACACCTGAATCTGTTTGTTCAGTTCCTGGACAAATGCATATTCTCTGTCCTGAAATGCTTCCACTAGAATTTTTCTGTCTTGCTGAGTCCTATATTCATCTGGCTCATAACAGTTCTCCCGTTTATGCAAGAATAGGGGGCAACGTGGTCCTTTCAGTCTACTGAGAATGTAAAAATGTATATTTTTCCTTATCTGATTCCCTCCCCTCCATATAATATTAAGGTACATTGTTCTGGTCTGTCCTGGTGTATCTTCAGGCACAAATGTATGTAATCTGGGACAGTGTTGTACTGTTTGTACCATACAGCTTCCTTTTGTGCTCCGATGATCCAGATGTGAAGAATTTTAAAATGCCTGTTAATTTGAAAAACCATGGTTTACTTGACCTACTTCTAAATCTCAAATTGTCAGGAGGAAAGAATGTCATTATTCATTAATTTGGGAAGACAGAAGTTTCCTGTCTTGCAATATGTGGATGTGTCACCTTTTGGTCTGAGTGTGAGGGAACTGAAGTCAAGAAATGAAATCCATAGTGTTGGCAAACCAAATGATTTTTATTTTTAATTCCTCTCAGTTTTAAACAGCCCTGTTTAGTTTGCCTAGTCATGTCTTCCATTTTGAGCTGTGAGGCTTACTTTTGAGGACTGTTCTTGCAAAAAGAGCCTACCACCAGGAAGAGCAGCAGAACACACCCTGTTTCAGACAATACTATTTGAGACCTTAGTGCTGTAAATGATGTAGAAATGTGCGTGTATTAATGAGAGGTATAATAGGTTTCAGTGAAAGTTGGAGATAAGATGTGTTAATCTTGTATATCAAATAGTCCTACAACAATGAAACTTCACCTCAGAGCTAAAACCAGTGCTCCTACACAGAAAGCCCCTCAGATGTCTGATGCATCCACCCAGACAGAACTGGTAAGGAGAGAGACTTCAGTACAGGTGGTAGGTTGCAGTGAGTGCCCAGACCCTTCTCCTTCTCCTGGCAGAAAGGTAAGTACTTACTTGCACACAACGTACACAGGTTGGTGATCTGTTATGTCAGGTGGCCGAGTTGCAAGAAACGGTTAAAAGGTTGCGTAGTATCAGAGGAGCCGAGACGGAGATAGAGAGGTGGTTTCATAACCATGTTCCTGTAGCGGATACCACTGAGAATGAGGCACCTTGGACCCTGGTGTCCCACAAAAGCAGGACTATGCTTCAGTCCCCACCCTCTGGCATCACAACAAAAAACAGGTATGAAGCTTTAACAGCTATAGACACCCAGGAGCAAGGTGTGCCAGGAGGACCTGCACCAGCAGCACACAGTAGATATCATAAAAAACGACGAGTGCTAGTAGTGGGTGACTCTCTGTTAAAGGGCAACCCGATTGGCTAAGACCCTCTGTTCATGTGCCTCTGTTTCACTCTTCTCCCGAGTCTGGTGATGTCACCTTTCTTGTTTACTTAGATCTTTTCTTCCTCATTCTGAGTGCTTAGTTCAAACCCTGGGTTGCTCAACAGAACCAAACCATGCCCTTTTTCATTTAGGAATGTCTCCACAAATGACCCCACTTTTGGGACAACAGTTTTGGCGACCCAGGTGGGACTGCATTGACAGCCTTGCCTGGGTCATCTTCCCATACCTGATTGAGGAGAAGCGGTCCAACTGGACTCCAGCGTGCACCGACCTGTTGATCGAGGACTCCATCGGCTCCTTTCCTGCAGTTGGGTGGTAAGCGACACAATGGTGCAACACTACTGAAAAGAGGTATTTTTCTGGGAATACGAGGAAAGGGGGGTAAAGGTGAAATCTCTCAGGAAGCAGGTAGGATCTGCTCTGTTCTGGTAAGACACAAGAGGAAAGATGCGCGGCAGTAACACAAAGGGAGACATCCCTCATTTTTTATCTCAACACGTAGATGCATGATAGGGGAAGAGGGTCCCTTATCTTTGCTGACAAAGAAGGGCCAGAAGGGTCAAAGCTGAGTGTATGAGATCCTGGGTAATTTCTCTCAACACTGCGGCAGGAGAGGGCTGCACCAAGAGCAAGAGTCTGCTCTGTTCTGGTCTGTTCTGTTTTGAGAAATTCTGTTTTGGTACTGAAATATGTGCTACTGTTTCCCAGAAGCCACCCGTTTGCTCTGCTCTAGGATGCATCCTGAAGAATTGGAATAAGGTAGGAGGGGATCCCATGACTAAAATTAAGCTAAAACGATATTGTAATCAACGGTGGCCACAATATCAATTGGAAGATGGTGAAAAATGGCTTATTGCAATTAATGTTGTCTTGTCAGAGGACTAACAATTGGGACGAGATACTGTATGTAAACATGTTCCTTGCATTAAAAAATAATTAGAAAATAAATTAAAAAAAAATGTCCTGGTGTGAAGTAGCTCAGAAATGGTATTTAACATGCTGTTTATTGTCCAAGCGGTGACATATAAGAAAGGTAAAGGATGAATCAGTGTGCTTATGTGCTTATTGTAAGCAAAAGGGTCATTAAAAAAGGAATGTCTACTCCTTTCGAATAATCAGGAAAGAGAGAAAAAAGAAGCCATTGGGGTCATAGCAAAAATTAAGTTGGACTGAAGGGGATTGGCCACAATATAAATCAGATAATGATGAGCAATGGTTGAAAAATGAGACTTTACAATTTAATGTCATGGCAATTAATGTTGCTTTGTCGCTGATTTGGCAAATGAAGTAATAGTTGTGTATGTTAATTTGTTTAATAATGCTGATGGAATGTATTATTAGCAGAAAGTGTTAACGGAAAAGGAAAAATGTGGATTAGAAGGTGATATGTTAATGCCATCTATTAAGAAAAATAAGAAAAAGCAAAAGAAACATATCTGTGTGTTGTGCAGGTGATGAACAAGAGGATGTACAGTTGCTTGTGCCTTCTTCCCCTCCCTCATGCCTAAGAGGAAGAAAGTCTAGTTAATTCAGAAAAAGATAAAAAAAAAAAAGGACAAATGGGAAATGAGAATTTTAGCCCTATTACAAGTAGAACTAGAGGGCATTCTCAGCTGGTGATACAGGCACCTCTGAGCCAGGCTGTTGGGATGGACAGTATGCCAGTCTTTGTGCATGCCCCTTTTACAACTTCTGTCTTGTTAAATTGGAAACAGTCTGTCGGCTCTTATCGAGAAAACCCAGAAGGAATGTTTGGCATGTTGTTTGTGGGCCAGGATGCAGGAAGGGAGTTGCAGAAGAAGGATGAAGCAAGGGAAGTGTCTGTTTCTTAGTTGATTGAAATTGCTTATAAGGTATGTGATGAAGGAGAAGGAAAAGAGGGAACAAGAAAGGATGAGGCTGCAGGCCTCTCTTTTGGCTGCAATGATTGTGGATAGGAGAGCTGAGACAAGGGGAAGAGGAGGTAGTGGGGGAAGAGACAGAGGGACTCCTGGGGCAGGACCAGGATACGGAATACAAAGAGGCCCTCCTTTGAGTTTAAATCAATGTGCCTTCTGTAAACAGGAAGGACACTGGAAGAACAAATGCCTGAACCAAAAGGGGCCAGAGAAACAAGATCATATAGGGAATGCTAACCTTGTTATGCTAGAGGATTCGGACAATGAATCAAGGGGAACAGGGTCTCCCCAGCTGATCCCCTAGTTCCAGTTAAGCTAGGGAACGAGATCATAGGTTTTTTTTAATTGACAGTGGGGCCACTCATTCGGTAGTCACCAGTTGTAAAGGACCTCTCAGTAAAGTAACTATACCCATTGTTGGGAAAACGGGAAAAAGAACATTAAGGCCATTTTTTGCAACCTATGGAATGTACAATTAGAGGCACCAAATTAATCCATGAGTTTTCTATATATGCCAGAATGCCCCCTACCGCTGCTGGGACGGGACTTGCTATGCAGACTAAATGCACAAGTAACCTTTTCTGAGAATGCCATGCAGCTCCATATCCCTCCTGAAACCACCTGGAGAGCCCAGAACGGCTTGCTGACAGATGAAACATTGGAAGAATCCAAGGAGAACATTCTGAGTGCTGTACTAGATGCAATAATTTCCCTGGTATGGGCTTCTAAGGAACCAGGTAAAGCAAAAAATGCAAGTCCGATCAAAATAGAACTAAAAGAAGGAGCCAAAGTGGCGCAGGTGCATTAATACCCTATTAAGCTGAAAGCTCGTAAAGGCGTTGAACCTCTGACAAATCTGTGTGGACTGATCAGAGAATGTCAATCTGAATTCTACAGTGCCTGACCCCTATTACCCTGCTAGCATCTGTATCTGAAAACAGTGCCTACTTTACAGTGTTAGACTTAAAAGATGCCTTTTTCTGCATTCCAGTGGATGAACAAAGCCAAACACTCTGCCTTTGAATGGGAAAGTCCAACTACTGGAAGGAAAGGACAACTGTGCTGGACTGCTCTTCCCCAGGGATTCAATAACAGTCCCATTCAGTTTGGTGACGTATTTACAGAATCACAGAATGGTCAGGGTTGGAAGGGACCTCTGGAGATCATCTAGTCCAACCCCCCTGCCACAGCAGGGACACCTACAGCAGGTTGCACAGGACGGCGTCCAGGCAGGTTTTGAATGTCTCCAGTGTGGGAGATTCCACAACCTCTGTATTTGCCAAAGAATTAAAACAATGGCAAACTAATAATGATGGTGTTACTCTTTTACAGTACGTGGATGATATTTTAATTGGAGCTGATACTGAACAAACTTGTATGGAAGCCATGATAAGCCTGCTAAACTTTCAGGGAATGGCAGGATTCTGCTGGATATGGATTCCCAATTTTGGACTTATAGCTAAACCCCTCCGAAGATGCAGACAAATGCAGACATAATAGTGAAGAGATGTCAAATTTTCTGTGTGAACAACCCTAATATTCAGAAGAAACCTCCAATGGGTGAAGTGAGAAGGGGAACAACTCCCACGGAATACTGGCAAATAGATTTCTCTGAATTACCAAAATGCGGGCAATATAAGTATCTACTGGTTTTAGTGGATACATTTTCTGGATGGCCTGAGGCTCTCCTTTGTTGCAACAATAAGACTAGAGAAGTAATTAAGGTGTTACTAAAAGAAATTATCCCTAGGTTCAGAGTTCCCAAGGGTATACACCCTTGGGATAAGGAACCCCACTTTATTTCAGAGATAGTTCAAGGGGTATCTAAATTCCTCTGGATAAAGTGGGATCTGCAAATCCCCCTGGAGACTACAGTCTAGTGGAAGGTAGAAAATATGAAACCCCTGAAACTTTACTTGTATATATTGGGAAAGGATGTGTTTGTATGAGAACCCTTTGTGATTTTATATTCATAGATAACATAGATAATATTACTGTAGATATAAGTAATCACTTAAATATTTGTGTTTGTAACTATACTGAAATTATGGGATGTGACTTTAATTATTCAGCTCCTGTTACAATCGAATTATACATTGAATCAAGATTTATTGCCTACCCCCATCGGAATGAATCTTGCATTGTTGAGGAGACTTCTGCAGCACGGTGACCTGTGTCAGCTTCTGGAACGCATTCAAAACGGTGGACGCGGGGCTCTAATCAGCATTCATCATGACATGGAGGAGATGCACATTAAAGGGGAAGAAATGTTAACTTAATATTGCAAACTTTACCTTCCTTGCACAGGTGTCTTAACCAGTGAACTCCTTTGCCTTTAGACTCGCCGGTGCATGAATTTCAACCTGGAGTGGGGGGCTCGTCCAGGATCTCGAAGGACGAGCCTCAAAGAAAAGTGGAAAGTACCTTACCTGGTACTACTCATTACTTATACAGCTGTAAAGGCAAAAGGTATAGATTTGTGGATACACTTTACTGAAGAAAGCTCCACAGAAGGAGTGGATCTCTGAAGAAACAAGACTACTGAAGCTGAAACTCTCTCGATCTCAGTGAATTGTAGCTGGGACTCTGAAAAGTCATATATTAAGCTAGACTGTTGTGTGAGCTGACTCTGGCAGGACACAGGAACAACCACAAAACCACGGATGAAAGACAAAGAACAAATTTAATCTCAATACCTTGCAAATCAGGGAATCTCTGAAGCAACACCCGGGCAGAAGGACGCAAGCAGGGCATGCAGGCACCACAGAGCGGGAGAAAGTCCTTGATAGCAGGAGTGTGTGAGCTCCGACTTGCTGTTCTCACCTGCTTTTCAAGGGTTCAAGCAGGCGTAGTTTTCCACTGTGCTTTGATCTTCTTCAACAACAAGGCAGGGATCTCATATACGCTAGATAAGGTGTCCCTGAGTCCATGCCAGGCTTACGTTATCTAAGTGCGGATGTTCTACTTGTGAGCACACAAGGCTGAACAACAATTAGTGTGATATATGTGTTGTCCAGCACCCCAGGTGCGAGTCACTTGAGTGTGTTTACAATCCTCCTCACCAATCTTCCGTTATTTTCCCACAACTGTACGCAAAGCTTAGTATCCTTGTATTGTGTTCTAATAATTGTTCTTATACCTTTATTAGTGTATTTGTGCAGATATACAGATTTCTTTTGTACAAGAAATGAAGGAACTAAAAGGGTTGATAATCCTCTGTTGCTTTTGCCTAAAATCAGGGAACCCTAACTTATCTTATGGGGAACCAGGAAATCCAAAGGAAAGAATTTGTATTTTGATTTACTGCAAAAGATGGTTCAGATTGCTAATAAATCAAATTGTTGGGTTTGTACTCACATTCCAGAGCATTCAAACAAAAGAGTTCCCTTACCCTTAATCAAAATTCCAATATCAGAAAATCTTAACACCTCCTTAATAGATTAATGGGACAAAGACTCCTCTCAAGAGGTAATAAATCAATAATGAGAGATTGAAATCCCAAAACCAACTAATCAAAGACTGCAGAAAACCAACTCAGTTTCAGTAAGAAACTTCCCAAGTTGTAGATTAATTGTGGTGCTTCCCCAAGTTAAGAATGTTAACTGGTTTGTTCCTAAAGGAAAAAGTTGGTATTGGATATGTGGAAATAAAACTAGAAAAGCCTTGCCCCCCTCAACTGGTCAGGACCCTGAGGGTGGTTGTGAAAAAATTGGAAATGAAACTTTTAATGCTATCAAAGCAATGCAAAAAGAGGCATCTGAATTGGCTGAAATCACCTTGCAAAACAGAATGGCTCTTGATATGATGCTAAGCACAGTTTTAAATACTAGTTGCTGTGTATATGTAGATCAGAGTGGCAGAATTTCTACAGGCCTAGAAGAAATCTGGAAACAGACTAAAATGCTCCATGAGATACAAAAGGATGACACATCTAATGGATTTGAGGAAACATTTAAATTAACATTAAAACTTCCTGGTTCCCTGATCTGAGTCTATTGGTTAAAAAAAAAAAAAAGTTATTGAGCATTGTAATAATTGCCTTATTAGCTTTTGTATGTATCTATGTAATAATACAGTATTTTTGGAAATGTTCTACAGTAGGGAGACAAAGTTATGAGAAGATGAGACTAATATAAGAGAAACTACAGTTCTTCTATAGTCTCAAAGGGGGACCCTGCTCTGTGTGTACATTGGCATCTTGCACACCAGGTAAATGACCCCACTTTTGGGACAATAGGAGGATTGGAAAAGGGACAGCAGCAGGTGGCAGGTGATGACATTGTTTCAGCTGGAACAATTACAGCCCTGTGATTTGTATTCAGCAAAGCCAGACACTACCTATGTTTATTGATAATTAAATAAATAGCCAGCCAAGTAAATGAATAGTCCATTTTTAAGCACAGACATGGATTCACAAGCCCACATACCCAAATCCAATCTCTTTGCCTGAGCACCAACAGCTCCAAAACCCACAACCACAGATGCAGCACTGCAGGCATTTCAGAGACCAGCAATGATTTTTGGACAGTAATCTGGAGAAGCAGCAACTGTGGCGTTTGCAAGGATATTAGCAAGCAACAGTGTCCTGCCTTGCTTGCAGCACTGAAATTCCAACAGGAGATAAAACTGCTCTTCACCTGTCATTGTGTAATTCCCTCCTTTGCTCATGTAGCATGGTAAACAATTTATGCTCCCTTCTCTCCCCCCCTCACTTTT
Source organism: Pluvialis apricaria (assembly GCA_017639485.1). NCBI lineage: Eukaryota > Metazoa > Chordata > Aves > Charadriiformes > Charadriidae > Pluvialis > Pluvialis apricaria. Next base: position 20,014,901 of record CM030043.1, read on the forward strand.
AATTATGCATACAGATGGGATAAGGGCTCGCTATCCAAAGAGATTACTCTGAATAAATACTTTAATAACAAGTCACCACAATTAAGGTAGAGAACATAAACTTCTTCAATCTATAAAATGGTGTTGAGGTACAGATTTCCTTAACATTTTTATGATCTAATCATTGCTTCTGGCCAAATTCATGTTGCAATCATTTTTGCCACTCATGGCTGCATAAATAACTCACTGCTTTTTTATTCCCTGTTATGACCCTGAGATTTTTCTTTTTTTCTTCTTCTTGTTGCTCTTGGGGGGGTGGTGGTGGTGGTGGTTGCCAGGCTTGGTTTGTTTGTTTTTCTTTCCTTTAAATGAAAGGCTACACAGAGAACAAGCGAAACATTTTAGGAAGGAATGGGAGGTTATTAAACCCCAATGTTTAAATCAATCAGGAGAGCTCCTAGAATATCTTTGCTCAGCACCTGGAATTACAAAAGGGTACAAACAATGATCTAAACAAGCTAACTGCTTTCCAGAGCCAGCCTGTCTGAAGCCTGAGCTGTTTTACATTTCAGTTCATTTCATCAGAGAGCACCAAAAGGCTGAAGTGATTTGTGGTGGTCTCAGGAGTATCAGCCAGCTATGATGTATATAAAAGGAATTTTTATTCCTGTTGTAACCATAAGCAGTAATGTTTATAGTAGGTGAACATATTAGCCTGGACAAAGGGCATGAATTTTACTCTAGAAAAAGCCAGTTCATTTATACAGCCTAAGAGTTAAATGTTGGTATTTGAAGACAAATTATAGGAAAAATCATTTAAACCCATGTTATGTGGCAGTATATAAAAACAGAAAGTCCTATCTTTATCAATATTTTATGGCCCTCTTAATTCACTTTGCTTCCAGCAACCCCTTCTCCGCAAAACAGATTTTACCCTCTTCTCACTCCAGCTAGCACACTACTGGCACAAGAAATGAGTACCCTAAACAGACTTGGGGCACACAACTGATGGTCATGCACCTACCCTCACTCTTGCCACAGTGTTAATATCAGTCCTGCTGGAAAACAAGGCAAGATTGCCCTCGCTCCCCAGCTTAGCACATACATGGTGCAAGTGTACCATAAAGAGATGCCCAATCCTTGCTGTACACATGATGCCACTGCCTCTTGTTTGCAGCTGCCAAATTTATTTAAAATACAGCTTAAAACATGCCATGTAACATTAACATTAAGAAAGCATGCAAGCAAAACCTGATTGTCCAAAGGTCAGTTATGTGATTATGAGTGGGAAGGGCAATAGTTAACATGAGCTTGAATGGCAGCTGAGATATCCCTGAAATTCTTCTAAGATTCGGTCAACATTGTAACTGTTAAAACTTCATGTATTGGAAAATTAAAACCTTGTTCATTCACACAATAAGTCTACATTAAGCAACGTATTTATACAGCCACCATATTCTAAGAGTCCAAAGCCCTGCTTTGCTTACTAAGTAAGTAAACATGAAGCTTCAAATAGGAAAAAAGAATGTTGATTTGTTTAAGACACATGCAGAATAGCTCTAGGTATGATAATTCTCCATAATGTGACAGCACATTTACTGCAGAATATGTTCTTAAGAAAAAAAAAGACCTTAAAATTAGATCTTACTCTTCCATTCTATTGAGTTCAGGATTAAGTGCAGTATGCACAAAATGACAAGTAGGGTTGAAACCTCAGACTTCAGGAGGGCTAACTTTGAGGGCTAACTCTTCAAGGAATTGCTGGGAGAAATCCAAGGGGAGAGGGCTCTAGAGGGTGAGAGGGCTCTAGAGGGTAAGGGGGCTCAAGAGAGCTGGCTGATATTCAAGCACCACCTCCTCCAAGCTCAGGTTAGGTGCATCCCAAAGAGCAAGAAATCAGGCAAGGGAAGAAGGAGACCTGCATGGCAGAGCAGGGATCTTCTGAAAAAGCCCAGGTGGAAGAAGGGAGTTTACAAGATGTGGAAAAGGGGGCTGGTGACTTGGGATGAGTATAAGGATGCTGTCAGGGTATGCAGGGAAGAAACAAGGAAAGCCAAGGCAGCCTTGGAATTGAACCTGGCGAGGGATGCCAAGGCCAATAGGAAGGGTTTCTTTAAGCATATAGGAGGCAAAAGGAAAACCAGGGAAAATGTGGGCCCGCTCTTGAACGAGACAGGTGCTGTGGTGATGGATGATGCAGAGAAGGCGGAGTTGCTGAATGCCTTCTTTGCTTCTGTCTTCACTGCTCGGGCCAGCTCTCGGGAGTCCCAGACTTTGCAAGTAACAGAGAAAGTATGGAGGAAGGAAAACTTTCCCTTGGTTGAAGAGGAACAAGTTAGAGAACAATTAAGTAAACTGGATCCCCACAAGTCCACGGGGCCTGATGGAATGCACCCGCGAGTGCTGAGGGAGCTGGTGGAAGTCATTGCTGGGCCGCTCTCCATCATCTTTGAAAGGTCCTGGAGAACAGGGGAGGTGCCTGAGGACTGGAGGAAAGCCAACATCACTCCAGTCTTCAAGAAGGGCAAGAAGGATGACCCGGGAAACTACAGGCCAGTCAGCCTCACCTCCATCCCTGGAAAGATGATGGAACAGCTCGTTCTGGGCATCATCTCCAAGCATCTGGAGGAAAAGAAGGTTATCAGAAGTAGTCAGCATGGATTCACCAAAGGGAAGTCATGTCTGACTAATCTGATAGCCTTCTATGATGGCGTGACTGGATGGGTGGATGAGGGGAGGGCAGTGGATGTTGTATACCTTCTCTTCATCAAGGCTTTCGACACTGTCTCCCACATCATCCTCACAGGCAAGCTTAGGAAGTGTGGGTTAGATGAATGGACAGTGGGGTGGATTGAACAGTGGCTGACAGATAGAGCCCAGAGGGTTGTGGTTAGTGGTGCAGAGTCCAGTTGGAGGCCAGTAACTAGTGGTGTCCCTCAGGGGTCAGTACCGGGTCCAGTCCTGTTCAATATATTCATCAATGACCTGGATGAAGGGATAGAGTGTACCATCAGCAAGTTTGCTGATGATACAAAACTGGGAGGGGTGGCTGACACTCTGGAAGGCTGTGCCGCCATACAACATGACCTGGACAGGCTGGAGAGTTGGGCAGAGAAAAACCTTATGAAATTCAACAAGGGCAAGTGTAGGGTACTGCACCTGGGGAGGAATAACCCCATGCATCAGTACAGGTTGGGGGCTGACCTCCTGGAGAGCAGCTGTGTGGAAAGGGACCTGGGAGTCCTGGTGGACAACAGGATGACCATGAGCCAGCAATGTGCCCTGGTGGCCAAGAAGGCCAATGGCATCCTGGGGTGCATCAAGAAGAGTGTGGCCAGCAGGTCAAGGGAGGTCATCCTCCCCCTCTACTCTGCCCTGGTGAGGCCGCATCTGGAGTACTGTGTCCAGTTCTGGGCTCCCCGGTTCAAGAAGGACAGGGAACTGCTGGAGAGGGTTCAGCAAAGGGCTACAAAGATGATTAGGGGACTGGAGCATCTTTCTTATGAGGAAAGGCTGAGGTACTTGGGTCTTTTTAATCTAGAGAAAAGAAGACTGAGGGGGGATCTTATCAGTACTTATAAATACTTAAGGGGAGGGTTTCAGGGAGATGGGAACAGTCTTTTTTTCAGTGGTGCCCAGTGATAGGACTAGAGGTAATGGGCACAAACTTGAGCATAGGAAGTTCCATCTTAACATGAGGAGGAACTTCTTTATTCTGAGGGTGGCAGAGCACTGGAACAGGCTGCCCAGAGAGGTTGTGGAGTCTCCCACACTGGAGACATTCAAAACCCGCCTGGACGCCGTCCTGTGCAACCTGCTGTAGGTGACCCTGCTGTGGCAGGGGGGTTGGACTAGATGATCTCCAGAGGTCCCTTCCAACCCTGACCATTCTGTGATTCTGTGAATTTTCGCTAAAAGCATCAAGATCATCTTTTTTTCCCCTGGAAATTAGCCAGGCAATATACAACACTGCCACAAAAATGTTTAAGTCATTCAGGTATAACAAGGGCACACAGGTAGTATGGCAATACAGTCTTTAGACAAATACATAGGTAATGACAAATATTTTCATAATCTGCTTAAAAAAGTTTATAAGGGTGAAAGAAAATGTATAGGACAACAAGTCCTACAGATTTGCATTCTACAGAAAAAGTAATGTGCCTAAATGCTCAAATCACGTATTTCTTCATGTGTTCAGGAGCACAAATATTGGATTTACAAGATGTTAGTTACCTGAGAGAAGTGGCACTTGGCATTTCACTAAACTATTTTTATGACCAAGAAATATGCAATTGAATGTATCCAAGTAATACATTTTATGCAGTTTGTTAGTAAAGTATTAAAGTTGTACATGGCAGGGGCGGCACCAAAAGAAAACAGAAATGCAATGGTTAAGATTTCAACAGCCACATTTACATGTCATACTGCAAGTACTATATATTTTATAGAATAAATTAGTTGATTTCATCATTGAATGTAAGTCACAGAATTAAGAGTTCATTTATGGCTCTTAACATATAATAACCTCAGTGGAGATAGGGTTGGCTTTGAGAAGAGGGACTGCTAGCATGCAGTGGTGGCAGGCTTACAGAGGCCAGGAACAGATTTCCAGGGAGAGGGACGTTAGGCAGGGAACAAAGAGCTTTTTCTTACGGGTGAGGTTTCATGAGAAGACACAGCGAACCGAATGCGCAACTGCTGCCAAAGACATGCTCCCACTCACCCCGCGAAGTCAAACTCCCTCCATCTGCACCAGCTCTGCAGCTCTCCCAAACCTCTTACTCCAAGGGCTCAGCAAACTTACCCAGAAATGCAAAGGGTCAGTTAAGTGCAAGAGCTGGCATGAAAGGAGCAGAGGGAATAGGCTGCTGGGAGAGGGGGACACCTCTTCCAGTAGCAACGACCTGTCTGGTAGGGTCCATCCACCTGACAAAGTCTCCAATCCTACTCTCTCTCCAGCTCCATTCTTAAGCCTCAGGCTTTTAAGTCTACACCAACTACTTTCAGCTTACTCATTGCTGAAATATTTTTAGCCCTCTCAAGCTGAAGTAGGACAGACAGCTACAGTTCCTTGCTTCCCCAGAATCTGGGGGGGAAAAAGGTGGGAGGAAAAAGTGCTAATCTCTAGCATACCCACTGACCTGTACTGTTCCCACTACACTGTTTCCACTGCCTCTTTGACTATAAGTGAAGCTCAGCTTAAAATCTGAAGTGTTTTGATTTAGAGCATCCAGCAATTTCCAAGAAAGCTTTTGAGTTCTACACATCAGCCTCCACATCCTTCTGTGAGCAATGTTCATGCTACAGCAGTTCAAACACCCACTGGTCTCTTCATCTAGAGTTGAGGTTTTAAAAATGTTGCCAATGCCAGGCCACTCTGCAAGGGCTATTTGCTGAAGTTCTGCCTTTCTCAAATCACTTCTTGTAAGAGGGGAAAAAAAGGAAAAAAAAAAAAAGGTAGAGGACTTTTTCTTTAGAGAGAAGTTTTTTTAGCCTGTGTTGTTCAAGGACAATTGTTTGGTTTTAACTCCCTTTATTTTAAGGAAACAAAAAAATTAAAGCAGTCTCCAATCACGAGAATTTGAGGATGGAAAAGTTGTTCTAGAAACTCCTCAAGGGAGGAGAACACAAATACTGAGCTTTTTTGGCAATCAAACTAATAACAGACCCTGTTGTATTTTCAGAGTGGTTGTGAGAATTCCTCACCTAGTGACTCCTTCCTCAATGGCTTGTCACAAGCATTTCTGGGACAGACATAAGCTCTAGTATTCCCTTTTTACACATGGAAAAGCTGTGGCACAGGGAGTCTTTGGGCATGTCTGTGCACACAGATGCAGCCCAGCAGTCCCACGCTCCCCAAGCCAGCTCCAGTACACGTCTTGCAGCTGCAGGGAAAGTTAGCACAGCTCGGGCACAGCACTAAGATCAGATTAATCTTGCACCTGATCAGCTTAGAGTGTAAGTTTGTCTGTGTTCACCCATGCAGACAAGCCCTAAGAGACTTCCCAAGCATTGAACAAGATGCCCAGGGATGACTGATTCCTATAGTCCCTGACTGTAGCTCTGACTTGGACCGTCCTTTCATTCAAGGCTGCATACTCTGATCTATGTTCAGAAGAGAACACAAGAGCTAAATCTCCATCTTCAGCAACAAGGTACTTCAGTCCCATCAGCCCCTATATCCAACAGAAGATTCTCTAAGAAGTCAGAGCTATTAAAGAAATATGAAGATGAATAAAGCAAGCAAAGGAAGAAAAAAGTCAAACAGGCACAAGTTAGATTTAAATTTAAATAAGATGGCAATAACTTACGCTTTGCAGTAGAGATACAAGAAACCTTCAGGAATGTGATTTCAGCACATGATGAAGAAAGCTTTTTGACATCTGCAATCATGATCTAGTAGCCACAAAACACTATTTTTTTTTAATCCCTGCTTAAGGACATGCATCTAGAAAGCTGACTAGTTATCATCATATTGGCGGTTTCAGCAAAGACCAAACTTCTGCACTGCCTCAGGTAGTCCCTTCAAGACAAAGGCTGTGAAAAAACTAGACTGAGAAGGGGACGCTGAGGAAGTACCACTGACACTAAGTTGCTGAAGCTAGGCTGAACACTGAAAGAGAGGTCTTCAGTCTCCAAAGAAAAATCTATTCAGATAAGTTGAAGGCAGACCCGAGCTTGTCTGCCTGCCCTCCAAATAGGTGTGTATAAGCCAGACCTATTCAAGGAGCTGTGCACAGCCACAGTACACAGCATCAAGCACTTCATGCCTAATATAATTTACCTTGCTTTGATATTTTTGCAGGATTTTTCTAGTGTGGCTGCAACACCAGCTCTACACCATTTCCAGAATGCAGATGGACTATGTCTGGTAACTTGAACAATGTCAAAGCAAGCTCACATCTGTTTAATAGACACACTTCTGCATCTATAACTTTAGCACCTCGTACTACTATGGCATCCCACTGCGCTGTTACCCAGTAGCCCAAAATGCCTTCTAATGCTGCTGCAAGAGTAAGAAAGTGTTTCACAAAACTCAAGCAAAGGCTAAGACCCAGCATAGCCAGGTCTCCAAATAATATTATCCCTGCATCTACAACTAAGGCTCAAGCTACATTTAAATGCTCATAATACAACGGAAAAGAATTTGCAGAGTCTGCAGAGCCCCAAAGGCCCATGACAGCTTTGTGGCAAACTTCACTATAAGTGTGCTGTTGTGGTTTAGGCTGAACCGGCGATCGGGCAGAACGACAGATACTTCCCCCTACCCCTCCTCAAAGAAAGAAGGGAAAAAGAGACTTATGAGTTTAAAAGGAACTAAACTACTTTAATGAAATATTAATAATAAAATAAAAAGAAAAAAATGAAATATATACAAAACCGTATCAAGTTCCCAGGATGACAATCATGACACCGGCTGGCACTGGGGAAGTCCCAGGCTGGACTCAGTGACGGTTGGAAGCTGGATTCCGGATCTGGATTCAGGATCGGGACCAAAGGCAGATGAACAGAGTCTTCCTCGGATATCGGCCATTGAAGAAAGAGGGCGGACCCTTTGATCCCTCAGCTTTTATACTGAGCATGAGGCAGATGGGATGGAATACCCTGTTGGTCAGTTTTGGGTCACCTGTCCTGTCGCTCCTCCCCGCAGGTGGGATCCCAGTACACTTTTCCGCTTCCAACCCTCCAACGTGGCAAATAACAAAGTTGGGTGGTCTTGGGTATTATAGCAATAAGTATAAGCAGGAGCCTCTCTGCATACCCTGCCTTGGCATCAGCTATAAACATTGGTCTTATCACTCTGAGAGAGTGAACATTGTCTGCACAATATGCTGTTAATTTCAGTAGTTAGAAGAGGCCCAGCTAAGAAGCAAAGTTACTGAACAAAATTGGTCCTGTTTTACCTCAAACCAGGACATGTGCTCAGTTTGAAGTGGGCCCATATTTTTCCATGTGTCACCCAAGCATATATTTTTCAGTATTTTGATGCTTGAGGCAATGAGTTTTATTTTCTACCTTAATATTTTGCATATCAATAGGAGAAAGATACCATGCCTTTTGGAAAAAAAGCAATATGTATGTCATTCTGATTTCCACCTGCAGGCTCTCTTCTTCCTCACCAAAGAAAAGATTAAAATAATGCAGCTTCAACAACTTACATATGAAAAGTCATATGAATAAAAATAAACTGCTGGTATTAATGAATTAACATCTAAAAGGAACACTTTAAAATATAAACTAAGATATTTTAAGCTCTTTCCTTTAGCATTAAACAATTACATACTTCATTGGAAGCTGACCCATGTTTAATTTTAAAATACAACTTCTGTTTAATACATATACAGTCCTGCGCTTTGACAATCTCATCTCAGAAGAGCAACAACAGGACTGCATTTCAGAAATCAAACTATCCAGGCACAGAGCAAAGTCAACCCAAACATGTTTCTTTTGCCTTTAAAATTAAGAGAAATAAAATAAGTGGCTTGAACCTATGTGAATCATTGTTCTGTGAAAGGGTTAAACTAGTAACTTCTGTGAAGGTTTATTATCTAAACTCTGAAGGTGCTGCAAAGACTGAAGGTAATAAAATGTTTTATGAACAACTTCACTTCACTTGTTCTTGTGTAACTGAGTTTATGTGGACTCCTTGGCACAGTGATGCTAAGAACCTGTAGGGAACTTTCTGCACATCCACTTTTCAATGTATTAAAGAAATCTGGTGTGGGTCTGAACCTTATGAGCCTTCAATTCAAAACACAATCTATTCCTGCTCCAAAATCCTCAGGAAGCACATTTCTGAAAACACTATAAAGAAGCAAGTCACATACAGTAAGATAGAGTGATCTCCAATCTAAAGCCCAACAGTTACATTTTAATTTACACTTGAATATTTTAACATTGTTATCCAGTCAGTAAATTAACTCAAGATGCAAAAATAAAAAGGGAAGATGCATAGAGAAAAAGGTCACAAGGTCCATAAAAGTTAAGAACTTCACTTCTGTTTGAAGCATCAGCATTATGTTCTTGAATGCCACAGCTCTCTCATAAAGGAATTGCTTAATACATTCCCATTCCGGGACATGAAATTTACATTTTTTGGGAAGGTGGTATTGTAATTAGTTCATCACTTGATTACACTTTGAAGTGAGCCAAGACTGCATATGGTGCATACAAATTAGTTAAGTTATGGTTACCTACCTAAAGAGAAGCTACCGAGTTAAGAACAAAGTTAGGGACAAAGCCAGGGCAGTCATAGAATCATAGAATCATAGAATGGTTTAGGTTGGAAAGGACCTTGAAGATCATCGAGTTCCAATCCCCCTGCCATAGGCAGGGACACCTCCCACTAGACCAGGTTGCCCAAGGCCACGTCCAGCCTGGCCTTGAACACCTCCAGGGACAGGGCTTCAACAACCTCTCTGGGCAACCTGTTCCAGTGCCTTACCACCCTCAAAGTGAAAAACTTCTTCCTAATGTTTAATCTAAACCTGCCCTCTTCCAGCTTAAAGCCATTCCCCCTCGTCCTATCACTACATGCCCTAGTAAAAAGTCCTTCCCCAGCTCTCCTGTAGGCCCCCTTTAGGTACTGGAAGGCCGCAATAAGATCTCCCCGGAGCCTTCTCTTCTCCAGGCTGAACAGCCCCAACTCTTTCAGCCTCTCCTCATAGAAGAGGTGCTCCAGCCCTCTGATCATCCTCGTGGCTCTCCTCTGGACACGCTCCAGCAGGTCCATGTCCTTCTTATGTTGGGGACTCCAGAGCTGGATGCAGTACTCCAGGTGGGGTCTCACGAGAGCGGAGTAAAGGGGCAGAATCACCTCCCTTGACCTGCTGGCCACACTTCTTTTGATGCAGCCCAGGATACTGTTGGCCTTCTGGGCTGCGATCGCACATTGCTGGCTCATGTCGAGCTTCTCGTCAATCATCACCCCCAGGTCCTTCTCCTCAGGGCTGCTCTCCAGCCATTCTCCGCCGAGCCTGTATTTGTGCTTGGGATTGCCCCGACCCAGATGTAGGACCTTGCACTTGGCCTTGTTGAACTGCATGAGGTTGGCTTGGGCCCACCTCTCCAGCCTGTCCAGGTCCCTCTGGATGGCATCCCTCCCCTCCAGCGTGTCTGCCTCACCAAACAGCTTGGTATCATCAGCAAACTTGCTGAGGGTGCACTCTACCCCACTGTCCATGTCGCTAACAAAGATGTTGAATAGTACAGGTCCCAGTACTGACCCCCGAGGAACGCCACTCGTCACTGGTCTCCACTTGGACATCGAGCCGTTGACCGCAACCCTTTGAGTGCGACCATCCAGCCAGTTCTTTATCCACCGAGTGGTCCATTTGTCGAATCCATGTCTCTTCAATTTAGAGACCAGGATATCGTGTGGGACAGTGTCAAACGCTTTGCACAAGTCCAAGTAGATGACATCAGTTGATCTTCCCTTGTCCACTGCCGCTGTAACCCCTTCGTAGAAGGCCACCAAATTTGTCAGGCATGACTTGCCCTTGATGAAGCAATGTTGGCTGTTGCCAATCACCTCCTTGTTTTCTATGTGCCTCAGCAGAGTTTCCAGGAGGATCTGCTCCATGATCTTGCCAGGCACAGAGGTGAGACTGACTGGCCTGTAGTTCCCCGGGTCTTCCTTGTTTCCCTTTTTGAAAATAGGGGTTATGTTTCCCCTTTTCCAGTCCTTTGGAGCTTTCAGGAAGCATATGTAAAACATCCAAATCAAATCTAGTCTCTGGACTTACTGATGTCAGGTGGGAACAGAAATAAAAAAAAATGTAGTTTCCTAAACAGCTGAATGAATTTTTTTCAAAAAATAATCTTTCCACCTCCACCCATACCACCTGTAGGGCAACTGTTAAAATTGATCCTAAAAAGAAGCCATAAAAGATAAAAGATTTCCTACCCTGGTTAAATTTGTCAGTGTGATTTATTCCTTGTACTTGTAATTTTTTAAATTTCTTTTATAGACAGCCTGAGTTTTATATCATCTACCAAAATGCTCTGTTCCACCCAGATGATGAAATTCCCCAAGTTCACTTTAAAGATACTGAAAGATATTGAAATGCACAATATAAATATAGTGCATCTAAAATTGTCCAAACAAAAAGATAGCTAGTAAGATTTAAAGAGAGCAAGGAAAGTATTTAAACCTAAAACTAATTCCCAACATAGCACATGAACTCGGAGAAGTCTCTATCATACTTTCAAAATGCAAACGCATTTTAGGGTACCAGATTTGATCCTATGTATTGAAAATCTTTTCCACAGGGCATGCCAATCAAACTGGACAGCTTATCTGCCATGTTCTCTGGTTCAAAGGTGAGCAAGGAGAAAAATATCACACGCCATCATATGCCAGCAGATGTGCCTGGGTCAATAAATGAAAATACCATCTCAGAGTTTGCACTTTCCATTCCAAGTGGAAAACACATCTCCAGCCTTATCTTCATTAATACAAACAAAAGGATACTTACAAGCAAAGAAAAATGAAAATAAAGGATTATTCTACAGCCTAGCTGTGCCAACAACTTTCTTCTAGTGAAAAGGAGGGAAGAATGCAACACAAAAGGCAAGTTATGCTACTACGCACACTAGTAAAAACATGCATTTTCATAAGAATGAACACAAAGAATCTGACAACAGAAAAACTAAGAACTTGAATGTACAAAATACAAACCCCACAAATCATCATAAGCTACTGGTCCTGGCATAGGCCATACAAATTTTTACTTTTGGCTTAAGAACTGCAACAGCAGATTTTCCTTACTGGCAAGAAAGAGTTTGTTCAGAACACACTCCTTTCAGGGGAGTTCTGCCATCATCTATAGCGATTTTCAGGATTTAAAGATTTCCTTTGGCATTTGCTTAGATGGCACAGCTACTCAGCCTCTTCCACTGGAAACTGTTAAGGAACTTGTTACTCATGTATTTGTCTATCAGCTGGTAAATGTATGATCCTTCTTTATGGAAAAAAGGAGCCTGGAGACTCAGCCATATACAATTTCTGTACAAAACAGTCCCATCATCTGAGAACAAGACCCCACATTTCATCACGTACAACAGAAAATAATCTCAACCTGTGCTGTGTGACAATATGAAGCCAAAAGACGGTAATGCGCCTACCACCATCCACACAAAAAGAGTGCTATTTTTACTTTTACATATTTAGAGTGCAAAATTAAACAAATAAAAGGAACACTGCATAATTTAGCTTTCATTTTCTATCAAATTTCTCATAATTGTAACCATAAAATTATAATATTCTACCATATGTGCATCTACAAAGCCAACAAAAGCACTGGTCAGCCCCTGTGACAAGAAAAATGGACCTGTCGCTCCATCTAGTGACCTTTCTGGATATTACCACTCTCCTAATAACTTGCACAGAGCGCTTGTCAAATTTTGAGGTTAATTTTGTTACAGAGAGGGATCTAACACATCACTTTGAAACATGAAAATTCACCGTGCAATCCTCCTGCTATCGTTCTTCCTCAAATTACACTCCCCTCCATCCACACAGGCAGTCACAGCTCTACATAAAATACCCACCACTGGAAATACTTGCTGTTTTAGTTGCAGGCCTTTGAGAATTAAAAAAAAAATCTTTCATGGTAGCCACTGTTACTGTTTACACAAAGCCATCTGTCATATCAGTACTACTTGATATTAAAACAGCCATGTTCTTTACTGTAATTTGACAACAGAGCTCCTAGCAGAAGTCCGAGGAGAGATAAGGTGCTTTTAACCTACATGGGAATTGAGGTATCTGAGAAAGAATGCTCAGCCTGTTATGTTTAGACACAGTAAGAGGCGTTATTTAACAAGATAAATGTGAGCTGGAGTCAGATGCGTGGAGGAAAGGGGATGAAGAAGCAAAAGAGAAATGGAATGGAAAACCTGAACTCACAGAGAGCAGAGTTACAGCAACTCCATCTCAATTAAAGAATGCACATAGTAAATCAAAAAGGTGTCTGCTTTGCAGGGAATGAGAATTTAAGATCACAAAACATCAACTCGTTTTATAAAGAAGCCAATCAGGTTTGGTCTCGGTTACTATCAGAATGGGGATCACCTGAGAATACACAGTGGTGTCTGTCTTGTTGCTTCCTCACAGGAAACAATCAATCAGCGCTCTTAATTTTATATATTTGATGTCTCTCACTGAACCTTTTCCTTACAGCCCTCAAATGGGAATAATGCTGATGGAGAAAAGCAGACTCTCCTTCAGCAAAGCTCCCACCACTCTCAGAAAAAGAGATTCCTCGTTCAGGTCCTGGCCGCTATGGGGAATTCTTTTGTTTGCTGCTTCTCTGTATCTTTCACAGCCTGCATCAGGCTTGGGTATTTCAACTTTCTTTTTTCACCCTTTTAAACTCGAACATACTCAGACAAGAGCACATAGATTTTAATCTGACTATCCGCAAATGTGCAAGTGGCAAGATGAAAAATCTGTAAATGTTACTGGACCGAAATAGAAAAAAAATAAATACCAGTGAGCCAAGAAATCTTGCCCTTCTTATCGAACTGCCATCAATGTTATAGCTAGAACAGCACAGAATGTAAAAATCACAGGCCATTCTAGATAATTTGATTTTTTCTTTTAAAACTACTGCTATTTTGACAGTCTTTCTAATCTTGTTAGAACACAACCTGCACGCTGTTGATGAGAGAAACGCAATGCTCCTTTCCCTAAAATGCAGCTGAGGTCAAATCAAACTCCATACAAGCACACGAATACTAATTTTAAAGGAGGTATCCCTAAACCCAAAAAAGGAAAGTATTCCATGTCAGAGTGCTCCAAAGATTTTCTTTTCCAGCACGTGCTGTACACATCTCTAATCAGATAAGTATTTCAGAATGACATCAGAGGCCTCAGAAAGTTGGTCTTTTCTTGTAAAAATTGGCCTTAAACATGCCAAACTGAAAAGCACTGGTTTCACTGAACTGAAGCCAGTGAAGAAAAACTTTAATAACAGCCTCATTATAACAGTGTGATAAATGATCAAAAATTTATAATTTATTAAACAAGTAAAGACAAGCAAACAGTGCTGGGTGCGCCGGGAGCCTCCGCTCAACCAAGACGCACACCGTACATTCTCCGTTTCTGGTTTATATTCCTTTTACTAATACATATTCATAGCTACCAATACATATTCATAGAGTTGCTAATGATGGGCGTGTCTTCTTTGGCGCATGCCCTCTTCACCTTTTGGGGTCTTCTCGACTCCCATCTGGTGGTCGGTGGATGAAGTCAGTAGTCTTCCTCGGCTCGCCCTTAGGATGACCCTAGGTTTTACGCATGCGCTCTAGAGACCTCGGCTCGTCCTTAGGATGACCCTAGACTTCACCCATGCGCCCTATGCTTAATCACCATGCGGTTAACAGAAAAAAAAACACGGTTTACTAGAACGTTCCTTAGGTGGCTTCTGCAGGAAGGAACAGAGAGGGTCACATTTTACCATGCGGCCCTAGCATTGTTCCATATTGACACGAATCAGGTGAACACATTTCTCAATCCCCCATCTTTTTTTTTTATGGTATTGATTCGTGTTTTTGTTTCTAATTGAGTCAATACTTGCCGAATTGGTATCTTTAGTATCATCAGGGAATGAGCTTTCTCTTTCCCTGGTTCGGATCAACAGGTACTGCGGTTTTCTGCATTCTTTGTATAAAACAAGGTATTAAACATGAAATTATTAACAATCCTCCACATATCCCCAATACTACATGTGCAATTTTCTTAATTTTTTTACAAGTTCCTTTACAGCTTTTTCTTCATCATCAATTTCTAAACAGCAATTACTAAGATTAAATTTTCCACAAACACCCCTTCAAATTTACATTTACAAATAAATTTTTAGTAACTGTGGGAATTTCATATTTCACTCCTGTTTCTATTTTATGATATAAGGGGTTAAATTTGCCAAGATCTACCCAGTATTGATAAGGGAGTTCTTTGGGATCATAGCATACAGTCTCGTTAAAGCAGCTCCCTATTTTCTGGCCCTTACAGTCATAGCCAGGGTTAAGGAACTCACCCCGAGTAGGACTAGAAGAGGTCCGGTCAGGGCCATAGTGATCGGCAGTCACAGCCCAAAGGGGTTGCAGCCCTTGGCAGACCTTTTCAAGCCGCAACACTGGTTCCCTCTCCGGTCTTGCCCTCTTCCTTCATCTTGTGGGGGGGTGGTCTTTTCAGCTAATTGGTATGCTATGTCCCAAAAATCCCGTGTACCCTGTAGCAAGCTTATTGCTATCCCTAGGGGATATAAATTGTCTTCCCTAGTCGTTAAAATCTCCATGTCTACAGGAGTAGTCATAATGAAATTCCCACAGCAACTTAGCTTATGCTCTTGGATGAAGGCCTCTTCAAGTTCGGCTGATGGTTAGTTTAGTTTCTCCGGGCTCAGATGTGACTCTCCACTCCTGCACTGGACCTTTCACTCGCGACACGTGTCCATCCTTTTTCGGCAGTTCTCACAGCTGTTTCTGTAATTAATAGGACAAGAAAAAGTCCTTCCCAGAGGGAAGACAGATTTTTTTCTCTCCATGTTTTTATTAGTTCTATTGGTTCTAACTGATGAATTGCAAATCCTAAAGGTGGTGTTTGGGTCACCATTCCAATCTCTCTTAACTCTTTTAATCTTTTTCCAATGGTAATTATATATTGTTGGATACTTTGATCCTCAATTACATTATTCCCTAAAGGCATTCCTTGAAAATAGGGCATGCCATATAGCATTTCATATGGTGATAATCCAGTCTCACTATGTGGTTTAGTTCTTATATTTAATAGTGCTAATGGTAGGCATTTCATCCAAGGCATTTGTGTCTCAATCATTAATTTAGCCAATTGTTGTTTTATTGTTTGATTCATTCTTTCTACTCTCCTTGAGCTCTGTGGGTGCCACGGAGTGTGATATTCCCATTGAATACCTAACGATTGACATAGTAATTTTATTATTTTAGAAGTAAAATGCGTGCCTTGGTCTGAATCAATGTACTGGATTATCCCATATCTAGGTATCAGGTATTCTAATAAAATTTTTACCACCATCTGTGCAGTAGCCCGCGCTACAGGATAAGCTTCTACCCATTGTGTTAAATGATCTACTATTACCAATAGATATTTTATCCTCCCCACCTTAGGCAATTCAGTGAAATCGATTTGTACTCTTTCAAAAGGTCTGTAAGCTGTTTTTCTCCCTCCCGTGGCTGCTTGTCGAAACACTTTCTTGTTTACCTTTTGACAAGTTAAGCATCCTTGTGTAATTTGCTTTGCTATTTCAAAAATCCCAATACAGCCAAATTGTTTAAGGAAATGATCACTTAACGCCTTTGTACCCCAATGTGTTTGCGTATGCAATCGTTCTAATATTTGCCTAGTATAGGCTTTTGGCAACATCTCTCGCCCGTCGGGCAGCGTCCATTTTCCCTGTTCTAACTTAGCTCCTATTTTCTCCAATTTTGCCTGTTCTTCAGGGGTAAACTTCTTCCCTCTCTCCTCTAGTCTTTCTTCGCTGATGTCTTCCTGTGTCTGCATTACATTAATTTTAGCGACTTGAGTTCTCAGGGCTGCTTCCTGGGCCTCTTTATCTGCTCGGTTATTTCCTCTGGTTCGATAATCTAATCCCTTTTGGTGTCCTCTCACATGTACCACTGCTATCTCCTTTGGTTCTCTTAACGCCTTTAAAATTTTTACTATTAATTCTTGATGTATTAGATTCCTCCCTTGAGTATTAATTAATCCTCTTTCTTCCCAAATTTTTCCGAAAGTGTGGACCACTCCATACGTGTATTTAGAATCCGTAAATATAGTCCCACTTTTTCCTTTTAATAATTCTAGGGCCCTACAGAGGGCATACAGTTCACAAGCTTGGGCTGACCATGATGGACTCAGAGGTCCCGATTCCACAATTTCTAGATTTTTATTAATTATTGCATATCCCGATTTTCTCTTCCCTTCCACCACTCGGGAGGAGCCATCTATAAACAACGCTTCTCCATTTTCCAATTCAGTATCTCTTAAATCTGGCCTCACCTTAGTCTGGGTCTCAATTACCTCCAAACAACTATGTTGTACTTCCTCCGATGGCTCTCCAAACAAAAATTGTGCTGGGCTCTGAGCAGAAGTCATCCTCAGTTCCAAGTCCGGGGAGTCTATTAGTATTGCTTCATACTTCAGGATCCGGCTGTCCGTTAACCATTTTTCTGCCTTCTGTTGTAAAACACTCCTGACATTGTGTGGGGTATACACCTTTAAAGGAGCACTAAAGGTAATTTTCCGAACTTCCTCTATTAATAATGCTGTAGCAACCAAAGCTTGGAGACAAGCAGGCCATCCTCTACTTACCGGATCAAGTAACTTAGAACAATACCCCAAAGGTTTTTTGATTCCTGCCCAGTCTTGAGTAAGAACTCCATATGCTGGCTGGTTCGATGTGTTCACAAAAAGATAGAAAGGCTTTTCTAAATCTGGGAGGCTCAATACAGGTGCTTGTATTAATGCCTTTTTTATTTCCTCTAATTTCTGGTCATCTCCTGTAAACCACTTAAGTTGGTTACTAGTTAATTTCTCATATAGGAATTTTGCCTTTTCACTATAATTTTCAAGCCATGGTCTACAATATCCTAATAATCCCAATATTTGCCGAACCTCCTTTTTAGTTTGTGGGGGTCTTAAGGATAGAATCCCAGATACCCTATCGGGATCTAGCTTCTTCCTTCCTTTACTCAGCCAATGTCCTAAGTATTTTACCTCCTGTTCTACAAACTGTAGCTTTGATCGGGACACCTTCAATCCCTTTTCCCCTAGAAAATTTAACAATTTAATGGTGGCTTCTTGGGTCCCCTCTTCAGTTTCTCCTGCTATTAATAAATCATCCACATATTGCAATAATTTTACTTCCTTGGGTAATGTGAAATCCTGTAAGATTTTCTCTAAAGTTCGCCCAAATAAATTCGGTGACTCTGTAAACCCCTGTGGTAATACCGTCCACCTTAATTGCTGTTTTCTTCCCGTTTCGGGGTCCTCCCACTCAAAAGCAAAATAATCTCTGGATCCCTCATCCAGGGGACAGGCCCAAAAGGCGTCTTTTAAATCTATTACACTATACCAAGTATGTCTGGGAGAAATATGACTTAATAAAGTATAAGGATTTGCCACCACAGGGAATTTAGTGATCGTTCGCTGATTTACAGCTCTTAAGTCCTGCACCATTCGGTATGACCCATCCGGTTTCTTTACAGGGAGGATGGGTGTATTATGAGGTGACATACATGGTTCCAAAGTTCCTTTTTCCAAAAGTCTGTCAACTACAGGTTTTAATCCTCTCCGACCCTCCATGGGTATAGGGTATTGCTTGATTCTAATTGGATGATGTGGGTCTATTATTTGAACGCTTATGGGATCCATTTTTATTTTCCCAGTTTCCCCTTCTTTATACCACACCGAGGGGTTAATGGCTTCTTCATCCTCCTGTGTTAAAGTATATAATTAAATCTGCAATTTGTCCCCCTGACTCTGAATGCTCAAATTTAATTTCAAAATCAGGTCCCTTCCTAATAAATTGTATTCAGCTTCAGGGAGCAAAAGTAAATCATTAAGACAAATTTTCTTTTCTGTTTCTACTTCTACATCCTTTAAGATAGGTACTTTAAAAGTCTCTCCTTTTGCCCCGACTACTGATATATAACTCTTCCCTTTTTCTGTTCCTTTTGGAAGTTTTTGAATGGTTGATTTTTCGGCTCCCGTATCCACTAAAAATAAAACCTCCTCTTTATGGGGACCTATTAATAATTTTATCAAGGGCTCTGTTGATGTTGAAGTCCCCAGAAGATAGAGCCCCTGACACCCCTATTCTTCTTTGAACATTTTCTCATCTTGTTCTTGCTTACGGCAGTTCTTCTGAACATGTCCCCTCTTGTCACAGTAGTAACAGACGGGAACTGTAAATCTCTCTGTATAAGGCTGTCCCCGGGGTGTCCGCTCTATTCCTTTTTCCCTTTTCTCTCCGGATGGAGTCTTATTTTTCTGACTTTCCCTTACTGCTGCTACAAAAATTTTTGCTTTTACTTTTTGTTTTTCTTCGTCCCTCCTAACATAGACCTTCTGGGCTTCTCTAAGTAACTCCTCTAATCCTCTTTCCTGCCAGTCTTCAAGTTTTTCTAATTTCCTTCTTATATCTCCCCAGGATTTGGCTACGAATTGTGTTCTAAGGAGTGCGGTTCCAGCCACTGTATTCGGATCAATTCCAGAATACATTTGTAGGCTTTTCCTCAACCTTCCTAACCATTCAGTTGGAGATTCGTCTTTTCCTTGTTGTTCATTAAATGCTTTATTAATATTTTGCCCTCGGGGAACCGCTTCCCTTATTCCCTGTATGATTAATGTTCTCAGATCCCTCATGTTTTGTCTTCCTTGGGGTTGTTGATGATCCCAGTGGGGATCCACAGTTGGCCATTTCTGATCTCCCGAGGGTCCTGCCTGATTCTGTCTTTCCCAAATTCTCATTCCAGCTTGTCTAATCATTCCCCTTTCCTCAGCAGTAAATAAGATCCCTAAAATGGATTGTATTTCTTCCCAGGTATAAGTATTGGGGCCTAGGAATTGGTCTAGTTTTTCAGCTACTCCAAGGGGATCATCTAATAGGGTCCCCATTTCTTTCTTGAAATTCCTTACATCTGTGGTATTGAATGGGACTGCCACAAACCCGATGCCTCCCCGATTGCCTCCGAGGGGTACTTCTCGTAAGGGATATAGAGAAGCTCCCTCAGATGCAGCAGTCCTACTCCTTGTACATGCAGCTGGAGGTCGATCTAATTCCGGTGCTGTTGGTGGTGGAGGCAGGGGTAATGGTGGCGCTGATGGGGGTGCTACGGCCACCGGAAGGGGAGTCGCCGCCAAAGGTGGATTATTAGGATATGGAGGCAGTAGGTTATCCAGTGGCTCCCATTCATCATCTCTTTCCTTTCCTTTTTGGTTTTTATCTCCTTCTTCTTCCTCAAACTTTTCATCTGCTTTTAATGTAAGTATTGAGGCTGGAAAAGGACGTGAAATCCTGATCCATAATCCTGCATAATCACTTTCCTCCTGACTAAAAGGTTCCTTTGAATTAACGTATATATCTAAGGCCTGGCAAATCCAGTCCTCAAAAGATCCAAAAACAGGCCAAAAGACATGTGGTTTTAAAGGTTCCTTCGGCCATTCAATCATGCAATATTGAACCAATTTTAATTTACTTTTTCCTTTTCTGGGGCCCCTTTCATCCCAATTTTTAATCATTATTCCTAATGGACTCTCCAGAGGTATGTCTGGTAATTTGCTCCCTTTCTTCTGGTCCTGGGTCGTCAATTTTGTTTGACCCATCTAGGAATTTTACTGTGGCAATTCCTACAGCCCTTGGTTACCGGTAGGAGTGTCTTGCAGGGGGTTTTAGGACCTGTCACCCACCCACGAATCCTATAGGGGTCGCTTCGGTCCTTCACCGGCCAAGTCCCTCGCGGGAGATTGGAACCGCGGTTAGAAGACCTCCACAATTGCTTCGGAACCAGGTTCTGTCTCAGTCACACTCTTACACACACACAGGCAACCGAATCCCACACAACCGAATGGTATACACCTTAAACACTTACGACTCCGTCGTCTTCGTTCGGATCTTCGCGTGCAGAATTACAGGCAAAATAAACTGCTGCAGCTGGCAAGGGAGCTCATAAAAATAAAATTCTTTGCTTGTCCCTACTCAGGTTCAGGCTGGTGTTAGTCCTGACCCGACCCGATCAGGAGCCACCAAATGGTGGGGCGCCCCTCCTAGACCAAGTCAGAATTCAGGAACCAAGACCCTCCCGGATGAGCCCCCAATTGTGATAAATGATCAAAAATTTATAATTTATTAAAGAAGTAAAGACAAGAAAACAGCGCTGGGTGCGCTGGGAGCCTCCGCTCAACCAAGACGCACACTGTACAGTCTCCGTTTCCGGTTTATATTCCTTTTACTAATACATATTCATAGCTACCAATACATATTCATAGAGTTGCTAATGATGGGCGTGTCTTCTTTGGCGCATGCCCTCTTCACCTTTTGGGGTCTTCTCGACTCCCATCTGGTGGTCGGTGGATGAAGTCAGTAGTCTTCCTCGGCTCGCCCTTAGGATGACCCTAGATTTTATGCATGCGCTCTAGAGACCTCGGCTCGCCCTTAGGATGACCCTAGACTTCACCCATGCGCCCTATGCTTAATCACCATGCGGTTAACAGAAAAAAAAACACGGTTTACTAGAACGTTCCTTAGGTGGCTTCTGCAGGAACAGAGAGGGTCACATTTCACCATGCGGCCCTAGCATTGTTCCATATTGACACGAATCAGGTGAACACATTTCACAACAGTATCACAGAATGGTAGGGGTTGGAAGGGACCTTCGGAGATCATCTAGTCCAATCGCCGAGACGAGCAGCTCTGGTGCAGGCACGTCCGCAGCGGAGCCGGCTGATCTCAGCGAAAAAGGGCCTTTTTCAGAGCTTTTTTGGGCCAGAGAAGGGCCAGAGCAGCACAGGGACCCGCAGGGCGCCGGCAGCTCGAGGGAGAGCAGCTGACGTGAAGGGGCGGGACCAACGGCAACGGCGGCTCCCCCCCTCCCATAAGAGGCAGTCCTAGAGAGCGCTGTGACTAGAGCGGGCAAACAGGGCGTGACGCGGCAGTTCGCGTGGCAGTTTGCACAGGAAGGGTGCTGAGGGTGCTGCCACTTCTGCAAATCCCAGAGGTGGGTTCACCTCATAAAAGAAGCGAAGGCATGGGCCCCACCCGCCGGAAAGCCTTGTCCTCAGCACCTGCCAGAGTAGACGCAGCAACACAGACAGCGCTCCCTCAGAAACACACAGGCACCCAGGCCTCCGGCTGCAAGGAGTGCCACAGCCTTGCTCTACGAGCAAGTGGTAGTGGTAATAATGGCTGTGTGAGGTGTGAGCAAGTGGATGATCTGCTGAGCCTGGTGGCAGAGCTCAGGGATGAAGTTGAGCGACTAAGGAGTATCAGGGAGAGTGAGAAAGACATAGACTGGTGGACCCAGGCCTTAAGCTCTGTGAAAGAGAGATCGGGCCAGACACCGGAAATAAAAAAAGACCACAGGGATATCATCTCCTTGCCCTGAAGGGCTGAAGGGACGGAAGGCAGAGGCCTACCGAAAAATGATGAATGGAGGCAAGTCTGCGGTAGGCACAGCAAGCGAGCCCCCTCCTTGCCCGCCTCCCCTCCCCTAGTACCATTATACAACAGGTACAATGGCCCTGGGCATGGTAGAACAGCCGAAGGACAACAAGGCTGACAGTCCTAATACATCACAGGAGACGCCAGGACTGGAAAGGCCCACTCACAACACTAAGACCACTGCTACAAGGAAGAAAAGGAGGGCTATAGTCGTGGGCGACTCAGCACTGAGGGGGACTGAGGGCCCAATATGTAGGGCAGACCCTACTCTCAGGGAAGTCTGCTGCCTCCCGGGGGCACGCGTTAGGGACATCACTAAGAGACTCCCTAGCCTGGTGCAGCCCTCGGACTACTATCCGCTGCTCCTGTTTCATGTGGGGGGTGATGAATGTGCAGAAAGGAGTGCAAGGATGATTAAAAGGGATATCAGGGCTTTGGGACAGTCACTACAGGGATCTGGAGCACAGGTGATTTTCTCATCCCTACTTCCTGTTGCGGGCAATGACATTGAAAGGAACAGACGAGCTCAATCTGTTAACCTGTGGCTCCGTGGATGGTGTCAACGACACAACTTTGGGTTTTTTAACAATGGAATGACCTATGCAGCATCAGGCCTGCTGGCATCAGATGGGGGCTGGCTCACTCAAAGAGGGAGAAGGGTTTTTGCCCAAAAATTGGCAGGGCTTGTTAACAGGGCTTTAAACTAAATTCGACAGGGGAAGGGGGTATTACCAGGGTTGCCCATGACCAGCCAAGGGATGTTGCATCAAGGAAAGGGGAACAAGGCGCTGGTGAGGGCCTGCAGCCATTAGCTCCAAGATGTGCTGACTATGCTGCAGCATGCTCAAAGCCTCGCGTAGATGAGCTACGAGCTCCTGGACCAACGGGAGCCAATGAGGAGGCCCTGTTAATACAGGGCAAAGGAATGCTGCCTGGAGAGCAGCACAAAGTAATTACAGCTGCTCCAACCAAATCAGCCTCAATGAAGACACAGCTGAAAGTCCTCTATGCAAATGTGCAGAGCATGGGGAACAAACAGGAGGAATTAGAGATGTGTACACGCCTCCAAGGCTATGATCTCATCGGCATCGTAGAAACCTGGTGGGATGACTCCTATGACTGGAGCGTCGGCATGAAAGGGTACAGGCTCTTCAGGAGAGACAGGCAAGGGAAACAAGGAGGCAGTGTTGCCTTATATGTTGATGAGCAGCTGGAATGCATGGAGCTCAACCTGGGGGAGGATGCAGAGCTAACTGAGAGCCTATGGGTCAGGATTAAAGGGAAATCAGGAGCAGGGGACATTACAGTGGGGGTATGCTACAGGCCACCCGACCAAGAAGACCAAGTGGATGAAGCCCTCTATAGACAGATAAGGGCGGCATCACGTTCACAGACCTTGGTTCTCATGGGTGACTTCAACCACCCTGATATCAGTTGGAAGGGTAACACAGCCAGGCATAGGCAATCCAGGAGGTTCCTGGATTGCATTGAGGACAACTTCCTTCTCCAAGTGGTTGAGGAGCCAATGAGGAGAGGAGCCATGCTGGACCTAGTTCTTACCAACAAGGAAGGGCTGGTTGACAGTGTCAAACTCAAGGGTAGCCTGGGCTGTAGTGACCACGAAATGGTCGAATTCGAAATCCTAAAGGCAACAAGGAAGGTGCGCAGCAGGCTGACGACCCTGGACTTCAGGAGAGCCGACTTTGGCCTCTTGAAGAATCTGCTTGGTATGGTGCCATGGGATGAAGCACTGGAGGGAAGAGGGGTCCAAGAAAGTTGGTTAATATTCAAGGACCACCTCCTCCAAGCACAGCAGCAATGCATTCCTACAAAGAGGAAGGCAGGCAGAAAAGCCAGGAGGCCTGCGTGGATGAACAAGGAGCTCCTGGAAGTGACCAAAAGAAAAAAGGAGGCCTATAGGGAGTGGAGACAGGGGCGGGTAGCCTGGGAGGATTACAGAGGAATCGTTCGAGCAGCCAGAGAGCGGGTTAGACAAGCTAAAGCCCAGTTAGAACTAAATCTGGCCAGGGACATTAAGACAAACAAAAAATCCTTCTATAGGTATGTCAGTGAGAAAAGAAAGACTAGGGAAAATGTAGGCCCTCTCCGGAAGAAAATGCAAGAACTGGTTACCCGGGACAGCGACAGAGCTGAGGTACTCAACAACTTTTTTGCCTCAGTCTTCACAGACAAGGACAGCAGCCGCACTGCCCAAGACGCAGATTGCAAAGGAGAGGATTGGGAAAATGGAGCACCGCCCACTGTAGATGAAGATAAAGTGAGAGACCACCTGAGGAACCTGAAGGTGCACAAGTCCATGGGACCTGATGAGATACATCCGCGGGTCCTGAGGGAACTGGCAGATCAAGTCGCGAAGCCACTAGCCATCATATTTGAGAAGTCGTGGCAGTCTGGCGAGGTTCCTGCCGACTGGAAAAGGGGAAACATAGCCCCTATTTTCAAAAAGGGAAACAAGGAAGACCCGGGGAACTACAGGCCAGTCAGTCTCACCTCTGTGCCTGGCAAGATCATGGAGCAGATCCTCCTGGAAACTATGCTGAGGCACATAGAAAACAAGGAGGTGATTGGCAACAGCCAACATTGCTTCATCAAGGGCAAGTCATGCCTGACAAATTTGGTGGCCTTCTACGAAGGGGTTACAGTGGCAGTGGACAAGGGAAGATCAACTGATGTCATCTACTTGGACTTGTGCAAAGCGTTTGACACTGTCCCACACGATATCCTGGTCTCTAAATTGAAAAGACATGGATTTGACAAATGGACCACTCGGTGGATAAAGAACTGGCTGGATGGTCGCACTTAAAGGGTTGCGGTCAACGGCTCGGTGTCCAAGTGGAGAGCAGTGACGAGTGGCGTTCCTCAGGGGTCGGTACTGGGACCTGTACTATTCAACATCTTTGTCAGCAACATGGACAGTGGGGTAGAGTGCACCCTCAGCAAGTTTGCTGATGATACCAAGCTGTTTGGCGAGGCGGACACGCTGGAGGGGAGGGATGCCATCCAGAGGGACCTGGACAGGCTGGAGAGGTGGGCCCAAGCCAACCTCATGCAGTTCAACAAGGCCAAGTGCAAGGTCCTACATCTGGGTCGGGGCAATCCCAAGCACAAATACAGGCTAGGCGGGGAATGGCTTGAGAGCAGCCCTGTGGAGAAGGACCTGGGGGTGATGATTGATGAGAAGCTCGACATGAGCCAGCAATGTGCGATCGCAGCCCAGAAGGCCAACAGTATCCTGGGCTGCATCAGAAGTGTGGCCAGCAGGTCAAAGGAGGTGATTCTGCCCCTCTACTCCGCTCTCGTGAGACCCCACCTGGAGTACTGCATTCAGCTCTGGAGTCCCCAACATAAGAAGGACATGGTCCTGCTGGAGCGTGTCCAGAGGAGAGCCACGAGGATGATCAGAGGGCTGGAGCACCTCTTCTATGAGGAGAGGCTGAGAGAGTTGGGGCTGTTCAGCCTGGAGAAGAGAAGGCTCCGGGGAGAGCTTATTGTGGCCTTCCAGTACCTAAAGGGGGCCTACAGGAGAGCTGGGGAAGGACTTTTTACTAGGGCATGTAGTGATAGGACGAGGGGGAATGGCTTTAAGCTGGAAGAGGGCAGGTTTAGATTAAACATTAGGAAGAAGTTTTTCACTTTGAGGGTGGTAAGGCACTGGAACAGGTTGCCCAGAGAGGTTGTTGAGGCCCCGTCCCTGGAGGTGTTCAAGGCCAGGCTGGACGTGGCTTTGGGCAACCTGATCTAGTGGGAGGTGTCCCTGCCTATGGAAGGGGGGTTGGAACTCGATGATCTTCAAGGTCCCTTCCAACCTAAGCCATTCTATGATTCTATGATTCCCCTGCCAAAGCAGGTTCACCTAGAACAGGTTGGACAGGGATGCATACAGGCGGGTTTTGAATATCTCCTGAGAAGGAGACTCCACAACCTCTCTGGGAAGTCTGTCCCAGTGCTCTGCCACCCTCAAAGTGAAGAAGTTCCTCCTCATGTTCAGGTGGAATTTCCTGTGTTCCAGCTTGTGCCCGTTGCCCCTTGTCCTGTCGCCAGGCACCACTGAAAAGAGTCTGGCCACATCCTCTTGACACCTGCCCTTTAGATATTTATAAGCATTGATGAGATCCCCTCTCAGTCTTCTCTTCTCCAGGCTAAACAGACACAGGTTTCTCAGCCTTTCCTCCTGAGAGGTGCTCCATTCCCTTCATCATCTTTGTAGCCCTCTGCTGGACTCTCTCCAGCAGTTCCTTGTCTGTCTTGAACTGGGGAGCCCAGAACTGGACACCACCAGGGCAGAGTAGAGGGGGAGGATGACCTCCCTCGACCTGCTGCCCATGCTCTTTTTAATGCACCCCAGGATACCATTGGCCTTCTTGGCCACAAGGGCACATTGCTGGCTCATGGTCAACTTGTCCACCAGGTCCCTCTCTGCAGAGTTGCTTTCCAACAGGTCAACCCCTAACCTGTATCAGTGCATGGGGTTATTCCTCCCTAGGTGCAGGACCCTACACTTGCCCTTGTAGAACTTCATGAGGTTCCTCTCCGCCCAACTCTCCAGCCTGTCCAGGTCTCACTGTATGGCAGCACAGCCTTCTGGTGTGTCAGCCACCCCTCCCAGTTTTGTGTCATTAGCAAACTTGCTGATGGTACACTCTGTCCCCTCATCCAGGTCATTGATGAATATGTTAAACAAGACTGGACCCAGCACTGACCCCTGGGGAACACTGCTAGTTACAGGCCTCCAACTAGATTCTGCACCGCTGATCACAACACTCTCAGCTCATCTGTCAGCCAGTTCTCAATCCACTTCACTGTCCACTCATCTAACCCACACTTCCTGAGCTTACCTATGAGGATGTTATGGGAGATTGTGTCAAAAGTCTTGCTGAAGTCAAGGTAGACAACGTCCACTGTTCTCCCCTCATCCACCCAGCCATAGAAAGCTATCAGATTGGTCAAGCATGATTTCCCCTTGGTGAATCCATGTTGATTACTTCTGATGACCTTCTTTTCCTCTATATGCTTAGAGATGACATCCAGAATGAGGTGTTCCATCATCTTTCCGGGGATGGAGGTGAGGCTGACTGGCCTGCAGTTTCTTGGGTCCTCCTTCTTGCCCTTTTTGAAGACTGGCATTCCATTGGCTTTCCTCCAGTCCTCAGGTACCTTGCCTGTTCTCCATGACCTTCCAAAGATGATGGAGAGTGGCTTCGCAATAACATCTGACAGCTCCCTCAGCACTCGCGGGTGCATCCCATCATGGCCCATGGATTTGTGGGTGTCAAGTTTGCCTAAATGATCTCTAACCCAATCCTCCTCGATCAAGGGAAAGTCTTCCCTTCTCCGGGCTCCCACTCTTACCTCCAGGGTCTGGGGTTCCTGAGGGTTGGCCTTAGCAGTAAAGACTGAAGCAAAGGCGGAATTCAGTAACTCCGCCTTCTCTGCATCCTCCGTCATGAGGGCATCCACCTCATTCAGCAGCAAGCCCACATTTTCCCTAGTCTTCCTTTTGGTACTGATGTACTTGAAGAAGCCCTTCTTATTGTCCTTGACATCCCTTGCCAGGTTTAATTCCAAGTGGTCCTTAGCCTTCCTCATTGCATCCCTGCATACTCTGACAAAATTCCTATACTCCTCCCAAGTGGCCAGTCCCTTTTTCCACATTCTGTAAACTTCCTTCTTCCATCTGAGTTTTTCCAGAAGCTCCTTGCTCATCCATGCAGGTCTCCTGCCTCCTTTGCCTGATTTATTGCTCCTAGAGATGTACCAATCTTGAGCTTGAAGGAAGTGGTGCTTGAACACCAACCAGCTCTCTTGGACACCCCCTTCCTTCTAGAGCCTTAGCCCATGGGATTCCTCCAAGCAGGTCTTTGAAGAGGCCAAAGTTAGCTCTCCTAAAGTCCAGGGTTGTAATTCTACTTTTTGTTCTGCTTCTTCCACGCAGGATCCTGAACTCCACCATCTCATGGTCACTGCAGCCAAGGCTACCCCCAACTTTCATATCCCCAACTAGTCTTTCTTTCTTTGTCAACACAAGGTCCAACGGCGCACCTCTCCTCGTTGGTTCCTCTACCACCTGTGTCAAGAAGTTATTGTCAATGCTCTGCAGAAACCTCCTGGACTGTGCATGCCTGGCTGTGTTGCCTTTGTAGCAAATATCAGGGTGGTTGAAGTCTCCTATGAGAACCAGGGTCTGTGATCGTGAGGCTATTTCCAGCTGTCTGTAGAAGAGGCCTCATCGACTTCCTCTTCCTGATCCAGTGGTCTGTAGTAAACACCCACAACAGTCTCTCCCATATTAGCCTGCTCCTTAATTCTTACCCATAAGCTCTCAACACATTCTTCATCCACCCCCAGGGAGAGCTCGATACATTCCAGTTGCTCTCTCATGTAGAGAGCAACTCCCCCACCTCACCTCGCTGGCCTATCTTTCCTAAAAAGTACATCCATGACATCCATGACAGCATTCCAGTCATGTGAGCTATCCCACCATGTCTCAGTAATTGCAATGAGATCATGGCCCTGCAACTGCACACAGATCTCTAGTTCTTCCTGTTTATTCCCCATGCTGCATGCATTGGTGTACAGGCATTTCAGAGAGGTAATATAGAGCATGCAGCTTTCCCTGGAGGGGAGCAAGAGGATCCACCACAGCCATACACACCCTTGAGATGGTTGGCCTTCTGGATCTCATCTTGGGAGTCAGCTAAGGAATATTTGTCACTGTTCTGGTTGGCCTGGCTTATTCCCCAATTGGATAAGCCGGCGTGAGCATTGTCACCTTGGACCTCACCCCCCCCCCAAGTCCTTCAGTTTAAAGCCCGCCTCACCAAGTTGGCCAGCCTGCTGCCAAAGATTCCCTTGCCTCTTCTAGATGGGTGCATCCCATCCCTCTCTAACAGGCCATATTCATCAAAGAATGTCCCATTGTCATAAAAGCCAAAACCCTCACAACAGCACCAGCTACGTAGCCAGGAGTTGATATGCATTATCCATCCATTTCTTGCTGCTCCCTTTCTTCTGACCGGTAAAATGGAGGAAAAGATAACTTGGGCACACATTTTTTTCACTTGCACCCCCAGGGCTTTATAGCCTTCCTTAATTCTGCCCAGGTTCCGGCTTGTGGTGTCATTCATGCCCACATGAAAGAGTAACAGCGGGTAGTATTCCATGTTCTTGACAAGTTGTGGCACCCTCTCAGGAACATCTCGAACCTTAGCTCCTGAAAGGCAGCATACCTCATGTGACTCCCTGTCAGAACAGCAGATGGGTGCCTCAGTGCCCTTTAACAGAGAGTCACCCACTACTAGCACTCGTCGTTTTTTATGATATCTACTGTGTACTGCTGGTGCAGGTCCTCCTGGCACACCTTGCTCCTGGGTGTCTATAGCTGTTAAAGCTTCATACCTGTTTTTTGTTGTGATGCCAGAGGGTGGGGACTGAAGCATAGTCCTGCTTTTGTGGGACACCAGGGTCCAAGGTGCCTCATTCTCAGTGGTATCCGCTACAGGAACATGGTTATGAAACCACCTCTCTATCTCCGTCTCGGCTCCTCTGATACTACGCAACCTTTTAACCGTTTCTTGCAACTCGGCCACCTGACATAACAGATCACCAACCTGTGTACGTTGTGTGCAAGTAAGTACTTACCTTTCTGCCAGGAGAAGGAGAAGGGTCTGGGCACTCACTGCAACCTACCACCTGTACTGAAGTCTCTCTCCTTACCAGTTCTGTCTGGGTGGATGCATCAGACATCTGAGGGGCTTTCTGTGTAGGAGCACTGGTTTTAGCTCTGAGGTGAAGTTTCATTGTTGTAGGACTATTTGATATACAAGATTAACACATCTTATCTCCAACTTTCACTGAAACCTATTATACCTCTCATTAATACACGCACATTTCTACATCATTTACAGCACTAAGGTCTCAAATAGTATTGTCTGAAACAGGGTGTGTTCTGCTGCTCTTCCTGGTGGTAGGCTCTTTTTGCAAGAACAGTCCTCAAAAGTAAGCCTCACAGCTCAAAATGGAAGACATGACTAGGCAAACTAAACAGGGCTGTTTAAAACTGAGAGGAATTAAAAATAAAAATCATTTGGTTTGCCAACACTATGGATTTCATTTCTTGACTTCAGTTCCCTCACACTCAGACCAAAAGGTGACACATCCACATATTGCAAGACAGGAAACTTCTGTCTTCCCAAATTAATGAATAATGACATTCTTTCCTCCTGACAATTTGAGATTTAGAAGTAGGTCAAGTAAACCATGGTTTTTCAAATTAACAGGCATTTTAAAATTCTTCACATCTGGATCATCGGAGCACAAAAGGAAGCTGTATGGTACAAACAGTACAACACTGTCCCAGATTACATACATTTGTGCCTGAAGATACACCAGGACAGACCAGAACAATGTACCTTAATATTATATGGAGGGGAGGGAATCAGATAAGGAAAAATATACATTTTTACATTCTCAGTAGACTGAAAGGACCACGTTGCCCCCTATTCTTGCATAAACGGGAGAACTGTTATGAGCCAGATGAATATAGGACTCAGCAAGACAGAAAAATTCTAGTGGAAGCATTTCAGGACAGAGAATATGCATTTGTCCAGGAACTGAACAAACAGATTCAGGTGTCTACAAGCTCTTCTGTACTTCTGCCCACCAGGTTCCAGACAAAGAAATGGAGGAGATTTTTCAGAGTTCCCCTATGCTGTGAAACTGCTCTCCACAGGCAGCTGTGAATGTTTAAAGTTTACATGGAGTCAGCTAAACAAATTCATAACAACAACAAAAAATCCATCTAGTACTATCAAACACAGAGACACATTCTGACTCCATCTTTGAATTACAGGTTTCTGGACATTGGGAGACTCTTTGGGGCAAGTATTACTATTTCTTATCCTATCCTTATACTTTGCCACATGATTATGGCCACTGTCAGAGCTAAAACACTAAACTTAGTGGTTTGACCCGGTACAGACATTTTATGTTCTCATCATAATACAATTAGTTGGTAAAATATATTAAAACTTGCTAAGTATAGAATCATAGAATCGTTATGGCTGGAAAAGACCTTTAAGATCAAGTCCAACCGTTATCTAACTCTACCAGGCCCACTTCTAAACCACGTCCCTGAGCACCATATCTAGAAGGCTTTTAAATACATCCAAGAATGGCAATTCAACCACTTCCCTGGGCAGCCTGTTCCAGTCTTTGATAATCCTTTCAGTGTAGAAGTTTTTCCTAATGTCTAACCTAAACCTCCCCTGGTGTAACTTGACGCCATTTCCTATTGTCCTATCTGTTGTAACTTGTGAGAAGAGACCAACGCCCACCTCTCTACAACCTCCTTTCAGGTAGGTGTAGAGAGCAATGATGTCTCCCCTGAGCCTCCTTTTCTTCAGACTAAACAACCCCTAGTCCCTCAGCCACTCCTCATAAGACTTAGTCTCAAGACCCTTCACCAGCTTCATTGCCCTTCTCTGGACCCTCTCCAGCACCTCAATGTCCTTCTTATACTGTTGCACCCAAAATTGAACACAGTACTCAAGGTGCGGCCTCACCAGTGCTGAGTACAGTGGGACAATCACTTCTCTAGCCCTGCTGGCTACACTATTCCTGATGCTGGCTACACTATTTCTGATGCAGGCCAGGAGGCTGTTGGCCTTCTGGGCCACCTGGGCACACTGATGGCTCATGTTCAGCCGGCTGTCAATCAACACCCCCAGGTCCTTTTCTGCCAGGCAGCTTTCCAGCCACTCTTCCCCAAGTCTGTAGCATTGCATGGGGTTGTTGTGGCCCAAGTGCAGGACCTGGCACTTGGCCTTGTTGAAGCTCATACTATTGGTCTCAGCCCATCGATCCAGCCTATCCCGGTCCCTCTGAAGAGCCCTCCTACCCTCAAGCAGATCAACACTCCCACCGAACTTGGTGTCGTCTGCAAACTTACTGAGGGTGCACTCAATCCCCTCATTGAGATCATTAATAAAGATATTAAACAGGAGTGGCCCCAACAAGTGCCCTGTGGAACACCACTAGTGACCAGCTGCCAACTGGATTTAACTCCATTCACCACCCCTCTCTGGGCCCGGCCATCCAGCCAGCGTTTAATCCAGCAGAGTGTACGCCTGTCCAAGCCTTGGGTAGCCAGTTTTTCATGAGAATGCTGTGGGGAACAGTATTGAAGGCTTTACTGAAGTCGAGGTAAATAACATCCACAGCCTTTCCCTCGTCCACCAAGCAGGTCACCTTGTCATAGAAGGAGATCAGGTTTGTTAAACAGGACCTGCCCTTTATGAACCCATGTTGATTAGGCCTGATCGTCTGGTTGTCCTGTAAATAATATGTAATAGCATTCGAGATAATCTGTTCCATAACCTTTCCCAGCACTGAGGTCAGACTGACAGGTCTGTAGTGCCCCGGATCCTCCTTCCAGCCCTTCTTGTAGATGGGCGTCACATCTGCTATTATATAGTGAAGATACCTTTTCTCCAACCATCTGAAGAGAATTGCTACCAGTCATAAATTGTTAGAAAATGTGGAGAGATTCCTAAATGAAAAAAGGCATGGTTTGGTTCTGGTGAGCAACCCAGGGTTTGAACTAAGCACCCAGACTGAGGGAGAAAAGATCTAAGTAAACAAGAAAGGTGACATCACCGTACCCGGGAGAAAAGTTAAACAGAGGCGCGTGAACGGAGGGTCTTAGCCAATCGGGTTGGGGGGCGTTGTACGTGAACAGGGGGGCTGGACCAATCATAGCGTTGTTGACTATGCATGCTTTGCTGCGAGCCTATATATACTCTGCTAAAATACGCAATAAACGAGAACGATCATACTCACATTGAGATCGCGTCGTTACTCCGGTTCCGATCCCACTCCGACACACTAATATGCAAAGCCTATGTACAGACCTATCTATCAAGTGCATCAATCAGTTTTGTTGCATGGGAAAAAAAGAAACGGAAGAAAAAAAGGCATCGACATGCAGACACATGTTCTTCCCAATGCCCACACATTTACTTCTTGCCGATTTCTTTTGGAAAATGGTAGAGGTGGAACTGTCTATTCAATTTCTTAGATTTCAATGTGCACCTTCTATTTCTTAGAACATGGCAAATACTGTCTCTACACAATATCCCTAGTACTTATAATGCAAAACACTTTATGACAATTCTAGCTTTGGGAGAAGAGAAAATGAAGCATGAAATAAGAAATATACTAGCAGAACAATATTCATTGGCACTGGTAAGTCTGTATACTGCTGCACTGGAAAAGCATTAGTATTTGGGGTTTTAGGCTTTTTTTAATATAAGTTTGACCAGCTTTTCTGATGTCAATAGTATGTCAGTCCTTGCAGCTTTTCTCATGTAACATGCAACCCAGAAGCCAAATTCATCAAATCATGTTCAAATCCAACAGATTTATATGTTCTCATTTAAAAGACAAATATTTTTTTGGCTATCTGAAGTATGAAAATCTCCTCACAGTTCTTCATAAATCCCCCACCCTTGCAAAAAGATGATCACATTTTTGGAAGAGTCTGAGCCCAAACACAGAACTAGCAATAATCTTTTCTTTCCTAGCAAGAGTCAAGATAACAAATTCACAAACAATAAAGCCATAAACTCAGAACAAAATTCATAAAAGAACATCTTGACTGACTAAAGATTGACCTTAGTTGAAGAAGTTTTTAAAAATTATTCTTTGTTTCTTGTAGCCTGTATTGAAATTGAAAGAAACCGTCACCAAAAAAATCATATTCTTGAAGTCCAGTATATACAGGTAATATACAATTTAACCTGTACTGATTTGGTCAGCCTTACACTGATATTGGACAATATGCTCTCACACTGGTTTTTATGTACAAATGCTAAAAATCCTGCAGAAATATATACAGGCAGTGACAGAACGCCAAAAATGGTCACAACTAACAAATAAGAGCTGGGCAAATTACAGTTAAAAGAAAATGCATTGCAGACACAGAATAAATGCTTTTCAGGGCAGGCTTCTGAACCTCAGTCACAAACAGGGAGTGATCAGAATCAGCTGTTTGCAGCACATCCTGATCTGGCGTTTGGCAGGAAAGTTATGGGGGACTCCACACTGCGGCACCAGAGAAAATGTATGGAGGCTGGCACTTCTGCAGCATGTATCCAAAGCAGATGCAGATTTACTTACATCAGGCTAATCAAGAGTGGAATGGATCATATATGACCACCTAGTGCCTCATGCTACAAATTCAAAGAAGTCTGAAAACCACAACTTGCTTTTCTTTTGGACTATAATAACCAGTACAAACCCATTCAGAACCCACTTGTACTGCTGCCACCTTCCTAATAGCTCAGGGAAGACATTCCTCTTATTTTTTTCATGGGAAAACCCTTCCATATATTAGAGGAAGGGACAAGACAGATCAGCACATCGTTGGGTGAACTACAGTTAGAAATTTGGCTAGAAGTTGTCACAGCTAACCAACAAAGGCTTAAATCTTTTATTACTGATTTGCTTGAATAATACATCAGACTCGCGCTAATGTAATAATGAACTTGGAATACACAGCCCTGATTTATCAAGGATTCTCTCATCAGGAATTATTTAAAGTAAAAAAAGGTATAAAATAAGTGACA
Source organism: Pluvialis apricaria (assembly GCA_017639485.1). Lineage (NCBI taxonomy): Eukaryota > Metazoa > Chordata > Aves > Charadriiformes > Charadriidae > Pluvialis > Pluvialis apricaria. The sequence continues at coordinate 20,049,726 of CM030043.1, forward strand.
AAAAAGCAAAGATAAATGTTACAACATTCATTACCACCAGGCCCAGTACAATACTGACAGTGTCATAGCTACAGCATTGGGAATTTACACTGTGAACAAGTAATAAACATTTAAAAATCACTCTGTTTAAATCACTCCGATTTAAAAATCTCACGTTTTTATTTTCCTTCACTAGCTTGGGGAAGGTTCATTCACACTTGCAGTTTTGCCCCCCTTCAAATCTACCTAGACTTTCTTTGAAGGAAGAAGTTGATATCTCACAGCTTCTAAACCATTTTCAAAGCCTACCACTTTGGTCCTGATATATTTCCAAAGTGAAAAAGGAACTACTGCAACTACCCTTTACATGCTAAAAAAATATAATTATAACTACACAATTTAGGACATCAAAAGAATTTTTTCATACTTTGCAGCATACTTTAACCTTATTTATAGATTGCCAGAAATTGACAATAGCATTTTATTCAGTTTCCTTAAGGCAGGAGGGATTGGATATTACCAGGAGAGGCAGCAAAACCAAAAGATGACTTTCAACATCCGGTGTAGGTAATGCTACATAGGTGCATTTTTCATTTTGCTCCCAAATTGGAAAAAAGGTGCTTAATGCATTATTTGCATTAAGGATAGTATACATTTTGTAGAAGTATCTTGCATTTCTCACTACATTAATGAAGACATTGACTAACCACCCTAAAATAATCTCATGCCACAAACAACACACACCACTCATGACAGCTGAGATGCTGACATTTGCTGCAAAGATAGTACTGCTGCACTGAACTTCGGCACATAATCCACCTCTTTTCCAATTTAACTAGAATCTATTCTAGTCTGTAGAAGAACTGCAGTCTTAACTGCACGATATGTATATTTTTCCCTTGATTGTGCCTACTTGTTCTTTCAAGGGCATTCCCATTAGGAACAAACACTTCTCCATCCTCTCTCCCCCTTAAAGCAGAGTGAAAATAATCATATCAAGGGAAACTTATTTCTGTTTCCAAATAGCATCTGGCTCTCAGCAGGCACACTCTCTAGGCACCAGTTTTGCCGCTACATTATGACATATTGGTTTTTTTTCCAGGATGATATTTTGTACTTTAAGTAGGTAGAAGAAGGACAGATATATGTGATTTGGGATAAGACAGAACCTCCTGAGTCCAGTGAAAAAGCAGTGTCTCCCCTCACACTGCACTATCCTGCAAAGAAATTTCATTTTCACTCCAGAGAACGATTTTCTTAGCACATTGCACCATGCACAAACACAGATTCTTTCACAAATCAATTTTGTAAGAGAAGGATGAAACCTGTAGTTTGTTCAATTTTGGAGCTCCCAGTTACTTTGTATAATGAAGAAATAAAAGAAAAAAGGGAAGGGGGAGAACAAAAGAGACTCAAAAAGCAATCATTTGATTTCTGTCTACCTGGACAAAGCACACATTGTCTAATGAGGCCATCTGCTGTCTACATGTAATGGCAATGCAGCTCTGGCCGTAAAAAACAATTTTCAGGAGTATTATCCAGACTGTTCTCTTCCACAACTAGTATCTCCTGGATCACCAATTTGAAAAAAAAAACCCAAAACCTCTCCGATTCCTTTTCAATTTATATTTATGGCTTTCCACAATCCTTACAAATAGACGTATCAGAGTGTTTTAAATAAACTGTTTCTACTAAGCAAAAATAAAAAACCCACAAACAAGCCACATTCAACAGAATAAAATGCTGCACATGTGATTTTTAGGGAGTAGATAAAGAGCAACTTTAAAATTAATTCAAACTAAAGCCACTGAGCCTGCTTCAAGATCAATTAAGAAAAATGCCACAGGTAATACTGCTGAACAAAGAGAAGCTTATCCAAATATATACCAAGGAATTTTGGTATTTCTAGCTATTTAAAGAGAACATATATATGAGTGCACAAGTTTTACCTACAGAGCCACAGGAAATTTAGCAAGATGAAATAACCATTTAAACCAACAGAAAGGGCTTCATATCTTAACAAATCCTTCTGAGTAAAATAAGCAGGGGAAATAGATACCTCTTTGGGGACAGGACAGAGAGAACCCAAGAAGAATTGTATAGTAAGAGCAGAGAGCTGTGTATGTTAGAACACCACATCAAAACCAGATCAAAGAGAGGTTGGTAGTCAGGTTCCAGCCTTTAATCTGTAAATGTAAGAACAGCAACTCTCAACCGGCCTATAAGAAAGGTTATACATTGCCATTCTATTTACTGGTAACCCCTATAGCCCAGCTCCTACTTGAAAGAGTCTTCAGCTTTCTCTCAAGGGCAGGTCCAGAGGTGTTATTTATCCACATCGCACTTAACTGAACGATACACTATTTTGGATTTCACTAGCCTCCCAAAGGAATTTAATTAGCTACATCAATGTCCTTTCCCTCCACACATTCTTGTGTTCCTAACCTGAATAAAGTACTTGCTCCTCATCACATCTCCCCAGGCACCAGTAGGATCCCCTTCTCCGTGCAGAGGCAGTTTTTTCAGTTTCTGAAAAGCTGGGGCACTCCTGTTGATTCCACAACTCAGGCATGCAACCCTCCCAGATTCACAGCATCCTTCCTGCTCACAGAAGTGAGAAACAAAAGCCTACAAAAACCATAGCTGGTTAAAGTTTTAAGAAAACGTACTACAGCTTGAAATGAAATAAGGACTCAGTTAAAAGAAAGCTAAGCAGCATCCCGGGCCTATTCTCTAGATCCAACTTCCCACTTTCTGCACAGTGCCTTTTCATGTCAAATACAACATAGTTATAAGATAGTTGCTGTTAAAGAATTTCACCGGACTGTGGGTACCTCTAGGTTTGCTTTATTAACAACTCAGAGTTGGGCCATCACCTCAGTGAGTGGCAAGTGGCTAACAAAGTACATCTTCTATGTATATGATTCTACACAACATTACATAATTGATATTTCTGTCTGGCAAGCTCTTAGTGTTTCTTTAAAGTCTCCCAGTTCTTCATTCTTCAGTAGTTCCAAAAGTTCATTAATTCTCAGCTGACTCTTATCGTTCCGTTCCAGTTACTCTTCTGAAGTTGTAGCTCAATGGTGCAGATTCTGGTCACCACAGCCTCTTATCTTCTTTAAACAGTAACCATCAAAGTCCACCTATAGACTTCTTAGAAAAACTCAAGATGTTCCATTAACTTATGCTTATTCTATGTCTCTTCTAGATGTCTAAGCTTTATAAATTGCTTACTGTGGGTTAATATATGTGGGACTATACAAGGAACAAATGAGCAGCGCTTACATAGTTCTCAGAGTATTGTCTTTAAGCACCTGCATTCTATTAATCAACCCTATACAAGTACATCTATTCTTCAACCATTCTATGATTATTCTCAAAATATATAAAAAATCTAACAAGGCCTAAGTTACTTAAATCACTTAAAAGCTTATTTCTTTTACATGGCTTAAAAATCCTTTTGGCCAACGGAGAGTAACACTTTAGAACAAAAGTCAGAAGAAAGTAAAATTATTAACGCAGTCAGTTTTACAGTAGTAGTGCCACAAAGATGGTCAGGAATGACAAAGCTTTTAAGCCACAAAATCCACTTTGAAGCTTGGCTCCAAGCAACTATCACTTTTAAGTTTCAACTGCAAGTTTACTGCAATTTTAAGTGAAAGGGCCTGGCAAGCCTGAAGCACTTTGAATAAAAAAAAAAATAATAAAAAATAATAAAAAGTAAGATCCTGTGATTTAGCTCCAGCTTCAAAAAATAAAAATAAGATGATTGTGCTGGTTTTGGCTGGGGTAGAGTTATTTTTCTTCATAGTAGCTAGTATGAGACTGTGTTTTGGATTTCTGCTGAAAACAGTGTTGATAAGATAGGGATGTTTCCGTTATTGCTGAGAAGGGCTTACACAGTCAAGGTCTTTTCTGCTTCTCACACCACCCTGTCAACGAGTAGGCTGGGGGTGCACAAGATATTGGGAGGGTACACAGCTTGGACAGATAACCCCAGCTGACCAAAGGGAGTAGCACCGATGAGGCACTGGTGAGGCTGCACCTTGAGTACTGTGTTCAGTTTTGGGCCCCTCACTACAAGAAAGACATTGAGGTGCTGGAGCATGTCCAGAGAAGGGCAACGAAGCTGGTGAGGGTTCTAGAGAACAAGTCTTATGAGGAGCGGCTGAGGGAACTGGGGTTGTTTGATCTGGAGAAAAGGAGGCTCAGGGGACACCTTATTGCTCTCTACCTGAAAGGAGGTTGTAGCGAGGTGGGGGTCAGTTTCCTCTCCCAAGGAACAGGCAATAGGACAAGAGGAAATGGCCTCAAGTTGCACCAGGGGAGGTTTAGATTGGATATAAGGAAAAATTTCTTCACTGAAAGGGTTATCAAGCATTGGAACAGGCTGCCCAAGGAAGTAGTTGAGTTGCCATCCCTGGAGGTATTTAAAAGACGTGTAGATGTAGTGTTGTGTGACATGCTTTAGTGGTAACGTGGCAGTGCTAGGTTAATGGTTGGACTTGATGATCTTAAAGGTCTCTTCCAAACTAAATGATTCTATGATTCTATGATATTCCATACCATATGACATCATGCTCAGCATATAAAGCTGGGGGAAGAAAAAGAAAGGGGGGACGTTCGGAGTTATGGTGTTTTGTCTTCCCAAGTAACCGTTAATGCGTGATGGAGCCCTGCTTTCCTGGAGGTGGCTGAACACCTGCCTGCCGATGGGAAGTAGTGAATGAATTCCTTGTTTTGCTTTGCTTGCATGCGCGGCTTTTGCTTTATTTATTAAACTGTCTTTTTCTTAACCCACTAGTTTTCTCACTTTTACTCTTCTGATTCTCTCCCCCATCCCACCGGGGGGGAGTGAGCGAGTGGATGTGTGGTGCTTAGTTGCCAGCTGGGGTTAAACCACAACAATGGTTTATGCCAGGCTTATTTCTTTAACTGTATGGAGGGAAGGGCTTTGTAAAGCACATACAGATTTTTCTAAATAATTTAAATACTGCAGATATGAAAGGCTATACTGGTGCAATACAGACCTTTCAAATTCTGATTTCTGTTTCTTATGACTAGCAAGTTATTTCTTCTTTTAATTCTCAAAAAATAGGCTGACCTTGGTCACTAAAATCCTTTGGTTAAGTGAAACAGAACACTTTTTCCTTATGAATTCACTGTATCCTTCAATACAGCACACAGTCCCTGTATCTTCATTCTGGCAACCCTTCATTTCCAAAAATGTCACAAGTCAGGAGGACAATCAAAATCAAATCACTTTTCCCTCAACAGGTCTCCATATCACATTGAGCTTGCTGTGTTTTCCATTGTTTTACATCTGTAATGTCCTCTTCAATTTGTAAGTTTTTAATTGGAACCACATGACAAGCAATTGTTTTCCCATTTCTATAACTCTTGGGGACCCTGTACCACTACAGTCTTGTTATTGAGCGTTTTACTCCATAGGGTACATCATTTTGATGCAAATGTTTTCACCACCATTTTTTGGTCACAATCACTAAACTCAGATTTCTAACACTCTCACTAGAGAGTCAGAATCAAATAAACTTTTATCGCTGTTCACTGCCTGTGTCACTCTGCCTAAGTACCTACTGCCTTAGAAATTCAGACACAAAATGAAAAGATCGTACTTGCTCCAAATAATTTACACTTGAATGTAAGCTTTGCAGTAAGCTCTCCAACTTGTTTCTCTCTTCATCATGATCATAAAGACAACTGCTGAAGTTTGTATCTTCTCTGAACAAGATTCCCCAACCCTATCCTGAATTAAGTCATCTAAAGGAATCCATTACCTTAGTTTGATCTAATGCTCAATCTTGATTGTGTCTGTGTCTCAGCTGTCACTTCTTGGCTTCTCCACCTCTTCCCATCACTTCAGTGCTTCGCTTCTCTACCTTGCTATCCACACTGTTTTCAGCCTTTACTCCCATTGCTCTTTGGACTTCAGAGAACCTACATCTGCTTTCAAAGACGTTCTGCATAAGAATTAACATCAGCTTGCCCTCTTCATTAATGGTTACTCTACAATGTCATCTATTAAGTTGCCATTTTTCATTATCTTGATTTGCAAGATCTTTGGACGGCAAATGTACTTGTAAAACACTGTAAATATGCACAATTAACACAAAAGCAGAAATACAGTTCCAAGCAAGTCACATTTGAACCACAAAATACAAAACTGCAGAATAAAACATCAGTACTTTGAATTAAATTTCAGATGAAACAAGGCAGTAGATCAGAGATCTCCAGTGTGCCATATAGCTCACATTGCTACAATAAGCAGCAAGCAGTGCTCTAGCAGAATATTCCAAATGGCTTTCAAAATAAATCTCAAGTAGGGGGTGTGATAATCAAGTTGGTAAACTCAATGTGAACATGAATTGTATTGATTTCTTCTGTGGCTCATCACCATCATGATTCTAAATTATAAAGATCAAAATTTCTCTTCTCCCTCAAAGCATACTGTAAATTGCAAACCAACAACAGCCCATATAGCTGTAATTGCTATCCTAACAGGATAAAAACACCTACTTGTCCTATTGTTTTTGTGAGTCCATCTCCTCTCTACCTTTTTCCTCTGCTTGTTTATTTGATCTGTTTGTTCACCACAAATGTGAACTTCAGGGCTATAAAAATGAAGAGCCTTTTCCAGATCTCTCCTCCAGAGAGGACTACCTTCTCACTCCAAAAACAGGGTTCTTCCTTGGATGCCCCAAATATCTGCTCTTTCCTGCAATAACACATTGCACGTTCTCAGCTTAGTCAATAACCAAGATTAATGACTAATGTATAGAATCATAGAATGGTTTAGGTTGGAAGAGACCTTAAAGATCATCGAGTTCCAACCCCCCTGCCACAGGCAGGGACACCTCCCACTAGACCAGGTTGCTCAAAGCCCCATCCAACCTGGCCTTGAACACTTCCAGGGATGGGGCCTCCACAACTTCTCTAGACAACCTGTTCCAGTGCCTCACCACCCTCAGAGTGAAAAATTTCTTCCTATTCTAAATCTACCCTCATCCAGTTTGAAGCCATTACCCCTTGTCCTATCACTACACGCCCTTGTAAAAAGTCCCTCTCCAGCTTTATCCCACATATTCCAGTATTACTTCTTTATAAGTTGCACTCCATTTCAACTGAGTATCTTCATGCATTCTGTTAATCACATCTCTCTCTCATCTGATTTTTTTTTAAAGCACATTCATCCCATTTCAAATTCTTCCTAAAACACAGATTTTCCCTGAGACTCCTGCAACACTTAGCCAGGAAGATAAGCATCACCAGAGGTGTTCATTCAAACACAGAACAAACAAGATCTATCATAAACATCATTACCCAGTTAGGGGCAATTTTTTCAGCCCCCAAATTTCACCTCCAGTATCTATTTAAATTCTAAGCCCTTCAGGGTTCTTACCAGTCTGAACACTTTTGATACCATTAATACATACATACTATACAACTTGGATTATTTTTCCCAACTGTATTAGTCTGTATTTTTTCAAATTTAATACTACCATATTATTATCTACTTATACTCTCTTGTTTCTTAAAAGAGGAACTCAGTTTCATAAGGGTAATGTTTCATGTAGGTATTGTTTGTATTATTTGATGTAGAAAGACATGGATAATCATAACTAAGTGTGGCTGACAAGACACCCACGAAAGAAAGCCTTACACATCCTTGTTGGGATTACTGCAAGAGTATCATGGTCTTATCCATGGCCACACGATTTGAGGTGCTCCAGCATGACCTCATGCACAGCCACTGATGCTTCAAGATGTACCTGCTGCAGCACAGACTTATCCACAGCCACAGATGCTTCAAGGTGTACCTTCTCCAGCATGGACTTATCCTTGGGCCAGAATCCCTTCAGAGGTACACCTGCTGTGGCACGGACATATCCACAGCCACAGATGCTTTGGGGTGTCCTGCTCTCATGTGACTCATCCACAGGTCACAGTCCTGTTGACTTGAGTTCCAGCCTGTCCAGTACAGCAGCACAGAAACAGCAGCAATGCCCTGGCCATTTGCCAGCCCAGGTGTATCACCATTGCTGTTATCAAAATGCTCACAGGCACAGCAGAGTAACATGATAAGCAGTACAGCAAGCAGCAAAAGCAAAAAGCAGCCACTGACAAGCACTAGACTCTAATATACAGTAAGGAAAGCAAGCCCCATGGCAAGCACAGGAGCCTGCCAATTAATAGCTAAACAGCAATAACAGCTACAAATTCAATCTAGCACATTCCAATAAAACCTGTCGTTATCTCAAACGAAACCATGGTTGGGCAACAAAAAGGACTGTGGTGGTTTAACCCCATCCAGCTGGCAACTAAATACCACACATCCACTTGCTCACTCCCCCCCAGTGGGATGGGGGAGAGAATCAGAAGAGTAAAAGTGAGAAAACTCGTGGGTTAAGATAAAGACAGTTTAATAAGTAAAGCAAAAGCCACGCATGCAAGCAAAGCAAAACAAGGAATTCATTCACTACTTCCCATCGGCAGGCAGGTGTTCAGCCACCTCCAGGAAAGCAGGGCTCCATCACGCATTAACGGTTACTTGGGAAGACAAAACACCATAACTCCGAACGTCCCCCCTTTCTTTTTCTTCCCCCAGCTTTTTATTACTTGTTTACTTTTATTACTTTTATTACTTTATTATTATGTCAACGGTAACCCTTCAGCACGACTGAGTTCTCCGAGACTGCGGTAAGCAGCGAGAGGAGGGGAGTGGGAAACACGGCTGGAAGGAGTGCTGCTCGGGAGCATAGACTACGGCAGACACGGTTCGAGGTGGCCTCTCGCCTTCCAGGTTTAGAGTGAATTATAGTTGCTATCATGGAAGTTGAAGCAACAGCAACGCTGCTCACAAGTATCCTCTCTAAGAGAGGGGTCGAGAGAGGGATTGAGACAGTGCCTAAACAGCTGATTAAGCTGATTAAGTTGGGACAATGATGGGGACATTTTAAAGACGCTCATATGTTGTTTTCCCCTATGGAATGCCGATCCTGTGGTGATGCAAAAACAATAACCGGGGACGAGAAACAGGGGAAGGAGATAAAGGCTGTTCGCGAGTTGTGGCGCACGGTGTTAGAGACTTTAAAGGCCATGAAAGCGGAGAGAGAAGTAGCCTGTGCCGTCGCTCAAATGCTGGGTCCGGAGAGCACGGAAACGAAACCTGGTGCGTGGGCACGGTTTTTCGGGCAGCCGGCAGTGAAAGGGATGACTGGAATTACGTGTAAAACTGTTGTCGAGGTCCGCGCGGGCGCCGACCCTGCTCTGGTGACACAAAGGACGGAAGTCGCCGCTCCTGAGATGCAGAGCGTGAAAAAGGCGGAAGTTGCCGCTCCCGAGCCGAGACAGCCGACTGAGCAAAAGGCGGAAGTGGCGCCTCAGGAGACCCTAGAGGGGGTGTGGCCGCAGTCACCGTCGCAGCCAGGAGGAGAAACCTGACGACCTATGCCTTCGGCTCCTCCTCTGCCCCCACCCACTGACTCATCTGATCCTTCAACACCACCTGTTGATGACTGCCAGGATCAATCACACGAGAATACAGATAAAGTGTTACGAGCAGTGCTGCAACGTCTTGATGATGGTCTATTTCAGACACGAAAATTCACCCGCAAAAGACAGACTTAACGACTCAATTGAGGACATTGACAGACATACAGACTTTACTAGGAGACATTCAATGGGTGTGCAACTGCTCTTGGAGTTGCCAATTTCTCTGTTAATTTGTAATACTGTTGAATCGCCGTATGCAGTTATTTGTCAGTGGCAAACAGGAGAGGGGGAAATTCTCCCCCGCCCCACCTGTGCCACTGACAAATCATCAGGTGACAAATCATCACGAGACATGTTTAAGATTTTAGAATGGGTCTTTTTAAGAGTACAACCCAAGTCTAGCATTCAAACAAGACCGGAGGCAATAGGGGAGTTGATCAGGAAGGGCAGAACAAGAATCATAGAGATTAGTGGAACGGAACCTGATGATGTCAGTATTCCAGTGAATGGTGCCGATTTAGAATGGTGGTTGCGTAACTCAACTCCCATCCAAGAAGCATTAATAGGCTATAATGGTCGTATACATTCGCAACAACCAAAAGGGAAAATGTGGCAAGTGTTAAAACGAAATCAGTGGATGACCAAAACAAAAGTCAGGCGAGAACCACTGGTTGATGGTCTCACAGTGTATACAGACGCTGGAAAGCGGCTTTGCCGTGCGGTGTGTATCTGGCAGGATAAAGGACAATGGTGCCAGCACATACTGGAGGGGCAGCCACAAGACTCCCTTCAAACATTGGAACTTACTGCGGTAGTCTGGGCACTAACCAACTGGCTAACAACCCCCTTAAATGTAGTAACAGACTCCCTGTATGTAGCTGGGGTAGTGCCGCGACTAGAAGATGCCCTCCTTAGGGAAACAACCAACCCAAGGTTAGGAAAATTATTTATCCAGCTGAGGTCCACTCTGGGTCAACAAACCGCGTCTTGTTGTATCATCCATATTCGCAGCCATCAGTTGAATTTAGGTTTAGGATTGGGTAACCAAATTGCCGATAACCTGGTCAGTGCAGTGTGACATTTACCTCCAATTGACAAATTTCAACAAGCCAGACAAAGTCATGACAACTTCCATCAAAATGCTAAAGGGTTAAAAAGGTAATTTGGATTAACCGAAAATGAAGCACGCTCTATTATACAAGCATGCCCTGCATATATTAGTCAAAAGGTGAGAACTTTTCTACTGAGATGGGGAATTAAACACATAACGGGAATACCCCACTCACCAACCTGGCAAGGCTTGGTTGAGCGAACCCATCAAGTGCTAAAAGATTATTTAAATAAGCAAAAGGGTGAAGGCACAGATGCACAACAGCGATTACACAGGGTATTGTTTACGCTAAATTACTTATGTCTTATGGGCGATCAAGAGGAACCGGCAGTAGTGATAAACCATCAAAACATTAAGCTGAATAGTACCACTACCCTACCTAAATTTATGGTACATTATAAAGACCCGACCACCGGAGCATGGGTGGGACCAGTGCCAGTCATTTTTAATGCTCGAGGATACATGTGTGTCTCTACAGGAACAGGCCCAGTGTGGGTACCGAGCCGAGCGATAAAACCAGCATTGGAAGGATGACGGACAGACCAAGACCAAGAGATGGCGCAACAAAATGGGGAAAAAAGAACCTCAAGAGTTTCATAGAATCATAGAATGGTTTAGGTTGGAAGGGACCTTGAAGATCATCGAGTTCCAACCCCCCTGCCACAGGCAGGGATACCTCTCACTAGACCAGGTTGCCCAAGGCCACGTCCAGCCTGGCCTTGAACACCTCCAGGGATGGGGCTTCAACAACCTCTCTGGGCAACCTGTTCCAGTGCCTCACCACCCTTAAAGTGAAAAACTTCTTCCTAATGTTTAATCTAAACCTGCCCTGTTCCAGCTTAAAGCCGTTCCCCCTCGTCCTATCACTACATGCCCTAGTAAAAAGTCCTTCCCCAGCTCTCCTGTAGGCCCCCTTTAGGTACTGGAAGGCCGCAATAAGATCTCCCCGGAGCCTTCTCTTCTCCAGGCTGAACAGCCCCAACTCTCTCAGCCTCTCCTCATAGGAGAGGTGCTCCAGCCCTCTGATCATCCTCGTGGCTCTCCTCTGGACGCGCTCCAGCAGGTCCATGTCCTTCTTATGTTGGGGACTCCAGAGCTGGATGCAGTACTCCAGGTGGGGTCTCACGAGAGCGGAGTAGAGGGGCAGAATCACCTCCCTTGACCTGATGGCCACACTTCTTTTGATGCAGCCCAGGATACGGTTGGCCTTCTGGGCTGCGATCGCACACTGCTTGCTCATGTCAAGCTTCTCATCAATCATCACCCCCAGGTCCTTCTCCACAGGGCTGCTCTCCAGACATTCTCCGCCGAGCCTGTATTTGTGCTTGGGATTGCCCCGACCCAGATGTAGGACCTTGCACTTGGCCTTGTTGAACTGCATGAGGTTGGCTTGGGCCCACCTCTCCAGCCTGTCCAGGTCCCTCTGGATGGCATCCCTCCCCTCCAGCGTGTCTGCCTCGCCAAACAGCTTGGTATCATCAGCAAACTTGCTGAGGGTGCACTCTACCCCACTGTCCATGTCGCTAACAAAGATGTTGAACAGTACGGGTCCCAGTACCGACCCCTGAGGAACGCCACTCGTCACTGCTTTCCACTTGGACACCGAGCCGTTGACCGCAACCCTTTGAGTGCGACCATCCAGCCAGTTCTTTATCCACCGAGTGGTCCATTTATCGAATCCATGTCTCTTCAATTTAGAGACCAGGATATCGTGTGGGACAGTGTCAAACGCTTTGCACAAGTCCAGGTAGATGACATTAGCAGATCTTCCCTTGTCCACTGCCACTGTAACCCCTTCATAGAAGGCCACCAAATTTGTCAGGCATGACTTGCCCTTGGTGAAGCCATGTTGGCTGTCGCCAATCACCTCCTTGTTTTCTGTGTGCCTCAGCAGAGTTTCCAGGAGGATCTGCTCCATGATCTTGCCAGGCACAGAGGTGAGACTGACTGGCCTGTAGTTCCCCGGGTCTTCCTTGTTTCCCTTTTTGAAAATAGGGGTTATGTTTCCCCTTTTCCAGTCGGCAGGAACCTCGCCAGACTGCCACGACTTCTCAAATATGATGGCTAGTGGCTTCGCGACTTGATCTGCCAGTTCCCTCAGGACCCGCGGATGTATCTCATCAGGTCCCATGGACTTGTGCACCTTCAGGTTGCTCAGGTGGTCTCTCACTTTATCTTCATCTACAGTGGGCGGTGCTCCATTTTCCCAATCCTCTCCTTTGCAATCTGCGTCTTGGGCAGTGCGGCTGCTGTCCTTGTCTGTGAAGACTGAGGCAAAAAAGTCATTGAGTACCTCAGCTCTGTCGCTGTCCCGGGTAACCAGTTCTTGCGTATCCTTCCGGAGAGGGCCTACATTTTCCCTAGTCTTTCTTTTCTCGCTGATATACCTATAGAAGGATTTTTTGTTTGTCTTAATGTCCCTGGCCAGATTTAGTTCTAGCTGGGCTTTAGCTTGTCTAACCCGCTCTCTAGCTGCTCGAACGATTCCTCTGTAATCCTCCCAGGCTACCCGGCCCTGTCTCCACTCCCTGTAGGCCTCCTTTTTTCTTTTGGTCAGTTCCAGGAGCTCCTTGTTCATCCACGCAGGCCTCCTGGCTTTTCTGCCTGCCTTCCTCTTTGTAGGAATGCATTGCTGCTGTGCTTGGAGGAGGTGGTCCTTGAATATTAACCAACTTTCTTGGACCCCTCTTCCTTCCAGCGCTTCATCCCATGGCACCATACCAAGCAGATTCTTCAAGAGGCCAAAGTCGGCTCTCCTGAAGTCCAGGGTCATCAGCCTGCTGCGCACCTTCTTCGTTGCTAATTAGTTTGCTAATAAGTAGTTGCGTCCTTCTTTTGGGTGCAGTAACTGCAGGGTTTTGGTTACCCCCGCAGCCTAAAAGGAATGTCTGGGTGACCTTGGCAAATATGACCGGTCAAGATTCCATTTGCCTATCCACAGCATCGCCCGAAAATCCATTTTCCACCTGTCTAGTCGGTCTTCCATCTGACCAGTGGCCTTCCAACTTACAAACGCAATTCCTAGGTAATGGCTCTGCAACTCTTGCCGATAGCTGGGAGGGATGGGCTGCATATCTGCCACCCCTCCATGCTGAGCCGCAAGAGCTTGAACTTCTAGGATCACTCACGATAGATAGCTGTGTGTACTACACAAACAATTTTTGCCTCCTTTTTTGCGCCAGGAGTAGCAGCAGCACACGCTTTAACCACGCTTAATAAACTAGGATGTTGGCTTGCTAAACAATCTAATGCTACTGCATTGGCATTAAGTGGATTATTGTTAGACGTAGATTCTGTTAGACACGCCACACTCCAGAATAGGGCTGCCATAGAATTTTGTTATTAGCGCATGTCATGGGTGTGAAGACTTTGACGGGATGTGTTGTATGAACGTCTCAGACCACTCCAAATCAGTACACCAAAGCATCAGAGAATTGTATCAAGGAATACAAAAGCTGAGAAAAGATGATGAATGGGGATGGTTGAATCAAATACTATCAGACTGGGGAATCAAAGGTTGGATAGCTATAATTGTGAAAACTGGCTTGCTTATATTGCTCATTGTAGTTGTTATAACCTCAGTTGTATCATGTATCTTCTCTTGTCTACAACGCATGCTCATGAAAATTGTGCACCAAGCCTGGGTTGCTCAAAAAGAAGAAGGGGGAATTGTGGAGAGATTCCTAAATGAAAAAGGGCATGGCTTGGTTCTGGTGAGCAACCCAGGGTTTGAACTAAGCACCCAGACTGAGGGAGAAAAGATCTAAGTAAACAAGAAAGGTGACATCACCAAACCCGGGAGAAGAGTTAAACAGATGTGCGTGAACAGAGGGTCTTAGCCAATCGGGTTGAGGGGCGTTGTGCGTGAACAAGGGATCTGGACCAATCATAGCGTTGTTGACTATGCATGCTTTTGCTGCGAGCCTATATATACTCTGCTAAAATATGCAATAAACGAGAACGATCATACTCACATTGAGATCGCGTCGTTACTCCGGGTCCGATCCCACTCCAACAGTCATTTACCCGATGTGCAAGACATCAATGTATACACAGAGCAGAGGTATTTATTTATATCATTTCTGCGTAGAAATGGGTGCTAGGTGGTAATCCACAAAGCTAGCATGCTGGTTCACAAAATCTTCGGTATATTTATATGATTCAAAACACAGAAATACATGCCTTTAGTTATAATTATTGGTTAGTACATTGTCTTAACAATTCCTATTGGTTAGTATTATCCCTTGCTTTCATTTAAAGATACTATGTCCTCTGATTGATGTGTGCATGCTCCAATACCGGGGCGGAGGTAAATGTGCTTGGTCTCTAATTGAGTCAGTGGTTGCAATCTCTCCCTGCCGCCTTTACCTTTCCCCCAGTTACTGCAAATCTTTGCTGGCTTCATGCTGCTTTAGAAATTATCCATCTTTTGGTTCCTCCTGGGGTAGGATGTACCCTTTTTATCAGTCTTTAGTTCCTCTTCCAGGACCTAGTCGTTAGCAAGGCATACATTGTTTATACAAAGTATCCTGTCTCACAAGACATTTGTGACCCTTTTATAGCTTTTTGTTCTAGCTCGGTGGAAGATTCCATTTTCATAGAATCGTAGAATGGTTTAGGTTGGAAGGGACCTTAAAGAACATTGAGTTCCAACCCTCCTGCCATGAGCAGGGACACCTCCCACTAGGCCAGGTTGCTCAAAGCCCCATCCAGCCTGGCCTTAAACACCTCCAGGGATGAAGCCTCCACAGCTTCTCTGGGCAACCTGTTCCAGTGCCTCACCACCCTCAGAGTGAAAAAATTCTTCCTAATATCTAATCTAAATCTACCCTCATCCAGTTTGAAGCCATTACCCCTTGTCCTATCACTACATGTCCTTGTAAAAAGTCCTTCCCCAGCTCTCCTGTAGGCCCCCTTTAGGTACTGGAAGGCCACAATAAGGTCTCCCCGGAGCCTTCTCTTCTCCAGGCTGAACAGCCCCAACTCTCTCAGCCTCTCCTCATAGGAGAGGTGCTCCAGCCCTCTGATCATCTTTGTGGCTCTCCTCTGGACACGCTCCAGCAGGTCCATGCCTTTCCTATGTTGGGGGCTCCAGAGCTGGATGCAGTACTCCAGGTGGGGTCTCACCAGAGCAGAGTAGAGGGGCAGAATCACCTCCCTTGACCTGCTGGCCACACATTTTTTGATGTAGCCCAGGGTACGATGGGCTTTCTGGGCTGCGATCACGCATTGCTGGCTCATGTTGAGCTTCTCGTCAATCAGCACCCCCAGGTCCTTCTCCTCAGGGTTGCTCTTGATCCATTCTCTGCCGAGCCTGTATTTGTACATGGGATTGCCCCGACCCAGGTGTAGGACCTTGCACTTGGCCTTGTTGAACTTAATGAGGTTGGCATAGGCCCACCTCTCCAGCCTGTCCAGGTCTCTCTGGATGGCATCCTACCTCGCCACACATCTTGGTATCATCGGCAAACTTGCTGAGGGTGCACTCGATCCCACTGTCCATGTCTGAAGTACATCCCTTCTTTTTCCATTCTCTGAGTAGAAAGAAGGTTGTACTTGAACATTCATCTCTTGGCAGATTTATCATCATTAAGCAGTACTCAAACACGATATGTGTTTTTAAATGGAACTGTTATGGATCAAAATCAGATTTACGCAGAGTAAGTTGGTATATATTTGACTCTAACTATTTGCTAAAGAGTATTTTTCCCTTAACATCTGATGTCTCACTTCTGCAGCAGCAGTACAGAGAATTCCAGGAACTTTTGAACCTTTATCAGAAGTACCTGCTGAGCAGCAGGAAAAACTATCACTCTCCCTTTCTGAACTCAGTGCAGCCAAGGAAAAGGAGCAGAAGGTAAGCTTTCTCCCATCTCCTTTTTAAATGACATCTTTGAAACATCTTTTCTCTTTTAATAAACCTGCAACTTTAAGTGTGTTGTCTTGCATTATACAGTGTTGAATACTGTTTTGTGATTGGCTTCCCATGAGTCTTTCCCTTAATACATGGATTGCAGGAAAACAAAAAAAACCCCGTGTTTTGGGTCAATTGAATGGGTGATGGAGTAGGAATCATAGGAACCCATGGTTTTGCTAAGGAAAAAGTTAAGATACTCTTCTGTTTTCTGTCCTGTTTCTTAAACAGTAAAATAATTGCAGTCACTATAGATACAGCCTTTCAAATTTTCCCTGCGGCTTTTGATGATTGAAAATTTTTATGATTGACATTACAGATGATCTGTTTGGTCAATAAGGGCTTTCTCAAGTCTGTAAGGCAGCCCATCTGATTTTAGCTGTAATTATATATGCAGTTGAAAACCCCAAAATGTTGACTAGAGATACAATGTGTTAAGTGGTAAAAGGTTTCTCAGATGCATGCGCCCAAAGACTTGAAAACATGGTTGCTTGAGAGTTTTTTCTGATAGCTAGTTAGTCTTGATTTGCATCCCTGCTGATAGTTGATTATACCCTGGAAATGAAGACTACTTATGCAAGTGCTCTACCTGATGTTCTTACCTGCTATTCTCTTTGAGCAGCTTCCATCTGCAGATCTCCAGAGTCTACCCTACCTAAGACTATGCTTTTTTTTATAGTTTGGGCCCTTGATCCTTTCTTTTGCTGGAAGAGTCTTAAAGGCTTATAATAGGGCTAGAAGTAAAGTCATCAGCATAGAGTATCCAGAAGGTGGCCTGATTCTGGCTTCTCAGTGGTTCCCTACTAACAACATTGCACAGACAGATCCTTCATCTCAGGAGTCTGTGAAGGAAGGGGTGCATTTTTAATACTGTTCAGGAAGCAGGTAGCAATACTTCTCTGACTTCATCGGCTTCAAGAATCATTTTTTATCCTGCTGATGTGTTTTTTTTGGAAAATATGTTGTTGGACATTGAGGTGTTTGTCAGGCTTTTAGTGTTTATAAACATTTAATTTCCATTCTTTTGTATTTTTATCTGCCATCCATTTTGTCATGGCATTGAGTTCAAAACAAGAAACTTTTTCTCTGAGAATGGATGATGCCTGTGTTCTTGCCTGTGTTATGCAACTTGCTGGGGATCTCTATGGAAAACAGTCAAGAGGAGCCCATGTAGTCCAGCATGTAGCCCGTGGCAGCTGTGTTTGGGATGATGCCAATACTTCTCTCAGGTTTTGTGGTGCTTAACCTTTCATCTTTAGCCTTTCAACATTAAATACACATATCTTGCACTAGGTTAGCACCTAGTATAAAGGTATTCGGTGTAATCACATCTACAGTGATAAAGTATAGAAGCAGATAACAGGAAACCTTCAGCCCATTAACTGTCAAATCAGCATCTGATGGTACAGCAATCCACCTTCATCTCCTCTTGTTCTGTCTTCCTAATCACTCTATCAATGTATACACAGAGACTTCTCTGAACTTGTTTTCTGATTTCATGTGCAAAGTTCTATCAAGCTTATCTTTGATCCCATTATTTCTTTTCTCTATACTTACAGGTACTTTTGTCCACAAATGCAAATTCAGTGCAAGGTCCTACATATGGGTCCGGGCAATCCCAAGCACAAATACAGTCTGGGCGGGAAATGGCTGGAGAGCAACCCTGAGGAGAAGGACCTGGGGGTGCTGATTGATGAGAAGCTCAACATGAGCCAGCAATGTGCGATCACAGCCCAGAAGGCCAACCGTATCCTGGGCTGCATCAAAAAATGTGTGGCCAGCAGGTCAAGGGAGGTGATTCTGCCCCTCTACTCCGCTCTCGTGAGACCCCACCTGGAGTACTGCATCCAGCTCTGGAGTCCCCAACATAAGAAGGACATGGACCTGCTGGAGCATGTCCAGAGGAGAGCCACGAGGATGATCAGAGGGCTGGAGCACCTCTTCTATGAGGACAGGCTGAGAGAGTTGGGGCTATTCAGCCTGGAGAAGAGAAGGCTCCGGGGAGATCTTATTGTGGCCTTCCAGTACCTAAAGGGGGCCTACAGGAGAGCTGGGGAAGGACTTTTTACTAGGGCATGTAGTGATAGGACGAGGGGGAATGGCTTTAAGCTGGAAGAGGGCAGGTTTAGATTAAACATTAGGAAGAAGTTTTTCACTTTGACGGTGGTAAGGCACTGGAACGGGTTGCCCAGAGAGGTTGTTGAAGCCCTGTCCCTGGAGGTGTTCAAGGCCAGGCTGGACGTGGCCTTGGGCAACCTGGTCTAGTGGGAGGTGTCCCTGCCCATGGCAAGGGGGTTGGAACTCGATGATCTTCAAGGTCCTTTCCAACCTAAACCATTCTATGATTCTGTGATTCTATGATATTATATCGAGGTTTGCCTTAACATTTCACTTATGGTTACCTAGTCTACAGCTCCAGCCTAGCAGGTCTGAAATTACCCTAGCCCTCTTGCCCTGTGCAAAGCTTTGTAGGCATAGATAAAAACCTGTCAAAGCATGTTTCAATTGGTTTTTCTTATAGCTTGCAAAATATTTCTAATTTTTCTAGCCTTCATCTTCAATTTTCTCTTTCTGTGCAGTCCTGGTAGGCATAGAGCTGTTTATATTCTGAATGCATTTGACTTCATAAACTGTTACCTTTTTTTCCAAACAAGCACTTCATGCTATGTTTCTCCTCACAGCTCAGAAACTGTGGAGAGATTTGCTGGACTGCCTCATTGCGTTGGTTCTTTCCCGAACACACTCCTTCATATGATAGCTATCAAAACTGAAGAAAAGTCACTAGGCTGCTTCTTGTTGGACTATTTTGTTATTTTGACACACCTTTTTTGTTGCTGTCTTTTTGTCTCTTGCCTTAATACCTGAACTGTGAGCTCTTAGGGTTGTAGTCAGTCTCTTTTTGTTCTGTTTGAGTGGTGTCTTAACACAGTAGTTCAGGCAGGCGTAGGACTTGCATTCTGGTGTCTGCCTCAATGGGGAATGCCACAGGGGAACACAGCAGGGAGGTATTTTTGGGAGGTAAGAACTGGGAGGGAGACAGACCCAGAAAACTTCCCTCCTGCTCTGAGTGCTGCCCATGTCATCTTTCTCTGCCCCGCTGAAGCTTTTATGCTCGCTCTCTTTTTGTTTTAAGCTGGACTTTGAAAAAAGCCACCTTGTTTAAATATTAGGCTAAAGGAAGTCTTCCTGAGTTTTGTTTGAATCCTGATCATTGGGAATCTTTTCCCCATTGTTTGTTTTTGTCTGGGCTAAGGAAATCCTGGATATGTCTTGCTTTAAATCAATAGATACTAGCTTGCTACCTAGTTTTCACTTCTTTGAACTGTCTAGGAGGGGTAATCAGCATTTTCTATTTCAGGTGACTGCTGACGTTACCAGGGCATCTGTGCTTCAATGTAAGGTGTCTTTCTGATTTTTCCTGTGTCTTCCAGAAACATGGGACTGCACAATTATACTCTGTACTGAAGCACTTCTTTGTTCTTCCTGTTATGAGCTGTTCTTTCTTGTTTCTGTTCATTTTCCCATCTCAAAAGGAGGCCTATAGGGGGTGGAAACAGGGGCGGGTACCCTGGGAGGAATACAGAGAAATTGTTCGAGCAGCCAGGGATCAGGTTAGGCAAGCTAAAGTTCAGATTGAATTAAATCTGGCCAGGGACAACAAGAGAAAAAAAAAAATCCTTCTATAAGTATGTCAGTGAGAAAAGAAAGACTAGGGAAGATGTGGGCCATCTCCAGAAGGAAACGGAAGAGCTGGTCACCTGGGAAAGGGACAAAGCCGAGGTATTCAATGACTTTTTTGCCTCAGTCTTCACTGGCAAAGACTGCAGCCACACTACACATGATTCAGAAGGCAAAGGCAAGGACTGGGAAAATGAAGAACCACCCACTGCAAGTGAAGATCAAGTACGAGACCACCTGAGGAACCTGAAGGTGCACAAGTCCATGGGAACTGATGAGATACATCCTGAGGGTCCTGAGGGAACTGGCAGATCAAGTCGCGAAGCCACTATCCATCATATTTGAGGAGTCGTGGCAGTCTGGTCAGGTTCCTGCCGACTGGAAAAGGGGAAACATAACCCCTATTTTCAAAAAGGGAAAAAAGGAAGATCCAGGGATCTACAGGCCAGTCAGTTTCACCTCTGTGCCTGGCAAGATCATGGAGCAGATCCTCCTGGAAACTATGCTAAGGCACTTGGATAAAGAGGAGGTGATTGGTAGCAGCCAACATGGCTTCACCAAGGGCAAGTCATGCCTGACAAATTTGGTGGCCTTCTACGAAGGGGTTACAGCGGCAGTGGACAAGGGAAGATCTGCTGATGTCATCTACCTGGACTTGTGCAAAGCATTTGACACTGTCCCGCACAATATCCTGGTCTCTAAATTGGAGAGACATGGATTCGACAGATGGACCACTGGGTGGATAAAGAACTAGCTGGACAGTCACACGCAAAGAGTAGTGGTCAACGGCTCGATGTCCAAGTGGAGACCAATTACAAGTGGTGTTCCTCAGGGGTCAGTACTGGGACCGGTGCTGTTCAACATCTTTGTTGGTGACATGGACAGTGGGATCGAGTACACCCTCAGCAAGTTTGCTGATGATACCAAGCTGTGTGGTGAGTTAGACACACTGGAGGGGAGGGATGCCATCCAGAGGGACCTGGACAGGCTGGAGAGGTGGGCCTGTGTGAACCTCATGCAGTTCAACAAGGCCAAGAGCAAGGTCCTACATCTGGGTCAGGGCAATCCCAAGCACAAATACAGGCACGGCGGAGAATGGCTGGAGAGCAGCCCTGATGAGAAGGACCTGGGGGTGCTGATTGATGAGAAGTTCAACATGAGCCAGCAATGTGAATGCGTGATTGCAGCCCAGAAAGCCAATCGTACCCTGGGCTACATTAGAAGTGTGGCCAGCAGGTCAAGGGAGGTGATTCTGCCCCTCTACTCTGCTCTGGTGAGACCCCACCTGGAGTACTGCATCCAGCTCTGGAGTCCCCAACATAAGAAGGACATGGACCTGGTGGAGCGTGTCCAGAGGAGAGCCACGAGGATGATCCGAGGGCTGGAGCACCTCTCCTATGAGGACAGGCTGAGAGAGTTGGGGCTGTTCAGCCTGGAGAAGAGAAGGTTCTGGGGAGACCTTATTGTGGCCTTCCAGTACCTAAAGGGGGCCTACAGGAGAGCTGGGGAAGGACTTTTTACAAGGACATGTAGTGATAGGACGAGGGGGGAATGGCTTCAAACTGGAAGAGGGCAGGTTTAGATTAAGCATTAGGAAGAAGGTTTTCACTCTGAGGGTGGTAAGGCACTGGAACAGGTTGCCCAGAGAAGCTGTGGAGGCTTCATCCCTGGAGGTGTTTAAGGCCAGGCTGGATGGGGCTTTGAGCAACCTGGTCTAGTGGGAGGTGTCCCTGCCCATGGCAGGGGGGTTGGAACTCAATGTTCTTTAAGGTCCCTTCCAACCTAAACTATTCTATGATTCTATGATTCTACGAACCTTTTTCCGATTTGTTTGTTTTGATTAATTTCTAATGCTACACCTGTATCTTAACATTACCTGCTTTTCGCTTGTCTTGCTCCCTCATTCTTACTGTACAATAACACTGACCATGAACTGTCACTTTCCCCTGCGCTTAGACAGGTGGTTGAAAGCATCTCTTTTCAGTCTTTTAATGCTGAGCTTTGTGTTAGAATGAGATAATTAACAGGTCAAGAGGTCTGCAGCAGTTATCAAACATCCATGGCATTGTTGTAAAAAGAGGCGGAGTTGTATGGGAGGTAAACGACTGCAGTAGCTGTGTGCATGTGGCTGAAATGCAGCCCTGGCTTGCAGCTATATTGAACTAATGCAGCTACTTTGGTGTTAACTTTTATTTTTGTCTGTTTTAGCATCACCTAACAGTAACAATAATTCTGAAATCACGTCTTCCTCTTACCTAATAGTGCTTCTTTATAACGAAAGTCAGCCCTCAAAATTTAAAGCAGTATACTGGTAGTACTGGAATAAAATTGCTGGGAAGATGGTGGTGAGATGATTTAAGACAGAACTGTCATGGAGTCAATAATCAGGAACTGGAACATGGAACTTCCTTTATTCCATGAGATAAAGTTAATTCCATTTGAATAGATACTTAAGATGACATGAATTGAATTATTCAAACTGGCCTTCTCAGTATTAACTCTAGGTTAATATTACATGATGCCTCTGGTTTCATTATAGGAGTTTTAAGTACATAACTTTTTATAATAAATTCAATACCTAGAAGCCGTACTGAAATTGGTTTCTTTTACCAACCCATAAAAAGATACATTAATTGTAAAGTGAATATTAAAGTGGTCACTAAAGTTGACTCAGACAGATTCAAAAAGATACCCCTTGTGTAAAGGAAGTGAAGAGCTCTACTGAACAATAGGCTTTTGCCCTGATGTTACTAGAAAATACCATCCATATTAAAAGGTAGTTAAACCATTTCTATCAGAAATGATTTTTGGGTGTTCTTTCTGCAGCTCCCAAATGTTCAGTCTTTGCCATTTTCAGAAGCTTTACACAGAGATGTAAAGAAAATTGCCCTTGTTCTAGGTAATCAGGTTTGACCTAGTTATATAGTCGCTGCTTCACTGTCATCTCAAACAGTGGCAAGAATCCAGTTTACTTTGGTAAGTCTCTGGCTGATGAATCTGTAGATGTTATGCAGTGTAGGGTAGGACCTGAGTCACAAAAGTTGGACAGGCAGCTGAGTTTCTGCAGGACTGGGATTACTGAGCTACTTCACCTAAAAGAAAGATAATACTGTTGTCCCAAAACTCGTGGGATCGTTTACCCGGTGTGCAAGCCAATAACACAGAGTCGAGGTATTAGCTATTTATTAGCAGTTCTGCACAGAAAAGTGTGCTAGGGGGTATCTCCGCAAAGCTAGCGCACCCAGCATTGAAACAGTCATTCATTTATACATTGTAAATTAGCATAATTAACATAGTCATTGTTTATCAAGTTTTTACTGGTGCTCATAATTCCTTATCTTGAAGCTGATTGGTGTAAAATGTCCTTGTCTTCAATTAAAGGTACAATGTCTCTTAATTTTGCTGCACAGGCTCAGTGGATGAGGGTCTTCAAGTGGAGGCAGGTGTCCTAACTTCTAGAGGAGTGGTTTTCATATTATAATTAGTCAAATTCACCTTAAGGACACATTTCATGTGGTATAGCCAAGTTTCTTGGGCAATCAGCCCACTGAAGTTTCTGCTACCTGGTTTTAGGTCTGGTTGTTCCTTCTATCCCATTGTCTTGTCAAGAATCATTTACCCAAATGATTTACAGAGTTACAATCATAGAGGTTTCGCTATCAATACCTGTAGTCTCAGCATTGCCTATTAATGCTAATCTTTGCATTTACAAGTACAGCTGGCAGCTTTTGTTTCTTATTTGTGGAAGATTATCAACACATCTGCTAATTCCCTTGATTTACATAGATTCTTGTTGTGTATGTGTTTTAACCTGGGTTCTTCTCCCCTGTGTAGAAATGGCATGGATATGTTGAGATTCTAGACAGAAAGGAATATCAAGAATTTCTTTTCAATGGGGTATCTGCTCTCCCCCTTTCTTGTGTATTACATCATCTGCCTCGTGTTTAGTGTTTATATTTCAGTAATGCCAGAGGCCCTCATCAGGAATGAAGTACTGTTGTGTACTAAGCACTATGCAATCATACTGAAAGACATGGTCTGCTTTGGGAAGAATGTAAAATCTTAAGAAGATTAACTTTTGGGGGGGAGGCTAATTATTTTTTGTACTTTTTTTTATGTTACTGTTTCTCTTGAATCACTTGTTCATCTTAAAAATTGTAGACACAGTTGTGGTGTCATTTCACAGTAAAGTCCAAAGGAAGCCTTTTCTTGCAAGGACTAGAAAGCTTGTCCATATCATTGTCATTTTTTACCTTTTACCTTTTTAACTTAACAAGGGTGATTACATACTAAAGCTTCAAACACTGGTTATTTGATTTATTATTTTTTTTCCTTTGAAAAGGATATTGAAACAAGTCAGTCTTCAGAAGCCCTTCCTTTCTGATTGTCCTCAAACTTTCCCATTCCTCTTTTTTCAACACAGGTCACCTTTAAACGCATTCTTAGCTTGCTTAAAGAAAAAAAATCCTACATATGCAAAGGGTTTTGAATGCTATAAGGTATACCAGACTTTGTCTGTTTACCTAGCTGTACGGGAACAATGGATGAGCCCATCTGAAAGATACTTGAGAACTGGGATAATAAATAAAGAACTAATTTGACTGTAGACCCAAAGGTATTGGAATAATTTTACGAGGCCATACAGAGACAGAGTTTTAGCATGAGTAAATATTGGGAATAACCTTGCCTTACCTGTGTTACTTTCAGCAAATCCTCTGATCTCTCTCTGTGACTCTCTTATCTGCAATAGGGAGATAATGTTTTTGTCCTCATTCTTTCTGTTTTCTCTGACTGAGAATGTCAGGTTTTGGGTGCTTCTTCATGTGTGTTCAAAGTGATTAGTGATGATATTTCAAACTTAGGGTGGTCTGGTCTACCTTGTAATAGGATGAAGAAAAATCACGTTTTTTCCTTTCACCTCTAGGTTAATAAGTCATAGTTAATTTACCTGTCTTTTCTAAAAAATGCTAACACCAAACAGCAATGCAGATGGACACAAATATTTAAATGAAAAGGAAACATCAATATTGAAATATCTGCGTACTGCTAACATTCACAATAGAACTCCACCTGCACTCAGTCCCCTGGAAATGTGTGCCATATTAGAACCTTTTGGCTTGCATAAAAGCCCCGTCTACTTGCATGCTGTGAGTGATGCTGTATTCGTGGTGATAAGCACTTCACTCTCAGCTCACTGCTTAAGTGAGGTGTGAGCAGTTCACTGCTTAACTGAGATCTGTGCCAGTTCACCATCTCTTTGTTCTATTGTCTTTAATCAGCCTTGTCTATAGTCTCTTTAGGGTCTTTTGATTTCCTTTTATTTTTCTTTGAAGATTCCTCTTTTGGTTTCATCCACTTGGCTTTAAAAACTGTGCCTCCTGTGGAAATGTTTTCCTTAGGTGGACACTCATCTCTGGTATGTATTTTTCTGTTGGGGGACAAATCTGGAAAGAAGACAGTGCCTTTCTATCCAGCAAAACATTCTCTTGCCCTTGTAGACTTCTGATGATATTGTTACTATTGTGAAATGGTATATCTGGATTTTTATGAGAATTTGAGAAATTTGTAGCAGGACTGCTTGTCTTGAGAAGCACTTTACAAACTCTTAGATCAGACATTGCAATTTCTTCAGTATAACCCTCATAGTGGCTCTTGGGAGAGAGCATTGTGACCATACTCACCAGCATCCTCTCAATCTCCCTTTGAAGTGAGTAAGGCTTCTTCAGTGAATGCAAGGCTTCATAAGACTGCACTTGCAGTCAAAGATTTTTTATTATGCTACAGGCCTTGAGGAAGAAAACTTCTGTTCTACCCTTCACTTTGTGGAGTTACCTGTTTGCACTCCCAATGACTGTCAGGTAAACATCCCAGTTCCTGGTAACAGACTTCTTATATTCCTCTAAGTGTGGCAGGTCCTGTATGTTGTCATCAAGATTACATTCCTGAAGTTCCTGACTTGTTGAAAACCAGTGCTGGAGGCTTTCAAAGCCTAACTGAACAAGCAACCTAATGTAACTTCGAAGGTGGCCTTGTTTTGGTGAGGTTTGGACCAGATAACTAGCAGAGTTCCCTTCCAACCTGATTTTTTTCTGTGACTCTATTCTGTATTCTCTCTTCACCAACCCTATTCGAGAGAGATCATAGAATCATAGAATGGTTTGGGTTGGAAGGGACCTTTAAAGGTCATCTAGTCCAACTCCCCAGCAATGAGCAGGGACATCTTCAACTAGATCAGGTTGCTCAGAGCCCCGTTCCAACCTGACCTTGAATGTTTCCAAGGATGGGGCATCTACTACCTCTCTGGGCAACCTGTTCCAGTGTTTCACCAACCTCATTGTAAAAAAATGTCTTCCTTATATCTAGTCTAAGTCTTTTAGTTTAAAACCATTACCCTTTGTCCTATCACCACAGGCCCTGCTAAAATGTTTGTCCCCATCTTTCCTGTAGGCCCCCTTTAAGAACTGAAAGGCTTCAATAAGGTCTCCCCTGAGCCTTCTCTTCTCCAGGCTGAACAACCCCAACTCTCTCAGTCTGTCCTCATAGGAGAGGTGTTCCACCCCTCTGATCATTTTTGTGACCCTCCTCTGGACCCGCTCCAACAGGTCCATGTCTTTCCTGTGCTGAGGGCTCCAGAGCTAGATGCAGTACTCAAGGTGGGGTCTCATGAGAGCGGAGTAGAGGGGCAGAATCACCTCCCCACAGATCATCCTGTGAGAATCTGCTTTAGCAAAAAGTGAAAATGCTTCTGGGCCAGTAGCAATAGTCCAACAACTGGACCCTTATTTCTTAAATTGGAAATGGTTAGAGTTGCTATTTCTTGCTATTGAAACGAATAGAGGCTGTAGACTAATCTAGGACTTCATAACCTAAATACCTTTATTCATCAGTTTAAATTCCAGATAGCGTCTTTGATATTAGTGATTATTATATTGAAAGATAAATTGCTTACCATCTCTTGCCTGCAAAGCACACATTTTTGTGTGTTGATCAGGTTGTTTAATTAGAAGTGTCTTTATTTAATGAAAGCCAGGTGATTATCAGTTCAGGGCACTATAGGTTGGTCTTTGTATGGCAGAAAGATTTTTTATGAGAGCCAGAGCTGTAATTTTCTTTCAGATAAGAAGGTGGGAATCCATTATCTGTCTGTACCAGGATGATTGCCTGCAGAAATATCTCAAGTTAGTTCTGAATACCCTAAGGTTTAGCTTGAGTTTTTAATTTTGAGCTGCAAAAAGTTCAAACAAATTTTTTCTGATGCACAGTGCCATTTGAAGTTTATAAGGACTCTCCTCCTGGGATTTTATCCACCATAGGACAAATCCCTAAAGTTCTTGAGACAGCTGGGCTCATTTCCCTATATAAGCAGAATATATCTGGTGAAGTGGCATCAGCACAGACTATGCATCTATGGCATTTATTGCAAGACTGCATACACATTGCATGTGATTATGGTTTAGAACATCCTGGTTACCTGTCTCTGATCCAGTGAATGCATTAAATATCATTGCATAACCATTTTTGGTTGTCATCTATTCATGGCAGATGCCAGAAAATGTCTGAAATGTCCCACATTCAGATGTATAGTAATACACATTTCATTTCGGAAATTCGCTCTTATGATTTCAGAGCTTGGGATGTGGGTAGAAACAGACCATGCAGACATTCAGAGCTGTCATGTGCCAATGATGATTCATAGTACCATCAACACAAACAGGGATACATGAGTTTCTCTTGTCTATGCAAGAAAACTGTCAATCTGAAACCAAAGTAGTCAAAGCTAACCACACAGATACATGGTTTTTCAGGCTGGCTGAGCTACTTCCTAAGATTTAGAGTAGGAGAAAGCAAATGATGTCCTCTGACCTGTCTCATAGAGGTCTGGATTACCTTGAGGTTGGTCTCTGCCTTGAAATAAAGTAATTTCTATTCAATCTGTAATAGATGCATTTGATTCTATGTTAATCTTTCCCCATCTGTTCTCCTCTGTAAGCAGCAATCCTGTTGGCTGGAGCAGGCCAAGAAAATTTTCAGGATGTCTTCTATTTTCCGGTGCATAACTTCAAAAACTCCTCTTACTCTCTGGAGCTGGGTCATGAACATCAATACCTCAGTTGAAAACTGTCAGTTTACAGTGCATCTGATGAATGTCTCTACTCTAAACCTTCAGACAGAGGACTTTTCACAAAGAAGGACGAACCTTGGTGCCTTCTATGGCTATGTCAAGGAGCCACTCTTGCAGGCTGATGTCACTTTTAAACCTCAGCAGAAAAGCTTTTACTCACAGTCATATCGAGGACGTAATTTGAGTCAGGAACCATTTACGTTCATGGTTACAGAAAATGAACCTGAAAATTTCAATAGAGAACTTATCTCATTAAATGAGCTTGTGAGACTGCAAAGGTAGAACAGCCTGTGAACAATTGAGGTCACTCTTCTGGATTTCAAGTGACAGCTGTGGAGGCCACTTATTTTCCTGAGATCCATACATTCATCACATAAAGCACAACACTCCACTGTTAATACAGCTTCTCGGCTCAATTCTTCCTTTTGGATACTTATCCTTCAGTGCTCATTCAGTTAGGCACTCTGGGACTCCTGGTGATTTGTGGTTTTGAGTTTTTGTGATAGTTATATTCAAGTAATCAAGATTTAGACACCCCTAACAGAAAGCTGATCCTCCTAGAAACTGGTCCTCACAATTATGGTTTTTACATGTATTTACCCTTTTCACAAAGGGGCATTTAAACTCCTGTAAGTCTGCCAAATTTATTACATTCTGTCTACCTAAATATTTCACAGTATCACAGTATCGTCAGGGTTGGAAGGGACCTCTGGAGATCATCTAAGTCCAAACCCCCTGCCACAGCAGGGACACCTACAGCACGTTGCACAGGACGGCATCCAGGCGGGTTTGGAATGTCTCCAGTGTGGGAGACTCCACAACTTCTCTGGGCAGCCTGTGCCAGTGCTCTGCCACCCTCAAAGTAAAGAAGTTCCTCCTCATGTTAAGATGGAACTTCCTGTGCTCAAGTTTGTGCCCATTACCTCTAGTCCTATCACTGGGCACAACTGAAAAAAGACTGTTCACATCGCCCTGAAACCCTCCCCTTAAGTATTTATAAGTACTGATAAGATCCCCCCTCAGTCTTCTTTTTTCTAGACTAAAAAGACCCAAGTCCCTGAGCCTTTCCTCATAAGAAAGATGCTCCAGTCCCCTAATCATCTTAGTAGCCCTTTGCTGGACCCTCTCCAGCACTTCCCTGTCCTTCTTGAACCAGAGAGCCCAGAACTGGACACAATACTCCAGATGCGGCCTCACCAGGGCAGAGTAGAGGGGGAGGATGACCTCCCTCGACCTGCTGGCCACACACTTCTTGATGCACCCCAGGATGCCATTGGCCTTCTTGGCCACCAGGGCACATTGCTGGCTCATGGTCATCCTGTTGTCCACCGGGACTCCCAGGTCCCTTTCCACACAGCTGCTCTCCAGGAGGTCAGCCCCCAACCTGTACTGATGCATGGGGTTATTCCTCCCCAGATGCAGTACCCTACACTTGCCTTTATTGAACCTCATCAGGTTTTTTTCTGCCCAACTCTCCAGCCTGTCCAGGTCACGTTGTATGGTAGCACAGCCATCCGGCGTGTCAGCCACCCCTCCCAGTTTTGTGTCATCAGCAAACTTGCTGATGGAACACTCTATCCCTTCATCCAGGTCATTGATGAATATATTGAACAGGACTGGACCCAGTACTGACCCCTGAGGGACACCACTTGTTACTGGCCTCCAAGTGGACTCTGCACCACTAACCACAACCCTCTGAGCTCTATCCTTCAGCCACTGTTCAATCCACCCCACTGTCCATTCATCTAACCCACACTTCCTAAGTTTGCCTGTGAGGATGATGTGGGAGACAGTGTCAAAAGCCTTGCTGAAGTCAAGGTAGACAACATCCACTGCCCTCCCCTCATCCACCCATCCAGTCACGCCATCATAGAAGGCTATCAGATTAGTCAGACATGACTTCCCTTTGGTGAATCCATGCTGACTACTTCTGATAACCTTCTTTTCCTCCAGATGCTTGGAGATGACGCCCAGAATGAGCTGTTCCATCATCTTTCCAGGGATGGAGGTGAGGCTGACCGGCCTGTAGTTTCCCGGGTCATCCTTCTTGCCCTTTTTGAAGACTGGAGTGACATTGGCTTTCATCCAGTCCTCAGACACCTCCCCTGTTCTCCAGGACCTTTCAAAGATGATGGAGAGCGGCCCAGCAATGACTTCTGATAGCTCCCTCAGCACTCGCGGGTGCATCCCATCAGGCCCCATGGACTTGTGGGAGTTCAGTTTACTTAATTGTTCTCTAACTTGTTCCTCTTCAACCAAGGGAAAGTTTTCCTTCTTCCAGTCTTTCTCTGTTACCCGCAAAGTCTGGGACTCCCGAGAGCTGGACCGAGCAGTGAAGACAGAAGCAAAGAAGGCATTCAGCAACTCTGCCTTCTCTGCATCATCTGTCACCACAGCACCCATCTCGTTCAAGAGCGGGCCCACATTTTCCCTGTTTCTCCTTTTGTCTCCTATATACTTAAAGAAACCCTTCCTATTGGTCTTTACAACCCTTGCCAGGTTCAATTCCAAAGCTGCCTTGACTTTCCTTGTTTCATCCCTGCATACCCTGACAGCATTCTTATACTCATCCCAAGTCATCAGCCCCCTTTTCCACATCCTGTAAACTCCCTTCTTCCACCTGAGTTTTTTCTGAAGATCCCTGCTCAGCCATGCAGGTCTCCTTCCCTTGCCCGATTTCTTGCTCTTCGGGATGCACCTAACCTGAGCTTGGAGGAGCTGGTGCTTGAATATCAGCCAGCCCTCTTGAGCCCCTTTACCCTCTAGAGCCCTCTCCCATTTGATTTCTCCCATCAGTTTCTTGAAGAGATCAAAGTTAGCCCTCCTGAAGTCTAAGATTTCAACCCTGCTTGTCATTTTGTGCATACTGCACTTAATCCTGAACTCTATCTTCTTGCGATCACTGCAGCCAAGTCTGCCCCCAACCTTAACATCCTCCACCAGTCCCTCTTTGTTTGTCAGTACTAGATCAGTACACCTCTTCTTGTGGGCTCCTCCACCACCTGAGTCAAGAAGTTATCATCAATGCACTGGAGGAACCTCCTGGACTGTGCGTTCCTAGCTGTGTAGCCTTCCCAACAGATATCAGGGAAGTTGAAGTCCCCCATGAGAACCAAGGCCTGTGATTGTGAGGCTGTTCTCACCTGTCTGTAGAAGGCCTCATCAACTTCCCCATCCTGATCAGGTGGCCTGTAATAAACACCCACAATGTTACTCCGGGTCCGATCCCACTCCGACATAGCAGCACCCTTCCGTGTGACCTGTCACTCCCTGTTAGCCTGGTTACTGTGCCCACTCAGGGGGGTCCGCCCTCATGCGGTGCTCCCAGGTGCTGCCCCGGGTGCCGCCCACCGACTGCCCACTCACTCGGTGCGCAGTGAGATTCGCTGTGCTCCTTTACAGCTCTTTTTGAACTGCCGCACGTGCTGCAGGCTCCGCCCCTGCCACGTCAGCAGTCCTCCCTCAAGCTGCCGGTTCCGGCAGGAGTACGAGGACGAGCTGGTTGCTTTCTCTGGCTTTGAAAGCCCCCAAAGAGAGCCCCTTGCCGGCCCTTTTCGCCTCCGATCCCTTTTTTTCCGCCTCCAATCCCTTTCCCCAGTGCGGACCTACCTGCACTGGAGCTGGTCTCCTCAGCGAGTGACTGTTAGCGTGTTCACAGCTCTTTTTGAACTGCCGCGTGTGCTGCAGGCTCCACCCCTGCTGCCTCAGCAGCCCTCCCTCAAGCTGCCGGTTCCGGCAGGAGTACGAGGATGAGCTGGTCGCTTTCTCCGACTTCGAAAGCCCCCAAAGAGAGCCCCTTGCCAGCCCTTTTCGCCTCCGATCCTTTTTTTTCTGCCTCCGATCCCTTTCCCCAGTGCGGACCTACCTGCACTGGAGCTGGTCTCCTCAGCGAGTCATTTCCTGTCATTTCAGTTGAATGTGGTGTTTTCTGGTTCTTTTTCTTACAACTGCTTAACTGTCACACATTCTCTCTGAGCTGGCTAAATGTCAAGGGTGGAATAAATTATTACTCACATACTGTTATTTGTACAACTGTAGTATTTGGGTTGGGGACCAATATCCTCTTGTACTAGGTAGGCACAGCGCAGACCCCAAATCTGAATGATGGTCACTGTTCCAAAGAAGTCACAATGTTGATGTGTTGAATCATTTTTTTAAAAAATCATTTGGAGATGAAATCTGCTTTAAAGATAAATGTAGGATAATTATATTGAGTATTACTTACTGATATATATTTCTTGCATAAATTTAATTCCTGAAAATGCCATTGTTAATAGAGTTCTGACATCTTATTTCCCTTATTGCTGTCTCAGTAGCATTTTATTTCTGATGCTTTAATAATTCAGTGTAGACTGAAAGGATAAAACTGACGGAATTGACTGAGCTAATTAGACCCTGATTTGTCTGGCTGTCCAGCACCTGACAAACATGTCTTTGACATAAACAGAATAAAACATTTTTGCCATTAGCCACTTTCAAAGCTCTGCCAAAATAGCTATTTGTAGTTATTGAATTATCAGGGCATATTGTGCTGAGTAAAACACCAATTCAGGATTTTTCTTTTGCCATTGTGACTCCTCCTTCCTGTCTATGTTGAAGTGGAGTCATATTTAGTAGCTTCACAAAAACTTAAAAGCAGTGCACTTATCACCCCAACAAATTGAGTATTTCTGAGAAAGTGGAAATGTGCCCATTTCAATTTCTGGTTGATGACACACTTGAGTATGGGTTCTGAAATGTCAGTCTTTATTTTCAAACCTGTAGAAACTTGAATAAAGCTTATACATAAGAGCAATCAACTCTGATAGCAGTAGGCTAAATATTGGCTTCTGAAAATAAATTTTATATTAATCTATTCTCCAGACAATTTGACTCTTAAATGTTTAAAAATGTGACATCTTTAGATAAGTGAATACAGATTGAGGCAGGAGCTATAAAAACTTGAAGTTTCCATGCGTCAGCTACTTTTCACTATCACCTGTTAAACAGCACTAGATACAATGCAGACTTTATTCCATTGCAATAATTAACTGCCCTTCTGACCTATAAACCATTAGCATGAATTGATACTGTTAGATGTTTGGATACATTCTTGAAGGTAATTCACAGTTTAAAATAGCGTATGTATGAAATGTTTTATTACCCAGCATTTGGGAAATGGCAGCATTACATTTCCTTGAGCAGTGTTCTGGGAATAATGATTTGTCACTGCAGCCCTGTTACAGGGCTTCCTTAGCAAGCGTCCTCTATGCTCATCTCCTTGAATGCTCTGTCCTTACATAATGACCACTGAAAAATTCATTAAGCACCTTCCTTTTTATCAGTGCTTTTCTAGAGGAAAAAGTTTGCTTGCAAAAAGTTTTCAGTGACCTCAGTTATTGATTTACACTTAGAACTTCATTGCAGTAAGGGGGGGATGCTCCATTACAGAATTTGGGAGTGAATGTAAGTGGATTCTTGTCCCGCATCTGCTACTGACTCACTCTGTGACCTTTGGATAATTACTTCAGCTTTCTGTGCCTCACCCTAGACGAGAACAAGTCTTATGAGGAGCGATCGAGGGAACTAGGGTTGTTTAGCCTGGAGAAAAGGAGGCTGAGGGGAGACCTTATCAATCTCTACAGCTACTTGAAAGGAGGTTGCAGCAAGGTGATAGTTGGTCTCTTCTCCCAAGTAAAAAGCGATAGGACAAAAGGAAATGGCCTCAAGTTGTGCCAGGGGAGATTTACATTGGATATTAGGAAAAATTTCTTCACAGAAAGGGTTATCAAACATTGGAACAGGCTGCCCAGGGAAGTGGTTGAATCACCATCCCTGGAGGTGGGCATTGCCAGAGAAACGGCAGGAGATTTAAACGCTGGGTAACGGAAACTGTCAGTCGCCAAGGGGAGGTGCTCCAGAGCTGGGCCAACCTGCAGCTGAGCGGCAGAGTTTGGCGCAGAGGTGGTTTTCCTGAGGAAAGGCCACACCAGGGCAGCAGAGAGACCCGCTAGGAACCAGCAGCTCTCGTGGGAGGCACTGAGGAGGCCTGGGTGCTGCCAGAGCAATGGTGACCACCCCCTGCCTATAAAAAAGCACCCTAGGGAGCTGAGCAACCAGGGCATGGCGCGTCAGTTCACGCGAGAAGGGCGCCTTTTTGAATGAGGGGCATTCCGCTGGTCGAGCACCAGGCACCGTTCTGTGACCGGGTCAAGGGCACTCAAGGTAGAATGGTGGGCACTCGTCTGAGAGCAAAGGCTGCAGCTTGAGCTCGGGGCTCTGCACCATCTACCCCAATGGTGGCTGATGCTTCCACCCAGATGGAGCTGATGAAGGGAGAGGCTGCAGTGCAGATCTCAGACTGCAGGAGGTGCCTGGACCTTTCTCCTGGAGCAGGGATACATGGCACAACTGCCTGCAAAAGGTGAGCCCAGGTGGAAGACCTCCTGCAGCAGGTGGTGAGGAGGCTTCATAGCATCAGGGAGGCTGAGAAAGAGATAGACAGCTGGTTACAAGCACAGCCTGAAGTAGACTCACAACCCAAAGCCAAACAGTCAAAAACTTCCGTGCTGGCACACACAGAAGGAAGGGAGTCCAGTAACACAGAATGGAAGCTTATAACTGCAAAGACTAGCAGGAGGAAGAGACTTCCCCCAAAAGCTGAGGTGCCCTTGCAGAACCGCTTCGGTGCTCTGCAGAGTGAAGAGGCGAAATCTACTGTATCAGGAGAGGCGCTGGAGCTGAGTAAGACCACTGGATCTGCTCCACATCTAACAACCAGTGCAACTAAGAAAAGGTGATGGGTGATAGTTGTAGGTGAATCTCTTCTGAGAGGTACAGAGGCACCCATTTGGTGCTCTAACCCTCAGATCATCTTCGTGGCCCTCCTCTGGACCTGCTCCAACAGGTCCATGTCTTTCTTATGTTGGGGGCTCCAGAGCTGGATGCAGTACTCCAGGTGGGGTCTCACAAGAGCAGAGTAGAGGGGCAGAACCACCTCCCTTGACCTGCTGGCCACACTTCTTCTGATGCAGCCCAGGATATGGGTGGCCTTCTGGGCTGCAAGCACACATTGCTGGCTCATGTTGAGCTTCTCATCCACCAACACCCTCAAGTCCTTCTCCTCAGGGCTGTCCTCAATCCATTCTCTGCCCAGCCTGTATTTGTGCATGGGATTGCCCTGACCCATGTGCATGACCTTGCGCTTGGCCTTGTTGAACTTCATGAGGTTGGCTTGGGCCCACCTCTCCAGCTTGTCCAGGTCCCTCTGGATGGCATCCCTTCCCTCCAGCATGTCAACCTCTCCACAGAGCTTGGTGTCATTGGCAAACTTGCTGAGGGTGCACTCAATCCCACTGCCCATGTTGCCAACAAAGATGTTAAACAGCGCTGGTGCCAGTACCGACCCCTGAGGAACGCCAGTCATCACTGGTCTCCACTTGGACATCAAGCTGTTGACCACAACTCTTTGAGTGCAGCCATTCAAATATTATTTAGCAATCGCTAAAACAATATGTGTTATTGACATTCTTCTCATACTAAATCCAAAACACAGCAACTACTAGAAAGAAAATCAACTCTATCCTAGCTGAAACCAGGACATATGTACAAACTACC
This sequence comes from Pluvialis apricaria, assembly GCA_017639485.1. Classification (NCBI taxonomy): domain Eukaryota; kingdom Metazoa; phylum Chordata; class Aves; order Charadriiformes; family Charadriidae; genus Pluvialis; species Pluvialis apricaria. Next base: position 20,085,642 of record CM030043.1, read on the forward strand.
GAGAGAACTTCTAGGGTTTGTGAACTGCTGTAATGAACTAGAAACAAAATTCAGAGATTTTCTGTTTTTTTGGTGTCTTTGCAGAGATGCTGGGAAATGGAGGGACCGCAATCATCAATCTTGGAGTCATTAAGGCAGATGCTGCATGTGTAAATAAAACACAGTTCCTGTCCTGTAAAGCTTACAGTTTGGGGTACAGGCAACAGAGAAAGGAAACAAAATACGTAGTGATGATAGCAGAAAGACAGGAAAGCATGGAAAGACAGGGTGACCACAGAAGCATATTGCCATATTGCTTGCTGAGTTCACAGCAGTGCTCTGTGCCTGCCTCACTGTTATCTTCTAGCAGTAGTAACCAGCAGTTGTTGTTAGCCCTATCAAGGCTTGCTATTCTGATTACAGTCTTGCTTTTTTCCCTTAGTTTGTATTCCCATGTAATTTTAGCAGTATTCTTATGGAGAACTGTTAGAGCAAGATAGGAGGCGAATATTTTATGGCAGCTGAAATCCATGCTGGAAAATGGCTTAAAGCTTTCTCTTTTAACCTGAGCACTTAGTACAATATTTGTGGTGAACAAAAATGTAGGAAATGAGGATGCTTTGTTGCAGAGTTAATGAAGATTTCAGTGTTTGCAGTTACCTTCTTTGCTTCTATCTTCACTGATCGCGCCAGCTCTCGGGAGTCCCAGACTTTGCGGGTAACAGAGAAAGTCTGGAAGAAGGAAAACTTTCCCTTGGTTGAAGAGGAACAAGTTAGAGAACAATTAAGTAAACTGAACTCCCACAAGTCCATGGGGCCTGATGGGATGCACCCGCGAGTGCTGAGGGAGCTATCAGAAGTCATTGCTGGGCCACTCTCCATCATCTTTGAAAGGTCCTGGAGAACAGGGGAGGTGCCTGAGGACTGGAGGAAAGCCAATGTCACTCCAGTCTTCAAAAAGGGCAAGAAGGATGACCCAGGAAACTACAGCCCAGTCAGCCTCACCTCCATCCCTGGAAAGATGATGGAACAGCTCATTCTGGGCGTCATCTCCAAGCATCTGGAGGAAAAGAAGGTTATCAGAAGTAGTCAGCATGGATTCACCAAAGGGAAGTCATGTCTGACTAATCTGATAGCCTTCTATGAAGGCATGACTGGATGGGTGGATGAAGGGAGGGCAGTGGATGTTGTCTACCTTGACTTCAGCAAGGCTTTTGACACTGTCTCCCACATCATCCTCGCAGGCAAGCTTAGGAAGTGTGGGTTAGATGAATGGACAGTGGGGTGGATTGAACAGTGGCTGAAGGATAGAGCTCAGAGGGTTGTGGTTAGTGGTGCAGAGTCCAGTTGGAAGCCAGTAACAAGTGGTGTCCCTCAGGGGTCAGTACTGGGTCCAGTCCTGTTCAATATATTCATCAATGACCTGGATGAAGGGATAGAGTGTACCATCGGCAAGTTTGCTGATGACACAAAACTGGGAGGGGTGGCTGACACGCCAGAAGGCTGTGCCGCCATACAGTGTGACCTGGACAGGCTGGAGAATTGGGCAGAGAAAAACCTGATGAAATCCAACAAGGGCAAGTGTAGGGTACTGCACCTGGGGAGGAATAACCCCATGCATCAGTACAGGTTGGGGGCTGACCTCCTGGAGAGCAGCTGTGTGGAAAGGGACCTGGGAGTCCTGGTGGACAACAGGATGACCATGACCCAGCAATGTGCCCTGGTGGCCAAGAAGGCCAATGGCATCCTGGGGTGCATCAAGAAGAGTGTGGCCAGCAGGTCGAGGGAGGTCATCCTCCCCCTCTACTCTGCCCTGGTGAGGCCGCATCTGGAGTACTGTGTCCAGTTCTGGGCTCCCCAGTTCAAGAAGGACAGGGAAGTGCTGGAGAGGGTCCAGCAAAGAGCTACTAAGATGATTAGGGGACTGGAGCATCTTTCTTATGAGGAAAGGCTCAGGGACTTGGGTCTTTTTAGTCTAGAAAAAAGAAGATTCAGGGGGGATCTTATCAATACTTATAAATACTTAAGGGGAGGGTGCCAGGTAGATGGGAACAGTCTTTTTTCAGTTGTGCCCAGTGATAGGACAAGAGGTAACAGGTACAAACTTGAGCACAGGAAGTTCCATCTTAACATGAGGAGGAACTTCTTTACTCTGAGGGTGTCAGAGCACTGGCACAGGCTGCCCAGAGAAGTTGTGGAGTCTCCCACACTGGAGACATTCAAAACCTGCCTGGATGCCTTCCTGTGCAACGTGCTGTAGGTGTCCCTGCTGTGGCAGGGGGGTTGGACTTAGATGATCTCCAGAGGTCCCTTCCAACCCTGATGATGCTGTGACACTGTGATCAGAAGGTGCTTATTTTCCTGTCTTTCAGTAAGTCCTTCCCTGCTCAGGCACTCTTGCGAGAGCTTTTTTCATATGTGACAGATGAGGCACGGAGAAGGGGGCCTGTGGGTCACCAGTGAAGAAACAGAATCTTTATTTGTTGTTTGATATCAGAAATTAATTACTTAAGGGCATGCTTGTGCTCTGCTTTGGTCAGGTACCTGAGCCTTCTCCAAATGGGCTGATATGTTGTACCACATAGTGGTATTAGTTTGGCTCCCAGAAGGAGTAGAGCTGCATCAGTAATTAGTTCTTCTCAGCAAGCTTAATTATCAGGCTCAAGCAGATACTGCACTGACATGGATACTTAACTCCTGGTTCCTGAGCCAGCTTAAGTATGTGTGCAAGAGCCAAGTGCTGTGCAATGTGGACTTAAAGTTTTGCCATCTCTGCTTAATTTCGTTTACAAAACAGAACTTGAATCTCTTCTTAAACTTCTTTCCTTAAACTGTTGCTGCAACCAATGCCTTTAAAGGTCCTTTGTACCTGTGAGAATAAGCACTGCTTTAAACAAGGCCCAAACATGTCTGAGTAGAGAATACTCTTTTTGATTAAAATCCATTGGTTAATTTTTCAAACTAGTTTTCATTGTTTTTATTACTTTTTTAAAAAATCAAATCCCATTTCAGTCATCTTTTTAGGCAGGAGATGATTTATAGAAAATGATCTTAGTGTTTATTTGAGCATCGAAATGCAATAAATGTGCTCAGTATTTCAATAGCATGCTTATTAATAGAACACATCATTCTGATCAATATTGTGTTGTCTTTAAAATTTAGCAGAGCATTATTAGTAATGAAAAGAGTTTAAATCAATATATCCCTGTTATGAAACCACCTATGTGAGGAAGAAAATTCAAAAATTTGCCTGTAGCACAACAGCCGGATGATAATTGCATAAAAAGAACTAAAAGGAAGCCTTTCAGGGAATTTTTAGTTTCTAATTTAGGATGTGTGCAGATCACAACATATTAAACATTAATTTTAATAGAAATATTTTCAGGACTAAAAAAATTTACCAGCAGGTACTTTGATTGCAGAGAATGAAATTTTGATCTCACTGGCAATAATGAAAAAGCTCCAATTCATTGGAGTGGGCTTTATAACTGTACAAAATACAACAACTCAAATTAATATTATGAACACGGTCCAGAAAATATCACAGATATTTTTCTATTCAGTTGCAGAAATTGTGTGAAAAATCATGTAAAGAAAAACTAAAATTAGATTTAACGTTCTCATATTGGCAATCATGCACTTCCATTAAATGTATGGGGCAGAATTTTTATACTTAGATGTCTAAAATTAGATTCCTGAATAAAAGACCTGATTGTAGAAAGTGCTTAAGTACAGTGTTTGTAGAGAGATGCATGTCCTAGTTCTGATTAATTTTAGTTTTCTTGGTGGGTTGCTGTCAGTTCATTTAACTCAATGTTGCCACAAAACATCTAATTCTCTTGACTTAAGTGCATTGAGTGCTACTGAAGTGAGTACAGGAATGTGCCCTGTGCAATGTGCCCTTGCAGCGAGGTAGGTGGGACTCCACAGTACATGTGTTGACCTTTGTCTCACCACTGAGTATTTAAGGGTAAGGAAACAGAGAAGACCATTTTAAAGTTAGACCACTAGTACCATCTAAAAAGCTCTTAAAATGTGAAATAACCTGGTGTTGCTATGAAAGGCCATGGGGAGAGCTGGCTGGTTTCCACTTTTGAGAACTAGGCTATGCTTCTACACAACTTGACTCTCCAGTTTCAAAAAGGCAGCTCTGGTTTGCATCTCAGTAGAGTGTTTGCTGAGAATGCTCTCATATTGGAGACTTTTTAATGTGGTTTTTATGGTGTATTGACCACAATTTTCTGCACTGATTTCAGCTTGCTTAAATCCTGCAACAATACCCACTCCCCCCAAAAAAAACCAAATCAAAACAAAAAAACCCACACCAAAATCCCCAACCCCAAACAAAACCTCCAAAACCCCTCTCCTCAAACTTCAAAGATACTGCGAACTAGAGGAAATTATTTGCTCCTCTGTTCTCTATCATCCTCTACCCATGGAGCTGAAGCTCTTCAGAAAACATTGTCTCACAGTGCTTTTATGAAATGGGTAAGTAGTAAACTGTTGCAAATGGATATCTTGAATCATATATAGGTTGAGTAATTTACTGTTGAGATATCAGTGGAAGAGATAGATGAGTGACAGCATTCCTGCTCATGAACTCGATAGCTCTTTCCCCTTCTTAATATGTTGAAATGTAATGAAACTTAAACATTTTTAAACAACTTGCAGATTAAATTTTTAATAGGAACGAAAAATGAACAATATTCTTACATGTAAGAAATGGTCTTCATTTTTTTTAAAGTCTGTATCATAAGGAACAGCACCATTAAGAAGAGCCCTGAGTTTTTTATATTATGTACACTGTTCAGGAAATTTTAATGAAATGATGGCAGAAATCACATTGTTATTACATCCCTTTGCAGGATATTTACTGTGAGACCAGGCTAGAGAGAGGCCAAAATTAATGGCTTTTCATAGGAACTGAGTGATAAGTTATGGAAAGCTTATAGAGATAATAATTTTAGGCTGCTAAACAGCCTTATGGAGAATTGCTGCTTAATACACATATCATGGGAATTAAAGACATTTGGATGTTAATTTGTATACATATATTTGGTATGGGACTGTAGGTCAGGGCTCGACTGGTCTCAGCAAAACCTCCAGTACTGCTCAACTGATAAAGGAGGACGTGTTAGAACTTGTTGGTCACAAGCCCTGGGGAAAACAGGATAGCAATCTTGCTTAGAAGGAACAGAGAGTGCTTGCTTTGTCTGAGAATACGTGGTGAGTTATTTTGAAAGCAGAAACTATTGTTTGGCTTGAGATAAGCTTAGAAAAATATGTTAGTGTTAGCATCTGTATTAACCAATCAGCTGAAGACATGCTGTCTTCTAATTTGCCTTCTGATCTGTATAAAAGAGTGTAAAGAATCTTAATAAATCGACATCTTGCTTGCATCAAGCTGTGTCCCATCTCTCAATCGCGGCAAATTGGTGACCCCCGATGTGATTCGAGGATCCGAAAAACCACCTATCTGCGTGGCATGCTGCGAGTCCCACAGGATGTTGAATGAGCTGCTGAAAGGAAGCAGGAGCCGGCTTAAAAATCCCTCCGGAGCAGAGAGGTGAGCTGTGGGAAACATGGGAAATCAAATGTCTTCCCCAGAGAGAGACGTGTATGAACTTATGAAAGCTCTCTTACAGAAGCATGGGAAGAATGTTTCTGGGCACGATCTTAAAATGATGCTTAAATGGGTACAAGTGAAAATACCCACCGTGACTGCATCTAGTATTTTTACGTGGGAGCTTTGGAACGATGTGGGGGTGAAACTGTGGGATGCGGTGACAATAGGGGACGCAGAAGCCCAGCATATGCTCCCGTGGTGGAGGAGCATCTTCGAGACCTTAAAGGCACAAGAGAAGAATCATAAAGACAAAGCGGGGGAAGAGGAAAACCCTCTCGCAGCACCTCTGGTGCTGCTGGAGAATAAGAAAACCCCTGAACTTTTAGAGGTGTGTGCTGCAGGATACCCCCCAGAGGAGGACCCTTTTGACCCAGGGCCGGTGGATCCCGAATGGGAGCCGAATCTCTACCCCTCTGACCCTCATGATGTGTGGGCTAGTATAAGGCGTCAAGCCTTGAAGGAGGGGGAGCTGGAGACTGCGAAAACGATAGTTGCCCCCATGATTTATCAGGGTCAAAGGGTACAGTGGGAGGCTTTATCTTTTCCAGTGATTAAGGAACTGCGTCGCACTGTTACGGAGCATGGGCTTTCCTCCCCATACTTTGCAAGTTTGTTATCTTCTGTCTTTGATAATTATGTTATGACTCCTCATGATTTAAAGTCTCTAGCACAGCTGTTATTGACTCAGACACAATACACCCTGTGGGAGTCGCATTGGAAAAGGGGGCTCCAAACGCTTCTCACGACTTATGTGGGTAATGCTAACGCGGCTCTAGCTGCGCTGACTATAGAGCACCTTACTGGCACAGGCCAGCACTCTAGTCCGGTGGCTCAAGCCCAAGATATCCTAAGGGAAGCTCTTGAAGCGACTCGCAAGGAAGCGAGGAAGGCCTTCTTTAAGGTTCCTGACTCACAGAAGCCACAAAAAGCCTTTACTACGGTCATTCAGGAACCTCGAGAACCTTATATGCAATGTATTGATAGATTAAGACAGGCTGGAGAGCACCAGATAGACAATATGGACGCATGGGAAATTTTGTTGCTAAAATTAGCCGTGGAAAATGCTAATGCGGATTGTAAAAAGTTGTTGAAATCTCTCCCAAATCCAAACCCCACGCTGGTGGAAATGATAGAGGCTTGTAATAGAATTGGTACTGTAGAACATAAGTTTGAGGCTATGGCTGCTGCTTTTGCAGCCATGCGTGGCTCTGTGGGACCTGGGAATTGTTATGGTTGTGGTAAACCTGGTCATCTGAAGAAGAATTGTTTGACTGCCGATGCTGGTACCAAACCCCAGGCCCCTGGGGTCTGTCCTAGATGCCGAAAAGGGCATCATTATGCTAATCAATGTCGGTCTAAGTATGATTTCCAGGGTCAACTGATACAGGGAAACCGATCGCGGAGCGCGGGACAGCGGCGCGCGCAGACACAAATTCCGCAGCCTACGTTCCAGCCCCCACGGAGAGAAGCGGCAGTGCCTCAAGTCTTTGCCCAGCAAAAGCAGGGAGCACCGGATTGGACCTGGCAACTGCTTACACAGTAACGTTGCTCGACTCCTCGGTTCACCTATTGTCAACTAATATCTCAGGTCCCTTACCTCCTAGAACACAAGCGTTATTATTGGGAAGGTTGTCTACAACTTTGACAGGGCTTTTTGTATTACCAGGGATCATTGACTCTGACAGTACTGATGAAATTAAAATTATGGCATGGACCCCATTTCCCCCCTGTACGGTGCCGAAAGGTAGCCGCATTGCACAGTTAATATTGATTCCCAAGGAGGTATGCTCCTCCGCTCCTAGCCAGTCTCAACAACAGAGGCGAGGAGACTTTGGGTCTACGGGGAATCCGCAAATTTTATGGGTGCAGTCCATCTCTCAGAAACAACCTATATGTCAATGTACCCTTATTCGCGGGGGGCAGCAAGTAGTGTTAAGCGGAATTGTTGATACGGGAGCTGATGTTACAGTAATTTCTCAGGCTAAGTGGCCTCTGGCTGATGTTTCCCATACCTTGGCTGGAATTGGGGGAACGGGAAACAGTCGCCAGAGTTAGGAGCTAATTCAAGTCCAGGGTCCAGAGGGGCACACGGCCTCTGTCAAGCCTTTTGTGTTACCTGTTCCTATGGTTCTGTGGGGCCGTGATGTGATGTCTCAGTGGGGAATGTCCATTCGGACCCATTTTTAGGTGGGGCCATTGAAGTGCATGAGACCCTAAAATTGACCTGGAAAACTGATACCCCTATTTGGGTAGATCAATGGCCCCTACCGCTGGAAAAGCTTCGCGCCCTCCAAGAACTAGTTATGGAGCAGCTAACGAAAGGGCATATTGTGCCCTCCACTAGTGCTTGGAATTCACCTGTTTTTGTTATTAAAAAACAAACTGGCAAGTGGCGTTTGCTCCATGATCTCAAAAAAATTAATGACGCTATGGAAGATATGGGAACCCTTCAACCGGGACTCCCGTCCCCTACTATGATTCCTCGAGATTGGCACTTGACTGTTATTGACCTCAAAGACTGCTTTTTTAATATCCCACTGCATCCAGATGATGCTCCTAAATTCGCCTTTTCAGTTCCAAGCGTCAACATGCAAGCCCCGTTGCAAAGATATCAGTGGGTTGTGCTGCCACAAGGAATGAAGAATAGCCCTACAATTTGTCAGTGGTATGTAGCTAAAGTACTCAGTCCTGTCAGAACTGCAATGCCCGATGTCTTGCTGTACCATTATATGGATGACATCCTGGTGGCCGCAGAACATTATGAAGCCATGGAGGAAACCGTAGCCCTTGTCATGGCTGCTGTCAACTTGGCAGGCCTCTGTATTGCGCCAGAGAAGGTTCAAAAAATACCACCATGGAAATACTTAGGTTGGCGCATCAGGGCTCAGACTATAGTTCCCCAGCCTTTACAGATACAGACAGACATACAAAACTTACATGATGTACAAAAATTGTTGGGGACAATCAATTGGGTCCGACCACTGTTGGGAATTTCTAACGCAGACTTAGGTCCCTTATTCAAACTGCTTAAAGGGGACACTGATTTGTGTTCCCCCCGCAGTCTCGATCCTGAAGCCGTTAACTCTTTACAAAAAATTGCTACAGCAATTAGCCTTAGGCAAGCACATCGATGGGCTCCCGAGCTACCTTTTTATCTAATAGTTTTAAATCCCACCCGACAACCTCATGCACTAATATTCCAATGGGATCTTCAGAAATCAGACCCACTGTTGATTATTGAATGGTTTTTTTTACCAAATCAATCTACAAAGACTATCTCAACACAATATGAGATGTTTGCGTCCTTGATTATTAGAGCCCGGCAGCGCTTACTAACACTGTCGGGGATGGATTTTGCCTGTATTTGTTTACCAGTAGCGAATGTTCATTTACAATGGCTTTATCAACAGTCAGACGCCTTTAGCATAGCGATAGCTGGCTATATGGGTCAACTTACCTCTCACCCGCCTTCTCATAAGCTACTCAATGCTGACTTTCATCTCTTGTCCAAACCAAAAAGAAGCAATCAACCCTTGCAAGCCCTTACTGTGTTTACGGATGGCTCTGGAAAGTCACATAAATTGGTCATCCTATGGTGGGATGACCAGCGCGGACAATGGCACTCAGATATAGAGACTGTGTCAGGCTCTCCTCAGATAGTAGAACTGACCGCGGTTGTCCGAGTCTTTTGAAAGTGGTCCGCACCTCTCAACATAATTACTGACTCAGCTTATGTTGCAGGAATTGTCGAATGAGCTGAAGCATCTGTATTACGCGATGTCTCTCATGTTGAACTATTTGCTTTATTGCAGGAGCTTATTTTTCTCCTAGACTCTTGCCTTCACCCCTACTTTGTTATGCATGTCAGGTCTCGCACCTCTTTACCTGGTTTTATTGCAGAAGGCAATCGATGAGCCGATAGGCTTACATTACCAGTGCAAGTATTACTGGATCGTGTAGCACAGGCTAAACTCAGCCATTCCTTTTTTCACCAGAATGCTGGAGGCCTCAAACGACAGTTTGGACTTACCTCCCAACAAGCATCCAATATCATCGCCATATGTCCTGACTGTCAAAGACATTCTTTTCCATCAATAGCGGGAGGGGTTAATCCTAGGGGACTACAGAGCTTACAACTATGGCAAAGAGATGTTACATATTACCCGGAATTTGGTAAATTAAAATATGTCCATTCCTCAATTGACACCTTTTCAGGTGCTTTGTTTTCTTCTTGCCACACAGGAGAGAAGGCGCGTGACGTCTGCAAACACCTGATGCGTGCTTTTGCCACCTTGGGCATACCTTCTCAAATAAAAACGGATAATGGTCCTGCATATATCTCAACCGCAACAAAAGCCTTTCTCGATTCCTGGGGTGTGATTCACATTACTGGTATTCCTCACTCCCCTACAGGCCAATCTTTAATTGAACGCTCTCATCAATCTCTCAAACGCTTATTACAACAACAAAAAGGGGGAGTAGGGACCGCCACCCCCGAGGAGCGGTTACAGAAAGCTTTGTATGTTTTTAATTTTTTGAATTGTTCTCTGTTAGACAGCAATCCTCCGATAGTCCGACATTTTAACATGAACACTTCCCTTGAAGTTCGAGTTAAAGCACCTGTATTGATTCACGATCCAGAAACAGGTAAAGTCATGGGACCTTACCCCCTAATCACATGGGGCAGATGTTATGCTTGTGTTTCCACAGAAAAAGGCCCCCGATGGATCCCAGCGAAAAATGTGCGACCCTTCCGTGAATCTTTACCACAACCACCCGAGGACGAGTCCGATCGCCCCCAGAACAAGCCTTCTGAACAGCAAGCCGGTGAATCTCTTCAAGAGGACAAGGACAACCAGGACTGATGAACTATAAATACAGAAGGACTGTATAAACCGGTGTACGGAGACATTGGTTGTGAGAATCTTTTGCACTTTTTGTAACACTTGTGAACCATGGGTTTTGTGTGTATGCTATACTTGTGAAAAGGAATGGTGGCATCAGGCGACACTCGCTAGACGTTGGTGTGATACTTGTCTAGAAAAAGAAGTTGATGTGGCTAGACTTTTACTCATTACGGGACATGAACAATCAGACAGCGATTGATATTTTTACAACTGTACCGATTGGGCTGATTTGGTGATAAAAAGAGCAAAAGAAGTATTAGTTTGTGATTTGGAGTGTAGTAAAACCAATTTAGTGCCTGCTATATGGCCTGTTCTTAAAAAAGATTGGAGTCAAACGAAAGAAAAATGCAGGAAACGGTTTGCTTGGAAATTACGAAAAGGCAGAAGAAAACTGCTCTTGGAATAATATTTCTGAGCATGATTATACTAGGGGAAACATCTAGTTATTCATTCTTGCCTGCGTTACCCAAAGTTAACGTGTGGGTAACCCTAGCAAACCTCACGGGACAGGATACCTTATGTCTTGCTACCGCTTCTCCTAGTAATCCTTTTTCTACCCGTCTTGTGGGCTTGCCACTAGATGAATAGCCAATACCTACGAACCTCCGTAGCAACCCCCTATTTGGAAATGTATCCCGAAATGTAACGGATTATTGGGATACGTGGACCCCCTACCTTTCACCTGCTACTTTAGAGCCACAAGAAATCGAATTGCTGGGGTCAGTGAAAATGGATTTTTGTGTCAAATTTAACTATACAGGAAAGAACCAGTCTAAAGATTGGATGTTTCTCCTGTTCACCCTATCTTTAAAAATGCTACTATTTGGTGCAATTATACAGCCACAAATTTGTCTAAATCTACTAATGTTCCCTTTCTGTTACCTCCAGGAGTATTTTTTATTTGTGGGGATAGAGCATGGCCCGTTATCCCCTCGCATATAAAAGGAGGCCCGTGTAGTCTTGGGCGCCTTTCGGTCCTGACTCCCAACACATCTATGATTTTACAACACCGTCTCTCTCATAGGGCAAAGCGTGGTGTCCATACCTATACCCCTAATTGTAATGATAATGTGGAGTTTTGGTCTTTTAGCCAACGCTTTGCTGCCTCTCTCCTACTGCCCAGAGCCGCTGCTGGGAGAGTGTTAGCAACTTTAGACAAACTTGGCTGTTGGCTTGCCAAGCAAACAAATGCTACTAGCAAGGCATTGTCTGGTCTTTTATTAGATGTAGATAGTGTACGTCATGCTACATTGCAAAATAGGGCCGCTATAGATTTTTTGCTTTTAGCACAAGGTCATGGCTGTGAGGACTTTGAGGGTATGTGTTGTATGAATCTTTCTGATCATTCAGAGTCAATCCATGCTAGCATTCAACAGCTCAAAAATGGGGTCTCCAAATTTCGTCAAAACAACAGCTGGGATTGGCTGGACAGACTTTTTGGAGAGTGGGGTCTATCAGGATGGTTGAAAAGCCTGGTAAAAACGGCTGTGCATGCTTTGGCTGTTTTTATTCTTTTGTTGCTTTTTTTACCCTGTCTGTTACAGTGTTTGCAAAGATTAATAGCGCGCTCTGTAAAGAAGGTTCTTGTTGTGCAACAGGAAGGGGGAGATGAAGGACAGGGCTCGACTGGTCTCAGCAAAACCTCCAGTACTGCTCGAATGATAAAGGAGGACGTGTTAGAACTTGTTGGTCACAAGCCCTGGGGAAAACAGGATAGCAATCTTGCTTAGAAGGAACAGAGAGTGCTTGCTTTGTCTGAGAATACGTGGTGAGTTATTTTGAAAGCAGAAACTATTGTTTGGCTTGAGATAAGCTTAGAAAAATATGTTAGTGTTAGCATCTGTATTAACCAATCAGCTGAAGACATGCTGTCTTCTAATTTGCCTTCTGATCTGTATAAAAGAGTGTAAAGAATCTTAATAAATCGACATCTTGCTTGCATCAAGCTGTGTCCCGTCTCTCAATCGCGGCATGGGACCATAAAGAGAAATTAATTTTACAGATACTGTGTTGCTCTGAAGAGAGAGGGAAAGAATTCACTTACTGGATAGTTCCTGTCATTCAACCACTTAAGAGAACGTGGAGAGTTTTCAGAGGGCTGCCTCTCTTTTCCCTTTTCTCCCCTCTTGTGGTTTTTCATCTGAACGTAAGAGAGCATGATAAGATCTTACCATGGTTTGGTTCTCATTAAAAATTAAAGAAATTGTTATTTTGGGAAATGAGAGTTATGTTTAGGGAAAATAAGCACCAAAAATATGTATGAAAATCTAAGCAATCCATCATATTATGTTGATTTAGAGTCAAGCTTGTATTGCCCACTGTGCAAATATATTTTACCATATTGCCATATGTCCTGGTTTGAGGTAAAACAGGACCAATATTGTCCAGTAACTTTGCTTCTTAGCTAGGCCTCTTCTAACTACTGAAATTAATAGCATATTGTGCAGACAATGTTCACTCTCTCAGAGTGATAAGACCTATGTTTATAGTTGATACCAAGGCATGGTATGCAGACATAGGGGACCCCAGATGGGACCAACAGATGTTCCCCTCTACTCCTCTTCAAAGAGAGAGGCAGAGGAGGGAAAAAGAGACTTATGAGTTTAGAAGGAACTAAACTGCTTCAATGAAATATTAATAATAATATAAAAGGAAATAATGAAAAAAATACAAAACTGTATCAAGCTCCCAGGATGACAATCACAACACTGGCTGGCACTGGGGCAGTCCCAGGCTGGACTCAGTGATGGACAGGAACTGGATTCCGGATCTGGGTTCAGGATCGGGACCAAAGGCAGACGAACAAACAGAGTCCTCCTCAGATGTCGACCATTGAAGGAAGAGAGCGAGCTGTTTGATCCCTCAGCTTTTATACTGAGCATGAGGCAGATGGGATGGAATACCCTGTTGGTCAGTTTTGGGTCACCTGTCCTGCCTGCTCCTCCCCGCAGGTGGGACCCCACTGCGCTTTTCCGCTTCTGAGCCTCCAACGGGGCAAGTAACAAAGTTGGTTGGCCTTGGGTGTTATAGCAATAAGTATAAGCAAGAGCCTCCCTGCATATCATGCCTGGGCATCAGCTATAAACATAGGTCTTATCACTCTGAGAGAGTGAACATTGTCTGCACAATATGCTGTTAATTTCAGTAGTTACAAGAGGCCCAGCTAAGAAGCAAAGTTACTGAACAAAATTGTTCCTGTTTTACCTCAAACCAGGACAGCATCATTATCTCCTCTCCTTCCTTTTCAGCTCCTGTTTTGGTTTTTTTTGTTATACGCAGGTCGGAAAGGTTTAGGGATTAGGAACTGAAAATAGAAGGGGCTCCAGTGAGATTTGATGCCTCTTGGATTAAGTCATTTCAGCAAATATATCAACACCTTATTGAACAAGTATTGTGGTTTAACCCCAGCTGGCAGCTAGGACCACGTAGCCGCTCTCTCAGTTCTCCTCCTTCCCCCCCAGAAGGGTAGGGAGAAGAGGGAGAAAAGGAGGGGAAAGGGAAGGAACCCCAAACTTGTGGGTTGAGATAAAAACAATTTAATAGAACAATAACAGAAAAGGAAAATACTACTACTACTAATGCTACTACTACTACCAATAATAATAGTAAAATAATATACAAGATAAAGTAATAGAACACAAGTCACTCACCACCTGGAGAATTGGTTGCCCAGCTGGTCCCAAGCAGAGATTGCTGATTCCCACCCCCCAGTCAACCCCCATTTATATACTGAGCATGACGTCTATGGTATGGAATATTCCTTTGGCCAGCTTGTCCTGTCTATGCTCCTTCTCAGCTTCTATGGGAAGCTGAAAAAAGTCCTTTAATAATATAAACATCACCTGGCAACAACTAAAACAATATGCATTATCAAAATTCCTTTAATACCAAATCTGAAACACGGCAGCCACTAGAAAGAAAACTAACTCTGACCCAGCTGAAACCAGGACAAGTCAAGCGCAGATTTGCTAATCTTGTTAGTGAATTTGCAGTACTTCTGTAGCTTTCATAGAGGTGACTGTGCCAAGAGCCAGGGAGGCTGAAGTGCACAGCAGACAGCAACGTAGAAGAAGGGAGTAAAGATTTTAAAAGTCTCCTCTTCACATCAACTGTTAGCAGTTTAATGGAAGGTGTCACCCTATGTATGGTCTAAATGAAACTAGTATAGGTTTGTGTATAGACATTTTTGATGGGATGACTTTGCTTTAGTTATTTGCATCCAGACTTGCTCGATCTCAGTAACTCATTTTAAATCAGTAGTCTTTTTGTTTCCTTGATTGTCTTGTGCATGTTCTTCTACTTTGGAATAACTGTTGCTCTGATTTTTTAAGTTGATTTCTGAATTAGGTACTGGAATTGCAGACTCTTAAGATGTCTTTCTTCCCACAAGAAACTGCTGCAGACCACTTGTTGAAAAAGTATGTATTTAAGAGAAAATAAATAGTTCTTTACCCGTTGTTGCTTTGTGACAGATTAGTACACTGTTTTCTACCTGTAGGCGTCCCTAGGCTTTGCAGATGAAGATATATTATATAACCTTCAATTGAGAAGGAACAAGGGAAGGGAGAAATGGAGCCAAATTGCTTGAACTAAGCCAGAATGTCCTAAAGGTCATACTTCCCAGATCTAAGAAGAAAAAAATGGTCTCTATATGGAATATTTTATTCACAACAAGAGCAAAACTGAAACTTTCTAAATCTAAATTGAAAGCTGTGAACAGCTGCAAGCCTATAAATACACCTTTGGCTTTGTAGTCTTTGTGTGTCCCTTACAAATGGATTGTAATTCAGAGAATCATGTAATTTGTGAATCCAGTGAGTTTGCTGCATCCTCTGTTGCCAGGTGTATTTCCATTAGGCGTTCATTGTATATGGCCTGTAGGGGCCCTTCATGCCACCGCATTGTGAATCCTCTGTGCTCTGGGGCTTAATGGTCTTCTGCCAGGTGAGACTTATTCTAAAACAAAAATACCATTTAAGAGGCCGTGAAAAGTAAGGAAATGCTTTTTCACTTTCATATCAAAGCAGCCCAGGTCTCTCTCCAGCTAAATTTCTCCTCTTACATGGACCACAATCTTGTTCCAGCAAGAAGCATGCAAGTCTTTATTTTTGAACAAGTGGAATTTCAAAACATAAATGCATGCTGGACGCAAAGTGAATACTAGAGAAGTTAAATTAATAACCTCTCTCAACTTTAATCATAATTTTTTTCCTTGTTGCTGTTTATCTGGGATCTCACTTCTACTGTTTATGTCAAGCTTGTTGCTTCCCTTTAAAATGCCTTTCTGTGCATCTTTAGTAAAGTATCATGCTACAGAGAGCAGCATTAACTAAACAGAGAAATGACATACACTAGAAGAAGGAAATGGCAACTGCTTTGGGACTGAGTCTGTACTCTGTTGGGTACTCTGTTCGAATATATGGACAATATTGGTGAGATAACTTAGGTTGGGGAGAGCTTTGAACAGGGATTTTTTTTCAGTCTTACTTCTGTATAATGTCTTGCATCCTTCAAGTTTTCTGTTAAACACAGTCGATGTGACTGACTGCATGCCCAAGAAAGTGTAGCAGCAGCCCCCTAACTTCAGTGCAACTTGTTCAAGTTTCCTATTTGTGTTACCCAATTTTGTTTAATTGGAATACATTAATATAGAAAGCACCTTGCCTTCCTCTAACCAGATTTAGGGCTGAGAATGAGTGGAAAGGTTTTATCTTAATGAAAATGAATTTTCTTCTGTCTGAAAAATAATGCAATAAAATGATCAACCTTCTTTTTTTTAAGCTATTAATTGTCTGCATGTGTAATGCTACCTAGCAACATTTCTAGCAGTGCTGCATGAGGGCCCTGCTGCTGGTCAGAGATTTTTGGAGAGTGCTAAAAGATAACATTATCAGTAACAATTAAGACAAATGTTTATTTTGTGGCTTGAAGAAGGCTCATTTAGCAAAATCTCTCAAAGGCAAGGCACTGAGCATTTACATTGTTTTATTTATTTTGTAGGAAAGTAAATTGTTTGAGGGAGGGGAGGAACTGGAGTGTACATTAGACCCTGCGTAGCAGCAGTCAAAAGCATTCCAGTAATGGTACCAGTGCAGGCTTGAGTGCGGAGCAGTGGGATGTGGATACTGTAAGGGGTGAGAAACAGCTACCTCAAATATTCTTCTTACAGTAACTGAAAGCTTTAGTTCCTGAATTAATTAATCAAAGGCCCTAGACTGCAATGTCATTATGAATAGTCAGAACATTTTCAGCTTGGTGCTTGGCTCATCAGTCTGGCAGGCACTGAACTCTGTCAATCCCTATTGAAGTTGTGCCAGTCTTTCTAGATGAAGTTGACTGATGTGAGCCCTTTCCATTCATTTGGACAGCCAGACTGTGTGTGAATAACTTTTTGGCCATCACAGACATTCAGATGAATTAATTTTGATTAGTTCTAGTTGAGACTTTGGGGAAACATGAAAACTGAATTGCCATTCTTTTCCTCCCTTCACCCATGTCGTTTTCAAGCTCTTTCCTTGTCTATCCAGAACCGCTATACTCATGCATGTGTGCATGTGAATACACATGCAGACATTTCTGTTGCTCGGCATTAATCCATGGGTCCAGGCAGAGTTCAAGAGCTTTTTTATACTAATTATCTTTTACCAAACTATTTCTTTTCTCTATACAACATGATATTGGAAAATGGTGCTGTTTTCTCAGTCACAGCGTTTTAATGCTTGCTCTGTCTTCAGTGAGTTGCTTTGCTTTTTTTCTGCCATCTGGTACAAATTTAGTGTAAATTAAATGACCATTTTTTTTGTGCTCCATAGGCTGCAGCAAGTAATAAACAGCTATTGTAATCTCCTAATCAGGAACTCAGCCAAAAAAATGTCATAAAAGTCTGCAGTATACAGCACCTTGCAATGATTTCTGTAGCCTGTGGAAATTGTATATTATGAATATTGTTTGCTTTTTTTTTTTCATTTGAATTGTCAACATCCTCCATTTGCAGGAAAGAAAGACTTCCTTTTCTTATTAGATGTTCCACTTTGAATACATATTTATTGTCTCTGTGTGTGGCTGTTAATTCTACTTGGTGGTTGTTGCTTTCTTTCACCAAATTGGAGAAATGATATAAAAATCAGAAATGTTAGAGACAAAGAACTTCTCTATCCTTTTCCTTCTCCAACCCCCTCCCCATTTTCTGGGCTTCTCCCATATTTCCAGTTTTACTTTTGGTAATTCATCTAATCCTTGCATTCTCAATCTATGTGTGTGTCCTGGTTTGAGGTAAAACAGGACCAATTTTGTCCAGTAGCTTTGCTTCTTAGCTGGGACTCTTGTAACTACTGAAATTAACAGCATATTGTGCAGACAATGTTCACTCTCTCAGAGTGATAAGACCTATGTTTATAGCTGATGCCCAGGAACGGTATGCAGAGAGGCTGTTGCTTATGTTTATTGCTATAACACCCAAGGCCAACCAACTTTGTTACTTGCCCCGTTGGAGGCTCAGAAGCGGAAAAGCGCAGTGGGGTCCCACCTGCGGGGAGGAGCAGGCAGGACAGGTGACCCAAAACTGACCAACAGGGTATTCCATCCCAGCTGCCTCATGCTCAGTATAAAAGCTGAGGGATCAAACAGCTCGCCCTCTTCCTTCAATGGCCGATGTCTGAGGAGGACTCTGTTTGTTTGTCTGCCTTTGGTCCCAATCCTGAACCCAGATCCGGAATCCAGTTCCTGTCCATCACTGAGTCTAGCCTGGTATTTCCCCAGTGCCAGCCAGTGTCATGATTGTCATCCTGGGAGCTTGATACAGTTTTGTATTTTTTTCATTATTTCCTTTTATATTATTATTAATATTTCATTGAAGCAGTTTAGTTCCTTCTAAACTCATAAGTCTCTTTTCCCTCCTCTACCTCTCTCTTTGAAGAGGGGTAGAGGGGAGCATCTGTCGGTCCCATCTGGGGTCCCCTATGTCCCCAGTGGCCAATTTGGCCTAAACCACAACAGTGTGTGACCAAAACTTTCATCTTCCCCTCCTTGCTCCTACTGCAGCATTTTTCTCCTTCCAGATATTTTTTGAAACATTTTTGTCCAGCCTAAATAGCATGAAAGTTGGCTTCCATTGCTTCCCATGGAAGACTTCTTTAGTGGTTTGCTATCAGAAAGCATTTTTATATTCAACCCTTATTTCCTGTTTCATCATATTAGATCCATTTTTAGTATTCTATATAACTGTTGCCTGTTCTTTGGTCTTAACCTGTCAGTGCATACTATGATGTTTTGCTTCTTAAGTGTTTCTCTTTTAACCAGTTCACTGGTGTTCTAAATTGCCGTCTATCATTAATACATTTTAATTTCTTTTAATGGTAATACTTTGAAAGAGCATTATAGAACAGCATGCTCTGTTTCAGGCTCAGTGATATGAAATACAGTGTTGAGCATTTTCTTCTCAAACACTTTTAGAAGTAATTTATCAGTTTTCATGGTGCTGCCATTGATGCCAGCAGTATCTCAGCCAGTCTTCCTTAGTGCAATGCACTGAAGAGAATTGATTTGAACAGAATGATAGATGTAGTCTAAAAGTTACTTTGAGGAAACCTCTTAGGGTGATCTTACAGTATCAGAAGGGTTAGAGACAGGTTTCTGTGCCTTCATGTGTAAGGGAATATTGGCTTGGGATTCTTCTGAAGCACTTCTTGGTTAGCCCTTGGAAGGGTGATTTGCTACTCCCTTGCAGGTGATCCTCTGCCTTGGGAAACTGGCCCTATTAATTCAGTTCTATGCACGTTGCTGTTTTGTAGCTTACTTTACATGTTTAAATACATCTTCAGATAAAGTGATTTGACATGGGCTTGAACTAATACTGCTAATGCTGAGTGTTCTTGACTCTCTGAAATTGGTGAAAGCTGAGAGCACTCAGCTCCTCAGCATCTTTCAAAAGTACTAAGTTGCTTTAATGTCAGACATGTATTTTATATAGCCAGCAGAAACTGTCTCTTGGTGAACTTTTTTCTTTCTTTTTAATTTGAGCTAAGCAATTTCTCAGTGCGATTTGATCAAATTTAGTGAATCATGATATTTTTAAGTGGCAACTGTATTTTCAGGCACAACCATTTCATGAAGGGAAACAAGATTTTAAAATGAGCTGATAGGAGTATGAGATACAGTATAACATAGCTGGGATTCATCCAAGAGAAGAAATGCAACATGCACTGAGGAGGAAGTGTAATGGGAATAGTATCTGAAAAGGCATTGCAAATTCCTAATGAAAGGAGGGAGGAGAGAATCCTGGCTTCTCTTCTTGTGGTGCTGTAGATATTAGCAGAAATCCACATACCATTTTCTGGGTCATCATTTCCTATAGTGCTCTTGCTAAGTACCTTAATAGAACAGTGTTTGTAAAAGGATACAATTTTAAACGCTTTGGTAATCTAGAGAGAAAGATTGAAAAGGGGGAAAATGTGGGAAATGTGGGTGTACCTACAGTTTTGGCACCCTGTCTGCTTGTTTAATCACTGTAACACATTTGAAAACTTTTGAGTTAAAATCATAGAATCATAGAATGGTTAGAGTTGGAAGGGACCTGAAAGATCATCTAGTTCCAATCCCCCTGCCATAGGCAGGGACACCTACCACTAGACCAGGTTGCTCAAAGCCCCATCCAGCCTGGCCTTAAACACCTCCAGGGATGGGGCATCCACAGCTTCTCTGGGCAACCTGTTCCAGTGTCTCACCACCCTCAGAGTGAAACATTTATTCCTAATATCTAATCTAAATCTACCTTCTTCCAGTTTGAAGCCATTCCCCCTCGTCCTATCACTACATGCCCCTGTAAAAAGTCCCTCCCTAGCTTTCTTGTAGGCCCCCTTCAGATACTGGAAGGCTGCTATAAGGTCTCCCCGGAGCCTTCTCTTCTCCAGGCTGAACAATCCCAACTCTCTCAGCCTGTCCTCATAGGAGAGGTGCTCCATCCCTCTGATCATCCTCGTGGCTCTCCTCTGGACACGCTCCAGCAGGTCCATGTCTTTCCTATGTTGGGGGCTCCAGAGCTGGATGCAGTACTGCAGGTGGGGTCTCATGAGGGCGGAATAGAAGGGCAGAATCATCTCCTTTGACCTGCTGGCTACACTTCTTTGGATGCAGCCCACCATACAGTTGGCCTTCTGGGCTGCAAGTGCACATTGACGGCTCATGTTGAGCTTCTCATCCACCAACACCCTCAAGTCCTTCTCCTCAGGGCTGTCCTCAATCCATTCCCTGCCCAGCCTGTATTTGTGTTTGGGATTGCCCCGGCCCACGTGCAGGACCTTGCGCTTGGCCTTGTTGAACTTCATGAGGTTGGCTTGGGCTCACCTCTCCAGCCTGTCCAGGTCCCTCTGGATGGCATCCCTTCCCTCCAGCATGTTGACTGCTTCACACAGCTTGGTATCATCGGCAAACTTGCTGAGGGTGCAGCAAAACCTTTGTGTGTATTTTATATGGAATGATGTCTTTTTTATTTTCTCCTCTGGATTGATCCGTCATTTTTATTTAGGCTTGATTGCTGTCATACAGCTGTTGGTTATTTTTCTTTTTAATGCTTAGCCCTTGCCCAAGGTGCTTTAAGAGAGGAGTAATAGATCAAAATAATAATTTTTCTCCTCCTAACATTAAGATATGAGTTTTTAAATTACTTGAGCCCATTTATTGCAGGGTAGATTCATTGTGGATACACTCAAAATCTATCAGATTGATTGATGATGCTGTTCTATTGACATGTCTGTTCCAAAAGCGAATGTGGGATAATAGGTTGAAGATCTGATGAATACCATTTATTTAGAGAAAATTATATTTTGGTGCATTTAGTATATTTGTAGTATAGGAAAGACTTTGAAAGTTATCTTTAGAAAGGTGACTGTAGGAAGGCTTCCATTGCTGAGATCAAGCCTTGTGGGAATGGAGGGTTTTGGCACTGCTCCAGTTCCAGGGACATTCCACTGCTGGAAAAACACAAGCAAAATACATCTCTTTGTGTTTTGCAGCCTGGAGGTTTAAAAAAACCCACACAAACAAACTACCTCCAAACCTTTAATTTGACTCTCGCTTTTATACAAGTTTTATGTGCTCCTTTCAAACATAAGTGAATTAAAGTTTTCTTTCTAAAAATGTGAATAATTTTTAGATCTCTCTCTTTTATAAGCAGGCAGCCTGGCTCACTCATTGCCCTTATGAAGTGGAAAGTGATATTTATTTTCAAATGATTCCAATTTATGTAATTATTTTTTGTAGCTTTTATCAAATAAGACATTTTAAAATTAGTGGAATTCCCTGAAATCACATGGTATAATTCCTAATAATGCAAGTGAACTAATGCATGAATTCACAGGAAAATAAGCTAATAGATTCCAGTCACCTCTGGTTTATTGAATTGATTCTTCCATCTCTACTTGGGAGACAAAAACTGTTGTAGTAGATTGCATGTTGAAAGTTCTTTTTGATCTTTTTCACGTTAGTTTTACTTTCTGAAGCATAGCGTCCCCAAGTTTAAATCTGAATTTGGAGCAGAGGCATGTTTTGAGTGCAGCAAGTAAGATACAGAAGGAAAAGCTTAATTTCCAATTCTGTCTTCTTTATGGTTAATTTATGGCAAAAATTAAAGGCATCTCCCAAATTAGGTCTGGTTTAGAGATGTTTGTTTCAAGTGTTTTTTGAGACAGCTTGCTGATTTCAGGATGAAGCCTTTCTGTCCCTAAGTCTCCTGTGGCCTGGCCTGGCATCCCAGCAAGCTAGGTTAAATTGGCTCTAGGCTCTCCCTTCTGTATTGTGGGGGGCTGTATGTGATGCCTGAGCAGATGAGAGAGGCATAAGAACCAACAGTTGTTTCAAACCTCTTTCCTTGGCCATATGTTGGGCCACTTCCACTGTATCCTTAACTTTAAGGGGTCTCTAAGCTATGGCTTACTGCAGCATTCAGACCTCAGTAACTGATCAGCCTGGGGTGGGAAAGAAAAAGCTATAGAAGCTGTGAGGTTATGTTAGCAAGCAGAGAGCAAAACTCTTGCCCTATTTCTTATGCACCTTCAATAGGCATTCAGTAATAGCCATAGTTTTGTCTAAAAAAAATTGACCAGATCAGATTAAATGACTTGCAT
The DNA here is from genome assembly GCA_017639485.1 of Pluvialis apricaria. NCBI lineage: Eukaryota > Metazoa > Chordata > Aves > Charadriiformes > Charadriidae > Pluvialis > Pluvialis apricaria. The sequence goes on from CM030043.1 coordinate 20,108,273, forward strand.
AAGATCTCATGTGCAGTCTGTCATCTGGGCAGGAAATGTAGCTAGTTTTCCAGTGTCCCAAGCCCCACTGAGTTTGGGGTTTTATATCTTTTTTTCCTCTTTAGTTATATAAACCAGATTATATTTGCAAGGCCCCATGGTTCAGCCCAGCAGCACTCTTCTGGGGTGGCTGGCAGGCCACGTGGGAACTGTGGGCAGTCCCCTGGATGGTGGTACCTCTATACCAGAGGTATACCAGCTCCCCCTTGTTGTCATTGGGGCTACTGAGAGGCACCAGGCTAGAGATTAGCTATTCAGCTGGAATGATGCTTGCTCTGACTTGGTATGGCAGTTTTTATATTCGTGAACAAACTGTTGAGCCAGATTATCCTTGGCTTGTCCAATGGTTCAGGTCACAAACAGCTATGGATTTGCACCCATTTTGAAGGCATTGGTGGTAGATGTAGACCTAACTGCAGAGAAAGTAACCTATTTCATATGTTGTTAAACAGGAAGAATAATGTTGAGTCATACTGGGTGATGCTGAAAGACTAATGGAGAAAGGCCTTTCGTTCATGTTACGTTAAAGGGCAAAATAATTTGGCAGAAAATAAACCCCCTTGCATTCCAGCCTGTATCAGAGGGGCTGGGGGCAACTAGGCTTAGATTCTGAGTGATGCCCAATTCAGTGTTAAAAGTCCGGTCGTGTTCAATATGTATATTGAACTATCACGATTATGGATGCACTAATAACACCATACACAATTCGATCTAGCGGCGTTCCATGAACTAGCACGGCCACACTTAAGTAATTGGGTCATGTTCACTATGAACTCTCACAGCTAGATTGGTGAAAAGTGTAGTTTATTGAAGCAACAGATGCACAAACTCTTTTGGATTGCTGGTGATAGTGACTGTCTGCAAAGCACGTGCAAATACTAAAGATGTTAGTAATATAGCCTGGCTACAAATGCGCTAAGTTATAAAACAACTCTATAGAGATTTCTAAGTTTCCTGGGGAAGCACTTGGTATAACCAAATGTTTGAATCTTACCCACAAGCATCCTTATGGGGGGGAAGAGAGGCTCAGCTTGTCGACTGATCCCAGAAGTCAGGGGTGGTCAGCAATGGTATTTCCCTGACTGCGTTGGTATCTTCCCTGACATCCCTCCTCTCTTAAGCTATTTTTATACTATTTTTTACCTTTCAGGTGGAGCTTGAGGGACTCTAGTCATACATATTTTTGTTATGATTGGTGTAAAATTATCTCGCTTTGCTTTTAAAGGTATAGACTACGAAAAATTCAGAGCGCAGGCTCCGTGAGCAGTGGTTGCACCTTGGAGGCGGGTAGCCTTTGGGATGGAGGTGTGTTTTGGTATTATAATGACATTATAATGAGCAAAGTTCACCCAAAGGATAGCATTTTGTCAAAAAATGACAGATCGTTGGCTCAGGGTAACAATTAGGCAGCTTATCAGTTCCATAAGACCTTCAAGGGTTCCACTTGACCCTCAAGTTCCCATTTTATCACAGAGTTTGGCCGCGGTGTCTGCATTCCGCTCCATCCTCCGCTCTCTTCTTCCTTAGAGTTACTGCACCGGACTCCCCCAAAGTCGTTAACATCTAAGGTTGCCTAGGGAACCTTTGTGAAATATGTCCTTTGCACACCAGCTGCACTCTGTCCCTGGAAGTTTCCTCCATGCTGTACTTTTCTTCAAAATGTGAATACAACTTAATTTCTAAGTCACCTCCAGTAATAATCCCACAGTTCAGTGAAGTCAGGCAGGATTAATTGTGAAATATGAACCAAATTCCTAGAACAAAGGCCACTTGGGAGATGGAATAGATCCAGACGACGGCAGGAATCCATGTATAAAGATTAGAGAATCGATAGATGTGTATGTACATTGCTGTAGGTAGCCAGATAGTAAATGTATAGCATAGTCTATTCTAACATACACTGGATAAAAGCCAAGGTGAGTAAACACTAAATTCTAGCTGCTAAACAGGCTCTGTGGTTGAAGCTTGGAGAAAACTTGCCCATTTTATGCTATTTTGCTGCTTATCACAAATGGGGTAAAAGTAACCGGAGGGATGATTCTGGTAGCAAACTGAGGTGAGGCAAGAGCAGTCAAGGTGCCTGAAAAGTAAACTTTGAAGGAAAAGCCCAATTCCAATTATCTCTTCCAAGTTCCCACTTCATGTGGCCTAAGAAAATCCTGCATACCTCCTTAGTCTCCTACTGCCTTGAGCAGGCAGTGCCAGGAGAGAAGTGTTTCCATTCCCCACATACACAGGAGAATGGAGAATTCAGGATGGAATTGAGTTCTCCAAGAGAGAAGAGCTTCAAAGCATTATTTAGCCCTTGTGCCCCCCTTCCAGCAATTATCATAACCTCATTTATTTTCCACCCAACTCTGATATGGGGACTGTAGTTTTCTGTGCTAAAAGAAATTCTGAGTATTATTTTGATTTTACTTGGGTACTGCCATAAGTACAGTACATGCAGATGCCAATTTTTTTTCAGTTGGAGAATTGAATTCAGAGGTTGATATTGATGCAGTTGAACACATACAAATTTCAGTACAAAATATGATACTCCTAGAGTTCTAGTTAGTTGCTTTTGATGAATTGAAATAAATTCATATTCTCTTATTAAAAGCCCAGAGAAGAAACTGAAATGCAACTCTGTATGCATGATTCTTTTTTAAAATGAAGGCTAAGAAAATCCCAATTGATACATATAAGGCATAGCTTTTTAATTTATTGCTCAAGCATATGCAAAAAAGGCATTAACTTTCAGTAATATAAAATTCTCGATGTGTAGTGCCTGAAGCTATGGTTTTGAACCTAAATCGCATGTATTTACTAAGCCATATAGCTCTGCAACATGGAAAATGGAAGTGCATTTCAAATGTGTGCAGGGATTGCTATTACTAAAACCAGTTGTAATTTGTAAGTGAGAAAAATAAAGCTTCAGATGGCAGATGAAGAGACACCATTATTGACTCCATATGCTTGACTGCATGAGATGCATTCCTGAAAATGGGAAGCAAGTGCCATATTTTAAGGAATTTCAGAAGTCAAGCATCAAGGGGTAATAGAGTTGACCTCTAATTTCAGAAATCACAAGCTAACATTTGAGAGCATTTCACTTCCAAACTTTATTTAAAGCTCTGCTTAGCAATTAGTTTTATAATAGTAAGGATTTTTGGCTCGGAGGTACATCGGTTATACTGTTACCTAGCAGACTTTTTCCCTTGAACAGCAGACACCAATGGCCTCTAGGAATGAAATGCTGCTACTTCAGACTATGTACAGCTGTGGTTGGATTGGCCTTCTGTCCTTGGTTTCACAAGTATGTTTTTGCATCCTCTGTTCTTTCTACCTTGAACAAAGGAAAATGTTGTTGGTCACTTATGTATCTACCAGGAGATTTTTTCATTCTTAAAGGTTTACAGTGTCCTTGGTGTTGAAATATTTTAACTGGAATTTTTCTATCAGTCTCTTCCTAGAGTATCCATTATCCATTGCTGCAGTATGTTATCTAGAGGCTGTGTCTTGGTATTATTAGTGGGTAATTCTCAGTTCACCTTACAGAGGTGTTAAGGAAATACAGGTTTTGGATGCATATTTAGTGTAGAACTGATTCCACCCTGTGTTCTCTCCACCTAAAAGTAAAGATGCAATATGAACACAACATTGCTCTTTCCAAAATGATAGAACTTTTGCTTTCAGAACAGATTTATAAATTCTTAGAAAAGTGAAAGTTAAAAGTATCAGTGTTTTTCCATTAGAGGAGAAGCTTCAGCACAGGTGAGTTAAAACTATGACTTCCGCATTGCTTGCTACCTGCTCTTAACTTGACCATGTTCTTGGATGTCTGTTGCTTTTGGTATGAATAGAAAAAGTTTTGCAAGCATGGTAACTGCCACCAACGACACATGAACACAGTTAAACATCACTTTGCACGTTCAGAGTGGTTACTAGCGTAATGAACTGTCATCCTTCATAAAAACGGAGGGAGGAATTTAAATGTATTTTCTGTAAAGCAATTTTCTTTAGGTTATTCATAAATATCTATATCTGCTTTCTGAATATAGCTTTTCAGCCTTATTAATACTTGATGATCTTAAAGGTCTCTTCCAACCAAAAGGATTCTATGATTCTATAATACATAAATTTGTACAAGAGCAAAACATTCTTTTGCCAGTTGGACTCTGAAAGCGGCAGGTTTAAAGAAGATGCTTAGTAACACATCGTGGATGAATAAGGCTTCTAGTTCAAGAAATACAGCATAGGTATAAAAGCAAATGCAGGACAAGATTTCTAGGTAGACATAATATCTTTTATTAAACTGGATGGTATGCCTGGGAAAATTAATAAGGTTCTGGGCAGCCAAACCTTTTTTGAGGTCTGAAATGGAAACAGCAGATTTCAAAGCTAAATACAACTTGAGAGCAATTATGGTTTGGTTAATATCTAGTTAGGATATTTAGGTGTTTGTCCACCAAAATGTAAAATCCTAGGTTAGCCTCGAGTTATTCAGCAACTCATTTACTTTAAGTCATGAATAAATGTCATACATAGTACTTAGGTTTTTTTCAAGTGTAATTGTGTTGTACAAATATCCAGACTATTATGTGTTGTTAGCAGTCTGCTCTCATGCCTGTTAGTGCTTAAAAGCTAGAATGCTGTTTATAACTGTGCTTATATTTGTTTCAGATTTGGAGGAAATTCTGCTTCCACAATACAGGGTGATTGTTGACAAAGCCAAGAAGTTTTTTTCTACTGAATTAACTCCTTTGTCAAATGTCACATTTATTTACAGGGAGGCTATTTAGACAATTCAAATGAACTTGAAATAGCCCTGATACTTCAGCACCGCAAATCGGAAAAGGGAAAATAAAGAGGACAGAAAACACAATTTTCATGCTAAGGTTCCCCCCCTGCTTTACTGCTGAGGAAAGCTGTCACAACTGCTGTGCTGTGACAAGATGTCGTGGTTTGGGCCGACAGGATATGTCCAGAAGACTATATGGTAACTAGAATACAGACAGATGATGGAATTTTGAGCTGTAGGCTATCTATTCTGTCACATTTAATGGCATATGTTCAGCATCATCACAGGCAACAGTGAGGCAGAACACAAGTATGTGGAGCACCATGGTTTTTTACTCTTTCCAGAAATTAATTTCTTATATTTATTGATTAGACTGGTACAAAACCACCAATTTTGCTGGTATGGGTATAGCAGCAGTGCCAAGAAAATGGCAATTTAACTAATTTGCAATTTAGCACTGCTTACCCAAAGCTGAATAAAAGAAGAGACTAGAAATGGAATCAGAAGAATTTCTGGTTGTCCTGGTCTGAGGTAAAACAGCACCAATTTTGTTCAGTAACTTTGTTTCTTAGCTAGGCCTCTTCTAACTACTGAAATTAACAGCATATTGTGCAGACAATGTTCACTCTCTCAGAGTGATAAGACCTATGTTTATAGCTGATGCCAAAGCATGGTATGCAGAGAGGCTGTTGCTTATACTTATTGCTATAACAACCAAGGCCAACCAACTTGGTTACTTGCCCTGTTGGAGGGTCAGAAGCGGAAAAGCGTACTGGGGTCCCACCTGCGGGGAGGAGTGGACAGGACAGGTGACCCAAAACTGACCAACAGCGTATTCCATCCCAGCTGCCTCATGCTCAGGATAAAAGCTGAGGGATCAAAAGGCTCGCCCTCTTCCTTCAATGGCCAACGTCTGAGGAGGACTCTGTTCGTCTGCCTTTGGTCCTGATCCTGAATCCAGATCCGGAATCCAGTTCCCGTCCGTCGCTGAGTCCAGCCTGGGAGTGCCCCAGTGCCAGCCAGTGTTGTGATTGTCATCCTGGGAGCTTGATACGGTTTTGTATATTTCTCATTATTTCTTTTTTTTTTTATTATTAATATTTCATTGAAGCAGTTTAGTTCCTTCTAAACTCGTAAGTCTCTTTTCCCTCCTCTACCTCTCTCTTTGAAGAGGGGTAGAGGAGAACATCTGTCGGTCCCATCTGGGGTCCCCTATGTCCCCAGTGGCCGATTTGGCCTAAACCACGACAGATTAATTGGTGCCCAATGTGGGGAACGAGCAGTGCTCGACCAGAGCTGTGATAAATTGCCTGAATAGTTTGAATTCCATCTTGTTCTGAGATTAGAGCAGACACCTTACAGCATGTCGTTCTTAAACGAAATGTTGTATCGTGCCTTTAAAGAGCTTTGTTTGCACTTGATTGAGTCAACTCTGTTTAACCTGCCAAATGCATTGCAAAGTGTATTTACTCTTAGTGTTTTTATGGGAAGGTTTAAATGTGCTGTTTTGGTGTGGTTCACAATTCAGGTCTATAACATGATTAGTTGGGTAATGGCTCTGCCTGCATAACTCGGGCATCGTGTGATGGATTCTGTTACTAATTACACTTTTGGTTCTGCCTTGGGAAAGTTTACTTCGCCCTTGGATAGTCATATTAATGTGACACCATCAGAGCCAGGGCTTGGAAACCTTCTGGGCTGTGACGATAAGGATTGTTACCTCCTTAAGTTCTTGATTTTGTTGTTGGTTTTCCTGAATGTGTTGCAGGGGTGGTTTCTTGTGAAATATTGGTGCAGGGAGAGCTATAGGGTAACGTGTGCTACCGCCACTCAGACCCCAGCAGCCGGTTCGTGACCTTCAGCGGCGCAACCCACGGCCCTGCCCGGCCCGGGCCCAGCCACGCCCCCCACTGCAACAACACAGGCGCCTCCACCGACTGTCCCGGCACAAGCGCCTCTGCCCCCACCTGCAGTGGCACCACCGTCGTCAGCCGCCCCCTCCACTGCAACAACGCAGGCCACTCTGCCGCCTGTCCCAGAGCACGCTACTACAGCGAGTACTGCTGCTACTAAAACTCCAACAGAACCAGTACCAGTTGCCCCAGTGACCAGGAAGCAGAAAAAGAGGTCAGCTCGTTTCCCTGTTCCTTACGACAAGGACCAGCTCAAGCCAGATAGCTTGGGAGAGTTTTGACAGGGATCCAGGAGAAGGTCCTTCTAGAGTAGATCCAGGAGAGGGTCCTTCTAAACCAGACAACGGAAAGAGACCTTTTAAAACAGATAAGAGAGAGAGTCCTTCTCGGGCAGCCTCATCACAGGAAGATTAAGATGTAGAGGTAGTTGCTAAATCCTTCTCTATGAAGGATTTGAGAAATATTAGGAAGGACTTCAGTCGTCATGAAGGTGAAACACTCATCTCCTGGTTGCTATGATGCTGGGTTAGTGGGGCTGATACCATAGACTTAGATGGCAGAGAAGCAAAGCAGTTGGGAAACCTGGCCAAGGATGGAGGTATCGATGAAGGGATTGGGAGAAAGACACGCACTCTCAGTCTCTGGAGGCGACTGATGTCAGCCATAAAGCACAGGTATCCCTTTAAGGATGATATCGAATGCCGTCCAAGTAAATGGACCAACATGGAAAAAGGTATTAAGTACCTGAGAGAATTGGCTGTGCGAGAGGTGATTTATAGTGACAGGCAAGTGACGGTAGATCCTGATGAGATGCCATGCAAATGATCTATGCTAAAAAAGTTTGTACAAAGTGCACCACAAATATATTCCCACACATTGTCAACAATGGTCTGGGGAGCATCCAATACTGACACACCAACTGTAAGTGATGTGGTTAACAAGGTACGACAGTATGATGACAGTCTCTCTCGTCCCTTCTCTGTGGCAGCCGTGGAAAAACTGACTGTGGCCACCGAGAAAATGACTGAGACAATGGAGCAAATGACCAAGAAAATAGTTGAGCACACCGAGAAACTGCTTGATACATTATCCAAGGTGGAGGAAAAATCCCATTCTTCCCCTGCAAAGACCCATGTTGAAGCTGCTAAGGAAAAAACGCCCTCCTACTCAAGAGAAAAATCTCCCTCTGACTCAAGACCAATCGAACCCGCTCCAAGATTTCTTGTGTCTGTGCCTCTGCAACTATGGAGAGGATATGAGGAAGTGGGATGGAGGACCTATCTCAGCCCTACAGGCACGGGTGCTCGAGTTGCAAAGTAAAGCAGACAGAAGAAAGGATTCTTACAGGAGGCATGCTGCTCTGACCTACAGTAGGTGATCCTACGGTCCAGGTAGGAACTCATCTGGTAATCATAGGTACTATAGTCGACGTTAGAGGTGCCCTGCCTCCAGCCAGGAGGAGGAAAGGGACATCCGAGTTTATTGGACTGTGTGGATTCGATGGCCTGGCACATTAGAGCCACAAAAGTATAAAGCCCTGGTGGACACTGGTGCACAGTGTACCCTATTGCCATCGAATCATAAAGGGGCAGAAACTGTCACTATTTCTGGAGTGACAGGCGGATCTCAAGAACTGACTGTATTAGAGGCCGAAGTGAGCCTAACTGGGAATAAATGGGAGAAACACCGCATTGTTACTGGTCCAGATGCTCCGTGCATCCTTGGCATAGACTATCTCAAGAGAGGGTATTTTAAAGACCCAAAAGGGTATCAGTGCGCTTTTGGTACAGCAGCTGTAGAGACTGAGGATGTTACACAGCTGTCAACCTTACCCGGTCTTTCAGATGACCCTTCTGTTGTGGGACTGCTGAGGGTTAAAGATCAGCAGGTGCCAATTGCTACTGTCATGGTGCATCGACGACAGTATCGCACCAACCGAGACTCCTTAATTCCCATCCATAACCTGATTCGACAGCTAGAGAGCCAAGGAGTGATCAGCAAACCTCGCTCACCCTTTAACAGCCCTATATGGCCAGTGCGGAAGTCTGATGGGGACTCGAGACTGACAGTAGACTACCGTGGCCTGAACGAAGTCACACCACCACTGAGTGCTGCTGTGCCAGACATGCTAGAACTTCAGTATGAGCTGGAGTCAAAGGCAGCCAAATGGTATGCTACAATTGACATTGCTAATGCCTTTTTCTCTATTCCTTTGGCAGCAGAATGCAGGCCACAGTTTGCTTTCACCTGGAGGGGTGTCCAGTACACCTGGACTTGACTGCCCCAGGGGTGGAAACACAGCCCTACTGTTTGCCATGGACTGATCCAGACCGCACTGGAGAAGGGTGGAGCTCCAGAACACTTACAATACATCGACGACATCATTATGTGGGGTAACACAGCAGAAGAAGTTTTCAAGAAAGGTAGGAAAATAATTAAGATTCTTCTGAAAGCAGGTTTTGCTATAAAAAGAGGTAAGATCAAGGGACCTGCACAAGAGATTCAGTATTTGGAAGTTAAGTGGCAAGATGGATGTCGCTAAATCCCAATGGACGTGATTAACAAAATAACATCTATGTCCCCACCTACTAACAAAAAAGAAACACAAGCCTTTTTAGGTGTTGTGGGTTTCTGGAGAATGCATATTCCAGGTTATAGCCAGATTGTGAAACCTCTCTATGAAGTGACTCGAAAGAAGAATGAGTTTATGTGGGGCCCTGAGCAAGGACAAGCCTTTGAGCAAATTAAACAAGAGATTGTTTGTCGGAGTGGGATCGGACCCAGAGTAACGACGCGCTCTCAATGTGAGTATGATCGTTCTTCTTTATTGAATACTTTAGCAGAGTATATATAGGCTCGCAGCAAAGCATGCATAGTCAACAATGCTCTGATTGGTCCAGCTCCCTTGTTCACGCACAACGCCCCTCAACCCGATTGGCTAAGACCCTCTGTCCACACGCCTCTGTTTAACCCTTCTCCCGGGTTTGGTGATGTCACCTTTCTTGTTTACTTAGATCTTTGCTCCCTCACTCTGGGTGCGTAGTTCAAACCCTGGGTTGCTCAACGGAACAAGACCATGCCCTTTTTCATTTAGGAATATCTCCACAATTCCCCCTTCTTCTTTTTGAGCAACCCAGGCTTGGTGCACAATTTTCATGAGCATGCATTGTAGACAAGAGAAGATACATGATACAACTAAGATTATAACAACTACAATGAGCAATATAAGCAAGCCAGTTTTCACAATTATAGCTATCCAACTTTTGATTCCCCAATCTGATAGTATTTGATTCAACCATCCCCATTCATCATCTTTTCTCAGCTTTTGTATTCCTTGATACAATTCTCTGATGCTTTGGTGTACTGATTTGGAGCGGTCTGAGAGGTTCATACAACACATCCCATCAAAGTCTTCACACCCATGACATGCGCTAATAACAAAATTCTATGGCAGCCCTATTCTGGAGTGTGGCGTGTCTAACAGAATCTACGTCTAACAATAATCCACTCAATGCCAATGCAGTAGCATTAGATGGTTTAGCAAGCCAACATCCTAGTTTATTAAGCGTGGTTAAAGTGTGTGCTGCTGCTACTCCTGGTGCAAAAAACGAGGCAAAAATTGTTTGTGTAGTACACACAGCTATCTATCGTGAGTGATCCTAGAAGTTCAAGCTCTTGCGGCTCAGCATGGAGGGGCGGCAGATATGCAGCCCATCCCTCCCAGCTATCGGCAAGAGTTGCAGAGTCATTACCTAGGAATTGCGTTTGTAAGTTGGAATGCCACTGGTCAGATGGAAGACCGACTAGACAGGTGGAAAATTGATTTTCAGGCGATGCTGTGGATAGGCAAATGGAATCTTGACCGGTCATATTTGCCAAGGTCACCCAGACATTCCTTTTAGGCTGCGGGGGTAACCAAAACCCTGCAGTTACTGCACCCAAAAGAAGGACGCAACTACTTATTAGCAAAATCTTGAGATTCTTTTTTCCCCATTTTGTTGCGCCATCTCTTGGTCTTGGTCTGTCCGTCATCCTTCCAATGCTGGTTTTATCGCTCGGCTCGGGACCCACACTGGGCCTGTTCCTATAGAGACACACATGTACCCTCAACCATTAAAAATGACTGGCACAGGTCCCACCCATGCTCCGGTGGTCGGGTCTTTATAATGTACCATAAATTTAGGTAGGGTAGTGGTACTATTCAGCTTAATGTTTTGATGATGTATCACTACTGGCGGTTCCTCTTGATCGCCCATAAGACACAAGTAATTTAGCGTAAACAATACTCTGTGTAATCGCTGTTGTGCATCTGTGTCTTCACCCTTTTGCTTATTTAGATAATCTTTTAGCACTTGAGCACTTTGAGCTCAACCAAGCCTTGCCCGGTTGGTGAGTGGGGTATTCCTGTTATGTGTTTAATTCCCCATCTCAGTAGAAAAGTTCTCACCTTTTGACTAATATATGTAGGGCATGCTTGTATAATAGAGCGTGCTTCATTTTCGGTTAATCCAAATTACCTTTTTAACCCTTTAGCATTTTGATGGAAGTTGTCATGACTTTGTCTGGCTCGTTGAAATTTGTCAATTGGAGGTAAATGTCGCACTGTACTGACTAGGTTATCGGCAATTTGATTACCCAATCCTAAACCTAAATTCAACTGATGGCTGCGAATATGGATGATACAACAAGACGCGGTTCGTTGACCCAGAGTGGACCTCAGCTGGATAAATAATTTTCCCAACCTTGGGTTGGTTGTTTCCCTAAGGAGGGCATCTTCTAGTCGCGGCATACCCCAGCCACATACAGGGAGTCTGTTACTACATTTAAGGGGGCTGTTAGCCAGTTGGTTAGTGCCCAGACTACCGCAGTAAGTTCCAATGTTTGAAGGGAGTCTTGTGGTTGTCCCTCCAGTATGTGCTGGCACCATTGTCCTTTATCCTGCCAGATACACACCGCACGGCAAAGCCGCTTTCCAGCGTCTGTATACACTGTGAGACCATCAGCCAGTGGTTCTCGCCTGAGTTTTTTTTTGGTCATCCACTGATTTCGTTTTAACACTTGCCACATTTTCCCTTTTGGTTATTGCGAATGTATACGACCATTATAGCCTATTAATGCTTCTTGGATGGAAGTTGAGTTACGCAACCACCATTTTAAATTGGCACCATTCACTGGAACACTGACATCATCAGGTTCCGTTCCACTAATCTCTATGATTCTTGTTCTGCCCTTCCTGATCAACTCCCCTATTGTCTCCGGTCTTGTTTGAATGCTAGACTTGGGTTGTACTCTTAAGAAGACCCATTCTAAAATCTTAAACATGTCTCCTGATGATTTGTCTCCTGATGATTTGTCAGTGGCACAGGTGGGGCGGGGGAGAATTTCCCCCTCTCCTGTTTGCCACTGGCAAATAACTGCATACAGCGATTCAACAGTATTACAAATTAACAGAGAAATTGGCAACTCCAAGATGCGCCGGGCTGACCACGCCTCTTGTAGTTTCTGTACAATTTGTTGCAATGCAGCTTGCTGTGTTGTGGACAGTGTTATCAGTAAGTGTCGTGTCTATTGCTGTTGCCAAGTCGAATCCCAGGCTCCCCCTGGTTGCTGGTCAACGCTGTTGTAGAAAGCCTTTGGTTCCTCGTGAGGTTTCATTTGTTTCATCACACAGCCTCTTTCTGCGCTCTGCCTCCCGTTTCCCGTACACACTTTTGTGGCATGAGTATTTTTCTGACACTTTTTACACCATACTGCTTTTCCACAGTGAGCTTTAACATGCCCCTGTTCTCCGCACCGAAAGCATTTTCCTGTGAATTGTTTATTGGGGTTTCCACGATCTTTCGTTTGTTGTTTCTGCAGAACCGCGGCTAATGGCTGTATGATCTCTTTTACCACTCCTTGGACAGCTGCTTCAACCGTAGCGGTCTGTCTTTGGCCTTCGGCCCTGTCGACTCTTAGTAACATGTCTTCAACTCCTGCCCCTCTGGGTAAGGTGGCTAGTAGTTGTTTGGTGGCGTTATTTTCATTACCAAAGGCTAATATTTTAAAGATCTGGTTTTTGTTTTCTTCATTCAGGTCAGGGTGTTGCATCACTGCTTCCCACAGCCTATCAATAAAGTTGCTATATTTTTCTGTTGTTCCCTGTTTTATAGTTCTGAATGATGGAATTGTCAATCCGGGCAAACCAAAAAATGCGTCCAGGGCAAGTTGCGTGGCTTGCTGCAGGAGACTCACAGGGAAAGTCAGCTGTTTTTCTAGGGCGGCAAATTGCCCAGTTCCAGTGAACATTTCTGTGGTGACCCCTAGCAGTGGATCACCTTACGTTTGTCTCTGTGCTGCTTCCTGCATCGCGCGTTGCTGCCAAGATGATTCCCATAGCAAGAATTGTGTTGGTGTGAGCAACAAACTCATCAGCAGCACTGTTCTTAACACTTTATCTGTATTCTCATGTGATTGATCCTGGCAGTCGTCAGCAGGTGGCGTTGAAGGAGCAGATGAGTCAGGGGAGGGGGGCAGAGGAGGGCACAGAGGAGGAGCCGAAGGCATAGGTCGACAGGTTTCTCCTCCTGGCTGCAACGGTGACTGAGGCCACACCCCCTCTAGGGTTTCCTGAGGCGCCTCTTCCGCCTTTTGCTCAGTCAGTTGTCTCCGCTCGGGAGCGGCAACTTCAGCCTTTTTCACGCTCTGCATCTCAGGTGCGGCAACTTCTGCCCTTTGTGTTGGCGGAGCAGAGTCGGTGCTCGCACGGACCTCGACAACAGTTTACACGTAGTCCCAGTCATCCCTTTCACCGCCGGCTGCCCGGAGAACCGTGCCCACACACCAGGTTTCGTTTCCGTGCTCTTATATCCTGCTCTAGTTGGATCAGGACCCAGCATTTGAGCGGCAGCACAGGCTACTTCTCTCTCCGCTTTCATGGCCTTTAAAGTCTCTAACACCGTGCGCCACAACTTGCGAACAGCCTTTATCTCCTTCTCCTCTTTCTCGTTCCCGGTTATTGTTTATTCCCACATTGTATCACCGCAGGATCGGCATTCCGTAGGGGAAAACAACATATGCGTGTCTTTAAAATGTCCCCATCGTTGTCCCAACTTAATCAGCTTAATCAGCTGTTTAGGCACTGTCTCGACCCCTCTCTTAAAGAGGATACTTGCGAGCAGCGTTGCTGTTGCTTCAACTTCCATGATAGAAACTATATTTCACTCTAAACCTGGAAGGCGAGAGGCCACCTCGAACCGTATCTGCTCTTGTCTATGCTCCCGAGCAGCACTCCTTCCAGCCGTGTTTCCCACTCCCCTCCTCTCGCTGCTTACCGCAGTCTCGGAGAACTCAGTCGTGCTGAAGGGTTACCGTCGACATCCTCTGCTACCAGATGTCAGAGTGGGATCGGACCCAGAGTAACGACGCGATCTCAATGTGAGTATGATCGTTCTCCTTTATTGAGTACTTTCACAGAGTATATATAGGCTCGCAGCAAAAGCATGCATAGTCAACAACGCTATGATTGGTCCAGCTCCCTTGTTCACGCACAACGCCCCTCAACCCGATTGGCTAAGACCCTTTGTCCACGCGCCTCTGTTTCACTCTTCTCCCAGGTCTGGTGATGTCACCTTTCTTGTTTACTTAGATCTTTTCTTCCTCATTCTGGGTGCTTTGTTCAAACCCTGGGTTGCTCAACAGAACCAAACCATGCCCTTTTTCATTTAGGAATATCTCCACAATTGTGCATGCAGTAGCCCTTGGACCAGTCCGAACTGGACGGGACATTAAAAATGTGCTCTACACTGCAGCCGGGGACAATGGCCCTACCCGGAACCTTTGGCAGAAAGCACCAGGGGAGACTCGAGGTCGACCCCTAGGATTCTGGAGTCGAGGGTATAAAGGCACCGAGGCCAAGTATACTCCATCTGAAAAAGAAATCTTGGCAGCATCTGAAGGAGTTAGAACTACTTCAGAAGTAATTCGTACTGAGGCACAGCTCCTCCTGGCGCACTGATTACCAGTACTGGGCTGGATGTTCAAGGGTAAAGTTCCTTCTACTCATCGTGCCACCGATGCTACCTGGAGTAAGTGGGTTGCCTTAATCACACAGCGAGCTCGAATAGGAAACCCAAACCATCCAGGAATCGTAGAAGTGATCACAAATTGGCCTGAAGGCAAAGACTTTGTGATGCCACCGAAGGAGGTGGTGACATGTGCTAAGGAAGCTCCACCACATAATGAACTCTCAGATAATGAGAAACAGCATGCTCTGTTTACGGATGGATCTTGTCATATTGTAGGAAAGCATCGAAGGTGGAAAGCTGCTGTGTGGAGTCCTACACGACGAGTCGCAGAAGCTGCTGAAGGAGAAGGTGAATCGAGTCAATTTGCAGAGGTAAAAGCCATCCAGCTGGCGTTAGATGTTGCTGAACGAGAAAAGTGGCCAATACTCTATCTCTATACTGACTCAGGGATGGTGGCAAATGCTCTGTGGGGGTGGTTAAAGCAGTGGAAGCAGAGCAACTGGCAGCGCAGAGGTAAACCCATCTGGGCTGCTGAATTGTGGCAAGACATTGCTGAGCGGCTAGGGAACCTAGTTGTAAAGGTACGTCATGTAGATGCCCACGTACCCATGAGTCGGGCCACCGAGGAACAACAAAAACAATCAGCAAGTGGATCAGGCTGCTAAAATTTTCCAGACAGACTTGGACTGGGAACATAAAGGTGAACTATTCTTAGCTCGGTGGGCCCATGACACTTCAGGTCATCAAGGAAGGGATACAACCTATAAATGGTCCCGTGACTGAGGGGTGGATTTAACCATGGACGCTATTGCGCAGGTTATCCACGACTGTGAAACATGCGCCGAAATCAAGCAAGCTAAAAGGTTAAAACCTTTGTGGTATGGAGGACGATGGCTGAAATATAAATATGGGGAGGCTTGGCAAATTGACTACATCACACGCCCTCAAACTCGCCAGGGTAAGCGCTATGTGCTTACAATGGTGGAAGCGAGCACCGGATGGTTGGAAACCTATGCCGTATCCCATGCCACTGCCCGGAATACCATCCTGGGCCTTGAAAAGCAAGTCTTGTGGCGACATGGCACTCCAGAAAGAATTGAGTCAGACAATGGGACTCATTTTAAAAACAATCTTATACGTAATTGGGCCAAAGAACATGGCATTGAATGGATATATCATATCCCCTATCATGCACCAGCTTCTGGGAAGATATAATGGACTGTTAAAAACCACCCTAAAAGCAATAGGGGGTGGAACCTTTAAAAATTGGGACAAGCATTTAGAGCAAGCTACCTGGTTAGTTAACACCAGGGGATCCATCATTCAAGCTGGTCCTGCTCAATCAGACCTTTTACATACAGTAGAAGGGGACAAAGTCCCTGTGGTGCATGAAAAGAATATGTTAGGGAAAACTGTCTGGGTTTATCCTGCTTCAGGCAAAATCAAACCCATTCGTGGGACTGTTTTTGCTCAAGGACCTGGATGTACTTGGTGGGTGATGTTGAAGGATGGAGAAGTTCAATGTGTACCCCAAGGGAATTTAGCCCTTGGTGAGAATACTCGATCCTGAGCTGTATGATGCTGATCACTACATAATACTAACAGTGTTCAATAAGTGTTTTTCAGGGTGACACAGTGGTAATGAAACCTGAGCTATCTTCATCAAGTGACATCCAGTAAGCTCTTCAAGATGAACATGCTACACACGGGCGCAAACCACGACACTGGTAGATGTTTTTTGCAGTGTCCTGGTTTGAGGTAAAACAGGACCAGTTTTTCTCAGTAACTTCGCTTCTTAGTTGGTCTCTTTTAACTACTGAAATTAACAGCATATTGTGCAGACAATGTTCACTCTCTCAGAGTGATAAGACGTATGTTTACAGCTGATGTCCAGACATGGTATGCGGAGAGGATCTTGCTTATACTTATTGCTATAACACCCAAGGCCAACCAACTTTGTTATTTGCCACATTGGAGGGTCGGAAGCGGAAAAGCGTCGTGGGGTCCCACCTGAGGGGAGGAGCGGACAGGACAGGTGACCCAAAACTGACCAACAGGGTATTCCATCCCAGCTGCCTCATGCTCAGTATAAAAGCTGAGGGATCAAACAGCTCGCTCTCTTCATTCAATGGTCGACATCTGAGGAGGACTCTGTCTGTTCGTCTGCCTTTGGTCCCAATCCTGAATCCAGATCCGGAATCCAGTTCCCGTCCGTCACTGAGTCCAGCCTGGGACTGCCCCAGTGCCAGCCGGTGTCGTGATTGTCATCCTGGGAGCTTGATATGACTTTGTATATTTCTCATGATTTCCTTTTATTTTATTATTAATACTTCATTGAAGCAGTTTAGTTCCTTCTAAACTCGTAAGTCTCTTTTTCCCTCCTCTACCTCTCTCTTTGAAGAGGGGTCGAGGGGAACATCTGTCGGTCCCATCTGGGGTCCCCTATGTCCCCAGTGGCCGATTTGGCCTAAACCACGACAGATTAATTGGTGCCCAATGTGGGGAACGAGCAGTGCTCGACCAGAGCTGTGATAAATTGCCTGAATAGTTTGAATTCCATCTTGTTCTGAGATTAGAGCAGACACCTTACAGCATGTCGTTCTTAAACGAAATGTTGTATCGTGCCTTTAAAGAGCTTTGTTTGCACTTGATTGAGTCAATTCTGTTTAACCTCCCAAATGCATTGCAAAGTTTATTTACTCTTAGTGTTTTTATGGGAAGGTTTAAATGTGCTGTTTTGGTGTGGTTCACAATTCAGGTCTATAACATGATTAGTTGGGTAACAGCTCTACCTGCATATCTCGGGCATCGTGTGATGGATTCTGTTACTAATTACACTTTCGGTTCTACCTTGGGAGAGTTTACTTCGCCCTTGGATAGTTATTTTAATGTGACACAATCAGAGCCAGGGCTTGGAAACCTTCCGGGCTGTGATGATAAGGATTGTTACCTCCTTAAGTTCTTGATTTTGTTGTCGGTTTTCCTGCATGTGTTGCAGGGGTGGTTTCTTGTGGGGCTCATGCAGCAACATTACAGTGTGAGTGATATCAGTGTAGCTGATTGGATTTCTCTTTACGTATAAAGATTCTGTTGTTTTGGATCTGGATTGCAGTTTTGATTATTTTTTTTTTTCAGTGTCTGCATATTAGCATTCAGATTGATAGCTAAAATCAATTTCAGACAGATTAATTGATGAGTGATTTTTTTAAATATAAAAATTGTTCATAATTCTCTTAACTCTTTGTAACTGCTAACCCAGAGTAGTCCCTCTGTAACAGCCTCCCATAGGACTGTAACCGGAGCTATGGGTTTTCTGTTCCTCTAAAATTTGGGCTACTTTAGCTTTGAATTTTTTAATATGTGTCAGGTGTGCTGGGATTGAGCAATCTGACTGTTACTAAGATTCAGGGAAGTCCCTTCTATTTCTTGACCTCAGTGTCTTCATCTGTAGAACAAGGATAACAGCGCTTACTTACTGCCAGGAATATTCAGGCATAATGTATATAAATACCTCTAAAGGCTACAAGTTCTCTCAAAGTGCCTAGTATTTCTGCTGATTTCATGTTAAGTAGAAAACTGTGTGTATGTGTGGTGGTGGCGGTGGGGAGTTTCAATCATCAGATGTCAAGTTTTGTTTTATTTTTGTGATGATTTATGCAGTTGTTAATCAGCAGC
Source organism: Pluvialis apricaria (assembly GCA_017639485.1). Lineage (NCBI taxonomy): Eukaryota > Metazoa > Chordata > Aves > Charadriiformes > Charadriidae > Pluvialis > Pluvialis apricaria. Next base: position 20,126,689 of record CM030043.1, read on the forward strand.
TGACTCGGGAAACTTCAGGGAGATCATGTATTTAGAAACAATCCAGCCTCTAGTATTTTCTCTCCATCGTATTTTTCTTCCTTTGTTCTTTTGTTCTCTATTATGAAGGACATTTGTATGAAAATGAAATTTTTATTTCTTAAGAGTTCATCTGCTCCTGCTGCTTATTCCCCACCTGGTCATAATCATCCGTTTGTGACATCTCGGTGGCTGTGCAAATGATTATGATGTCAAAGACAGGATTATGACTTCAGGTAAGAAACAAACAGCAGGAACTGGTGAACTCAGGAGAAATACACATCTAGATTCTTGTCTAACCATTTTTATGCTAAAAGCACAAGAGAAATGCAAACAATAGATTATGTAGGCATATATAAAATAATTGACATATAAGCAAATTGTATCGTACTAGTGAGTAACCATAGTCAGACCCTAACTGTGGGCTATCAATGAGTTAACTGTAGTCCCTGATGAGAGTGTGGTTTTGGATCAGATCAAGCTTTGTGATACAATGAGAGGTTCTTGAAAATGCCCAAGTTCTCCTGCTTGAGGATTTTTTTTCTCCCATTTAACGTTGCACTTCCTTTTTGTTCCTGAGGAACCCCACCCCCCACTGCCCCTAAAAACTTTCCCTAAAGGTTTTTTCATGATATCTCCTTTTGAATTTTCTTGTTTGCCGTTGGAGTCCTATGATGATAAATAGCTTGTATGGCTCTGCAGTCATTTGCTACTGTGCATTGAATAGTGAAAGAAAGATATTTGCTAAAAAGCTTTATGGTTATGAGAATTATAATACAAGGAGGGGGTGTGTGTGTGCGTTATAACACTGGTTGATGTAACTAACACCTGAGATTATCTCTTTGGTAAGTTAGTAGTGGATTCTGAAGAGATTGCTCAACAGAAACCTCATCCAGGGAATCAGCTTGTAGACTTCTGCTGTTGAAGTTGTTACAGTGGTGGTTGCCACTTCTGCTGGCTAATCCTAAGGTTATTACGTTGACAATTTTTGGGTTAGGAAATAATTTTTCCCTTTCTGCATCATTTCAGGAATGCCTACTTATAAATGCATTATGGATTTCTTTTGAGATATTAGGCATTTTTGGGGTGTAGTTTGTGAAATGAAATGGAAGAAATTGTGTTATCCTATATACATATAATACCGTCCTGTGTCAGAATGACTAGGTGAAAACAGGGAAGAGGGGAGTTAATAATCACAGAATTAAAGACATTGAAAGTCATCCAGTCCACAAGTTTGATATTTGAAATACTCCCAGCTTCAGAGAAACCACAGGGAGTATGTTTTTAAACAGAATTGAAGTAGTTATCTTCAGGAACCCAGTAATTAAAATTAGAAAGTTGGGAACATTTTTATTGATTAACATTTATTAATTTGTTAATTTTTGTTAATTTGTTAATATTGATTAACATTTTATTTATTATTTTTATTCAATGAACATATTGTGAACAAAAAATTCAGTTTTAATTTGTATTACAGTTCAGCTAATTAAAGAAAAAACATTTTAAATACCTGACTAAAACAATGTGATTTGGCTTTCTTCTTTTCTTTACTCTTGGCCCTTCTTCCTTTTTTCTTTTTTTCCCCCACCTCAGTTTTTCTGAATACTTGCAACTTCATATCTTCTCTCCCATCAAGTTTGTGGTACTTGAAAAGATGCACTCATTTAATATGGGAGACTCAATCTCTTTTTTGCTCAAGTAGGATAGAGCTTTTCTGCTCTATAACAATACTTGGAAAGTTTTATTTTTTTTTTTTCTATTTAACAAATCCCAAGGGATTTTTCAGATATGATGTGATGAGAATGTCTTCTGTGCTCAACTGGATGGTTCAACTCTGTTTCTGGAGGGAGTGAATTTTTATTCTTGACCTAATTCTGCTCCCATTAAAGTTGGCACTGAGTGGTTTTAGAGATTTTCAGACTCAAAGCGTTACTATTCTTTGCTGAATCCAGAGTTTAAGAAGGAGAGCTGAAGTGCAGCTCATTCAGATGGAATAAGGAAGGCTTAAGCCTGGTACTGAGAATACATTTATTAGCTAACTCTATCCAAAGAAGTGGCCTGGGAACCCAGATAGAGGCACCTTCCACTCTGCATTAGAACTTTGTCAGAACGTCCAAAATTCATACTTTTTGGCATCATGGCCTGTCTTTGCATTCTGCATTTGTGCAGACTTATCGTACAGATTGAGTTCACAAACTGGGGAAGGATAAACCAGAGCAAAGGTGAAATATAAAAATACAAACTTCCACAGTTTTCCCTGAGAGAAATTTGTTTCCTCCTTGAGAATAATTAATGTCAAATTTTGGATGTCATATATCTGCTACATTAATTATTATCAGGTAGGGAACAGATTTTTTTTTTAAATGGACAGCTGTTAGGGTACTGGTTGGAAAGAGAGCAAAAGAGGTATGTAATGTTTACTCATAGCTATAGAGCCAGTGCTCTTAGATTGGAACAGCACAATAAAATGATAGTTCTGTATTAAAAGGAAGGTCTACATCTCCATTCTAACATGGAGAGACTATACTGTAGGGGTTCATAGTTGGAAACTGTCCCTCTCTGTCTCTTGTCCTTCAGCTTGTAAGCAGGGCATAATGTTTTGCTAACTATTAATGTAAGACTATAAACACATACTTAATTTTTTTCATATTTTTGTGTGCTTATGACAAAGGCCTGGCTTTGTACAAGGATTTCGTTTCAGGCTATTGCAATTGCACTCTGTGCTCACACTTGTGAGCTTTTCTGAATTAAACTTGCTTTAATAAACCTGTGGGTGGTTTTTACTTGGTCTGTCTGTCCAGACTGCAGTGTCTCAGAGTGAAGGCAATTGCCTCACAAGGTTACAGCTGCCCTGGAGTAGTAGAGGGCCTTTCAATTTATGCTTGGTCATGCCCTTTTAAATTAATGTTCTCCTTCACACAAGCTGGTAGTGATCCATGTCCATTTAGATAACCTAATGGCCTGTCGTGGTTTAGGCCAAATCGGCCACTGGGGACATAGGGGACCCCAGATGGGACCGACAGATGCTCCCCTCGACCCCTCTTCAAAGAGAGAGGCAGAGGAGGAAAAAGAGACTTACGAGTTTAGAAGGATCTAAACTACTTTAATGAAGTATTAATAATAAAATAAAAGAAATAATGAAAAATATACAAAACCGTATCAAGCTCCCAAGATGACAATCACGACACCGGCTGGCACTGGGGCAGTCCCAGGCTGGACTCAGTGACGGACGGGAACTGGATTCCGGATCTGGATTCAGGATCGGGTCCAAAGGCAGACGAACAGACAGAGTCCTCCTCAGACATCAGCCGTTGAAGCAAGAAGGGAAAAAGAAGGGCGAAAAAGAAGGGCCTGACCCTTTGCTCCGTCAGCTTTTATACTGAGCATGAGGCAGATGGGATGGAATACGCTGTTGGTCAGGTTTGGATCACCTGCACTGTCCACTCCTCCCCGCAGGTGGGACCCCATTATGCTTTTCCGCTTCCGACCCTCCAACGTGGCAAATAACACAGCTGGTTGGCCTTGGGTGTTAGAACAATAAGTGTAAGCAAGAGCCTTCCTGCATACCATGTCTGGACATCAGCTATAAACATTGGTCTTATCACTCTGAGAGAGTGAACATTGTCTGCACAATATGCTGTTAATTTCAGTAGTTAAAAGAGGCCCAGCTAAGAAGCGAAGCTACTGAACAAAATTGGTCCTGTTTTACCTCAAACCAGGACATTCCACCCCTTATTCCATACCATTTGCATCTTACTCAGATTACTATTACTTTTATCTATCAAATCTATGCACACACAGAGGATATATATATATGTATGGATACATGCAGGTCACTCATCTACGATTATCTTTATATACAAAAGTTTAAGTCCATTTGATTCATGATTGCAGGATCTCATCTCAGGGCAGGAAAGATGGTATGAAATTCATTGTGGTTTGTGCCCGTGGGTAGCATGTTCATCTTGAAGAGCTTGCTGGACGCCACTTGATGAAGCTAGCTCAGGTTTCATCACCACTGTGTCACCCTGAAAAACACTTATTGAACACTGTTAGTATTATGTAGTGATCAGCATCATACAGCTCAGAATTGAGTATTCTCACCAAGGGTTAAATTCCCTTGGGGTACACATTGAACTTCTCCATCCTTCAGCATCACCCACCAAGTACATCCAGGTCCTTGAGCAAAAACAGTCCCATGAATGGGTTTGATTTTGCCTGAAGCAGGATAAACCCAGACAGTTTTTCCTAACATATTCCTTTCATGCACCACAGGGACTTTGTCCCCTTCTACTGTATGTAAAAGGTCTGATTGAGCAGGACCGGCTCAATTGATGGATCCCCTGGTGTTAACTAACCAGGTAGCTTGCTCTAAATGCTTGTCCCAATTTTTAAAGGTTCCACCCCCTATTGCTTTTAGGGTGGTTTTTAACAGTCCATTATATCGCTCAATCTTCCCAGAAGCTGGTGCATGATAGGGGATATGATATATCCATTCAATGCCATGTTCTTTGGCCCAATTACTTATGAGATTGTTTTTAAAATGAGTCCCATTGTCTGACTCAATTCTTTCTGGAGTGCCATGTCGCCACAAGACTTGCTTTTCAAGGCCCAGGATGGTATTCCGGGCAGTGGCATGGGGCACGGCATAGGTTTCCAACCATCCGGTGCTTGCTTCCACCATTGTAAGCACATAGCGCTTACCCTGGCGAGTTTGAGGGCGTGTGATGTAGTCAATTTGCCAAGCCTCCCCATATTTATATTTCAGCCATCGTCCTCCATACCACAAAGGTTTTAACCTTTTAGCTTGCTTGATTTCGGCGCATGTTTCACAGTCGTGGATAACCTGCGCAATAGCGTCCATGGTTAAATCCACCCATCGGTCACGGGCCCATTTATAGGTTGCATCCCTTCCTTGATGACCTGAAGTGTCATGGGCCCACCGAGCTAAGAATAGTTCACCTTTATGTTCCCAGTCCAAGTCTGTCTGGAAAATTTTAGCAGCCTGATCCACTTGCTGATTGTTTCGATGTTCCTCGGTGGCCCGACTCATGGGTACATTGGCATCTACATGACGTACCTTTACGACTAGGTTCCCTAGCCGGGCAGCAATGTCTTGCCACAATTCAGCAGCCCAGATGGGTTTACCTCTGCGCTGCCAGTTGCTCTGCTTCCACTGCTTTAACCACCCCCACAGAGCATTTGCCACCATCCATGAGTCAGTATAGAGATAGAGTATTGGCCACTTTTCTCGTTCGGCAACATCTAACGCCAGCTGGATGGCTTTTACCTCTGCAAATTGACTCGATTCACCTTCTCCTTCAGCAGCTTCTGCGACTCGTCGTGTAGGACTCCACACAGCAGCTTTCCACCTTCGATGCTTTCCTACAATACGACAAGATCCGTCTGTAAACAGAGCATACTGTTTCTCATCATCTGAGAGTTCGTTATATGGTGGAGCTTCCTCAGCACGTGTCACCACCTCCTCTGGTGGCATTCCAAAGTCTTTGCCTTCGGGCCAATTTGTGATCACTTCTACGATTCCTGGACGGTTTGGGTTTCCTATTCGAGCTCGCTGTGTGATTAAGGCAACCCACTTACTCCAGGTAGCATCGGTGGCATGATGAGTAGAAGGAACTGTATCCTTGAACATCCAGCCCAGTACTGGTAATCGGGACATGGCCTATGGTAACTGTAGAAGAGACTTTATATCAATATTCTGGGGAAGTTGATGAGGCCTTCTAGAGACAGGTGAGAATCGCCTCACAATCACAGACCTTGGTTCTCATGGGGGACTTCAACTACCCTGATATCTGTTGGGAAGGCTACACAGCTAGGAATGCACAGTCCAGGAGGTTCCTCCAGTGCATTGATGATAACTTTTTGACTCAGGTGGTGGAAGAGCCCATAAGGAGAGGTGTACTACTGGACCTAGTACTGACAAACAAAGAGGGACTGGTGGAGGATGTTAAGGTCGGGGGCAGACTTGGCTGCAGTGATCATGAGAAGATGGAGTTCAGGATTAAGTGCAACATGAACAAAATGACAAGTAGGGTTGAAATGTTGGACTTCAGGAGGGCTAACTTTGATCTCTTCAAGAAATTGATGGGAGAAATCAAATGGGAGAGGGCTGTAGAGGGTAAGGGGGCTCAAGAGAGCTGGCTGGTATTCAAGCACCACCTCCTCCAAGCTCAGGATCAGTGCATCCCTAAGAGCAAGAAATCGGGCAAGGGAAGGAGACCTGCATGGCTGAGCAGGGAGCTTCTGAAAAAGTCCAGGTGGAAGAAGGGAGTTTACAAGATGTGGAAGAAGGGGCTGACAGCTTAGGATGAGTACAAGAATGCTGTGAGGGTACGCAGGGATGAACCGAGGAAAGCCAAGGCAGCCTTGGAATTGAACCTGGTGAGGGATGTCAAGACCAATAGGAAGGGTTTCTTTAAGTATATAGGAGACAAAAGGAAAACCAGGGAAAATGTGGGCCCGCTCTTGAATGAGACAGGTGCTGTGGTGACGGATGATGCAGAGAAGGCAGAGTTGCTGAATGCCGCCTTTGCTTCTGTCTTCACTGCTCGGGCCAGCTCTCAGGAGTCCCAGGCTTTGCGGGTAACAGAGAAAGTCTGGAGAAAGTAAGACTTTCCCTTGCTTGATGAGGATCAAGTTAGAAACCAGTTAAGTAAACTGGATACCCACAAGTCCATGGGGCCTGATGGGATGCACCCGCGAGTGCTGAGGGAGCTATCAGAAGTCATTGCTGGGCCGCTCTCCATCATCTTTGAAAGGTCCTGGAGAACAGGGGAGGTGCCTGAGGACTGGAGGAAAGCCAATGTCACTCCAGTCTTTATAAAAGGGCAACAAGGATGACCCGGGAAACTACAGGCCGGTCAGCCTCACCTCCATCCCTGGAAAGATGATGGAACAGCTTTTTCTGGGCATCATCTCCAAGCATTTGGAGAAAAAGAAGTTTCTCAGAAGTAGTCAACATGGATTCACCAAGGGGAAGTCATGTCTGACTAATCTGATAGCCTTCTACAATGGTGTGACTGGATGGGTGGATGAGGGGAGGGCAGTGGATGTTGTCTACCTTGACTTCAGCAAGGCTTTCGACACTGTCTCCCACATCATCCTCACAGGCAAACTTAGGAAGTGTGGGTTAGATGAATGGACAGTGGGGTGTATTGAACAGTGGCTGACAGATAGAGCTCAGAGGGTTGTGGTTAGTGGTGCAGAGTCTAGTTGGAGGCCAGTAACTAGTGGTGTCCCTCAGGGGTCAGAACTGGGTCCAGTCCTGTTCAATATATTCATCAATGACCTGGATGAAGGGATAGAGTGTACCATCAGCAAGTTTGCTGATGATACAAAACTGGGAGGGGTGGCTGACACGCCGGAAGGCTGTGCCGCCATACAGCATGACCTGGACAGGCTGGAGAGTTGGGCAGAGAAAAACCTGATGAAATCCAACAAGGGCAAGTGTAGGGTACTGCATCTGGGGAGGAATAACCCCATGCATCAGTACAGGTTGGGGGCTGACCTCCTGGAGAGCAGCTCTGTGGAAAGGGACCTGGGAGTCCTGGTGGACAACAGGGTGACCATGAGCCAGCAATATGCCCTGGTGGCCAAGAAGGCCAATGGCATCCTGGGGTGCATCAAGAAGATTGATGATCTCCAGAGGTCCCTTCCAACCCTGACCATTTTGTGATTCTGTGATTCTGTGATTTTGCAGCTGAGACCCATCGGGATGGACTGTCAAACTGCTCTACACCACATCTAGGACCATTTTATGCAAATAATAGCTGTGACATCATTGCTATACTTTATGGTGTCAAGCATAAGTAATTTCCATGGGTCAAGAGGAAGTTGGTCTTTGTAGCTTGATATATCAGAGGTCATTTCCCTCTATCAGCTGTTGCTACCTTCAACAGTACTAAACCCACTGCAGAATGACCTCAGCTTTTAAGGAATCTCAGCCATAGACGGAAGGTCTGCTGGAACATTCTCAGTGGTATTTCAAGTGTGGTGAGAGTATTCTGAAGTCAGCATCTTCATGGTGGGCGTCAAAAGGTAACAACCAGCTTACCCCCAGGGAATGGGAGGTTGCTATTTGCTCCATGCCTGTTCCTATTCCTTGATTCAACTTTTCCTGCAATCTTTCATTAGTTCATTTATATACCTGTTTGAGGAACAGGCAGGCAAGCCTGCCAAATATAAAACATTTCATTTCTCAGTGAAATCACAGCCAAGAGGACCTTGAATTTTTATGTTCAGGGAGCTGAGCCTTCCAGACTCAAGCGAGAGAGTTTGCCTCTGTTGCTCAGAGGTCTCAGGGGGTCACCTGTTAGATTAGGTAACAGAATATGAGATATCATGCTATGAATCTGCTTAGGTGGAACTTCTCCAGGGGTGGTTGTATTTTGCACAAAACTTCCAGCTACATGTGTTCTTAGTCAAAAATGTTCACGTCCTTTCCATTTGCGGAGTGCCATTTGTACTTTGATGGACTTCCTATGTAACTGTAAACTAAGATGTTGACTTCTGATAAGATATGGAGTGCTTGCTAATGGAAGAGAATCTGACAGCAGTTTCATTAAACAGGTATATGCACTAACTGTGGAAAGACTGAAGCAGGAACTGAAAGCATAATATATATGTAATATTTGCCCATGATGGAGCTCTGCCACCATTCAGAGAAGACTCAGCCTTTCAAGTGCCTTGGCAGCAACTCCAATGCTACCTATCTACAAGTTCATCCATCTATATGTTGCGCTGTACACTTCGGTGTGTTGGGAGTATACGTGTTTTCTAAGTATTACTGTAAAATAGAAATAGTCTGTGCTCTCATTTCTATGTACTCTAGCAGGTTAAGTTGTAGTTTCCTCACTCCCTTATTTAAAGAAGTCATTCCTGGTAATTTAGTCACCTTGGCATGACAGCAAATTTCAGAATGTCAGCTGCTTTGGACTGGCCGGTTTATATCTTAGCTTCATTCCTAGTGACAGAGACATAAGCTACCCCATATATGCCATATTGTGTTTACTGTGGGTTAGTGTGGGGTAAAAGCATGCAAGCTGTGATCTCAAAGCTGATGAGACCATGAGCATTTGGTGTCTAAGCCTTTAGACAACTGCTTTCTAATAAATGGCATATATACTTTTTTGAAATGTGGAGAGGTCAAGTACCATATTTCTGACTTGACTCTTGTCAAGGATTTTCTTAATTTTCTCCTATCAATACTATTTAACACATAATTATGGGGCTGCCTGTTGTTCTGTCTTGCACCAGCATTTGGCCAGTTAATGTAAAGCTATGTACCAGTCAGATGTTGCTGTGTTAGTCTTGTTCCAGTCTTTGTTCTGAAGAACAGCATTACTACAAAATGAGTCTTTCTAAAAAGCTTTTATTTCTTCTTACATGAAACTTCTTCTTTGACAAGATGATTTGAGTCAGCCTGTCTTTAATGGGATTGCACTGAAATGTCTGCTTACATGTCACTCTTGTTGTCATTCCTTGGCATGATTTTTACTTGAGGGGCAGATTAGAGGTCAATCAGCCAGAGCCATGGGGGTGCCCACAGCTAGCCTCAGGATACTCCCTACAAATGTAAGATCAAAAGGGCAGGCACATGAAAATTACTGTTTACTTTTTATGAATTGTTTCCCAGAGATGGCATCATTAGCAGAATCTAAATGCTGGCTGGCTCTTAATGCAAGGACACTCCTGATAGAAAGCAGTCACTTGGGCATAGCTTTCCACTCTTTTACAGTCAAAAGATTCTCTGGTTTTGCTTTTGTGGGATTTCTGTATTATTTAAATAACTTTCTAGTTGTATGTTTTTCCCCAAAACACTGTCCCTACTTCTGCACATCCTTTTAATTCTTAATTGTCGTCCATTTTTTTCTTTGTTTGTGCAGCAAAGGTATTTCAAAGCCTACACCCATACCCCAGGGACTCTGCAGGAGACACCTTCTGAAGTAAAACTTTCTGGTAATCTTTCTGAGTGAACAGTGGCTGTTACTTAGAATTCATTGCTGGCCAATGGGTTCTACAGTTATCCCCACTGTAAGTACAGGGGAAAGGTGATATTGGCTGTCATAGTGAGGTACATGTTGGCAAATGCTGATTTGTCTACTCCTGCGGTAATCTTCACACATCAAACTCTACATGTTCTTATCCACATAAGTATCTGGCTTCTGTTTGATTCAGAGACAGGATGTGGCGTGCTTGCTGTGCATTTCTTGCAGACTTTACACTGAGGCAGAATGAGATATCTACTTATGCTGTTCATCTCAGTTACCTTTGCTGTTGACATCTTCTTGTCCTTCTTGCAGTCATCATGGAAAACAGTGGTTTTAAGATGTCTTTTATTGCATTTGTGCTTCAGAGGCTGTTATATCCCTGTGGAGAGCTGGCTAGCCGAGCGAGGGCATGTCAACATCGAAATGTTGAGTCATCAGGATCTCAAGAAATACCGAGAGCAGCTCTTGTGAGAACTAATAGATAACAGGGAATACCGAGAGCAGCTCCTGTGAGAACTAATAGATAACAAGGACAGTCTGCCCCTGTTTATTCCAACAAAAGCCAAACAAGGGACTTGTGGTTAAAAGAAATGAGAACTATGTGCAGTGATAAGATGTGTATGCAAAGGTAGACCTTGAGATGCCTAACCAATAAGGAGCTTGGCTTTTGCAATATGTATGAGCTAATTAAGACTGTTATAAAAGGTGTAACCGTGCTTTAATAAACGAAGTTTGCTGATCCCTCATATTGAGTGACTGCTTCTTCCCTCCGTTCCGGCGAATGGCACGACAAATTGGCGCCCGAACAGGGACCCCGGCGACCCGATAGCGGAGTCCGGCCCGGCGACCCGATAGCGGAGTCCGGGAGCCACGGTCGGCGGAGAAGTTGAGTGCGGTCCTGTAAGCAGCGCAGGAGGCGAAAGGGATATCTTCCCCGCGCCCGGGAGCACCTAGAGAGGCTGTCCCGCCTGCCACGCGCCGCCGAAGTCTGCAAAGGCTGCAACAGCGCGCTGATAGAGGTATGAACAGACAAGCGGCGTATAATTTGCTCAAATGCTTCTTAGAGAAGCGGGGCACTGAAGGAATAGACTTGAAAAAGGAACTTCCTGATCTGTTAGGCTGCTCGCAAGTATTCTCTCTAAGAGAGGGATTGAGACAGCGCCGAAACAGCTGATTAAGCGGATTAGGTTGGGACAACGGTGGGGGCATTTTAAAGATACGCATATGTTGTTTTCCCCCATGGAGTGGCGATCTTTCGGTGATACAATGTGGGAAAAAATGATAACCGGGAGTGAGAAAGAGGAGAAGGAGATAAAGGCTGTTCGCGAGTTGTGGCGCACGGTGTTAGAGACTTTAAAGGCCATGAAAGCAGAGACAGAAGTAGCCTGTGCTGCCGCTCAAATGCTGGGTCCGGAGAGCACGGAAACGAAACCTGGTGCGTGGGCACGGTTCTTTGGGCAGCCGGCAGTGAAAGGGATGACTGGAATTAGGTGTAAAACTGTTGCCGAGGTCCGCGCGGGCGCCGACCCTGCTCTGGCGACACCCGATATGCCGGGGGTGCGGCTGCAGTCGCCATCGCAGCCAGGAGGAGAAACCTGACGACCTATGCCTTCGGCTCCTCCTCTGCCCCCACCCACTGACTCATCTAATCCTTCAACACCACCTGTTGACGACTGCCAGGATCAGTCACACGAGAATACAGACAAAGTGTTACGAACAGTGCTGCAACGTCTTGATGATGGTCTATTTCAGACGCGAAAATTCGCCCGCAAAAGACAGACTTAACAACTCAATTGAGGACATTGACAGACGTACAGACTTTACTAGGAGACATTCAATGGGTGTGCAACTGCTCTTGGAGTTGCCTATTTCTCTGTTAATTTGTAATACTGTTGAATCGCCGTATGCAGTTATTTGTCAGTGGCAAACAGGAAAGGGGGAAATTCCCCCCCGCCCCCCTGCCCCACCTGTGCCACTGACAAATTATCAGGTGACAAATCATCAGGAGACATGTTTAAGATTTTAGAATGGGTCTTCTTAAGAGTACAACCCAAGTCTAGCATTCAAACAAGACCGGAGACAATAGGGGAGTTGATCAGGAAGGGCAGAACAAGAATCATAGAGATTAGTGGAACGGAACCTGATGATGTCAGTGTTCCAGTGAATGGTGCCAATTTAAAATGGTGGTTGCGTAACTCAACTTCCATCCAAGAAGCATTAATAGGCTATAATGGTCGTATACATTCGCAACAACCAAAAGGGAAAATGTGGCAAGTATTAAAACGAAATCAGTGGATGGAAAAAGCGCATCATGTATGCAAGCATTTACTTGCATGCTTTGCTGTGTTAGGAGTGCCCGAACAGATTAAAACAGACAACGGGCCTGCATATATTAGTCAAAAGGTAAGAACTTTTCTACTGAGATGGGGAATTAAGCACGCAACAGGAATACCCCACTCACCAACCGGGCAAGGCTTGGTTGAGCTCAAAGTGCTCAAGTGCTAAAAGATTATCTAAATAAGCAAAAGGGTGAAGACACAGATGCACATCAGCGATTACACAGAGTATTGTTTACGCTAAATTACTTGTGTCTTATGGGCGATCAAGAGGAACCGCCAGTGGTGATACACCATCAAAACATTAAGCTGAATAGTACCACTACCCTACCTAAATTTATGGTACATTATAAAGACCCGACCACCGGAGCACGGGTGGGACCAGTGCCAGTCATTTTTAATGGTCGAGGGTACATGTGTGTCTCTACAGGAACAGGCCCAGTGTGGGTCCCGAGCAGAGCGATAAAACCAGCATTGGAAAGACGACGGACAGACCAATACCAGGAGATGGCGCAACAGAATGGGCCCAAAGAATCTTAAGAGCTTGCTAATAAGTAGTTGCGTCCTTCTTTTGGATGCAGAAACGGCAGGGCTTGATCACCCCTGCAGTTTCAAAGGAATGTCTGGGTGGCTTTGGCAAATATGACCGGTCAAGATTCCATCTGCCTATCCACAGCATCACCCGAGAATCCATTTTCTACCTGTCTAGTCGGTCTTCCGTCTGACCAATGGCCTTCCAACTTACAAACGCAATTCCTAGGTAATGGCTCTGCAACTCTTGCTGATAGCCGGGATGGATGGGCTGCATATCTGCCACCCCTCCATGCCGAGCCGCAAGAGCTAGAACTTGTAGGATCACTCATGATAGATAGCTGTGTGTACTACACAAACAATTTTTGCCTTGGTTTTTTTTTTTTTGCACTAGGAGTAGCAGCAGTACACACTTTAACCACGCTTAATAAATTAGGATATTGGCTTGCTAAACAATCTAACGCTACACTCCAGAATAAGGCTGCCATAGATTTTTGTTATTAGCGCATGTCATGGGTGTGAAGACTTTTGACAGGATGTGTTGTATGAACCTCTCAGACCACTCCAAATCAGTACACCAAAGCATCAGAGAATTATATCAAGGAATGCAAAAGCTGAGAAAAGATGATGAATGGGGATGGTTGAATCGAATACTATCAGGTTGGGGAATCAAAAGTTGGATAGCTATGATTGTGAAAACTACCTTGCTTATATTGCTCATTGTAGTTGCTATAATCTCAGTTGTATTATGTATCTTCTCTTGTCTACAGCGCATGCTCATGAAAATTGTGCACCAAGCCTGGGTTGCTCAAAAAGAAGAAGGGGGAATTGTGGAGAGATTCTTAAATGAGAAAAGGCATGGTTTGGTTCTGGTGAGCAACCCAGGGTTTGAACTAAGCACCCAGACTGAGGGAGAAAAGATCTAAGTAAACAAGAAAGGTGACATCACCCTGCCCGGGAGAAGAGTTAAACAGAGGCGTGTGAACAGAGGGTCTTAGCCAATCGGGTTGAGGGGTGTTGTACGTGAACAGGGGAGCTGGACCAATCATAGCATTGTTGAATATGCATGTTTTGCTGCGAGCCTATATATACTCTGCTAAAATAAGGGAGGACGATCATACTCACATTGAGATCGCGTCGTTACTCCATCGCGGGTTATGGAATATAAGCCACCTTAAGTGGACGCAAAACAACGTGAGCGAATGGCTTGATAACTATGACAAGTGGGACAATAGCCTCCCAATAGGGCCGCCTCCGCAAGAAGTAGAACTGGTAGACTCCCTGAACGCTTCTTATTGTCTGTTTATAAATGCGAGCTCCGACCATTGTGCCGGGGAGCCATCTTCCCTACCATGTAGTGTCATAATACCCGCACCCGTGTCCCCAATTGGAAATGAGTCCGACTGGGAACATTGGTGTAGCCACATCCTTAGAAACCGGTCTCATGCAGCCCCAGGCACATTACACCCAAGACGACTCCCTGCTGGGCTTTTCCTCATCTGTGGTAACCGAGCTTGGAATGGAATCCCCTCCAAGCCCGAAGGGGGCCCCTGTACAATTGGTCGTCTAAGTCTTGCTCTGCCGCATCATCATCCTAAAAAGAACAACCCCGTAAGATGGCGCAGAGAGGCGGCGCAGGTATTGGATAATACTTGCAACGACAATGTCAATCTTTGGAGTAAATGGGAGGTAGTTTTTGCCTCCTTTTTTGCTCCGGGCGTAGCGGCGGCCCGCACACACCGAAATTTAGAGACACTTTCATGTTGGGTTGTCAAGCAAGCTAATTTAACTAGCAGGGTACTGTCTGCAATAGCAACAGAGTTAGACTCTGTGCAGCACGCTGTTTTGCAGAACCGCATGGCTATTAACTTTCTGCTTTTAGCTCACGGCCACAGGTGTGAAGATTTTGACGGGATGTGTTGCATGGATTTGGAAGATAACTCTAGCTCCATCCACAGGGAGATTAAGCAACTGATGGAACACTCACAGAAAATACAGAAAGACGTTGGATTTTTTGGGCTAGAAGGCCTAACTAATTGGTTAGGCCTAGGAGGGTGGCTAAAGGGGCTAATTCAAAGCTTAGTATTGGTCTTGGTGATAGTTATTGTAGGGCTCTTAATGTTTAGTTGTGCTTTGTCATGTATTAAGCGGCTTATAACGCAAGTTACCAATAACGCTTGGCTGGCACAAAATAAAAACGGGGGAATTGTGGAGAGCTGGCTAGCCGAGAGAGGGCATGTCAACATCGAAATGTTGAGTCATCAGGATCTCAAGAAATACCGAGAGCAGCTCTTGTGAGAACTAATAGATAACAGGGAATACCGAGAGCAGCTCCTGTGAGAACTAATAGATAACAAGGACAGTCTGCCCCTGTTTATTCCAACAAAAGCCAAACAAGGGACTTGTGGTTAAAAGAAATGAGAACTATGTGCAGTGATAAGATGTGTATGCAAAGGTAGACCTTGAGATGCCTAACCAATAAGGAGCTTGGCTTTTGCAATATGTATGAGCTAATTAAGACTGTTATAAAAGGTGTAACCGTGCTTTAATAAACGAAGTTTGCTGATCCCTCATATTGAGTGACTGCTTCTTCCCTCCGTTCCGGCGAATGGCACGACATATCCCCTCTCTTTTTTTATAACGCGCTGCAAAGGTCCTTAAACCTTTCCTCTGAAGTTGTACATCTTGAAGCTGATACCCAAATCTGGATGAGTGTCCCCAGTGCTGTTAGGATAGAAGAATGGTGGAGGTCCCTTCTCCACCCAATTGCTAAGGATTGCAAGGTATACCTGTCAACTGCTAGCTGTTAAATTAACATTTCCCTTTCCCTGCGTGTAGCCTTATCTTTAGACAGGTGCATATGTGTTGGGAGAGGGGCAATTTTTGACTATTCTGTAGGAGAGCCTGAAGGTAGAGTTGTGAATAGTAAATCTTGCTTACTCTATAATTTTCACCACATTAAATTAAGGGCCTAAATTAGGGTTAGTGTTAGACTTGCTCTTTTGCTATGTCCTAATTTTGTTTTTAAAGCACATAGCAAAGGACTTTAAGATGTTTTAGATTCAGCGCTTGTAAGTTATACTAAAATCCCTAAGGGAGCCAAAATAACTTATTAAAACCTCGCAAATGTTTTTGACTTCTGCATTCTATTATTTTCTATTCTGGTGGTAGCATACAGCTTCTGCTTGCTGATGGGCAAAGGAACGCAAACCTCCAGGGCCCATTAGACTTAACTTGTTTACTGCATTGATATCTAGATGTTAAATGACAAGAGAGTTCAGGTTATTGAATAATTTAAAATTCAGCTCTAATTGGTGTCATATGACCTGGAAAAAGCCATGGATGATGCCAGGAGCATGCTGTGAAATTCCTATAAATAATTCATAGATTAGATCGTTCATTTGCCTGGATGTCTTGTTAAATGCAGAAGTTTGTAAGTAATAACTGATGATATAACACCTGTAAGTATTTAATTTATATACTAGAAGGTAATCTACCTTAATGATCTTCTAGCAAAACCTGCCAGAGTACGAGAGTTAATTGCACTAGGGAGAATGCACTACATTTATTTGGGATGGGCTTTGGCAAGGTGTACTGTGCAGATGTTGCATTACGCATTCTCTATCAGCTAGACAACTATTCTGTTGATGCCCATGTTAAAAATGCAGCTCATCACTCTTCTGCCCTTATTTCACATGAACTCCAAATGCACTGGGAAATGTCAGTGACCTACTCTGCTCATAAATAGTAGTTTTTGAAATATTTATCTCGGTCTTGAACTACTGATTCTTCAGGAAAATAAAGGGCAGAAGTAAAAAATTGAAGTCAGAAGATTGTGACTTTTAGTTTTTATTATGTTGGCAGCACATTGAATATTGATAATATTAATAGTTAGACCTGCTGTCAAGATTAGTATAGTGGCATTTTTCTACAGTGCAAACAGGTCCGATATAGTTTTGTTTTGGAAAGCAAACATTTGCTTAAATTTAGTGGTCAGGTATTGCATTGCCATATGTAGGTACTGTTTGGGCTTTATGGGCATTCTGCTCACAGTGACTTCCAAGACTCAACGTACAGATGCCTCGCTTCAGTTTTCTTGGAGCACTGTATTATTAATGACTGCCTTATCAGCCAGCATAAAAACAGTTTGATGATCTGAAATGGAAGCATTTAGAGATTATCTAAAATATTTGTGTAGCTGGAGAAGAAGGGTGGCATGTTTATGAATGCAAACTATACACTTAAAGCTGAGTGCCAGCAAATACTCACATGCCATTTTGAATGCAGGTTTTTGTGCACATGGCATCCCAGCTCAAACCCTCTTAACAAAGAGGAGAAAAAAAATTGAAGACAACACAAACATAGGAGGTGTTCCTCTGCTGTCAGCTACCAGCTATAGACTCACTTTTATGTGATACGATCCTATTTTATTTTTTAATTTTTTTTTGCTACACCTGTTCAGTATATTGAGTTCAGTAGATTTTTATAGCAAAAATTAAGGCTTGTGACTGTCATTCACATATTGTTTCTTTGATTTGAGACCACTTGTTTTGTTCAGTGGAATATGGCAATCATAGCTATACATAATTACTACAGAAAATAGTGCTTTATTTCTTGCTTGAAAAATGGTCGGCTTACCTTCCCAGTTATCATCTACTGTATTTACCTTAGATACTGACAGAGACAGTTGCTGAACTATTATCTGGGCACTTTGTAATGACTGATATTAGGTTACTTATGGTAGAGATTTTAATAAAGGATTATATGATTTAAAGAAAAAAATATAGACTTCAGTAGATCCTACTAATTTACTTTAAAATCTTTACCTTTTACATTCTCCTTGATAAATCCTTACAGACTCTTGGAAGGAATAGCTCCTTAATCACAAGTAATGCACTTCAAATAGTCCTATCATTTGAAATAATCATTCTTAAAATGGCATTTCTGTTGCCCCGATATCCTACCCGATCTTATTTATAATATATTCTCATTCTAGTGACAAGAGCAAGTGATTATACTGTTGATAGACCTGCAAACCTAAACCCAAGCTTTATTCAGATGAGACTCATACATCAACAACGCATGGTGCTCTTGGTGCTCTTTAAGGTGTCCCTGTGTATGGTAGCCTCTCATTTCTCCATTTAGAAATTTTTGCTTCATTTTAAAATATCTTTAAATCTCTGTATTTCTCCTCTGGTTTCTGCTTCTGTTCATTGTTCTTGGCTTCCTCCAGGGTCCCTGCTCAGGTCAACATAATGGACTAGTTCTGAACCTGCATGTTCCTCCCTCTGTTTCTACCCCACCAAAAGAAACCCCAGAGCTGAAAATCCAGGTTAGAGAAATGTTCTCAAGATACAATTGAGAACAATTTTAGTTCATTGACTCTTTTTATGTATTCAAATATATTTCAGCTACAAACTACAAAGCAAGGTGCTATGAGTTACGCTCTGATCCTGTTAACATCTATAGGAATTTTGCTGTTCACCGTAACAGCACTGTATTTTCCTAGGGCCCTAGCTTTTGTCCTCAGCATGCAAGACTTATCAAGGCAATGATTTTGGGCTGTTTCTTAAACATGTTTTGTATGTGCAGAGCTACCAGTGAAATCTGTCAGTACCTTGCCTGCGTTGACATAGTAAGATCTGATCTGTTATCCTTCTAAAGATTTTTTTGAACTATTTTTTTAATATCTCCTTGTTTCCATGCAAGAGTTTCATATCTGATCAAGTCTTATTAACTCCCTATGTTGCAAGGAGCAGTTTGAGTTTGTTTGTTTGTTTAAACCTCAGTTAAAGGAAGTTGTATCTTTAAATACCAAACAGCAAGCCTGGAAGAGCTCCACAGAGGGGAAAGCACAGCTGTTCCATCATGGTCCGTCATGGTTTCCATGTGTCCCATAGGCAATATCTTTCTTAAACTCATCTTGTAAAATTACACAATTCCTTATGCTTGTGAGTCTTTAGGCTCACAGTAGTAGGTGGGTCTTAAGAAAATTTTTTTCGCTTTTCCCTTTCACCTTGCCTGCATCTTACAGATCTGTCATGGCATGCTCTGGTCTCATCTGACCAGATGAGTGCAAATGTTCGTCCATTTTCCCTGCAGCCTCTACCATCCATCTGTAGTTTTCAATTAAAGCATTAACAGAAAATCACAAATTGCTAAAAAAGTTGTTGACTAGCTTCTGAATCCCAACAGTTAACTTTTCTTTGGGGTTAGACCCTGCGAAGTACTGAGTAGCTGTCAAAGGGATGTGAAATTAGAACTCAGTCTTCTGCCTAACATGACCTCCTCCTTCTAAAGGAATAAAACCACTCTACTCATTCAATTACATTAATGAGAATTTACCCCCCCCCCCCCCCCCCCCCGCAAATATATTGTAAATGTGAAATAACATTAAAGTTTCTCTGCCTTGTTATGAAGTTTTAAATGTCAATGCCATTTCTGAGACCATCAGGACAGATTTAATGGAAGCTAAGGTCAACAAATGCTAACTGGTACCTCTCTTTTAGGGCCTTCAGGGACTCTTAATAGAGTCTCAGCCATGAAGTTAATTTGCAATGTGGGCCTTTATTCTTAAACCTGCTCCTCATGACTATTTTGTACCATCTTCATTCGTGTGCTCAGATTTCTTAACATTGTCTTGTCTCTTCAGTCAATAAAACAAACTCCTAAAATAAAGAAATTCTGTCATTCCATCTTTTGAGTCTTCTTTTTTTTGTTCCTTTTTACTTCTGCTTATGGGCTGCAGAAGGGTAGGTGAATGCTTTCTGTAGACTAAGCTGCCAGCTCTGATAGGATCCTCTAAGAATACCTTCAGGTCTGCCACCTTCCGCTGTCCTAGGGGGCTGGGAAACTGGCCACCATGAAAGCCTTTTTCTGTTGGTGCCCTAAATGCTATGCTAGCAGAAGCAGTGTAACCACAGGATTCTCTTACTTTCCCTTTTCTGTAATGTTTCTTCCTGTTGCTGGTATTTATGTATTGTCTAATTTATATTAAAAGGTCTTTGTAGCCCTTATTTGTCTAGAAAATATTGCAGACAAGGATGGCATGCTACAAATAATAAATAACAAAACTCCGTCCTTTTGGCAGCATGTTACGTTTCTGCTCAGTTGCCCTGCCAGCCCCTCTGACTTTAAAATATTTTCATGTCCTGCACTTTTCACCCAGTCCAAGCACCAGACTTTCCTCAGACATTTAACACTGACATTAATGCAAATGCCTCCAACTCACTGGGCCCACGTTAATTTACATTCTGTGAAGTCTACAAGAAACTTGTAATTGGTTGTCTTGAAGGGTAGCAGAGTACATTTGGTATTTTGTTTATTTATAAAAAAGAATTTAAATTATACATATAAACATTGCACAGATTTGGATTATATCTCTCTCCTAATCATCGCTGGATGCTTGCTTGCATTCTTAAGTTCTAGTGTTTTTGGGCTTGCTGACTGTCTTCCACTCTATGTGGACAATACCTTATCGCTCTCTACAACTACCTGAAAGGAGGTTGTAGAGAGGTGGGGGTCGACCTCTTCTCCCAAGTAACAAGCGATAGGACAAGAGAAAATGACCTTAAGTTATGCCAGGAGAGGTTTAGATTGGATATTAGGAAAAAGTTCTTCACAGAAAGGGTTGTTAAGCATTGAAACAGGCTGCCCAGGGAAGTGGTGGAGTCGCCATCCCTGGAGGTGTTTAGAAGATGGGTAGATGTGGTGCTTAGAGACATGGTTTAGTGGTGGTTTTGGCAGTGTTAGGTTGATGGTTGGACTCGATGATCTTAAAGGTCCCTTCTAACCTAGACAATTCTATGATACCTATCTATTGTAAGCATTGCCAGAGTGCAAATAATACTTTTCTTTCCATCAGTGGATACCAAATTTCCCCACTAAACCACTTTCACTGCAGTGGGTTTGTTATCTTTAAGAAACCTGGCTTCTGTAATTAAAAAAATTAGAACTTTGTGAAAGGTCCCAAAGTCTGGAGGAGTTTAAATTCAGTATGTTATTGAAATTAATGCACAGTTCTCGCAAAAGAAATGCGAGTGCCTGATTCACTGCTGTTCTGATGTGCATAAAATCTCAAATGCTTAACTGCCTAGATGAACCATAGTGCAAAGATACTCCAGGATGTAAGTAGGATTTTGATGACTGTTACATAATATCCACAAGTATAACAAAACCACTAGAATTTGCTTGCACTGGGTTGAAAAATGTGAATTACAGTTGTTTGCTTTCTTCAGAGATTTATCAGAGTACAATCACTTGCCCAGCTTAATTGAAAAATCACTTACGTTTATTGCTGGATTTAAACGTTTTGTATTTAAATGACAGCTTTTGATGTACAACCATTTTTTACAGAAAGTAGTTGGGTTTTATCTGTGTTTATGTAAAGATTTTTCAAAAACTCCCATCAAATTTCCAGCAGTAAGTAATATCCCATTCGGTGCAAGGTGAAATGTTTTACATCAAATCTCCTGCTGTGTAATGGCAGTATTTATAGTGGCTGAATGGAATTTTTGGCTGGGTATTCAAAATTAAACATTTTTAAACATTAACATTTAATGTTTTTTGCCACTCTTCAAGTCAATTTTATGTAATCCTAGATGCTCACAACTACTTGATACTCTGAAGCGACTCATTTTATGCTGAGGTTCCTGCAGGCAGTAGTTTTACATTTATTACACTTGTGTAGATGGAATGAAATGCAGATTTGATAGCAGATTCATGTCTGTCTTCTGATAAACATTTCTGGCTGTATGTGCATCAGCATGATACAGCAAGTCTATTTCTGAGAGAACAAAGATAAATTTTGGTAATTCACAGGAAATTTTTTCTCTTCTTTCAGGTATCCAGTAAGAAGAGCTCATGCCAACAACCATTTCTGGAGCTAGATGGTTCCTACTTCAGTATTGGAACACCACAAACTTTTTATAAGAACAATAGAGCATCAAAGGCTGGAAGCCCAGCCTGTGTTGCATTGTCTCAGCTATGCAGGAATAATCACTATTATGGGACTGAAATCTATTACAACCATCAGGAGTGTCTGAAGGAATATCCAGTGGAAAATGGCTAGCACAGAAAGTGTAACAATATGATTTCCCCAGCCAAGCAGAGGAGCCCTCACTGTGTAAAACCAGCTCAGGAGATGGACCAGAAAACAAATGAATTTCAGAGCACGTGCCATCAACAAGTGTCACGGTTGTGCCTGCAGGCATATAGGGAGCTCAGGGAGCATGCAAGAGAGCCACCATGTCAGCCAGGTACATATGGACTGAGGTTTTTTATGTTTTTGTTTCTAATGGATATTTTTCAGACTTCTTTGAGGCATCATAAGCCCAGAAATAAACGGACCTTAAATATATCTATAATGATGTGCTTGTAAATGCCATTATGCCTATTTTAGCCATTTTTTTTCTGAAAAAAAAAAAACCCTTTATGGTTTACAGAGTTCTAGTTACCTAAAAGACTTCTATGAAAGAAAATCATATATGATCAATCTGAGGACTCGAAGTATTTTTGTCATCTCTTTTCAGAGGTGTAGGTGAAAGCACATTTGCCATATTCTCTCTAAGAAAAGCAACTAGAATATAGTGTGCTTGCTCTTAAAAAATATTCAGTCTCTTTAGAATTAAATGTTTGATATTTACAGGTAAATCTCTTAAGCATCACAGTTCTGTTTCAGTTCCAGGTGTATAATTCACTTTTGCACTTGATAACAGGGTAATTTTATGTCCTACAAACAATAAAAGTTTGTTTAGCTAAGCTGAAATACCCTTTGCTTCATTGTCAGGAGGCTCTAACTTAGTTCATCTCTTAACATCATGACAGTTTAAAAAAGCAATACAACAAAAATCCATTTCGAGATAGTGTTTATTTTTGTCTGTCCTTCTGCATGGGTGGAGTGTTGGTTAAGGTCCATTCTGAGCTGCTGAAAGTATTGTCATTGAATGACAAGTTAAAAAAAGGTCTGACCATTTGTAATTATTAGCTATTAACTCTTCTGCTCTTTTAGCGAAAGTATGAATTGATCCTTTTTTTGGCCACGCTGCATCATAACTGCATTTTAATATCCCACATTTCCCTATTTAGCCTCAAGTGAGCATAGTACTTTCAGTTTGCAGTTTCTCTCTATGTGAAATAGTTGCTCAGCTATCAAAAATGGTGTGTGTGCAGGGAAAGGGGCAGTTCAGTGACTCCTCCTGATGCCAACCAAACCAGAATAGAGGAGAGTTCCAGAAATGGCAAAATATTCTTTCTCAGTAATGTAGAAAAATGTGGGTAAATCCTGAAAACAGGAATTTTATTCAAATAAAAAGGGAAAAGTACCTCTACTGCTGATTTTTCTATCTTCATTGGACAGAAAGAAAAAGGTGGGATAATCTATTAAAAATGGAGCATCATTTGTGGTACATAGTTTCAGGAGACACAACTGTCTCAAATAAATTCTACATTTTATGCAGTTTACATATGATGCCTTTGAGCTCTGGTGCTGCTGGAGCTGTAATCTGAGCCCAACAGGGGCTAATTCTTCTTTTTCAGGTTTAGAGACCATGTACATGGTTCAGAAGATGTGTGCATTGATGAAGCACCTGGAGGACTTTCTCTGATAATGAACGGCAACAGCATGGGGCTAAGGTAATTTCTCTCTTCACTTCTAATTACTTCACAGTGTCGGTAGATCTTCTTGACAGTGTGCTGTTGGCTACCAAGTGTATTTGTTCATGTGTTTTTTTCAGATTAAGAGCTTTTTTCCACAGGAAGGGTAAAATTCATTGGCTGTTGCATTTTATGAGTCAACTCAATAGTTTTGCTGAACTGTTTTTACTCAAGGTTTAGGGGTTGACTTCCTGTAGAGCCTCAGGTTTTGTGTGTCATCTCTTAAGGACACTAACCTAGCCCAGTGCAAAATGGAGTTTTCACAAAAGCTTAACTTTTGTTCTCTGTTCTAGGTACTGCTTGTTATTTTTTCAACTAGGATCAGAACATCTCTTTAGTCTTGTTTTGGACCTGATGTAAAAAATACTCTGGCCTTTAACTCTCAGATAGAAATGATATTTTACAATTGGTAATAGTTACTTGTTTTTTAAATAATGCTGTGTTGCACCTCTGCTTCAGTCCAATCAGAACAAACTCCCAGTGAAATAACTGGAAGTAGAGTGAAGCCAATATTTAGCTCTTTATCTCTATTTTACATGCTATTTAAAACTTTAATCAATACATTATTGTGTTTCTTTTTGTCCTACCCTGTTGCATTTCCTGTTACCACTGGAAGAAGATTCAGGCTTATTAGAAAAGCAACAAATAAAACCTGTGAATTTGACAGGGTTTTTTCTCCCTTTCTCAAAAAGTAACAGCTTCTTGTTCTATGCTTTAACTATATCTGTTCTTTTGACTCAAGTATCCCCTGCTTGGTGGACAAGAAAAGCAGCTGTTCTTTGACTGGCCCCTTCTTTAGTGACAAGAGAAGACTTATTTTAAGTTTTTCTCTCCACTATGAGAATACTGGAAGAACTGTTAATATATTTATAAACTAAGGGTCCAATACTTACTTTTTTCTTTTTTAACCTCAATTGATACTGATTTTATTTTATTTTTTGAGATCCCTCTTCACTGAAAAGGAATGTCTTCTTTCTCCAGAATAGCAAGTTGTTAGTTTCCTTGGAATACTTCATTGCTTAACCAGGTGTTTGGCTGCTGTGAGTTACTGGCATATCCTCGTTGTATTCTGATGCTTTTTTGTTTCATTTTCACACAGACTGAAGTGATCAAATTCTGATCACTGTAACAAAAGAGATAGAGAGTCATGATATGTTTAAGATGGAGTAGCATTAAGCCCCTTGGAGGAAAAACGTAACCTAGAACATCTGTAGGGTTTCTTGGCAACAGTTTACCAAAAACCTGCAAAAATCTACATAGCCTAACACGCAAAATGAGGAAAACCTGTGCTGTTAACAAAATGAGAGTTCCAGATTTTAAAAGGTTCCCCGGTTTAATTTACTGTAATTTTTCAAAGTTAATATGTGTTTGTGCAGTCTCAAGTTGCCATGCCAGCTGGTTCCAAAGTTTGGAGCGAAACGCTTGGAAATTTTTCTTCCTATATGGCATCTTCAGTTTTGCAAAGGCTACCAGATGAATGCTCCCTAAATAATTTACTCTAATGTAAGGCTGAAAGAGGCTACAGAAGACAAGTCCATTTGTCTCTATGCATTTGAATATGTAAGTGATATTTTCTTCAGTATCGAGAGAGTGTGCAAGTGTGTGGCTAGAGCTTAGAAAGGATGAAGAGCTGGTATGAACACATCCTTTTTTTTAAACAGTCTCTTTTTTGTTTTGGGGGATTTTTTGTTTTGGTTTGTTTTTTTGTTTGTTTTCTTTTGGTTTTATTTGTTTTTTCATTGACCTGCCAAATGGTTCGTGTTACATCAAATGCTATCAGAACCTTAATGGAAAACCAGCCCTCTCTAATTTCCAGTTAATATATGAGAGCTCCTCTAGCAAATCTCACAGCATGAAACTTGATTTCAGTCTTCAAATAAGCAAAACTCAGCTTAAAAATATACTGGTATTTTAAAGAAAATGGTATCAGTCCTTTAAAATACTAAACTAGCTGAAGTGAGATATTGGAGTTTAAAAGTAAAATAAATAATACAATCAAGAACTGAAAAAACATAGGGTTTTTATAATTAACAGCTCATTTTGAGTTAATTTACGAGCACAAACTTGAGCATAGGTTCCATCTAAACATGAGGAGGAACTTCTTTCCTTTGAGGGTGGCAGAGCACTGGAACAGGCTGCCCAGAGAGGTTGTGGAGTCTCCCACACTGGAGACATTCAAAACCTGCCTGGACGCCGTCCTGTGTAACCTGCTGTAGGTGTCCCTGCTGTGGCAGGGGGGTTGGACTAGATGATCTCCAGAGGTCCCTTCCAATCCTGACCATTCTGTGATTCTGTGATTCTGTGTGAATTATCTACAATTACGAAAATCTAATTGCAGTTTATTCTCTACTATCTGTGGGAAGAATTGTAGGCAAGGGAATGTGTATCACTGCCAGTCATAAATGCTGTAGGATGGGTATAAATAATAGAGGAGCTCTTAATGAAAAACAAAAAGCAAATAGTAGTGTGCAGATGTGCCAGTCTATTGAAAGGTAATTGTAGTCAGAAATGAGATATGTACTTTAAAAGGCATCTTGTCATCTCCTGTAGGGATTTTTTCCCTCCTTAAAAAAGGAAAAAAGATTCCATGAGCAAATACAGCAGAGAGTTTGATTTCTGACACAGATTTTGGTCAAAGGAAAACTTTTATCTTGGGGACTACCACAAACTATAACTATAGCCAAATTTTCTAATAAATGCCTGTTTCATTTTCTCTTCTAAATGTGCCATTATGTTTTTTTTTTCATTATCAAAGAAAGTGTTGTCGATCTCAGCCTCTTTGGATGGTCCTGGTATGAATATGCAGTGTTGAATTTTTCACTTCCCTGCTGAGTATATTCATAGAATCATAGAATGGTTTGAGTTGGAGGAGACCTTGAAGATCACCTAGTTCCAACCCCCCTGCCATAGGCAGGGACACCTACCACTAGACCAGGTTGCTCAAAGCCCCATCCAACATGGCTTCGAACACTTCGAGGGATGGGGCATTCACAACTTCTCTGGGCAACCTGTTCCAATGTCTCACCACCATCAGAGTAACGAATTTCTTCATAATATCTTATCTAAATCTACCCTCTTTCAGTTTAAAATCGTTACCCCTCATCCTACCACTGCACTCCCTGATAAAGCGTCCGTCTCCATCTTTCCTGTAGGCCCCCTTTAGGTACCGGAAGGCCACAATAAGATCTCCCCAGAGCCTTCTCTTCTCCAGGCTGAACAGCCCCAACTCTCTCAGCCTTTCCTCATAGGAGAGGTGCTCCAGCCCTCGGATCATCTTTGTGGCCCTCCTCTGGTCCCACTCCAACAGGTCCATGTCCTTCTTCTGTTGGGAGCCCCAGAGCTGGATGCAGTACTCACCAGAACAGAGTAGAGGGGAAGAATCACCTCCCTTGACCTGCTGGCCACGCTTCTTTTGATGCAGCCCAGGATACAGTTGGCTTTCTGGGCTGCAAGCACACATTGCTGTCTCATGTTGTGCTTCTCATCCACCAACCAAGTCCTTCTCCTCAGGGCTGTTCTCAATCCATTCTCCACCCAGCCTGTATTTGTGCATGGGATTACCCTGACCCATGTGCAGGACCTTGCGCTTGGCCTTGTTGAACGGCATGAGGTTGGCTTGGGCCCACCTCTCCAGCCTGTCCAGGTCCCTCTGGATGGCATCCCGTCCCTCCAGCATGTCAACCTCTCCACACAGCTTGGTGTCATTGGCAAACTTGCTGAGGGTGCACTCAATCC
Organism: Pluvialis apricaria; assembly: GCA_017639485.1. Taxonomy (NCBI): domain Eukaryota; kingdom Metazoa; phylum Chordata; class Aves; order Charadriiformes; family Charadriidae; genus Pluvialis; species Pluvialis apricaria. The sequence goes on from CM030043.1 coordinate 20,153,972, forward strand.
CACTGCCCATGTTGCCAACAATGATGTTAAACCGCACCGGTCCCAGTATCGACCCCTGAGGAAAGACACTCATCTCAGAATCACAGAATGATAGGGGTTGGAAGGGACCTCTGGGGATTATCTAGTCCAACCCCCCTGCCAGAGCAGGTTCATCTAGAACACCTAGTTGCACAGGATGGCGTCCAGGCAGGTTTTGAATGTCTCCAGAGTTGGAGACTCCACCACCTCTCCGGGCAGCCTGTTCCAGTGCTCTGCCACCCTCAAAGTAAAGAAGTTCCTCCTCATGTTTAGATGGAACTTCCTATGTTCAAGTTTGTGCCCATTACCTCTTGTCCTAATCTTGTCACTGGTTGCCTCTTGGACATCAAGCTGTTGACCGCAACACTTTGAGTGCGATCATTCAGCCAGTTCCTTATTCACCAAGTGGTCCACCAGTCAAATCCATGTGTCTCCAATTTAGAGACAATGATGTCATGCAGGACAGTGTCAAATGCTTTGCACAAGTCCAGGTAGATGACGTCAGTTGATCTTCGCTTATCCACCAACACTGTAACACCGTTGTAGAAGTCCACCAAATTTGTCAGGCATGATTTGCCCTTGGTGAAGGGTTGCCCTTGGTTGGCTGCCACCGATCACCTCCTTATTTTCCATGTCCCTTAGCATTGTTTCCAGGAGGAAATGCTCCATGGTCTTGCTGGGCACAGAGGCGAGACTGGCCTGTAGTTCCCCGGGTCTTCTTTTTTACCCATTTTAAAAAATGGGGGCTATGTTTCCCCTTTTCCAGTCAGCAGGAACTTTACCAGACTGCCATGACTTCTCAAATATGATGGATAGTGGCTTAGCAACTTCATCCGCCAGTTCCCTCGGGACTCCTGGAAGAATCTCATCAGGTCCCATGGACTTGTGCACCTTCAGGTTCCTCAGCTGGTCTCAAACCTGGTATTTTCCTACAGTGGGTGGTTCCTCATTTTCACAGTCCCTGCTTTTGCCTTCTGCGACTTGGGTGGTGTGGCTAGAGCACTTGCTGGTGAAGACTGAGGCAAAAAAGTTGTTGAGTACCTCAGCCTTCTCCATATCCCAGGTGACCAGGTCTCCTGTTTCCTTCCGGAGGGGGCCCACATTTTCCCTAGTCTTCCTTTTATCACCGACGTACCTATAGAAGCTTTTCTTGTTGCCCTTGACATCCTCCTTTTATCACTGACGTACCTATAGAAGCTTTTCTTGTTGCCCTTGACATCCTTGGCTAGATTTAATTCTATCAGGGCTTTAGCTTTCCTGACCTGATCCCTGGCTGCTCGGGCAATTTCTCTGTATTCCTCCCAGGCTACCTGTCCTTGCTTCCACCCTCTGTAGGCTTCCTTTTGCTGTCTGAGATTGTCCAGGAGGTCCTTGTTTATCCATGTGGGCCTCCTGGTGTTTTTGCCCAGGTTCCTCTTTGTTGGGATGCGTTGCTCCTGAACTTGGAGGAGGTGGTCCTTGAATATTAGCCAGTGTTTTTAGGCCCCTCTTCCTTCCAGGGCTTTATCCCATGTTTCTCTACCAAGCAGATCCCTGAAGAGGTCAAAATCTGCTCTCCTAAAGTCCAGGGTAGCGAGCTTACTGTGCACCCTCCTCACCGTCCAAGGATCTTGAACTCCACCATCTCATGGTCACTGCAGCCAAGGCTACCCTTGAGCGTGACAGACCCCCACTCTAATGTCACCTGTCCCTGCCCTCCTGACCCATAAGCTCTCAGTCAGCTCCTCATCCATCCCCAGGCAGAGCTCCATACACTCCAGCTGGTCATTGACATAGAGGGTGACACCCCCTCCTTGTCTCCCCTGCCTGTCCTTCCTGAAGAGTCTGTATCCTTCCATTCCAACACTCTAGTCATAAGAGCCATCCCACCATGTCTCCATTGAGGAGCTGTTGGGAAGAAATGTGTCTGTCCCTTTGCCTGTTTGCAGTTGGGCCAGCGTATGGAACCTGAAGAGTATTCAGATGCAGGATGTCCAGTTCTCTAAGGTGCAGCAGTCAGAGCAGGTTTTATTGAGGATGATTTTCAGTAGCTTGGAGTGCTCCTAAGTGATCCCACAGCCAATTTTCAGCTATGGAAATAGTAACTTGTACAATATATGGCAAGTTGTCTCATTGTCTGTATAATTCCTTTTCATGTCTGCCCTAGCGTGCAAGATGGTTTAAAATATTGTCCTGGTTTGAGTGACACAGGACTCATTTCTCTTCTAATACTTGGGAAGACTGCACTTTTAGAAGACTCTGGTGTCTGAATTTGGGAAAATATTTACTTTGTAGCCAGCTATGGTGTGTGGGTTTCAAGGTCTCAGTGGTTTTGAGCTTGCCAGGTGCAGGGATGAGGAGGAGCGAGACCTGAGCACTTGACCCAAGCTGGTCAACAGGATTATTTCATACTATCAACGTCACATTCACTATAAATTAGGAAGTTTGCTGTGAAGTTCTCTCTCTCCCTTGATGGCTGCCATCCTGAGAACTTCGTGCCCTGGTGCTGGACTGCTGAGGCCTTCCCTTCCTCCTGAAGCTGTAGCGCTCGCAGTGTCCGACATTTGTTGTCCACTGCTGGGAGTGCACAGCTTCCTACTGGTAGAATTGGCTGAGTATAATCTTTGCATATTCTGTATTGGTATCGGGATCAATATTGGTTCTTTAGTGCTATTAATGTTAATTATCTAATCTTACTGTATTAAATCTGTTTATACTTCAACTCCCGGGTTTCCTTGTTTTTTCCCGATTCCCCTTTCCTTGCTGGAGAGGGGTCATCGGGTGATAGAATGTCTAAATGACAATAAATTGTTATGGGTTTCTCAAACCATAACAAATATTTTAAATAAAAACATAACATGATGCATTTGTTTAGCATAAAACAGCCTTTTACAAAGCACTTTCCATCTCCCAGATGCAGATGCTTGGTACATGCTCAAGTACCCACTCCATGCATATTCAGTAGGATCAATACACCTGGCACCTGCTTTTGTGTGTGCTTCTGACATCTGCATCAGGGAGAGGAATTTTAAAACAATCCACTCTTCTCTCCTTTATGTAATCTTAACTTTGGATCTGACTGTAATGCAAACAAGACCTATTTAATAGCACCAACTAGAGAAGATACAGTTTTTTGCTTTGCAAGTACCCCTCCCCAGAGCTCTGCTGTCTGCCTAAATCTTAATATACAAGGTTCCCTGCTTTTCTGATTCTAAGGTTTCCTATACAGCTCTGCCAGTACAACTTTTTACTGCCTTCTCTCTAATGTGCATCTTTTCCTCAGTTTTCACACAATACTGTCACTGCACCTCTACACTGACTTGTGCAAAATGTTATAAATAGGAATTGTTGGGTACAGCAGCTATCGGATGGGTTTACAGTTATTTGCAGGCATTCTTTCAATGTATGCTACCTTGTTAAAGGATTTTTTTCCTGGAGTATCAAAGATTTGCAGGTGGAATTTGCCACCTTTAATTTAATTGAAGACTTTTTATGTTTGTGTGTTTCTATATCACTCGTGTCTTCATTCTACATCACTCTTGTGGCATTGTCTGGCACAGCATCCCTTCAACAGATGGCTGCTGGAGTCTGTTGTGATGTAACGGGAGAGTATAGTCGGAGTTAGATATACATTTTTGCTTCATGAGTGCCATGTGCAGACTCTGAAGGTAGTAGGTTTTCTTGCGCAGGGTGAAGGCTGAATGGGGGGTGTGTGGCAAATTTTTACATATGCATGCATTTTTTTTTAAAGTAGGCAGTGATCCTTATTAGACTGGGAAGCGAGGAGTTCATTTCCACTGATCTGGTTGCTTCACTAATCTCATTTTCAGGTTTACTTTCAACTGCAACAGGGTTTTGAAGCTGCCTGTCTAACATTTCCCTGAATTATGCTGATTCTGTTCTCATCACATATGCTGCACACAGCAGTATTACATCATTTCCATTACAGTCCAAAGTAACCTTGAGCAGAAAGTCTACTGATAGAGTTGAGGTATAAGGTGTAAGTGGGAGATACCATAAGTAGTTTCCTTAGGCAGATGGAGCTAACCTGTAGGTGACGTCTCCAAAATGCACAGGAACTCTGGTATTAGAAACACTGCTAAACATAGGATGGCAATCAGTGAAAATAGGCTTGCTAAAACTCAAGTACTTCAGTATTTTCACAAAACTTGCATTTCCTGCCAGTCTTCTGCGTGGGTATGCTTCGGTAATATCATGTATCAGAACTGAAAATGCTCTGAGATTTTTTTTCTTTGAGTTGAAATATTTAAGAATTCATACATCTCCTGAAGGAGTTTCTTCCTTGCCAACACTTGCAGACAGTAAGAGACATTTTTGCAAGTCATTTGCAGATGCCTCCTTACAGGAAAATGTAGACACTGTTAGTTTACTGCCTGAATTGAATTTTGAAAACCTGAATTCTATTTTTATAAATTCAGACATATCATTATGTTAATTTTTATTTTTATTTGTAATCTTGGATGAATAGAAAATGTTTAATCTAGATATTCGTATGTCCCAGAAATTTGTGAGTTGGAAAAGTTAAGAAAAATCTTATAAAACAAAATGTTCTGGAAGGTAGTTTTAAATTAGGAGATTTTAAACCCACCTGTACAACTTTCATGCCATTTAAAAGCTTATATCAGAACTGATGGGGCAGGACTAAGAACAAAAGCTATTGGCATTACAAAGTTAAGCAAGAAAACCTCTGTACCCTGCTATTCTGGCCATGATCACAGCTGCACTAAGCTGAACCCGTTCCCCCACCCCTCCCATGACCTTGGCTGCACTTCAGCACACAGAAGATTGAAGCAAAAGGCAAACACTGGTAAATATTAGATTTTGCCACTTGCAGATATACAGACTACACATAAAGATAACAGCACGCATGCTCTTGCTTGCTCTCCAGCTCTCACTTTCTCTGAAGTGGACTTTGTGTATTTGCAACTGAATTATTTTGACATAAAACTTTCCAGGCCATACTGGTGTGTTGAGCTGAACTCTGTGTCTTTGCATGGGTACTGAGGCTTTGCAGAACTACCCATTACGTTTATAACAGTGCTAATTTTTGAGAGCCATGTGGAGAAAATTTTAGATTCAGCCCAGCTGATTTGTTCTTTACACTGCTCCTGCAGTGAAGAGGATTGATTTTTGTGTTTCTTTTGATATTTCATAGAATGGTTTAGGTTGGAAGGGACCTTATCATCTAGTTCCAACCCCCCTGCCATGGGCAGGGACACCTTCCACTAGACCAGGTTGCTCAAAGCCCCATCCAACCTGGCCTAGAACACTTCCAGGGATGGGACCTCCACAATTTTCCTGGGCAAGTTCCCCTGGCTTCCTTTCCTCTGGTATTCAGTGCTTCAGGCCCTAATCCTTTAACCTGGAATCTGAGCATCAAGGCTTCAGGAGGGATCAGGCTTTTTGATGGAGAGAGAACATCTTTTGTTGTACCAAATGGTTGGGAGTGGTATAAGGCAAGACAGATCTCCAGATAGTATATATTTCTCTGTTGTGTTAAAAGACTATAAACAGAGGGTGGGTTTAGTGGGGATTACAAATAATCTAGAGGAAGGTGGGGTATTAGAAGCAATGGAAAAGAGTTAATGACTTTTTCTTTAACATTTCACCAATAACCAGTCTGTCATGACAGATGTGTACTGGGTTGCCAAATGCTATAGTCTGATTTGGGTAACAGTTCAAAGCTCAGCGTGTCATGGAAACGGCAGTGTGGTCCTTGATGGAGCAGGGGAAAAAAAGCTTTTCAGCTTCTCAAAAGGCAGTATTTGTGGAAGCAGATGCTTGCTTGCCCTACCCAGCATAAAGAACAGTTCTGCGGGCAGCCGGGAGAGTTCGTACTGCTGGATCATTAATTATATGTTATAATGCAGCTAAGCATGGCATTCCTAACTCAATGAATTCCATTATGAATGGCCTTTTCATATTCTTCATCTCATTATATTAAATGCATGTGACCTGAAGTTTAGCTAAAGTTATTGTTCGGGTTAACTTTCATTTAGTGGTTGCCCTAATTTTAGAAACAGTATAATCTTTAGATTTTATGGAGATACAGGGATTTTATGCATATTTTTGCAGCACTGTTTTAGATAATTTCTTTTGGAACTAGGTAGGAACCTCTGTGAAGTGGCAAGGAAGGGATTTAGTCACTCCTTGATTTGCCTGGATATTTCTGTACCCATGTCCCTGGATGACAGCATCCAGTTACACGGATTTGGCTATCATCTCTGCCAATAACTCTTAAACCCTCTGCTCTGTTCCAACTAGTCTTGCATATCTGACTGCCTTCCTGATGCATAATCCTGGTTGTTTTGCCTTCAGACCATTCCTAATGGCCAAAACTCCTCACTTTTTCTTCTGAATCTCTCTTCACTTCTGATTTTGATAATGCCACATCCTCCCTGTCACTCAGGCTCGTAACCTCGGGGTCACTCCTCCAATAAGCATCAGGGCTGCTGACAGCTATTGCAGCTTCCTTCTCCTTTGCAGCAAAAACATGCCTTCAGTGTGTCAACAGTTAAAATACCACCCCTTGCTCTAGTCTTTTATCTTGCACTTGACTACTGTAAAGTCTTCTTTGACTGCTCAATATTCATTCCCCTCCTTATAAGTTTTTCAAATTGGTATCTTGGCTGCTTATTCAGATCTTGTCACCATTACTTCTCCGAAACCCTCCTTCAAAGGCCAGTTGTCCACAGTATCAGTCTATAGGGTTCTGCAGAAAGTCACAAAGCTGTTTCTTATTTTATTTTTTCTGCCACCTTCTCTTCTTTACTCCTTCATGTGGGACTCAATGTTTTGTTGAGTGTTGCTTTTGGCCATGTGCTCCTACCACATTCCCTAACTCTTTCTGGTTTTTGGAACCACTAAGTCACATCATGGTGACTCCTGCCTCTGTCTGTCTGTTCTGACTACATCTTTCCTGTTTCACATCTTACCTCTTCAAGCTCTTTTTTCCAGATTTCGGAGTTTTTTCAGAGTTATTTACAGAGTATGAGTGCTTTATTTCCTCCCCACCCCCAGTCCTAATTTGATGAGTTTCAAACTAATCTGTCTCTTTCCACTGACCACGAGGATGGTGTCTGCCAGTAAGTCTACATAAAATCTTAATCATACTCAAAAGATATCACCGGTGACCTAGGGAGAGAAGTACTGTAACTCAACTGCAGTGACAAATCATCAGCTCTTCTGTGTAGAATCATAGAACTGTTTTGGTTGGAAGAGACCTTTAAGAACATCGAGTCCAACCATCAACCTAACACTGCTAAACCCACTACTAAACCATGTCCCTAAGCACCACATCTACCTGTCTTTTAAATACCTCCAGGGATGGCGACTCCACCATTTCCCTGGGCAGCCTGTTCCAATGCTTAACAACCCTTTCGGTGAAGAAGTTTTTCCTAATATCCAATCTAAACCTCTCCTAGCATAACTTGAGGCCCTTTCCTCTTGTCCTATTGCTTGTTACTAGCGAGAAGAGATCTACCCCCACCTCTCTACAACCTCCTTTCAGGTAGTTGTAGAGAGCAATAAGGTCTCCCCTGAGCCGCCTTTTTTCCAGGCTAAACAACCTCAGTTCCCTCAGCTGCTCTTCATAAGACTTGTGCTCTAGACCCTTCGCCAGCTTCATTGCTCTTCTTTGGATGTGCTCCAGCACCTCCATGTCTTTCTTGTAGTGAGGGGCCCAAAACTGAACACAGTATTTCCAGCTACAAAAACGTATTGCTTGGGTTGCTTATCACCAATTTTGCATCATTAAGTAAGTGTTATGCATTCTTGGCCTGATATATTTGCAGCAGATTGCACACATGAACTGTTAATTATTTTATTTTTAAAACAGAAATTGTGGAACAGGAAAATAACATTCCAACATGTTTGCTTTTGAAACTAACCTACCACGTCAATCTGTTAGTTTGATAATGGTTAAACTCGCAAGCCCTTGCATCAACAGGGTGCAGTAGGGTACCATTAAGGCAGCCATCAATTGAACATATCCTGAAGGCATGAATTGCCTTGTGTTTTGGGTTTCTAATTAGTTATAATGTAGACATATTCTCTGGATACCACTGATCTGCACCGAAAATTCATGGAAAGAACAGAGTTCAGTGAAAGGTGAGTATCCAAATTTGGGATCAATGACTGGGAACGCTTCAGATGAATGCTAGGTATGAAGTAGGGAAGAGATGAAACCTTGTGGGTATACACTTGCTGATAGTGAACACTACTCTGTGGCAAGAGTCTTAGCTGCTTGAGTTGCTTAGCAATTCAATAGATCTGTAAAACTCCATTTGCAGACCAAGGCTACCATTATGTTGGATTGATTCATCAGGATGAGCAGCTAAAGTTAAATTCTATCAGAGTTTTCCTGCATTCATTTAAAAATGAATTTAGTTGGCTCTAAATGGACATTTGTTTTAGTATCATGAAGAACTGACTTTCCTCTATTATAGCACAGCATAGCATAGAATCATAGCATGGTTTAAATTGGAAGGGACCTTAAAGATCATCTAGTCCAACCCCCCTGCCATGGGCAGGGACACCTCCCACTAGACCAGGTTGCTCAAAGCCCCATCCAACCTGTTCTGGATGGGATTTTTGCCCCAAACCCTCCTGTAAACTCATGCAGATGCTCCAGAGAAAGCAGTCTCCACTAACAAAATGCCCAGTGCCAGTCCATTTTACACAGACAGCTCTTCGATATAACTGGGGCAGATCCTGTGCAGTAGTACAACCTCTAAGAAATTGTTTGTGATTTCACTATTGTGAAACAGCTGTGGCCACCACACAGCTCACCTGACAGGGCTTCAGCAACCAAGACAAAAGAAGTGAAGTCAACAGCCCCACGCTCAACCTGCTTCTCCACGCTTGCTGACGATTCAAAGCAAGTCCCTGCCTACAGTCTACTACACTACAGGCTACTTCAGAGTTCAATTAGCAAGAGCTCTCACTGCACTGAATGACTGAGAATGTATCACTGAGTTATCCTGAGATAATAACAACTCCACTCAGGAGGGAGCACACAGCTGTAAATGCACCTCTTCCAAGGGATAAACCAAAGATGCATCATTTCAAACACCTCATTCAGAGATATAAATCACCTAGATGAACAGCTATAAACTGAATCAACAATTCTACACCACAAAACTTTATGACATTCGTTTATATGTATTATTTAGGTGCCCAAGACAGATACGGAAAACTCCATGTGCATTTTTAAAGTTCTTTTTTCCCCTATAAAGCAACAATTATACTTAATTAAAGCTGAATAATGTATCTATATGGTGCCCTAACTTGAACAGTACATAAAGATTAGTATATAAGACCCCATTAAAAATACTTATAATGTAAGTAACAAGGGCCCCAATACCCTTTCTAATGTCCATTAATGCTTATTCTGAGGATCAGAGCTCATTTTACTGACCCATTTAGTCAAACCGTGTGATTATTTAGAAAGTTAATTCATGCATACTAAAATATAGCTTAAATAATGCATAGGGTAGGAGGTAAAACTCTATGGAGATGATAGTCCTTTTTGTTATTTAATGATCAGCCATAATTAACTTGCAAATTTGAAATAACTAGAACAAATTAAAGGTATTTAAGTTTGCCTCCCTAAAGAAAAATTTAAATTGCACCAAATGCAGCTTTAAATTATTCAAGTCTCAGAGGTCTGTGCTGGGTTTTTTACAATGCCTTTTCTATGATGAGAATACCAATCTGCTTTTTGTCAGAAAGCATACTTTCAAGTAATTGTTCTTTGTGTCTAATAAATGACAGCTATTCTTTGTAAAAGTATTTCAGTCTCTGAAGACTACATCAGCACTTCCATGGCATTTTAATTCAATAAAACAAAAGGTTAATGTTTTTCTACTTTTTAAGTAATGCAAATACTAGTAATATTCAGTGGGTCCTGAGTGACATTTAAAATTTGCCATTCACATTCAGCAGGGATATTGTGATATGAGGCAGAGACAAAATGGAAAAACATTCAAGACGTGTTTTCCTTTGTTGGCGATGTACTTCAATATTCATAAGGAGGCAGCAATGCTGAGACCCGCTTCTTTTCTGGTGATGCTACTCTACAACTCCTGCCTTAGTATGTATCTGTCGTGGTTTAGGCCAAATCGGCCACTGGGGACATAGGGGACCCCAGATGGGACCGACAGATGCTCCCCTCTACCCCTCTTCAAAGAGAGAGGTAGAGGAGGAAAAAGAGACTTATGAGTTTAGAAGGAACTAAACTGCTTCAATGAAATATTAATAATAAAATAAAAGGAAATAAAGAGAAATATACAAAACCCTATCAAGCTCCCAGGATGACAATCATGACACCGGCTGGCACTGGCGAAGTCCCAGGCTGGACTCAGTGACGGACGGGAACTGGATTCCGGATCTGGATTCAGGATCGGGTCCAAAGGCAGACGAACAGAGAGAGTCCTCATCAGACGTCGGCCATTGAAGGAAGAAGGGGAAAAAGGGGCTGACCCTTTGATCCCTCAGCTTTTTATACTGAGCATGAGGCAGATGGGATGGAATACCCTGTTGGTCAGTTTTGGGTCACCTGCCCTGTACGCTCCTCCCTGCAGGTGGGACCCCACTACGCTTTTCCGCTTCCGACTCTCCAACGTGGCAAATAACACAGTTGGTTGGCCTTGGTTGTTATAGCAATAAGTATAAGCAAGAGCCTCTCTGCATACCATGCCTAGGCATCAGCTATAAACATAGGTCTTATCACTCTGAGAGAGTGAACATTGTCTGCACAATATGCTGTTAATTTCAGTAGTTAGAAGAGGCCCAGCTAAAAAGTGAAGTTACTGAACAAAACTGTTCCTGTTTTACCTCAAACCAGGACATTCCACCCCTTATTCCATACCATTTGCATCTTGCTCAGATTACTATTACTTTTATCAATCAAATCTATACACACACAGAGGATATATATATATGGATACATGCAGGTCACTCATCTACGATTATGTTTATATACAAAAGTTTAAGTCCATTTGATTCATGATTACAGGATCTCATCTCAGGGCAGGAAAGATGGTACGAAATTCATTGTGGTTTGTACCCGTGGGTAGCATGTTCATCTTGAAGAGCTTGCTGGACGCCACTTGATGAAGCTAGCTCAGGTTTCATCACCACTGTGTTATCCTGAAAAACACTTATTGAACACTGTTAGTATTATGTAGTGATCAGCATCATACAGCTCAGAATTGAGTATTCTCACCAAGGGTTAAATTCCCTTGGGGTACACATTGAACTTCTCCATCCTTCAGCATCACCCACCAAGTACATCCAGGTCCTTGAGCAAAAACAGTCCCATGAATGGGTTTGATTTTGCCTGAAGCAGGATAAACCCAGACAGTTTTTCCTAACATATTCCTTTCATGCACCACAGGGACTTTGTCCCCTTCTACAGTATGTAAAAGGTCTGATTGAGCAGGACCGGCTCGATTGATGGATCCCCTGGTGTTAACTAACCAGGTAGCTTGCTCTAAATGCTTGTCCCAATTTTTAAAGGTTCCACCCCCTATTGCTTTTAGGGTGGTTTTTAACAGTCCATTATATCGCTCAATCTTCCCAGAAGCTGGTGCATGATAGGGGATATGATATATCCATTCAATGCCATGTTCCTTTGCCCAATTACTTATAAGATTGTTTTTAAAATGAGTCCCATTGTCTGACTCAATTCTTTCTGGAGTGCCATGTCGCCACAAGACTTGCTTTTCAAGGCCCAGGATGGTATTCCGGGCAGTGGCATGGGGTACGGCATAGGTTTCCAACCATCCGGTGCTTGCTTCCACCATTGTAAGCACATAGCGCTTACCCTGGGCGAGTTTGAGGGCGTGTGATGTAGTCAATTTGCCAAGCCTCCCCATATTTATATTTCAGCCATCTTCCCCCGTACCACAAAGGTTTTAACCTTTTAGCTTGCTTGATTTTGGCGCATGTTTCACAGTCATGGATAACCTGCGCAATAGCGTCCATGGTTAAATCCACCCCTCGTTCATGGGCCCATTTATAGGTTGTATCCCTTCCTTGATGACCTGAAGTGTCATGGGCCCACCGAGCTAAGAATAGTTCACCTTTATGTTCCCAGTCCAAGTCTGTCTGGAAAATTTTAGCAGCCTGATCCACTTGCTGATTGTTTCGATGTTCGTTGGTGGCCCGACTCATGGGTACATTGGCATCTACATGACGTACCTTTACGACTAGTTTCCCCAGCTGGTCAGCAATGTCTTGCCACAATTCAGCAGCCCAGATGGGTTTACCTCTGCGCTGCCAGTTGCTCTGCTTCCATTGCTTTAACCACCCCCACAGAGCATTTGCCACCATCCCTGAGTCAATATAGAGTATTGGCCACTTTTCTCGTTCAGCAACATCTAACGCCAGCTGGATGGCTTTTACATCCGCAAATTGACTCGATTCACCTTCTCCTTCAGCAGCTTCTGCGACTCGTCGTGTAGGACTCCACACAGCAGCTTTCCACCTTCGATGCTTTCCTACAATATGACAAGATCCATCCGTAAACAGAGCATGCTGTTTCTCATTATCTGAGAGTTCATTATGTGGTGGAGCTTCCTCAGCACATGTCACCACCTCCTCTGGTGGCATCCCAAAGTCTTTGCCTTCGGGCTAATTTGTGATCACTTCTACGATTCCTGGACGATTTGGGTTTCCTATTCGAGCTCGCTGTGTGATTAAGGCAACCCACTTACTCCAGGTAGCATCGGTGGCACGATGAGGAGAAGGAACTTTACCCTTGAACATCCAGCCCAGTACTGGTAATCAGTGCGCCAGGAGGAGCTGTGCCTCAGTACGAATTACTTCTGAAGTAGTTCTAACTCCTTCAGATGCTGCCAAGATTTCTTTTTCAGATGGAGTATACTTGGCCTCGGTGCCTTTATACCCTCGACTCCAGAATCCTAGGGGTCGACCTCGAGTCTCCCCTGGTGCTTTCTGCCAAAGGCTCCAGGTAGGCCCATTGTCCCCGGCTGCAGTGTAGAGCACATTTTCAATGTCTTGTCCAGTTCGGACTGGTCCAAGGGCTACTGCATGCACAATCTCTTGTTTAATTTGCTCAAAGGCTTGTCGTTGCACAGGGCCCCACATAAACTCATTTTTCTTTCGAGTCACTTCATAGAGAGGTTTCACAATCTGGCTATAACCTGGAATATGCATTCTCCAGAAACCCACAACACCTAAAAAGGCTTGTGTTTCCTTTTTGTTAGTAGGTGGGGACATAGATGTTATTTTGTTAATCACGTCCATTGGGATTTAGCGACATCCATCTTGCCACTTAACTTCCAAATACTGAATCTCTTGTGCAGGTCCCTTGATCTTACCTCTTTTTATAGCAAAACCTGCTTTCAGAAGAATCTTAATGATTTTCCTACCTTTCTTGAAAACTTCTTCTGCTGTGTTACCCCACACAATGATGTCGTCGATGTATTGTAAGTGTTCTGGAGCTCCACCCTTCTCCAGTGCGGTCTGGATCAGTCCATGGCAAACAGTAGGGCTGTGTTTCCACCCCTGGGGCAGTCAAGTCCAGGTGTACTAGACACCCCTCCAGGTGAAAGCAAACTGTGGCCTGCACTCTGCTGCTAAAGGAATAGAGAAAAAAGCATTAGCAATGTCAATTGTAGCATACCATTTGGCTGCCTTTGACTCCAGCTCATACTGAAGTTCTAGCATGTCTGGCACAGCAGCACTCAGTGGTGGTGTGACTTCATTCAGGCCACGGTAGTCTACTGTCAGTCTCCAGTCCCCATCAGACTTCCGCACTGGCCATATAGGGCTGTTAAAGGGTGAGCGAGGTTTGCTGATCACTCCTTGGCTCTCTAGCCATCGAATCAGGTTATGGATGGGAATTAAGGAGTCTCGGTTGGTGTGATACTGTCGTCGATGCACCATGGCAGTAGCAAATGGCACCTGCTGATCTTTAACCCTCAGCAGTCCCACAAACAGAAGGATCATCTGAAAGACCGGGTAAGGTTGACAGCTGTGTAACATCCTCGGTCTCTACAGCCGCTATACCAAAAGCCCACCGATACCCTTTTGGGTCTTTAAAATACCCTCTCTTGAGATAGTCTATGCCAAGGATGCACGGAGCATTTGGACCAGTAACAATGGGGTGTTTCTCCCATTTATTCCCAGTTAGGCTCACTTCAGCCTCTAATACAGTCAGTTCTTGAGATCCGCCTGTCACTCCAGAAATAGTGACAGTTTCTGCCCCTTTATGATTCAATGGCAATAGGGTACACTGTGCACCAGTGTCCACCAGGGCTTTATACTTTTGTGGCTCTAATGTGCCAGGCCATCGAATCCACACAGTCCAATAAACTCGGTTGTCCCTCTCCTCCTCCTGGCTGGAGTCAAGGCACCTCTAACATCGACCATAGTACCTGTTACTACCTGGACCGTAGGATCGCCTACTGTAGGTCGGAGCAGCATGCCTCCTGTAAGAATTCTTTCTTCTATCATCTGCTTTACTTTGCAACTCAAGCACCCATGCCTGTAGGGCTGAGATAGGTTCTCCATCCCACTTCCTCATATCCTCTCCATAGTTGCAGAGGCACAGACACAGGAAATCTTGGAGAGGCTTCGACTGGTCTTGAGTCGGAGAGTGTTTTTTTCTCTTGAGTAGGAGGGCATATTTTCTTAGTAGCTGCAACATGGGTCTTTGCAGGGAAAGAATGGGATTTTTTCTCCACCTTGGATAATGTATCAAACAGTTTCTCGGTGTGCTCAACTATTTTCTTGGTCATTTGCTCCATTGTCTCAGTCATTTTCTCGGTGGCCACAGTCAGTTTTTCCACGGCTGCCACAGAGAAAGGACGAGAGAGACTGTCTTCATACTGTCGTACCTTGTTAACCACTTCGCTTACAGTTGGTGTGTCGGTATCGGATCCTCCCCAGACCATTGTTGACAATGTGTGGGAATATGTTGGTGGTGCACTTTGTACAAACTTTTTTAGCATGGATCGTTTGCATGGCATCTTATCAGGATCTACAGTCACTTGCCTATCACTATAAATCACCTCTCGCACAGCCAATTCTCTCAGGTACTTAATACCTTTTTCCATGTTGGTCCATTTACTTGGACGGCATTCGATATCATCCTTGAAGGGATACCTGCGCTTTATGGCTGACATCAGTCGCCTCCAGAGACTGAGAGTGCGTGTCTTTCTCCCAATCCCTTCATCGATACCTCCATCCTTGGCCAGGTTTCCCAACTGCTTAGCTTCTCTGCCATCTACGTCTATGGTATCAGCCCCACTATCCCAGCATCGGAGCAACCAGGAGATGAGTGTTTCACCTTCATGACGACTAAAGTCCTTCCTAATATTTCTCAAATCCTTCATAGAGAAGGATTTAACAACTACCTCTACATCTGAGTCTTCCTGTGATGAGGCTGCCCGAGAAGGACTCTGCTCTCTGTCTGTTTTAAAAGGTCTCTTTCCGTTGTCTGGTTTAGAAGGACCCTCTCCTGGGTCTACTCTAGAAGGGCCCTCTCCTGGGTCTCTGTCAGAACTCTCTCCCAAGCTATCTGGCTCGTGCTGGTCCTTGTTGCGAGTGACAGGGGAATGAGCTGACTTCTTTTTGTGCTTCTTGGCGACTGGGGCGACTGGGGCAACTGGTACCGGTTCTGATGGAGTTTGAGTAGCAGCGGTACTAGTTGTCGTGGCTGGAGGCGCCTGTGCCGGGACAGGCGACGGAGGCGCTGGTGCTGTTGCGGTGGCGGGGGCAGCCGGCGGTGCCAGTGCCGCTGCAGGCGGGGGTGGAGGCGCCTGTGCCGGGACGGGCGGTGGAGTGGGCGGTGCTGCTGCGGTGTGGGGGGCGGCTGGTGGTGCTTGTGCCAGCCCGGGCGGGGCCATGGCTCACGCCGTTGCACGTCGCGGCGCTGCTGCGGTCTGAGTGGTGGCAGTGCACGTTACCCTATAGCCACCCCTGTACCGGTATTTCACAAAAACCCACCCCTGCAACACATGCAGGAAAACTGACAACAAAATCACGATCTTAAGGAGGTAACAATCCTTATCGTCACAGCCCAGAAGGTTTCCAAGCCCTGGCTCTGATGGTGTCACATTAATATAACTATTAAAGGGCGAAGTAAACTTTCCCAAGGTAGAACCAAAAGTGTAATTAGTAACAGAATCCATCACACGATGCCCGAGATATACAGGTAGAGCCATTACCCAACTAATCATGTTATAGACCTGAATTGCGAACCACACCAAAACAGAACATTTAAACCTTCGCATAAAAACACAAAGAGTAAATAAACTTTGCAATGCATTTGGCAGGTTAAACAGAGTTGACTGAATCAAGTGCAAACCAAGCTCTTTAAAGGCACGATACAACATTTCGTTTAAGAACGACATGCTGTAAGGTGTCTGCTCTAATCTCAGAACAAGATGGAATTCAAACTATTCAGGCAATTTATCACAGCTCTGGTCGAGCACTGCTCGTGCCCCACGTTGGGCGCCAATTAATCTGTCGTGGTTTAGGCCAAATCGGCCACTGGGGACATAGGGGACCCCAGATGGGACCGACAGATGCTCCCCTCTACCCCTCTTCAAAGAGAGAGGCAGAGGAGGAAAAAGAGACTTATGAGTTTAGAAGGACCTAAACTACTTTAATGAAATATTAATAATAAAATAAAAGGAAAGAATGAGAAATATACAAAACTGTATCAAGCTCCCAAGATGACAATCACGACACCGGCTGGCACTGGGGCAGTCCCAGGCTGGACTCGGTGATGGACGGGAACTGGATTCCGGATCTGGATTCAGGATCGGGTCCAAAGGCAAACAAACAGACAGAGTCCTCCTCAGATGTCAGCCATTGAAGGAAGAAGGGAAAAAGAAGGGCGAAAAAGAAGGGGCTGACTCTTTGCTCCCTCAGCTTTTATAGTGAGCATGAGGCAGATGGGATGGAATACGCTGTTGGTCAGTTTTGGGTCACCTGCCCTGTCCGCTCCTCCCCGCAGGTGGGACTCCATTATGTTTTTCTGCTTCCGACCCTCCAACGTGGCAAACAACACAGTTGGTTGGCCTTGGGTGTTAGAACAATAAGTATAAGCAAGAGCCTCCCTGCATACTATGTCTGGACATCAGCTATAAACATTGGTCTTATCACTCAGAGAGAGTGAACATTGTCTGCACAATATGCTGTTAATTTAAGTAGTTAGAAGAGGCCCAGCTAAGAAGCGAAGTTACTGAACAAAATTGGTCCTGTTTTACCTCAAACCAGGACAGACCATCAGCCAGTGGTTCTCGCCTGATTTTGTTTTTGTCATCCACTGATTTCGTTTTAACACTTGCCACATTTTCCCTTTTGGTTGTTGCGAATGTATACGACCATTATAGCCTATTAATGTTTCTTGGATGGGAGTTGAGTTACGCAACCACCATTCTAGATCGGCATCATTCATTGAAATACTGACATCATCGGGTTCCATTCCACTAATCTCTATGATGCTTGTTCTGCCCTTCCTGATCAACTCCCCTACTGCCTCCGGTCTTATTTGAATGCTAGACTTGGGTTGTACTCTTAAAAAGACCCATTCTAAAATCTTAAACATGTCTCCTGATGATTTGTCAGTGGCACAGGTGGGGCGGGGGAGAATTTCCCCCTCTCCTGTTTGCCACTGGCAAATAACTGCATACGGTGATTCAACATTATTACAAATTAACAGAGAAATTGGCAACTCCAAGATGCGCCAGGCTGACCACGCCTCTTGTAATTTCTGTAGAATTTGTTGCAATGCAGCTTGCTGTGTTGTGGACAGTGTAATGATGTCGGTTGGTTGTCGTCCTCGTAACAGTTCTGTTAATGGTGCAATTGCGGTGTTCGTAATGCCAATGCAGTTGCGCACCCATTGGATGTCTCCTAGTAAAGTCTGTACGTCTGTCAATGTCCTCAATTGAGTCGTTAAGTCTGTCTTTTGCGGGCGAATTTTCGTGTCTGAAATATACCATCCCAAATATTTCCAGGGGGCCTCTCGCTGCACTTTCTCTGGTGCTATGACGAGTCCCTTTTTGGATAAGGTCTCAGTTAACTGTTGCAGGGATTCCTCCGTAAATGGCTCTTTTTGACAACAAAGGATATCGTCCATGTAATGATAAATTATTGTGTTAGTCCATTGCTCCCTAAGTGGCTGCAATGCCCAGGCTACATAAAGTTGACACAAAGTAGGTGAGTTTTTCATGCCTTGTGGCAAGACTATCCATTCGTAATGTTCCACTGGCTTTTCCTTATTTATTGCTGGCAGCGAAAAGGCAAATCGCTGCGTACCTTGTGGGTGCAGCGGGATAGTAAAGAAACAGTCTTTTAAATCTACTATTAGTATATGCCATCCTTCTGGTAGCATAGCAGGGGAAGGCATTCCAGGTTGCAATGCCCCCATGGGTTGCATCTGGTCGTTAACTTTTCGTAGGTCATGCAAAAGTCACCACTTTCCGCTCTTTTTTGGGATTACAAAAATAGGGGTGTTCCATGGACTGACTGAGGGTTTGACATGTCCAGCTTCAAGTTGGTCGGCTATCAATTGTTTGGCAATTTGCAGTCACTCTTCTGTCATGGGCCACTGGTCAACCCACACTGGCTTATCTGTGAGCCAGATCAATGGTGGGTTGGGCAACTGCTCACCAGTGTCCACTATCAAAAATGTGTTGTGGTGAGGATGACACCCAGCTGGCTAAGCACATCGCGACCGATCAAGGCGTTTAAAGTCCTGGGTAGATTCATGACGTAGACTTTAATATTGACCTGCTGTTTTTCCGGGAACTGCAAGGTCACCGGGTATTTGCTCACAAATGGGACTGATTGTCCTCCGACCCCTGAAATCGAGGATGTAGGCATCTCAAGTGACCAGTCTTTTGGCCATACTGAGTGGCTCACGATTGTGACATCTGCGCCAGTATCCAGCATGGCAATGATTTGCTTGGACAAGTTTCCTTGGGACATAACTATGGTCATCATTGGTCGATGGTCCATCTTTTTGGTAAAGCACACTGCTGGTCCGGTGGATCCAAAGCCTTGATTTCCGCAGTGGACATTAGATTCAGGTGGATTGCAAAACAAATTATCTATAGAGACTATTTGAGCAACACGGCTACCCTTTGGAATAAACAGGGGAGGACAGACGTTGTAGACCATGATGTAAATGCGTCCGGTGTAATCTGCATCGATGACCCCAGGCAATACAATTAGTCCCTTAATTCCTGCCGAGGATCGGCCCACTAAAAGACCTCCTATAGAGCTGTCTTGGTGATATAAAGGCCCTACTGCATCACTGGGTATCTTCTGGACAGTGTTATCAGTAAGTGTCGTGTCTACTGCTGTTGCCAAGTCGAATCCCAGGCTCCCCCTGGTTGCTGGTCGACGCTGTTGTAGAAAGCCTTTGGTTCCTCGTGAGGTTTCATTTGTTTCATCACGTGGCCTCTTTCCATGCTCTGCCTCCCGTTTCCTGTACACGCTTTTGTGGCATGAGTATTTTTCTGACACTTTTCACACCATACTGCTTTTCCACAGTGAGCTTTAACATGCTCCTGTTCTCTGCACCGAAAGCATTTTCCTGTGAATTGTTTATTGGGGCTTGCACATTCTTTCATTTGTTGTTTCTGCACAACCGCGGCTAATGGCTGTATGATCTCTCTTACCGCTCCTTGGACCGCCGCTGCAACCGTAGCGGTCTGTCTTTGGCCTTCGGCCCTGTCGACTCTTAATAACATGTCTTCAACTCCTGTCCCTCTGGGTAAGCTGGCTAGTAGTTGTTTGGTGGCATTATTGGCATTATCAAAGGCCAATATTTTAAACATCTGGTTTTTGGTTTTGTCATTCAGGTCAGGGTGTTGCATCACTGCTTCCCACAACCTATCAATAAAGTTGCTATATTTCTCTGTTGTTCCCTGTTTTACAGTTCCGAATGATGGAATTGTCGATCCGGGCAAACCAAAAAAGGCATCCAGGGCAAGCTGCGCGACTCGATGCAGGAGAATCGCAGGGGAAGTCATCTGTTTTTCTAGGGCAGCAAATTGCCCACTTCCAGTGAACATTTCTGTGGTGACCCCTAGCAGTGGGTCACCTTGCGTTTGTCTCTGTGCTGCTTCCTGCATCGCGCGTTGCTGCCAAGATGATTCCCATAGCAAGAATTGTGTTGGTGTGAGCAGCAACCTCATCAGGTTTCGACAGACGTAGGGGCACATCAAATCGGCAGAGAAAATCCAGCCGACAATTTGCCTAGTAGCTTCCGATTTTAATCCATAGTTGGAAATGGTGGTAGGAGCTTGTTGCAGGATCTTCCAGTCATGCGACTCCCATTTCGTGGTGCCATTTTGTAGATCCTGAACCACTGGAAAGGCCAACTGCGGGGTGTACCGAAGCTGGCAGCAGCACCCCACTGTCCCTCCAAGATAGCATCTCTAATGATTCCGCTCCACTGTTTAGGCTTCAGAAGTGCTGGCGGAGCTACAAGATAGGAAGGAGGGTTCATCATGCCCTTTAATTGTAAGTCCAGGTCATCAAGACGTTGCAGCACTGTTCTTAACACTTTATCTGTATTCTCATGTGATTGATCCTGGCAGTCGTCAGCAGGTGGCGTTGAAGGAGCAGATGAGTCAGGGGAGGGGGGCAGAGGAGGGCACAGAGGAGGAGCCAAAGGCATAGGTCGTCAGGTTTCTCCTCCTGGCTGCGACGGCGACTGAGGCCACACCTCCTCTAGGGTCTCCTGAGGCACCTCTTCCGCCTTTTGCTCAGTCGGTTGTCTCGGCTCGGGAGCGGCAACTTCCGCCTTTTTCGTGCTCTGCATCTCGGGAGCGGCAACTTCCACCCTTTGTGTCAGCGGAGCAGGGTGGGCGCTCGCGCGGACCTCGACAACAGTTTTACACGTAGTTCCAGTCATCCCTTTCACCGCCGGCAGCCCGAAGAACCATGCCCACGCACCAGGTTTCGTTTCCATGCTCTTATATCCTGCTCTAGTTGGATCTGGGCCCAGCATTTGAGTGGCGGCACAAGCTAATTCTCTCTCCACTTTCATGGCCTTTAAAGTTTCTAACACCGTGCGCCACAACTCGCGAACAGCCTTTATCTCCTTCTTCTGTTTCTCGTCCCCGGTTATTGTTTTTTCCCACATTGTATCACCGAAGGATCGCCATTCCGTGGGGGAAAACAACATATGTGTGTCTTTAAAATGTCCCCATCGTTGTCCCAACTTAATCAGCTTGATCAGCTGTTTGGGCGCTGTCTCGACCCCTCTCTTAGAGAGGATACTTGCGAGCAGCGTTGCTGTTGCTTCAACTTCCATGATAGCAACTATACTTCACTTTAAACCTGGAAGGCGAGAGGCCACCTCGAACCGTGTCTGCCCTAGTCTATGCTCACAAGCAGCACTCCTTCCAGCCGTGTTTCCCACTCCCCTCCTCTCGCTGCTTACCGCAGTCTCGGAGAGCTCAGTTGTGCTGAAGGGTAACCGTCGACATCCTCTGCTAACAGATGTCGGAGTGGGATTGGATCCAGAGTAACGACGCGATCTCAATGTGAGTATAATCGTTCTCGTTTATTGAGTACTTTCACAGAGTATATATAGGCTCGCAGCAAAAGCATGCATAGTCAACAACGCTATGATTGGTCCAGCTCCCTTGTTCACGCACAACGCCCCCCAACCCGTTTGGCTAAGGCCCTCTGTCCACACGCCTCTGTTTCACTCTTCTCCCGGGTTTGGTGATGTCACCTTTCTTGTTTACTTAGATCTTTTCTCCCTCATTCTGGGTGCTTAGTTCAAACCCTGGGTTGCTCAACGGAACCAAGCCATGCCCTTTTTCATTTAGCAATATCTCCACATCCCCCCACAGTTACGTCTCTTTCTTTAGAATATTTTCCTTTAGCTCGGTTTTGTTATGTTAGGTTTGTGCTGCTGAAGTACTTTCCGTTGAAGGCGGAGAATTCCTTCTCTTTCCCACTGCTTTTAGCCTGAACCCTGGTGAGCCCTGAGGGATAAAAGGGGTCTCTGTGCCCCAGTGCAGAGTCTGGACAGCTGGTCTGCCCACCACTGACCTGCTGATCACCAGGTACGTGTCCCATGTTTACACCTCTCCAGGTGGGACAAAGGTCTCCCTAACAACAGATTTGAAGGGAAAAAAAAATAAAATGGACTTTTGTGAGTGTGGGAGAGTCCCGTTTCAAAGCCCATTTCTCCACCCGGTTTTCTCTCTCCCTGTGCAGCTGAGCAGAGAGGGATGCAGAAGGGTGGAGGGGCTCTCTGCTGCCTGGAGCTGTCCCTGCCAGGAGCTGCTGCTCTGTCCCCAGGCCTCCCCCTGCCAGTGCTCCCAGAGCCCATCCCACCCGCTGTGTGCTCAGCTCTGCCCTGCAGACACCTCCTGGCAGCAGGGCACTGCCCAGGGCCAACTCCCTCTTGGTGGCTCCTAAGGAGATCCAGCCTGATGCTGCAGCAAAGGTGATGCTGGTGCTGTGGGTAGAGGAGTGGGTGAAGGCACTTGATGAGGTTTGTGGCAGATCTGCAGATCCCTCAGTGTCACAGTGACAGGTTTGACAGGTTTGTGAGGTTTGTGAGGTTTGTGGCAGATCTGCAGATCCCTCAGTGTCACAGTGACAGCTCCTTTCCCTTAGGAGAAAGCTGAGAGCACAGAGCCTGGAAAGGTCTTTTTTCTTTAATATAACCCCTGCCTTGACTTTCCTCTTGAAATGCTGCCTCTGCCAATGTTCTGGGGGTGATGAGCAGCTGTGAGCAGCCCTGACCCACGCAGCACCATCTCAAAAGCAGAAGGACCCTGTCCTGACGTAGGTCACTCCTTTCACCCAGACCTTCCCCACAGAAGCTCCGTAGGAGCTCCCTGGGCAGGCTGAGGGCTGACCCTGGCAGGCGGCAGAGTCCCTGCCGCGGCACACAGCCCCCAGGGTGCAGGGACCCTGCTGGCAAGGACAGCCCTGGCCACCCATGCCTGCACACCCATGGGCACAACTCCACAGCCATCCCTGTTCCAGGGCAGCCCTCACGCCCTGTCCCTCTCACCATGCAGCAGGGAAGCCCTGCTCTGGAGAACATCCTCCTCCTCTACAGCACAGAAACTGAGAGAGTCCTCCTGGCAGACCCCAGCAGCTCTCAGGTGGAGCAGCTTTAGGAGATCCCTCCAGGAACTGGAGATGCATTGACAGGCACCCACAGACTTACCACGCAGAGGGCAGTGAAGATTTCTGCCCCAGTGAGCTCTCAGCACCCTCCCACTCCCAACTGCCTTCAAGCTCTCTCAGCCTCACAGGTCTCCTCTGGCTGCCTGCAGGCAGTGCCCCCAGCCCTGCTCCTGGGCAGAGCTGTCTCTCTGCAGTGCTGCCTGCTTGCCATGATCTCCCTGCGTCCCAGGAGCCCGGCCCAGCTCAGCAGCAGAGGACCAGCCAAGGCAGCAGCTTCTCTGTCCCCTCTGGGCTCCCTCAGAGATGTCCCTGGGGCTGCAGGGGAACCTGCTGGGAAACAGGCTGAAGCAATCACTGATGTTTCCTCCCTCAGTTGGGGAGAGACGCTTCTGTCCAGCAGTTGCAGATTGACGTCCAAGCATATCTTTTTTCTCTTAGTATTAGACAGGGCACCCAGACAATGCCAGGGAGAAATCTCCTTGTCCAGCAAACAGCGAAGGTATTAAGCTGATTCATTGGAGGCTTCTCAGCATGTGTTTGCAGCTCTTGAGCCTAGAAGAAGAGGAGTTGGAGTTTGCTCCATCCCATGCCCACCACAAACCCCCAGGAGGTGCCATTCGTCTGGCACAAAATTGGCTATTGCATGTGAGCTCCTGGTCTCAGCTCCCTCACAAATTAATGGAGAGGGAGGGCAGCTATAAGACCTTCAGACAAAGACACCTGGGGACATCTTTGGTGCCAGAGGTGACCAAGAGGCATGCTGGGAACTGCAAGCTCTAGTGGAGCAGTTCATAGAGACAGGGCAGCATCTGGGGGCATCTTGGTGGAGGCTTTTTGGAATTTCTGTGAGCAGCATAGAAAGGCAGCAGAGCTCTGTACAGCTGGTCTGTCAAGTACAAGAGTGTGGTCATACCGATAGCCATGACGACATGCAGAGCTATCAGGAGAGGAGCTTGGGGAAACACAGAATTAATGTGGAAGCTCCATAGAATAATGAAAGATAGAAGACGTGGATGTTGATGAGAAATTTTGGAAGGTCATTGATACTGGAGAAGGCCAGGAGCTGCATGGCTGCACAGCAGTTCTGTGGGAATGGCAAGGGGGGTCCTGGACTTTCATTAGGCAAAACATGAGCCAGCAGCAAAGGCGGCCAACAGCACCCGGGGCTGTAGGAGCAGGAGCACAGCCAGAAGAAGGGATGATCCTCCTCTGCTCAGCATCTTTTACACCACAGCCTGCACAGTGACACTCAGACAATGGCAAACAGGAACCAGCTCACTGCAGGGCCACTGAGGTGCTAATCCTTCTATTACCCTTCAAGTGTTCATACAATTTCCTAAGAATATCAGTATCTACAACAGCAACAACAAAAGCATTCCTCTGCCTAAACATAACTATCTGCAGCGGAGCACTCTGCATCTGTGGTAGCCCCTCTGGGCAATGCCAATGGCATCAGTATTTGCCATAGAGAGCATGGTACCCAATCCACCATTACGGATCTGAATGATTTTAGCAGTTCCTTAAAACTACGTCTGAAACCAGCAGTGGGAAAGAGTTGATGATGTGGGCGGGCGGTGGAGGAAGAAGATTGTCCTGGGGAGATGACAGGAAGGAAGACCCCACCTGTGCAAACCAGGGATGATAACAGCATTTCCATCTTGTGTGCATGGCACAGCCTGGCAGGTGGGGAATGCCCACTGCTGGGGTGGCTGTGCTCAGTCATGGCTCATGAGCTGACCTTGCGCTTTTCTTCCTGCACTCCCCACACCTGGATGGGCCTCAGGAAACATCCATGAGCCTGGAGGATGCACAAACCTCCTGGGCTGAGGTGCCATCACTGCAGGGGAAGAGGAAGGGGTTTTGAGGCCCACGGGAGTCCAGGGAGAGAGCAGTGTAGGTGTGGCAGTGAGTGCCTTAAAGGCAGGGAGAAGAAATGAAATCTCAGGGGGAATCATAGTGTAGTGAGATAGGCTGAGTTTTGATTGTGAGGCAGTAGCAGAAAGAGGATGTGCCTTCCAGTGCTGGGACGGTGCGTTAAATAGGAGATTCTAGTATGTCTGGGGCTTGGAAATGTTGGGTGAGAAAGGAGCATTATGAGGCTTTGGAAGAATGCAGAGGGGTTGTGGGGAACTCACAAATCCTCAGGAAACCACAGCTTGGTGTTGGAAGCAAGGAAGCAGGCAGAGGAATAAGGCAGTGTGGCTGCGGTGGGTATGGTCAAGGGCCTTGGTGGGACTTTGACCCCCCCATCAGCACTGAGGCCCTTGTCCTCTCAGCTATGGCTTCTATCTCTTCCGCATGAGAGAACATAAGGTTCTGACCCCTCCAGTGCCTTGGTGCCTCATCTCCCACCCTCCACAGAGCCTGGGACATGTCCCACTGCTGACCTGCACCTGGTGTCACACAGTCCCACATCTCGTTCCCCCCAGAAAGAGCCCAGAGCATCCCAACAGGCAAAGGATACCCCTCCCCAGAGGATGGGGATCTGGGCTTGGCCATCCTGCTTGGTGAAGCACATCAAGGGCTATCACCGTCATCTCCACATTTCCATTTGCTCCTATAATAAATCTCTCCAACTTCCTGATTCACTATTCCCCACGGACAGCAAACTTGTCTGCTCATTCCCTCCATGGTCTCTTCAGTGAGGGACGTCAGCAGGGCCTGCTAACACCCTCAGAATCCTGCATGTTTGCTCCACTTCCTTCTCCAGAGGCTTGGTCAGTCTTTCAGGATCTGCAGTTCAGGAACTCGGCACCAGAGGGCCCATTCCCACACAAAACACCCGAAGGAACCAAGGCTGGGCAGAATTTTCCTTTAGTCTTCCCTTCTGGTGTGGCTTCTTAGAGAGATTTCAGGAGTGTAGTCAAAGTGAAAAGATGTCAAAAGAGGGAGAAAAAGGGAATTAAATGCTTGATGTGTAATAGGCAGTTCTGCATTACTCCCAGCATGTTTAGGTTACAGTCGCAGAGGAGACCAGCTCCAGTGCAGGTAAGGCTGCACTGGGGAAGGGGATCGCGGCAGATAAAGCCGGCAAAGGGCTCTTTTTTTGGGGGCTTTCGAAGCCAGGAAATGCGGCTAGCGCGTGCCGGAACCGGCAGCTCGGTGGCGGGCTGCTGAGGTGGCAGGGGTGGAGACAACACCCTGTGGCAATTCTAAACGGGCAGTCCCGGAGCGCAGCGGCCGGCCGCTGTGCACCCAGCACGCAGGCAGCCAGTGGGTGTCACCCAGGGCATCAATGCGGCACCATGGTGGGAGCCGGTGAACAGGGCGCAGCATCTTGCACGGTAGGTCACTGCAAAATGGTCAAAAGCCGCTGCAAGAAAGAATGTGGGAACTCAGACTGAGCTCCTGCGCAAGCATGTGGCTGTGCAGGTCTCGGGCTGCAACGAATGCCTGAGCCTGGCACTGCTCTCACAGGGACCCAGAGACACTGCCTGTGTACGGTGTGATCAAGTAAATGATCTGCTCAGGCAGGTAGTAGAACTGAGGGAAGAGGTAGAAAGGCTAAGAAGTATTAGAGACTGTGAAAATGAAATAGATTGGTGGAGCCATACCCTGAGGAAAAGGCAGCAGAAAGAGGCCCTATCAGAAGTGGATGATCCCCTTCCCTCCTGTCACCAGGCAGAAGGAGGGGACTTAAGGGATAAGGGGGAGTGGAGTCAGATCCCTCCTCGGAGAGGCAAGCAAAACCCCTCACGGCCCCCCTCACCATCCCAATTGCCCTTGCATAATAGGTATGGGCTTTGGAAATCGAGGACCAGGAGATTGAGGATGGAGAGGACGATCCATCCAGTGAGTTGCCCAGGGCTAGTCATTCACCCCCACACCTTACGACTTCCTCAACCAAGAAAGAAAGAAAAGTAATTGTAGTAGGTGACTCCCTTCTGAGGGGAACAGAGGGCCCTATTTGTAGACCAGACCCATCCCACAGGGAAGTCACCTGCCTCCCTGGGGCCAGAATTAAGGATATATGGAGAAAAATCCCTTCCCTGGTTCAGACGTCAGATTACTACCCGCTACTGATATTTCAGGTAGGTGGTGATGAGGTAGGTACCAGAAGTCTAAGGGCAATGAAGAAAGACTTCAGGGCCCTGGGACGGCTGCTTAGGGGATCAGGAGCACAGGTAGTTTTTGCTTCTATCCCAACAGTTACTAAGTATGATGAGAAGATTAACAGGAAGTGCCAACTGATCAATGCCTGGCTCAGGGAGTGGTGTCATTGGCAGGACTTTGGGTTCTTTGATCATGGGCTGCTTTTCAGGACACCAGGCCTGCTAGCAGCAGACGGCAAATGCCTGTCTCAGAGGGGGAAAAGGGTTTTAGGGAAGGAGTTGGCGGGACTCATTGACAGAGCTTTAAACTAGATTCGAAGGGGGATGGGGATGGATCCGAGCTTGCTAGCAAAAAGCCTGAAAGCAGCATGCTGGCACTAGACCTGGAAAAGAGAGGGGATGTAACCAGGCTCCTTAGGAATAAGTCTGGCGGTGGCAGAATTTCGGCTTCCTCCAGCAAAGAGGAGAAAGGACCAATAGCCCAGCTGAAGTGCTTATACACTAATGCACGTAGCATGGGCAACAAACAGGAGGAGCTGGAAGCCATTGTGCAGCAGGATAACTATGATGTAGTCGCCATCACAGAAACGTGGTGGGATGACTCACATAGCTCTAGTGCTGCCATGGACAGCTATAGGCTCTTCAGGAAGGATAGGCAAGCAAGGAGAGGTGGGGGTGTGGCCCTTTATGTCAGGGAGTGTTCATAGAATCATAGAATCATAGAATGGTTTAGGTTGGAAGGGACCTTGAAGATCATCGAGTTACAACCCGCCTGCCATAGGCAGGGACACCTCTCACTAGACCAGGTTGCCCAAGGCCACGTCCAGCCTGGCTTTGAACACCTCCAGGGACGGGGCTTCAACAACCTCTCTGGGCAACCTGTTCCAGTGCCTCACCACCCTTAAAGTGAAAAACTTCTTCCTAATGTTTAATCTAAAGCTGCCCTCTTCCAGCTTAAAGCCGTTCCCCCTCGTCCTATCACTACATGCCCCAGTAAAAAGTCCTTCCCCAGCTCTCCTGTAGGCCCCCTTTAGGTACTGGAAGGCCGCAATAAGATCTCCCCGGAGCCTTCTCTTCTCCAGGCTGAACAGCCCCAACTCTCTCAGCCTCTCCTCATAGGAGAGGTGCTCCAGCCCTCGGATCATCCTCGTGGCTCTCCTCTGGACGCGCTCCAGCAGGTCCATGTCCTTCTAATGTTGGGGACTCCAGAGCTGGATGCAGTACTCCAGGTGGGGTCTCATGAGAGTGGAGTAGAGGGGCAGAATCACCTCCCTTGACCTGCTGGCCACACTTCTTTTGATGCAGCCCAGGATACGGTTGGCAATTGTGTTACAAATGCTTTGAACTAAATGATGGAGATAATGGGGTTGAGTGTTTACAGGTAAGAATCAGGGGGAGAGCTAACAAGGCAGATTTCATAGTAGGAGTCTGTTATAGACCGCCCAACCAGGATGAGGAGGCAGATGAAATATTCTATAAACGGCTGGGAGAAGTCTCAAGATCGCGAGCTCTTGTCCTCGTGGGAGACTTCAATTTGCCTGACATCTGCTGGGAATACAATACAGCAGGGAGGGAACAGTCTAGGAGGTTCCTGGAATGTACTGGGGATAACTTCCTGATGCAGCTGGTGAGGGAGCCAACTAGGGAAGGTGCCCTGCTGGATCTGTTGTTTGTAAACAGGGAAGGTCTTGTGGGGGATGTGACAGTTGGAGGCTGTCTTGGGAACAGCAATCATGAAATTATAGAATTTTTGATTCTGGGAGAAGCAAGGAGGGGGGTCAGCAGAACTGCTACCTTGGACTTCCAGAGGGCAGACTTTGGTCTTTTCAGGAGCCTGGTTGACAAAGTCCCCTGGGAGTCCTCCAGGGCAAAGGAGCCCAGGAAGCCTGGATGTTTTTCAAGAAGGAAGTCTTAAAGGCACAGGAGCAGGCTGTCCCCATGTGCCGGAAGACAAGCAGTCGGGGAAAAAAGACTGGCCTGGCTAAACAGGGAGCTAGTGTTGCAGCTTAGGGAAAAAAAGAGGATTTATGGTCTTTGGAAGGAAGGGCAGGCCATGCAAGAGGACTACAAAGACTTAGTAAAGCTATGTAGGGAAAAAATCAGGAGGGCCAAAGCCCAGCTAGAACTAAACCTGGCTTCTGTTGTCAGGGACAACAAAAAAAGTTTCTATAAATATATTAGCAATAAGAAGAGGACTAAGGATAATCTCTGTCCTCTAGTAGATGGGGCCGGTAACATAGTGACCAAGGATGAGGAAAAGGCTGAGGTGCTTAATGCCGCCTTTGCCTCAGTCTTCAGCAGTAGGACCAGTTGTTCCCTGAGTACCCAGACCCCTGAGCTAGAAGACAGGGATGGGGAGCAGAATGAAGCCCCTGTAATCCAAAGGGAAATGGTGAGGGACCTGCTTCAGCACCTGGAGGTGCACAAATCTATGGGGCCAGATGGGATCCACCCGAGGGTACTGAAGGAGCTAGCGGAAGTGCTCACCAGGCCACTTTGCATAATTTATGAGCAGTCCTGGCTAACCGGGGAGGTCCCAGCTGACTGGAGGTTGGCAAATGTGCCACCCATCCACAAGAAGGGCCGGAAGGAGGATCCAGGGAACTACAGGCCGGTCAGTCTGACCTCGGTGCCTGGGAAGGTGATGGAACAGATCATCCTGAGTGCCATTACATGGCACATGCAGGAGAACAGGGTGATCAGGCCCAGTCAGCATGGGTTTGTGAAAGGCAGGTCATGCCTGACCAACCTGATCTCCTTCTATGATAAGGTGACTCACTTAGTGGATGAGGGAAAAGCTGTGGATGTTATCTACCTGGATTTTTGCAAAGCTTTTGACACCGTCTCCCACAGCATTCTCCTGGAGAAACTGGCTGCTCATGGCCTAGACAGGTGTACTCTTCGCTGGGTAAAAAACTGGCTGGATGGCTGTGCCCAGAGAGTGGTGGTGAATGGAGTTAAATCCAGCTGGTGTCCGGTCACAAGTGGTGTCCCCCAGGGCTCGGTGCTGGGGCCGTCTCTCTTTAATATCTTTATCAATGATCTGGATGAGGGGATCGACTGCACCCTCAGTAAGTTCGCAGATGACACTAAACTAGGCGGGCGTGTTGATCTGCTTGAGGGTAGGATGGCCCTGCAGAGGGATCTGGACAGACTGGACCGGTGGGCTGAGGCCAATGATATGAGGTTCAACAAGGCCAAGTGCTGTGTCCTGCATTTGGGTCACAACAACCCCATGCAGCGCTACAGGCTTGGGGACGAGTGGCTCGAAAGCTGCCCGGCAGAGAAGGACCTGGGGGTGTTGGTGGACAGCCGGCTGAATATGAGCCAGCAGTGTGCCCAGGCGGCCAAGAAGGCCAACAGCATCCTGGCCTGTATCAGGAATAGTGTGGTGAGCCGGACTAGGGAAGTGATCATCCCCCTGTACTCGGCACTGGTGAGGCCCCACCTCGAGTACTGCGTTTGGTTTTGGGCCCCTCACTACAAGAAGGACATTGAGGTGTTGGAGTGTGTCCAAAGAAGGGCTACAAAGCTGGTGAGGGGTCTGGAGGACAAATCTTATGAGGAACGACTGAGGGAACTGGGGTTGTTTAGCCTGGAGAAGAGGAGGCTGAGGGGAGACCTTATCACCCTCTACAACTACCTGAAAGGAGGTTGTAGAGAGGTGGGGGCTGACCTCTTCTCCCGGGTGACAAGTGAAAGGACAAGAGGAAATGGGTTTAAGTTATGTCAGGGGAGGTTTAGACTGGATATTAGGAAACATTTTTTCACTGAAAGGGTTATTAAACATTGGAATAGGCTGCCCAGGGAGGTGGTGGATTCACCATCTCTGGAGGTGTTTAAAAAAAGGGTAGATGTGGTACTTAGGGACATGGTTTAGAAGTGGGTTTTGTCAGGGTAGGTTAATGGTTGGACTTGATGATCTTAAAGGTCCCTTCCAACCTCAGCAGTTCTATGATTCAATGATTCCTCAAGCAGGATGTTCAAGCCCTGAACCTCACCCCCGAGGAATGGGCATCCCTTCCTTCATGGGACACTCAGGGCTCCTTCTGGATGCAATGAAATGTGGGTGTGTGGCACTCAGTGTAGAATAATGGTAGGACTCCTCCTTGGCTTTATGGAGTGAGTGGGTGGGTGAAGTCACTGGAAATTGCTGGAGCTATAAGGACCTGGTGTCCTCTCGGGGACCTGAGGGGAAGAGAGAGAGCAGCCATAGTTGATAGCACAAGGATTTCAGTTCTGTTGGGCAGTCCCAGCCCTCACAAAGGGGCCATCCCCACCACAGGGTCTCCTACACTGTCCTATGCCAGTGACTATTTCTCTGCAGATTTTAACCACCACTCCTGCATCCTCACATCACCCCAACACCATGATGTCTCAAGATTTACTGATGCCGCTCCAACCTCACTCTTCCTTCAAACACAAAGCTTTGGTTCTCTGAGATTTTACCAATGGCTGTGACTTCCCAATAAGCTATACAGCTTCTTCCAAAGCCACGCTAATGCTGATCAGGTGCCAAAGATATTCCAGCCCATAGACTTGTTTGAATCCTTGATCGATATCCCAGCACTAAACAGCACATCCTCCTCTGCTGCTTCTTCAAATTCAAAACTTAACCTATTTCACTTCAGCACGACATCCTTGCATGACATCCTCCCATCACCTACTATTTCATGGCTTCTTCCTGCCTTTAACACACACCCAGCCACACACACACCTCTCTCTCTGTACACGCCCATGTGTCTCAGAAACCCTTCCTCTTCACCTGCAGTGATGGCACCTCAGCCCAGGAGGTTTGTGCATCCTCCAGTCTCATGGACGTTCCCTGAGGTCCAGCCAAGTGTGGTGAGTGCAGGAAGAAAAGAGTAAGGTCAGCTCATGGTGAATGACTGAGCACAGTCACCCCCAGCAGTGGGAATTCCCCACCTGCCAGGCTGAGCCATGCACACACGATGGAAATGTCTCCATTATTAATGGTTTGCACAGGAAGGGACTTCCTTCATACTATCTTCTCAGGACAATCCTCTTCCTCAATCTCCACCCATAGACATTAACGGCTTCCCATTGCTGGTTTCAGACATGGTTTAAGGATTCTTAATATTCATACCTTCTATAGGTATGTCAGTGAGAAAAGAAAGACTAGGGAAAATGTAGGCCCTCTCCGGAAGGAAACGCAAGAACTGGTTACCCGGGACAGCGACAGAGCTGAGGTACTCAATGACTTTTTTGCCTCAGTCTTCACTGACGAGGACAGCAGCCACACTGCCCAAGACGCAGATTGCAAAGGAGAGGATTGGGAAAACGGAGCACCGCCCACTGTAGATGAAGATCAGGTGAGAGACCACCTGAGGAACCTGAAGGTGCACAAGTCCATGGGACCTGATGAGATACATCCGTGGGTCCTGAGGGAAATGGCAGATCAAATCGCTAAGCCACTAGCCATCATATTTGAGAAGTCGTGGTGGTCTGGCGAGGTTCCTGCCGACTGGAAAAGGGGAAACATAACCCCTATTTTCAAAAAGGGAAACAAGGAAGACCCGGGGAACTACAGGCCAGTCAGTCTCACCTCTGTGCCTGGCAAGATCATGGAGCAGATCCTCCTGGAAACTCTGCTGAGGCACACAGAAAACAAGGAGGTGATTGGCGACAGCCAACATGGCTTCACCAAGGGCAAGTCATGCCTGACAAATTTGGTGGCCTTCTACGAAGGGGTTACAGCGGCAGTGGACAAGGGAAGATCTGCTGATGTCATCTACCTGGACTTGTGCAAAGCGTTTGACACTGTCCCACACGATATCCTGGTCTCTAAATTGAAGAGACATGGATTCGATAAATGGACCACTCGGTGGATAAAGAACTGGCTGGATGGTCGCACTCAAAGGGTTGCGGTCAACGGCTCAGTGTCCAAGTGGAGAGCAGTGACGAGTGGCATTCCTCAGGGGTCGGTACTGGGACCTGTACTATTCAACATCTTTGTTAGCGACATGGACAGTGGGGTAGAGTGCACCCTCAGCAAGTTTGCTGATGATACCAAGCTGTTTGGCGAGGCAGACACACTGGAGGGGAGGGATGCCATCCAGAGGGACCTGGACAGGCTGGAGAGGTGGGCCCAAGCCAACCTCATGCAGTTCAACAAGGCCAAGTGCAAGGTCCTACATCTGGGTCGGGGCAATCCCAAGCACAAATGCAGGTTCAGCGGGGAATGGCTGGAGAGCAGCCCTGTGGAGAAGGACCTAGGGGTGCTGATTGATGAGAAGCTTGACATGAGCCAGCAATGTGCTATCGCAGCCCAGAAGGCCAACAGTATCCTGGGCTGCATCAAAAGAAGTGTGGCCATCAGGTCAAGGGAGGTGATTCTGCCCCTCTACTCCGCTCTCGTGAGATCCCACCTGGAGTACTGCATCCAGCTCTGGAGTCCCCAACATAAGAAGGACATGGACCTGCTGGAGCGTGTCCAGAGGAGAGCCACAAGGATGATCAGAGGGATGGAGCACCTCTCCTATAAGGAGAGGCTGAAAGAGTTGGGGCTGTGCAGCCTGGAGAAGAGAAGGCTCCGGGGAGATCTTATTGCGGCCTTCCAGTACCTAAAGGGGGCCTACAGGAGAGCTGGGGAAGGACTTCTTACTAGGGCATGTAGTGATAGGATGAGGGGGAACGGCTTTAAGCTGGAAGAGGGCAGGTTTAGATTAAACATTAGGAAGAAGTTTTTCACTTTAAGGGTAGTAAGGCACTGGAACAGGTTGCCCAGAGAGGTTGTTGAAGCTCCGTCCCTGGAGGTGTTCAAGGCCAGGCTGGACGTGGCCTTGGGCAACCTGGTCTAGTGGGAGGTGTCCCTGCCTATGGCAGGGGGTTGGAACTCGATCATCTTCAAGGTCCCTTCCAACCTAAACCATTCTATGATTCTATGATTCTATGATTCGCTAAAGCCATCAGCCATCCCCTTGTTTCTCACTGACATCTCCCAACCCTCTCTCCCACACCTACACATGGCCACTCACTGCTGCTCAGGGACACTCACTCTTCAGAAGAGGCCTTGAGCATTTTAGATCTTCTAGGTGCTTTTTATAATCTTCCTTGCTGCCTGCAGAGCTCATGGTGAGGTTTCCTGGCCATTACAGGGCCTTTTTGATCATCTGAATTGCTCCACTGCAGATAGTTATGTTTAGGCAGAGGAATGCTTTTGTTGTTGCTGTTGAAGATACTGATATCCTTAGGGAAATCCCACAAACACTTGAAGTAAGATGGAAAGATTAGCACCTCAGTGGCCCTGCAGTGAGGTGGTTCCTGTTTGCCATTGTCTGAGTGTCACTGTGCAGGCTGTGGTGTAAAAGGTGCTGAGCAGAGGAGGATCATCCCTTCTTCTGGCTGTGCTCCTGCTTCTACAGCCCTGGGCACTGTTGGCCGCCTTTGCTGCTGGCTCATGTTTTGCCTAATGAAAGTTGAGGTCCCCCAGGGCCATTCCCACAATCTGCTACCCTACCATGCAGCCCCTGGCCTTCTCCGGTCATGATGACCTTCCAAAATGCATCACAGCGGCCCTTCTATGACATCAGCCAAATCTCTAACATCATGGGATTCATCCCATCTGTTCCAATGGACTACTAAGACTACTTATTTTGATGCAGGATTTTGCGTGGCAATCTGCCTCTTAGGCACATGGAACAGGGAGACCTTACTGGTGAAGACAAAGGCCTAGAGTACCTCACAACTACCCACACCTGCTCTTAGCAAATTCAGCAGTGGCCTCATAGCATCCTTGTTTCTTCTTTAACTGTTCCCTTGAATGCCTTTGCTGGTTTTGTAACTCTATGGGATCTCTGGCTTTTCTAAACCAACTCTATTTCTTATTTCCTCCTTTGTTTTAATCCTCGCATCCACCTCTTGCATGCTTCCTTTTTTTTATGGAGCTTCCCCATTAATTCCCTGTTTCCCCAAGCTCCTCTCCTGATAGCTCAGCTTGTTGTCCTGACCATTGGTATGACCACACTCTCGTACTTGACAGACGCTGTCCTTGCAGACTAGCTGTACTGAGCTCTGCTGCCCTTCTGTGCAGCTCACATGGGCAACACCACTAGAAGTCACAAGACTAGGCCAAAGACTGGCTCCTCTGAGGTCCAGCATCTGCACTCTTCTATTCTCCTTCCCCTTTGGAGGTGAGACCCCACTATTCCATGGTCACAACAGCCAAGTCTGACACTCTTTTCAGACATTTTGCCTTTTGAGACATGCTGGAGTGGATGGCACATGGCAGTGTGAAGAAGAAATGGAGTTCTCACAACCCAACAAACCCTCCTCTCCCCAAGGTCAGAGAGAAACAGAGCTGGGCTGTGCAGTCTGAGCAGGAGAGGGGTTTGCTGTCTGTTGTGTTTCTGCAGCTGAGAGGGCCTGTGGTGGAGGTGAAGCTGGTCTCAGGAAGGACGAAATGATGTTGAATTTTTTTTTTGGTGTTTACACTCTGTGCTTCAGGCCCACTGTGAAAATCATTGGCCTGATCCCTCAAGGGGATGGTTAAACACTGGAGGAGAGAAGAACCAGCAGAGTTAGAGAGGGAATGAACACGAGTGGAGACCTTGGTGTGATGGGCTTGCTATTCATGCGCTGCCTAGTATATACTGGATAGAGAAGGGACAGAGCTTGCACCAGTGCAGGGGTGGGATTCAGTCAGTGGCCCAAAGGCACCCACTCTGTCTGAGATGCCCTGGGTGATGCCTGTCACACAGCCAGGCCGGATGGGGACGGGGTTCCTGTACAGGACCTCTGCTGTCCCTTTCAGGCGCATGCAGTTGTGCTGGAGAGCCCTGGCACCTCCCCTAGCACTACAGGCCCAAATTTGTAAACTAAATTGAAGTTCAGCTGCCCTGAATGAGGTGAGGCAACGAAAAGATGCAGGTGAGAAAACTGTCACTATTCTCCAGGGACATGTGGAAAAGACAGCTGATGGAGAAGAGAAAGAGAGAGATGTAGCTCTGTCTGTGCCACATGACTCCATTTGGTCAGTGAATACCTCTATGGGCTGCCCTGGAGAGAAGGAAGAATTACGGGGTCACTTGTCCTACGTGTGGACACCTTCTGTCATTGCAGTTGCCCAAAGGAATTTCCCACCAGACTCCACCAATTTGCCCCCAGATGCTGCCCTGTCTCTGTGAACTGCTCCACTAGAGCTTGCAGTTCCCAGCATGCCTCTTGGTCACCTCTGGCACGAAAGATGTCCCCAGAGGTCTGTGTCTGAACATCTTCCTCCTGCCCTCCCTCTCCATTAATTCCCAAGGGAGTGGAGACCAGGAGCTCCCATGCAAAAGTTGCCTTTGTGGCCATGTGAACTGAGGCCAGTGGAATGCCACCTCCTGGGGGTTTGTGGTGGGCATGGGATGGAGCTCACTCCTCTTGTAGCCCCAAGGATTACAAACACAGGCTGAGAAGCCTCCATTGACTCAGCTGAATCTCTTCCCTGCGAACAGGAAAA
Organism: Pluvialis apricaria; assembly: GCA_017639485.1. NCBI lineage: Eukaryota > Metazoa > Chordata > Aves > Charadriiformes > Charadriidae > Pluvialis > Pluvialis apricaria. Next base: position 20,190,659 of record CM030043.1, read on the forward strand.
GGAGATTGCTCCCTGGCATTGTCTGGGTGTCCTGTTTAATAAGAAAAAAAAAGAGCTATTGTTGGACCTCAATCTGTCTCTGATTAACAAGTGCAACTGCTGGAAAGAAGTATCTCTTGCCAGCTGAGAGAAGGAACATCAGTGATGACTTCAGCCTGTTTCCCAGCAGGTTCCCTTGAGCCCCAGGGACACAGGGAGTGAACCTAGAGGTGACAGAGACAGTGACATCTTGGGCTGGTCCTCTGCTGCTGAGCTGGGCCGGGCTCCTGGGATGGAGCGAGCTCATAGCAATAGGGCAGCACTTCAGAGAGACAGCTCTGCCCAGGAGCAGCTCCTCGGCAGAGCGCAGCAGGGCTGAGGGCACTGCCTGCAGGCAGTGAGGGCAGACAAGAGAAGGAACAGAGAGGTAAAGTCAGTCTGGGGTGGGAGGAGAGGGGAGAGCTCACCGGGGGAGAAACCTTCACAGCCTTTCACATGGTAAGTCTCTGGATGCAGGGCAACGCAGCTGAGTTCCTGGCAGTGTCTCCTAGACGTGGCACATGCCATGGCTGATAGGAGCTGTCAGTATGGCTCTCCTGGCTTTTCTGATGTGGAAAAGGAGGACCAGTTTCAGAGCAGGGATGCCCTGCTGCAGCATCAGAGGAACAATGAAGGTCAGCTGCCTTCTCCCAGGGACGGCTCCAGGGATTTGCAAAGAGGTGTGCAGGCAGGGGTGGCCAGGGCTGTCCTTGCCAGCAGGGTCCCTGCACCGTGGGGGGCTGTGTGCCGGGGCAGGGACTCTGCCGCCTGCCAGGGTCAGCTCTCAGCCTGCCCGGGGAACTCCCCATGCTGCTTCTGTGGGGAAAAATCTCTGGGTGAATAAGTGACCTCTTTCAGGGCACATCCTTCTGCTCTTGAGAGGGTGCTTTGTGGGTCAGCACTGCTCACAGCTGCTGATCACCCCCAGACCATTAGAGGAGGAAAGTCAAGGCAGGAGGTACCTTAAAGATGAAGACCTTTCCAGGCTCTGTGCTCTCAGCTTTGTCCTAAGGGAAAGGAGCTGTCAGTGGTACACTGAGGGAGCTGCAGATGTGCCAGAAACCTCCTCAATTGCCTTCACCCACCCCTCTTCCGTCAGAAAGCACCAGCATCACCTTTGCTGCAGCATCAGGCTGGGTCTGCTCCACTCCTTAGGAGTCGCCAAGAGGGAGCTGGCCCTGGGCAGTGCCCTGCTGCCAGGAGGTGTCTGCAGGGCAGAGCTGAGCACACAGTGGGTGGGATGGACTCTGGGAGCACATGCAGGGGGAGACGTGGGGACAGAGCAACAGCTCCTGGCAGGGACAGCTCCAGGCAGCAGAGAGCCCCTCCACCCTTCTGCATCCCTCTCTGCTCATCTGCACAGGGAGAGAGAAAACAGGGTGGAGAAATGGACATTGCAAATGGACTCTCCCACACTCACAAAAGTCCCTTTTTTTTTTCTTCAAGTACATTGTCAACAAGACCATTCTCCCACGGAGAGAGGTGCAAGCACAAGAAAACTGTACGGTGACCATCAGGTCAGTGGTGGGCAGACCAGCTTTCCTGACTCTGCACTAGGACACAGAGAGCCCTTTTTCCCCTCAGGGCTCACCAGTGCTCAGGCTAAAAGCAATGAGAAAGAGAAGGATTTCTGTCCCTTCAAAGGAAGTGCCCTCAGCAGCACAAACCTGATTGTACAAAAAAAAAAAGAGCTGAATGAAAGTATTCCAAAGGAAAAGAAGTAATTTTGGGTGGATTTATTGGGAAACAGCAGAGGTAGGGGCTCGAAGTCTGCTGTATCTTGTCAATATTTTCTCCTTGTTCTAGAGTACCCCATGCCCAGAGTGGACAAATGCCCAGCAAAAGCTCCATCACGCAGTTCCTCCTCCTGGCATTTGCAGACACATGGGAGCTGCAGCTCTTGCTCTTCGGGCTCTTCCTGGGCATCTACCTGGCTGCACTCCTGGGAAACGGCCTCATCATCACCACCATCGCCTGCGACCACCACCTCCACACCCCCATGTACTTCTTCCTCCTCAATCTCTCTGTTCTTGACCTGGGATCCATCTCCACCACTGTCCCCAAAGCCATGGCCAATTCTTTGTGGGACACCAAGGCCATCTCCTACTTGGGATGTGCTGCCCAGGTCTTTTTTTTTCTTATTCTGTGCTACAGCAGAGTTTTCTCTTCTCACCGTCATGGCCTACGACCGCTACATTGCCATCTGCCAACCACTGCAGTACGGGACCCTCCTGGGGAGCAGAGCTTGTGTCTGCATGGCAGCAGCTGCTTGGGGCAGTGGCTTTCTCTATTCTGTGCTGCACACGGCCAATACATTTTCACTAACCCTCTGCCGGGGGAAGTCCCCCACATCCTCAGGCTCTCCTGCTCACACTCCTACCTCAGGGAAGCTGGGATTCTTGGGGTTAGTGCCTTGATTGGTCTTGTTTGCTTTGTTTTCATTGTGTTGTCCTATGTGCAGATCTTGAGGGCTGTGCTGAGGAGCCCCTCTGAGCAGGGACGGCACAAAGCCTTTTCCACGTGTCTCCCTCACCTGGCCGTGGTCTCCATGTTTGTCAGCACTGCCATGTTTGCCTACCTGAAGCCCCCCTCCATCTCCTCCCCAGTTCTCGATCTGGTGGTGGCTGTGCTGTACTCCGTGGTGCCTCCCGCAGTGAACCCCCTCATCTACAGCATGAGGAACCAGGAGCTCAAAGACTCAGTGTGGAAATTGATGACCAGATGATTTTCAGAAACAATAATCTGTATTTCTCTTCAAATCACGCATACTGTAACTCATTACAAGCCAAGACCATTCTTTTTTTGTTGTTGTTGTTAGTTTTGCTTGTGGGCTTGAGGGTTTTTTCTTTGTTTTACATTGTGCAATATTGTCCACAAAGACATGTTGTTACTTGTGCTGTTTCTAATTAAGCATCTATCCAAATTTGTGAGACCAACAGACTGTGTAAATGAAAACCTGTGCTCTCTGGGTAATTAAACTAAATAAAGATCCTTCCAGTGAATTTTTATCCCCAAATCCTTTTCTAAGAACTTCCCTGGGGATGCAGGGTCAGTGCCTGTTTGCAGAAGTTGAGGTAAAAAGAGTCCCAGCACAGCAGAATGGCCAGGGAACACCAGCCTTGGTCTTGCCAGAGCTGCTCTCCTGCCCCTTCCATACTCTCCTCCTGAGCCCTTGCCTTGCTGGAAGGCCTGAGTGCTCTGACAGCTCCTAGTCCTGCTGTGTGGCAGTCCTGGGAGCACAGGCAGGGACAGGCACTGAGCGCTGCTCTGACAGAGCTGGCCTCCCTAACAGCACCTCCATCATAGCAGGGGCTCTCCTCAGGGCAGTGCCTGAAGGCTTACGTCTTCTTCCAAAGCCTCTGCCTGTGCAAGGGAAAGACTCGTGTCTCATAACAGCCCTGTCAGAGCCCTGACATTTCTGTGTGTGATGACAGGAACAGCCCCATGACCCCAGTGAGATTTCTCTCACCTGCCTTTGCCCAGTTCATTGCAAATGCCCCTGTGTGCCACCTCACCCTCCCCTGCCCTTATGGCCTGTCCCTTGTATTACACAGTGTGAGAGAAGCACCTCTGTGGAGCATCTCCCCTGTGCAGTCAGAATGGGTGCTGCAAGTGTGAGCAGCATTGCCCTCTAGATGTCATTTCTCACCTTTCACAAAGAAATGAGCACGTCTGAAGTGATGTTAGTGCTATTTCCTGCACTTTTGGCATGTACAGAGGGTTTCCTTCTAGTGGTCACGTCCTAGAGCATGTTCTGGGCTGTATGCCTCCCGCTGCTCTAAGCAAGACTAGCAAACTGGAAGGGTTGTCTCCAGAAGACAGCTGCACCTTGGCTAGGGGGATTTCTGTCACCTACATGATTGTCATTCTTGCCCCAGGTATATTTTGGATGCCAACTCTCTGCCCACTTCTTCAGTGGTTTTGCACGGATGCTGGAACTCTCCTGCAGCGAAACCATGACACTCATGCTCTTTGCTCTCATAGCCTGATTTTAAGTTCTAGTCTTCCCCTTCCTGGTCACGCAGGCATCCTGCATGTGTGTCAGAGCTGCCACCCTGGGACAGCTCTCCTACCCAGCATGGACAGGCAGAAGGCCTTTTTCACCTGCTCCTCTCACATCCGTGCTGCCAATGTTTTCTACGGCACCCTCATCAGTGTCAGTGGGATACCCAGAAGAGTCCTCCTGACATAGTTTAACAAAGCCATTTTTCAACACCATCCTGGCCCCACTCATCTATAGCTTATGGAGCACAAAGGATGGGGACTGAGGGGAACTGGGAAAAACATTCAGGAAAGCTGTGAGCTGAGCAGAAATCCAACTGGAGTGGTGGGCCTGGAAGAAGAAATCACTTCTGGTTCACTTCGGCAGAGGCCCTTAGGACCTGGACAGGTGTGTGTTGTGTCCTGGGCACTCCTCTGGAAGTGTGGGATATTGAGAAGGCTTTTGGTGTCCGGGAGATGGAGAAGGCTGGCCAGTGGCCTTGTGAGACCTCTCTCAAACTCCTTGGAAAGGACAGAGCCATCAGAGAGGTTCCTGGGGACCTGGAAAAGGCAGGCATGAAACCAGTCTTCCCAAAGGGCAGGAAGGGGGATTGGGAGAACGACTGCCTGGTCAGCCTCCCCAGGGCAGGGGATATGGCAAGTCTTCCTGCAGCCATCTCCAGGCATCTGAAGGAGAAGAAAGGCATTGCAGAACAGATGTGGGAGGGAGAGAAAGGGGCTGTTGTGTCCCAGACTTCAGGTAGGCCTTTGACATGGTCTCCTGTTGTCTCCTTATAGCCAGCTTGTTGACAGCTGGGCTGATGTCCTGCTTTGAAGTAAGAGAACCATTTTTTTATTTTTTTTAATTTAACTTCTCAGCTAAGTCTCTTCTTACTAACTGAAACTCTGAAATTAACGGCCTAATCTTCAGACAGGGTCTGCTTCTAGCCAATAACTTCTGACGTTTATAGTTGATGCCAAGGAATGGTGTGCAGAAAGGTTCTTGCTTACCCTTATTGCTATAACACCCAAGGGCGGCTCACTTTGTTAGGTGCCCTGTTGGAAGGTTGGAAGCAGATGAGCATAGAGGGGTCGTACCTGCGGGGAGGAGTGGACAGGACAGGTGACCCAAACCTGACCAACAGGGCATTCCATCCCTTCTGCTTCATGCTCAGTATAAAGTCTGAGGAATCAAAGGGTCCGCTCTTTCTTCAATGGCTGTTTTCTGAGGAGGACTCTGTCTGTTCGTCTGCCTTTGACCCCAATCTGTGTGTTTCTGAATCCAGATCCGGAATCCAGTGCACATCCATTGCTGAGTCCAGGTTGGGACCTTCCAGTGCCACCCAGCGACATGGTTGTTATCCTGGGAGCTCAGTTTTGGGTGTTGCAATTCTTCCCTGAGACCAGTCTGGACTTTCCCAGTGCCTGCCAGTGATGTGGTAATTATCCTGGGGGCTCGATACTTGTTTTTTGTACAGTATATATTTCATTATTTTCTTATTGATAGCATTATCTTTCTTCTTTGTTATCAATATGCCATTAAAGCAGTTTTAATTTTCTTTAAAACCCATAAGTCTCATAAAACCCTTACTCTCTCTCCCTTCTCTTCTGGGAAGGGAGAGAGATGTTAAAGACAGCCTCTGTCAGTCGTTTAGTGGCCAGCTCAGCCTAAACCACACCACCTGCTTTCCTTCATCAGGCAAGAGTGCTCAACACCTCTGACTATGCCAAGACTTGGAGGTGGCATGGACGGTTCAGCGCAGGAAGATTTTCAGGTCCTTGGGCTCTGTACAAGACAAAAATAATAGCTTTCTTAATGCTGAAGTCACCAGTATGATGGAATGGTTGAGAACGTCTTTAAAATATGAAGCAATCAAGACATAGAATGAAAGATGTAGAGTGAAGGAAATATCCTCTTGCAACAAAAAGCGTCCAGCATTCTTGGTGTTGTTATCCTCATTGCTTGGTTTTGTCTTGTTTTCAGATCCTGATCTCTGGGGGATTTTGTAGGCTGCCTCTGCTTGCAAAGGCAAGTGATGATAAAATTGGGGTGGGACGCAGTTACAGGGACAGGGGCGCATGGTGCCAGTGTAGGTGCCTGGGACCCTCTGCCCAGGCTCCAGCTGCAGCTTCCGAGGGGCTGTGGTCTCCAGCAGCTCCTCTGTGACAGCGGCCAGGCCCAGGCATGTGCTTCAGAGACACAGGGTCCTCTGGAGGTACCACTGGGGACTGATGGTCAGACAGCAGAGTGCTGCCTGAAAGCCTGAGAAATTTTGACACGTGTATGAGCACGACCTCATCACCTGAAACAAGTGAATACTTTTAATAAAATGTCAGTGTTTTGCCATGAGATGAAGATGAGGAGTTTTCAGGATGTGCATTGATAGACAGAGGAGAGCTTCCCCTCTATTTGCATTGTCAGGACTCCCTCTCAGGCTCTACATTTAACCTCCCTCATCTTTCATGTATTTCCACCTCTCCTAACTAAACTGACAATGTCTGAAGGCACCTTTCCAGCAGCGCATCTGCCCATAAGCACTTGCGATTGCTCTCCAGTTTTTTCTTCCCCGTCCTCTTTCATCATTCAGACACCTCTCAACTATCCCATTGTGAATTTGAGCTTCAGGCAGTTAAAACCCAATCAATTTTTTCAGAAGTCTGTGGAATTCTGTCTTTAGGACACTCTTTAGTTTTGTTGATATTATAATTTGATTTTTGTCTAAACCATTTCTACAATGGTTATGCCTTGTGGAAGGTGAACGTCGTCGGTGGCAGCTTGGACTTGGCATACATTTGAACATTGTGCTTTACTTTAATTTTGAATCTTACCAGTTTCATTTTGTTTGTTCAAAACTCAGGAGAATCCCTCTTTGCCTCTGTGCAGCCAGGTCTCTAAGGAAAGCAGGTGGGCGCTGGTGCAAAGGAGCTGTACCATCCAGCTGCAGATTGGGGTGGAGAAGTGGGATGTGAGGAAAAGGGAGGCAAGTGCCAGGTGGCTGAGGAGAGACATGGTGGGGTTGGGGAGGTGTGGAGCAAGGTTGTCCATGCTGTGTCAGACCTCCAGGGACAGCTTCTCTAGCCAATCCAGATCTGCTCAGGAGAGACCCTGGATCAATATCAATCACACAATGCTGCTATCACCACTTGTCTAAACTGAAAAATCAGAAACGTCACCCTTTAAAATAAAAATTCATTTTTGAAATCTTTCTCCAGACATACTGTAGGAAACTCTCTAATTAACTGTACAAGAGTAGAAGAGAATTGCAGGAAGAGACATGGTTTGTTCAGGCTTTCTTCACGGTAATCAGCCCCATGGCGTATTTGCTGCTGGGCCCTTGAACCTCAGGTCCTGAGAGGAGATTGCCCAAACCTCTCTTGAAGAAGTCACAGTCCAAAGAGAAAAAGTACCTGGAAGTATTAATGAGCCCCAGTGAGGGTGGTTCCTGACAAAGGCTCCCCAGGGACTCGTTAGAGCAGACAACTGGAGGCCATGATTGCAGGGAGGCAAAGGCCCTGTGGGGGCAGCTCCGAGGCTGAGAAAACCCTGCCTTGGTTTGCTGAAGCAGAAAGGCCAAGCCCTGAGCCCCAGGCCCCGGGAAGGCACATCCTGTCCCTCACGCATGGCTGCAGGCTCTTGCTGGAGCAGTGGGATGTGGGGGGTGTAATGCTGAGTGAAGGACACTGGTGTGGACAAGGGGACAAAGACATGGGGTCTCTTGGCAATTTTCCTCCTTGCTAGTGCCCTTTGCCATCTCCACCACAGGTTGTCCTACGCTGTCCCACTACCATTTCTGTCGGAGTGGGATCGGAACCGGAGTAACGACACGATCTCAATGTGAGTATGATCGTTCTCGTTTATTGCGTATTTTAGCAGAGTATATATAGGCTCGCAGCAAAAGCATGCATAGTCAACAACGCTATGATTGGTCCAGATCCCTTGTTCACGCACAACGCCCCTCAACCCAATTGGCTAAGACCCTCTGTCCACGCGCCTCTGTTTAACTCTTCTCCCGGGTTTGGTGATGTCACCTTTCTTGTTTACTTAGATCTTTTCTCCCTCATTCTGGGTGCTTAGTTCAAACCCTGAGATGCTCAACAGAACCAAACCATGCCCTTTTTCATTTAGGAATCTCTCCACAATTCCCCCTTCTTCTTTTTGAGCAACCCAGGCTTGGTGCACAATTTTCATGAGCATGCGCTGTAGACAAGAGAAGATACATAATACAACTAAGATTATAACAACTACAATGAGCAATATAAGCAAGCCAGTTTTCACACTTATAGCTATCCAACCTTTGATATTTCAATCGGCCAAATTCTGTAAGGTGTGTAACGTCCATTTGCCATACTTCTAGTGCTTTTAACCCTTTCGGGTTCACCCCTAGTCCCACTCCTGGTCCATGATTCCCACACCTAGGGCATGCTTGTATAATAGAGCGTGCTTCATTTTGGGTTAATCCAAATTGCCTTTTTAAGCCTTTAGCATTTTGATGGAAGTTGTCATGACTTTGTCTGGCTTGCTGAAATTTGTCAATTTGAGGTAAATGTCGCAATGTACTGACCAGGTTATCGGCAATTTGATTACCCAGTCCTAAACCTAAATTCAACTGATGACTGTGAATATGGATGATACAACAAGACGCAGTTCGTTGACCCAGAGTGGACCTCAGCTGGATAAATAATTTTCCCAACCTTGGGTTGGTTGCTTCCCTAAGGAGGGCATCTTCTAATCGCGGCACTACCCCAGCCACATACAGGGAGTCTGTTACTACATTTAAGGGGGCTGTTAGCCAGTTGGTTAGTGCCCAGACTACCGCAGTAAGTTCCAATGTTTGAAGGGAGTCTTGTGGCTGCCCCTCCAGTATGTGCTGGCACCATCGTCCTTTATCCTGCCAGACACACACCGCACGGCAAAGCCGCTTTCCAGCGTCTGTATACACCGTGAGACCATCAGCCAGTGGTTCTCGCCTGACTTTTGTATTTGTCATCCACTGATTTCGTTCTAACACTTGCCACATTTTCCCTTTTGGTTGTTGCGAATGTATACGACCATTATAGCCCATTAATGCTTCTTGGATGGGAGTTGAGTTACGCAACCACCATTCTAAATCGGCACCATTCACTGGAATACTGACATCATCAGGTTCCGTTCCACTAATCTCTATGATTCTTGTTCTGCCTTTCCTGATCAACTCCCCTATTGCCTCTGGTCTTGTTTGAGTGCTAGACTTGGGTTGTACTCTTAAAAAGACCCATTCTAAAATCTTAAACATGTCTCGTGATGATTTGTCACCTGATGATTTGTCAGTGGCACAGGTGGGGCGGGGGAGAATTTCCCCCTTTCCTGTTTGCCACTGACAAATAACTGCATACAGCGATTCAACAGTGTTACAAATTAACAGAGAAATAGGCAACTCCAAGAGCAGTTGCACACCCATTGAATGTCTCCTAGTAAAGTCTGTACGTCTGTCAATGTCCTCAATTGAGTTGTTAAGTCTGTCGTTTGCGGGCGAATTTTCGCGTCTTAAATAGACCATCATCAAGACATTGCAGCACTGTTCGTAACACTTTATCTGTATTCTCGTGTGATTGATCCTGGCCATCATCAACAGGTGGTGTTGAAGGATCAGATGAGTCAGTGGAGGGGGGCAGAGGAGGAGCCGAAGGCATAGGTCGTCAGGTTTCTCCTCCTGGCTGCGACGGCGACTGCAGCCGCACCCCCTCTTGGGTCTCCTGAGGCGCCACTTCCGCCTTTTTCACGCTTTGCATCTCGGGAACGGCGACTTCCGCCCTTTGTGTCGCCGGAGCAGGGTCGGCGCCTGCGCGGACCTCGGCAACAGTTTTACATGTAATTCCCGTCATCCCTTTCACCGCCGGCTGCCCGAAAAACCATGCCCACGCACCAGGTTTCGTTTCCGTGCTCTCCGGACCCAGCATTTGAGCAGCGGCACAGGCTGCTTCTCTCTCCGCTTTCATGGCCTTTAAAGTCTCTAACACCGTGCGCCACAACTTGCAAACAGCCTTTATCTCCTTCCCCTGTTTCTCGTCCCCGGTTATTGTTTTTGCATCACCGCAGGATCAGCATTCCATAGGGGAAAACAAAATATGCGTGTCTTTAAAATGTCCCCATCGTTGTCCCAACTTAATCAGCTTAATCAGCTGTTTAGGCACTGTCTCGACCCCTCTCTTAGAGAGGATACTTGCGAGCAGCGTTGCTGTTGCTTCAACTTCCATGATAGCAACTTCACTTTAAACCTGGAAGGCGAGAGGCCACCTCGAACCGTGTCTGCTGTAGTCTATGCTCCCGAGCAGCACTCCTTCTAGCTGTGTTTCCCACTCCCCTCCTCTAGCTGCTTACCGCAGTCTCGGAGAACTCAGTCGTGCTGAAGGGTTACAGTTGACATCCTCTGCTACCAGATGTCGGAGTGGGATCGGACCCGGAGTAACGACGCGATCTCAATGTGAGTATGATCTTTCTCGTTTATTGCGTATTTTAGCAGAGTATATATAGGCTCGCAGCAAAAGCATGCATAGTCAACAACGCTATGATTGGTCCAGATCCCTTGTTCACGCACAACGCCCCTCAACCCGATTGGCTAAGACCCTCTGTCCACGCGCCTCTGTTTAACTCTTCTCCCGGGTCTGGTGATGTCACCTTTCTTGTTTACTTAGATCTTTTCTCCCTCATTCTGGGTGCTTAGTTCAAACCCTGGGTTGCTCAACAGAACCAAACCATGCCCTTTTTCATTTAGGAATGCATTTCTTTTTCCCTGCAGGCTGGAGACATCCCTCTCACTTCCCCACCTTGCTCTCACCCTGCCATTGCCATCCATTCACTGATGCCTGCCCACCCTCACACTCTGCTCCCTGAAACACAAAGAGCCAGACTGATCTCATATTCTTTTTGGATTAGTTCTTGTACCACAGCACTACCCTTGGAGTGACATTTCTTCCTCTTCATGGTGACTCTCACCCTTCCAAGCTGCAGTGTGTGGCAGTGTCTCTCTCCTGCTGTTTCCTCCCTCCAAGGAAAACTCCACCATCTGGGAAACAACCCTTCCAGCAGGCATTCTAACCCATCAGCCTCCTTGTGGCCTTTCACCTGACAAGAAAAAAGCAGCCTTGCCATGATCTCCCAAGGCCTTTCAGATTCTTGGATTGACGTGACCAAGCTTTATGTTTGCTGTTGTCCCTTCACGTACTCAGGCAGAAGAGACATGACCACCAAAAGCCCTTTCTTGAGTGACTCAGAGTCCTTTGGCAGAGGGGATCTAACAGTCAATGTGCCAACCTGGTGCTTTCTGCTGGCCTGGCAGAGACGCTTGCAGATGTGAACTTAAAAGCACATATTCCAGCCATGAGTCATGGGCTGACTTATCAGCTGTTTCAGAAACAAGTGACCTCACAGACCCTTTCCCAACGACACTCCCACTGTTAGCCTATCCCCTCCACAGGCAGAAGTGACATCACAGCCCCCTTCGCAAATGTTGGCTTCCGACGGGATCATGAGTTCCTGAGACACAATTGACCACATGATACCATACCCATCTGTCACCCTCCTTATGCCCAGTACCCAAAATAATACAACTGAGCTTTTTTCATCAAATTTATCTCATGGATTTCCTACCAATGGTGTGAGTGGAGAAATGTTCCTCAGAGGAACTGCTGTATTTATACTGGTGCACTTGATCTCTCTACTTTGGCCTCTCTCCTTTCTTCTTCCTCTCTCTATTTTGTCATTATAGAACTCTCCAAGGAAAAGGTTCACTGAATCCTAGAATAGGGATGGTTGGAAGAGACCCCTGAACACCATTGCTCTGGCTCTGGCTGGGATGGAGTTACCTTTCCCCATTGCAGACCGTACACTGCTGTGCTTGGTACTGGCGGCTAGAACAGTGGTGATCACTCAACAGTGTTTTTGCTAACACTGAGCAGTGCTTGCCCGCATGAAGGCTGTCTCTCCAACGCCCTCAAAAGCTGGTGGGCTCAGAGTGGGCAAGTTGCTGGGAGTGAACATAGATGGGAAAGCTTACCTGAATTTACCAATGGGATATTCCATACCATATGACATCATGCTCCGAAATACAAGTTGAGAGAAAGGAGGTGGTAGGGGATGACATTTGCTATTAAGAGATTTGTCTTCCAAAGCAACTGCTACATGTACTGAATCCTGGCTTCCCAGAATGTGGCTGGAATTTGTCTGCTGATAGGAAGTACAGAAATAATCTCCTTTGGTTCCGCTTTGCTTCTGTATGTGGCCTTTGATTTTCATTTTCTTTCTTTCTGTTTTTTGGGGTTTTTTTTTTTTCAGTTTTCCCCCTCCCAACTAAACTACCTTTATCTTGACTCATGAGCCTTATTTTCTCCCTTTGCCATGCTGAGATGGAAAAAGCAGGGTCAAGGATGGTGTTGGGAAAGGGTTTTGTTAAACTATGATGAGGGTGCTGTAGAAAACAGTGGCACCAGGGAGGTGAGAGAAGCAGGTGGAGAAGTCCCTCTGCCTGCCCACGCTGGGCAGGAGAGCTGTCCCAGGGTGGCAGCTCTAATGCATATGCAGGATGCCAGTGTGACCAAGAAGGGGAAGACTGGATATGAGAATCAGGTTATGAGAGCAACGAGCATGAGTGACATGGTTTCACTGCAGGAGAGTTCCAGCATTGGGGCAAAATCACAGAGTATATGTTCCAGTACAGTGAGGCTCAAAATGTGTCTGGGACAGGAAAGAAATGATTCCTGTAGATGACAAAAATCCCCCTAGCCAGGGTGCAGAGGTCTCCTGGAGACAATCCTTCCAGGTCACGAGTCTTGCAGAGAGCAGCAGGAGGCATACAGCCCAGTACTGGCTCTAGGATGTGGCCACCAGCAGGAAACAGTCCGTACATGCCAAAGGTGCAGGAAATAGCACGAACATTGACGTGAGCAGAGACTGTGCTGTTCAAAGACATGAGCCCTTCCCTTGCACAGGCAGAGGCACTGCAGCAGACTCTATGGCCTGCTGTTGCCACTCCTAGAGGCTGGCCGACACCTCAGCCCTGCCATGTGTCTCCCTGCTCTTCACTCGTCTGAGATGTCCCACGTCAGAAAGAATTAACAGGGGGACCTCAGTTCAAGGAAGCACATCCCGATTCTGCATTCTGGGGGTTTCCACGGGGATGTTCCTCTCCAAGTGAAGGAACCTTGAGACACTGCCTGTCCCACAGTCCTTCATTGCACCCCAGGAATAGCTGATGGCATTTGTGCTCGCTTAGGTTAATCTCCCCACAGGCACATGATGTGCATGCTTACATCTCATCCGTACAATACAAACATGGACTTCTTGAGAGAGACATCCAAACTCCCCAAGCTGGGCTGAGAAGACAGTACGAGCAATGGGGGCTATTATTGGCGAGGTGTGTGACGATTGCCCTGGGGCAGCTTCCCTGGGGTGTCCAGCACAGACAGGCCCAGAGAATCATAGAATCATAGAATGGTTTAGGTTGGAAGGGACCTTGAAGATCATTCAGTTACAACCCCCCCTACCATAGGCAGGGATACCTCTCACTAGACCAGGTTGCCCAAGGCCACGTCCAGCCTGGCTTTGAACACCTCCAGGGACGGGGCTTCAACAACCCTCTGGGCAACCTGTTCCAGTGCCTCACCACCCTTAAAGTGAAAATCTTCTTCCTAATGTTTAATCTAAACCTGCCCTCTTCCAGCTTAAAGCCGTTCCCCCTCGTCCAATCACTACATGCCCTAGTAAAAAGTCCTTCCCCAGCTCTCCTGTAGGCCCCCTTTAGGTACTGGAAGGCCGCAATAAGATCTCCCCGGAGCCTTCTCTTCTCCAGGCTGAACAGCCCCAACTCTCTCAGCCTCTCCTCATAGGAGAGGTGCTCCAGCCCTCTGATCATCCTCGTGGCTCTCCTCTGGACGCGCTCCAGCAGGTCCATGTCCTTCTTATGTTGGGGACTCCAGAGCTGGATGCAGTACTCCAGGTGGGGTCTCACGAGAGCGGAGTAGAGGGGGCAGAATCACCTCCCTTGACCTGCTGGCCACACTTCTTTTGATGCAGCCCAGGATACGGTTGGCCTTCTGGGCTGCGATCGCACACTGCTTGCTCATGTCGAGCTTCTCATCAATCATCACCCCCAGGTCCTTCTCCACAGGGCTGCTCTCCAGCCATTCTCCGCCGAGCCTGTATTTGTGCTTGGGATTGCCCCGACCCAGATGTAGGACCTTGCACTTGGCCTTGTTGAACTGCATGAGGTTGGCATGGGCCCACCTCTCCAGCCTGTCCAGGTCCCTCTGGATGGCATCCCTCCCCTCCAGCGTGTCTGCCTCGCCAAACAGCTTGGTATCATCAGCAAACTTGCTGAGGGTGCACTCTACCCCACTGTCCATGTCGCTAACAAAGATGTTGAACAGTACGGGTCCCAGTACCGACCCCTGAGGAACGCCACTCGTCACTGCTCTCCACTTGGACACTGAGCCGTTGACCGCAACCCTTTGAGTGAGACCATCCAGCCAGTTCTTTATCCACCGAGTGGTCCATTTATCGAATCCATGTCTCTTCAATTTAGAGACCAGGATATCGTGTGGGACAGTGTCAAACGCTTTGCACAAGTCCAGGTAGATGACATCAGCAGATCTTCCCTTGTCCACTGCCGCTGTAACCCCTTCGTAGAAGGCCACCAAATTTGTCAGGCATGACTTGCCCTTGGTGAAGCCATGTTGGCTGTCGCCAATCACCTCCTTGTTTTCTATGTGCCTCAGCAGAGTTTCCAGGAGGATCTGCTCCATGATCTTGCCAGGCACAGAGGTGAGACTGACTGGCCTGTATTTCCCTGGGTCTTCCTTGTTTCCCTTTTTGAAAATAGGGGTTATGTTTCCCCTTTTCCAGTCGGCAGGAACCTCGCCAGACTGCCACGACTTCTCAAATATGATGGCTAGTGGCTTCGCGACTTGATCTGCCAGTTCCCTCAGGACCCGCGGATGTATCTCATCAGGTCCCATGGACTTGTGCACCTTCAGGTTCCTCAGGTGGTCTCTCACTTTATCTTCATCTACAGTGGGCGGTGCTCCGTTTTCCCAATCCTCTCCTTTGCAGTCTGCGTCTTGGGCAGTGCAGCTGCTGTCCTTGTCCATGAAGACTGAGGCAAAAAAGTCATTGAGTACCTCAGCTCTGTCGCTGTCCTGGGTAACCAGTTCTTGCGTTTCCTTCCGGAGAGGGCCTACATTTTCCCTTGTCTTTCTTTTCTCGCTGATATACCTATAGAAGGATTTTTTGTTTGTCTTAATGTCCCTGGCCAGATTTAGTTCTAGCTGGGCTTTAGCTTGTCTAACCCGCTCTCTGGCTGCTCGAACGATTCCTCTGTAATCCTCCCAGGCTACCCGCCCCTGTCTCCACTCCCTATAGGCCTCCTTTTTTCTTTTGGTCACTTCCAGGAGCTCCTTGTTCATCCACGCAGGCCTCCTGGCTTTTCTGCCTGCCTTACTCTTTGTAGGGATGCATTGCTGCTGTGCTTGGAGGAGGTGGTCCTTGAATATTAACCAACTTTCTTGGACCCCTCTTCCTTCCAGCGCTCCATCCCATGGCACCATACCAAGAAGATTCTTCAAGAGGCCAAAGTCGGCTCTCCTGAAGTCCAGGGTCATCAGCCTGCTGCGCACCTTCTTCATTGCCTTGAGGATTTCAAACTCAACCATTTCATGGTCACTACAGCCCAGGCTACCCTTGAGTTTGACCCTGTCAACCAGCCCTTCCTTGTTGGTAAGAACAAGGTCCAGCATGGCTCCTCTCCTCGTTGGCTCCTCAACCACTTGGAGAAGGAAGTTGTCCTCAATGCAATCCAGGAACCTCCTGGATTGCCTGTGCCTGGCTGTGTTATCCTTCCAACTGATGTCAGGGTGGTTGAAGTCACCCATGAGAACCAAGGTCTGTGAACGTGATGCCGCCCTTATCTTTCTATAGAGGGCTTCATCCACTTGGTCTTCCTGGTCAGGTGGCCTGTAGCATACCCCCACTGTAACGTCCCCTGCTCCCGATTTCCCTGTAATCTTGACCCATAGGCTCTCAGTTGGCTCGGTATCCTCCCCCAGGTTGAGCTCCATACATTCCAGCTGCTCATCAACATATAAGGCAACACCGCCTCCCCGTTTCCCTTGCCTGTCTCTCCTGAAGAGCCTGTACCCTTTCATGCCGACGCTCCAGTCATAGGAGTCGTCCCACCAAGTTTCTACGATGCCGATGAGATCGTAGCCTTGGAGGTGTGTACACATCTCTAATTCCTCCTGCTTGTTCCCCATGCTCCGCGCATTTGTGAAGAGGCACTTCAGCCGTGTCTTCGTTGCAGCCGATTTGGTTGGAGCAGCTGTAATTCCTTTGTCCTGTACTAACAGTGCCTCCCGATTGACTCCCGTTGGTCCAGGAGCTCCTAGCTCATCTACGTGAAGGTTTGAGCATACTACAGCGTAGCTGGCACATCTTGGAGCTAATGGCTGCAGGCCCTCACCAGCACCCTGTTCCCCTTTCCTTGATGTTTCCTTGATGTAACATCCCTTGGCTGTTCATGGGCAACCCTGATAATACCCCCTTCCCCCGTCGAATTTAGTTTAAAGCCCTGTTAACGAGCCCTGCCAATTTTTGGGCAAAAACCCTTCTCCCTCTTTGAGTGAGCCAGCCCCCATCTGATGCCAGCAGGCCTGATGCCGCATAGGTCATTCCATTGTTAAAAAACCCAAAGTTGTGTCGTTGACACCATCCACGGAGCCACAGGTTAACAGATTGAGCTCGTCTGTTCCTTTCAATGTCATTGCCCGCAACAGGAAGTAGGGATGAGAAAATCACCTGTGCTCCAGATCCCTGTAGTGACTGTCCCAAAGCCCTGATATCCCTTTTAATCATCCTTGCACTCCTTTCTGCACATTCATCGCCCCCCACATGAAACAGGAGCAGTAGATAGTAGTCCGAGGGCTGCACCAGGCTAGGGAGTCTCTTAGTGATGTCCCTAACGCGTGCCCCTGGGAGGCAGCAGACTTCCCTGAGAGCGGGGTCTGCCCTACATATTGGGCCCTCAGTCCCCCTCAATGCTGAGTCGCCCACGACTATAGCCCTCCTTTTCTTCCTTGTAGCAGCGGTCTTAATGTTGTGAGCGGGCCTTTCCAGTCCTGGTGTCTCCTGTGATGGATTAGGACTGTCCACCTTGTTGTCCTCCGGCTGTGCTGCCATGCCCAGGGCCTCGTACCTGGTGGATAATGGCACTAGGGGAGGGGAGGTGGGCAAGGAGGGGGCTCGCTTGCTGCGCTTACCACAGACTCGCCTCCATTCATCATTTTTCGGTAGGCCTCTGCCTTCCGTCCCTTCAGCCATACAGGGCATAGAGATGATATCCCTGTGGTCTTTTTTCATTTCTGATGCCTGGCCCGGTCTCTCTTTCATGGAGCTCAAGGCCTGGGTCCACCAGTCTATTTCTTTCTCGCTCTCCCTGATACTCCTTAGTCGCTCAACTTCGCTCCTGAGCTCTGCCACCAGGCTCAGCAGATCATCTACTTGCTCAAACCTCACACAGCTGTTGTTACCGCTACCACTTGCTCATAGAGCAAGGCTGTGGCACTCCCTGCAGCCAGAGGCCTGTGTGTTTCTGAGGGAGCACTGTCTGTGTCGCTGCATCTGCTCTGGCTGGTGCTGAGGACGTGGCCTTCCGGCGGGTGGGGACCATGCCTGCGCTTCTCTTACTGGGTGAACCCACCTCTGGAACCGGCAGCACCCTCAGTGCCCTTCCTGCACGCCCTTCTGCGCGAACTGCCGCGCCACGCCCTGACTGACGCGCCACGCCCTGTTTGCCCGCTCTATTCGCAGTGCTCCTAGTCACTGCGCTCCCTAGGGCTGCTTCTTATGGGAGTGGGCAAGAAGACCCTGCTCTGCTGGTCCTTCATGTCTTTCCCAGGAGGCCTGGCTGTGGAAGAACACTGCTGCTTGCTCCCACCCTGCACACTCATACAGTTAAGATTTACACTGGTGTTCTTGAGAGCAACTTTGGAAGAAGACCTAAGCCTTCAGGCACTACCCTGAGGAGAGCCCCTGCTATGATGGAGGTGCTGTTAGGGAGGCCAGCGCTGTCAGAGCAGCGCTCAGTGCCTGTCCCTGCCTGTGCTCCCAGGGCTGCCACACAGCAGGACTAGGAGCTGCCAGAGCACTCAGGCCTTCCAGCAAGGCAAGGGCTCAGGAGGAGAGTGTGGAAGTGGCAAGAGAGCAGCTCTGGCAAGACCAAGGCTGGTGTTCCCTGGCAGTGCTGCTGTGCTGGGACACTTTCCCCACCACTTCCCATGGCAAACACTCTGCAGGCACTACCCTGCAGCTCCAGAGAAAGTCTCGAAGGAAGGATCTTGGGAAAACAAGTCGTAGAATCATAGAATGGAATTGTCTGGGTTGGAAAGGACCTTTAAGATCATCAAATCCAGCCAACAACCTAACATAGCCAAAACCACCACTAAACCATGTCCTTAAGTACCACACCTACCCGCCTTTTAAATACCTCAAGGGATGGTGATTCCACCACTTCCATGGGAAGCCTGTCCCAATGTTTGATAACCTTTTCGGTGAAAAATTTTTACATAATACCCATTCTAAGCCTCCCATGGTACAACCTGAGCACCTTTTCTCTTGTCCTGGAAAGTTCTTTATTTAGTTGAAATACACAGAGAGCACGGGTCCTCATTTATAAAATCTGTGGATCTCAAAAATTTGGACAGATGTGTAGCTGGAAACAATGCAAATAATGACATTTCATTATGGATAATATTACACAAAGGAAAAAATAATAAAAAAAACAACAAAAAAAACCCCAAGACAAAATATAGAAGGTATGCTTGACATATAATGAGATATATTATGAGCGATTTTAGAGAAAGACAGTTTATTGCTTCTGAAAAATTGTCTGGTCATCAATTTCCACACTGCATCCTTGAGCTCCTGGTTCCTCATGCTGTAGATGAGGGGGTTCACTGCTGAAGGTACCACCGAGTACAAAACTGACACCACCAGATCGAGAACTGGGGAGGAGATGGAGGGGGGGCTTCAGGTAGGCAAACATGCCAGTGCTTACAAAGAGGGAGACCACGGCCAGGTGAGGGAGGCACGTGGAAAAGGCTTTGTGCCGTCCCTGCTCAGAGGGGATCCTCAGCACAGCCCTCAAGATCTGCACATAGGACAGCGCAATGAAAACAAAGCAAAAAAAAGTTAAGAAGGCACTAAAAAAAAGACGCCCAACTTCCCCGAGATAATCTGAGCGTGAGCAAGCAAGCTTGAGGATGTGGGGGATTTCACAGAAGAACTGGTGCAGGGCATTGCCCCAGCAGAGGGGTAGTGCAAATGTATTGGCTGTGTGCAGCACAGCATAAGGAAAAACACTGCCCCAGACAGCTGCTGCCATGTGGACACAAGCTCTGCTGCCCAGGAGGGTCCCATAGTGCAGTGGTTGGCAGATGGCAACGTAGGGGTCTTAGGCCATGACAGTGAGAAGGTAAGCTACAACTTCAGAAGAGGAACTGGAAAGGAACAATAAGAGTCAGCTGCAAATTAATGAACCTCTGGAAGTACTGAAGAGTGAAGAACTGGGGGACTTTAAAGAAACACTGCGAGCTTGCCAGACAGAAATATCAATTATGTAATGCTGTGCAGAATCCTATGTATAGAAGATGTATTTTGTTAGCCGCTTGCCACTCCCTGAGGTGATGGCCCAACTCTGAGTTGTTAATAAAGCAAACCTAGAGGTACCCAGAGTCTGGTGAACTTCTTTAACACTGAATGATGTATGAATTGTTTGTAAACTGTGCCAATGGTGGCATGTCTGAGTCATGATGAGTAGCCTGCAGATACAGATCAATGAGCAAATGGAGTCTCAGCAAGTTTTCAAATGTAATAAATATTCCCTAAATACTGTGGCATTTTCAAGATCATCTTAAAGCAAATTCTGGCACGGAAGATTTTATTTTGGTCACCAGATTCCTAAATCACACAAAATCGTAGGAAATGCTTTCAGGTTAAATTACTACTGCTATAGATAAGGAACCAGCTGGATGTTCGCACTCAGAGTTGTGGTCAACGGCCGGCTCGATATCCAAGTGGAGACCAGCCACGAATGGTGTTCCTCACGGGTCAGTACTGGGACCTGTGCTGTTCAACATCTTTGTCGGAGACATGGACAGTGGGATGGAGTACACCATCAGCAAGTTTGCCGATGATACCGAGCTGTGTGATGAGGTAGACATTAACGGCTTCCCATTGCTGGTTTCAGACATGGTTTAAGGATTCTTTATATTCATACCTTCTATAGGTATGTCAGTGAGAAAAGAAAGACAAGGGAAAATGTAGGCCCTCTCCGTAAGGAAACGCAAGAACTGGTTACCCGGGACAGCGACAGAGCTGAGGTACTCAATGACTTTTTTGCCTCAGTCTTCATGGACAAGGACAGCAGCTGCACTGCCCAAGACGCAGATTGCAAAGGAGAGGATTGGGAAAATGGAGCACCGCCCACTGTAGATGAAGATAAAGTGAGAGACCACCTGAGGAACCTGAAGGTGCACAAGTCCATGGGACCTGATGAGATACATCCGCGGGTCCTGAGGGAACTGGCAGATCAAGTCGCGAAGCCACTAGCCATCATACTTGGGAAGTCGTGGCGGTCTGGCGAGGTTCCTGCCGACTGGAAAAGGGGAAACATAACCCCTATTTTCAAAAAGGGAAACAAGGAAGACCCAGGGAAATACAGGCCAGTCAGTCTCACCTCTGTGCCTGGCAAGATCATGGAGCAGATCCTCCTGGAAACTCTGCTGAGGCACATAGAAAACAAGGAGGTGATTGGCGACAGCCAACATGGCTTCACCAAGGGCAAGTCATGCCTGACAAATTTGGTGGCCTTCTACGAAGGGGTTACAGCGGCAGTGGACGAGGGAAGATCTGCTGATGTCATCTACCTGGACTTGTGCAAAGCATTTGACACTGTCCCACACGATATCCTGGTCTCTAAATTGAAGAGACATGGATTCGATAAATGGACCACTCGGTGGATAAAGAACTGGCTGGATGGTCGCACTCAAAGGGTTGCGGTCAACGGCTCAGTGTCCAAGTGGAGAGCAGTGACGAGTGGCGTTCCTCAGGGGTCGGTACTGGGACCTGTACTGTTCAACATCTTTGTTAGCGACATGGACAGTGGGGTAGAGTGCACCCTCAGCAAGTTTGCTGATGATACCAAGCTGTTTGGCGAGGCAGACACGCTGGAGGGGAGGGATGCCATCCAGAGGGACCTGGACAGGCTGGAGAGGTGGGCCCATGCCAACCTCATGCAGTTCAACAAGGCCAAGTGCAAGGTCCTACATCTGGGTCGGGGCAATCCCAAGCACAAATGCAGGTTCAGCAGGGAATGGCTGGAGAGCAGCCCTGTGGAGAAGGACCTGGGGGTGATGATTGATGAGAAGCTCGACATGAGCAAGCAATGTGCGATCGCAGCCCTGAAGGCCAACCGTATCCTGGGCTGCATCAAAAGAAGTGTGGCCAGCAGGTCAAGGGAGGTGATTCTGCCCCTCTACTCCGCTCTCGTGAGACCCCACCTGGAGTACTGCATTCAGCTCTGGAGTCCCCAACATAAGAAGGACATGGACCTGCTGGAGCGTGTCCAGAGGAGAGCCACGAGGATGATCCGAGGGCTGGAGCACCTCTCCTATGAGGAGAGGCTGAGAGAGTTGGGGCTGTTCAGCCTGGAGAAGAGAAGGCTCCGGGGAGATCTTATTGCGGCCTTCCAGTACCTAAAGGGGGCCTACAGGAGAGCTGGGGAAGGACTTTTTACTGGGGCATGTAGTGATAGGACGAGGGGGAACGGCTTTAAGCTGGAAGAGGGCAGCTTTAGATTAAACATTAGGAAGAAGTTTTTCACTTTAAGGGTGGTGAGGCACTGGAACAGGTTGCCCAGAGAGGTTGTTGAAGCCCCGACCCTGGAGGTGTTCAAGGCCAGGCTGGACGTGGCCTTGGGCAGCCTGGTCTAGTGGGAGGTGTCCCTGCCTATGGCAGGGGGGTTGGAACTCGATGATCTTCAAGGTCCCTTCCAACCTAAACCATTCTATGATTCTATGAATTACTCTGTCACAGCCAGCCCGTGGGGACAAGCCGGGGCACCCCCAGCCCGCCTCTGCCCTCGGGAGCCGGGTCCAGAGAGGCGCCTGGCGTGGATTTAACCCCCAAGGGAAAAGGCCCGGCTCCCTGCCGGCAGCAGGACCACTCGCCTCCCCGCTGCTCAGAGCTCCTCACTCGGGACAGCCCAGCCTGCGCCCGGCCGCTCTTCAGCCACGCGGGGAACACAGTCCGGCTGGCGGGTGCTCCAGCCAACACACGCTCCGGCTAATTGCAGCTCCTGCTCATTACTGCTTGATTCCAAAGTAACAGCCTTCATAACCCGAAGCCAAGGAAGACGCTTCGCCAGGTGCGCCATTCTGCTCCTTCTTCGCTTTGATTTGTACTTTCTGGCAAAACTCGCTCAAGGATTTTCTGTGGGGATCCAAATCACCCTGCGGCACCTGCAAAAAGCAACACAAGGGACTCTAGAGCCAGCGTGCCAATCGCTACTAGCTATCCCCAAACACAGCCCATACAACCTCCACCCAAACAGGCCACACTCATCAACAGATTACCACCCCACACTTGGACAGTTCCACCCCAACCAGAATTGCCACACACACAGGCAAAGCAGTTCCACTTTAAACACAGACACGCTGTACAAACATGACCTAAGGACGCAGAATACCACACAAGGTAGCGTTAATGCCAGACCAAAGGACACAGCCTGACAGTACGCACAACACTGCCGAGGCCGCGTGGCACAGATGCTCCGATGTGGCTTGGCGTGGGAGAACGCCACAGCTCTGGATGAAAGATAGGCCAGGAAGCCACAATGACCAATGGAGACAAAATGCTGGGAAAGACTTAAGACTGCAATTACCCCGGGAAGAAACCCTTGGAAGAAATCTCAAGAAATAGTCATCGAGATAAGACCTGATGGTGAAGCCCGAGCAAGAGCCATGAAAAACACTGGCTGAACGCACCAACCAGGCCAGCGGCATTGCACTTCTACATCATGCTGTGAAACAAGACGCACTCAGTTGGCGCTATGCTGATAACTTGAACAGAGATGTGATTGCAGTACGATACAAGTATGCCTAAGGCTCCTCAGATGTGAAGGCTAAGATAAACATTGACACACTAGATAATTAAGGGACACATATGAACACACGCTAGACCTACCGCACAACTCTATGCGCTCACCCTGGAGCTGCTTTGCCAGTGCATGCATCTCAACACATATCGCTCCTTCTATCTACATGAGGCTGACTACCCACAAGCCACCCTCTCTTAGGACAACGTTTGGACATGTTTGGTCTTTGCCACCCACAGATTTTTGCCCCGCTACTTAGCTTTCATGGTGCCACGGGTCTCCATCCACCCTCAATGCCCATCCACAATAACGGCCCCATCACTTAAATGCAGGACTCCTTTGGTCACCTTGTACCACTCACTCACCTGCAAGAACAAAACACAAAGCTGTTTACTACAAATCTCATCCGTGAGAGAGTGGTCCTCAGCAGCTTCGCTCACCTGCTCCACTCCAATGCCAAAATTAACACACCACAGTTAGAGTCTTCTGTGGCACTTGGAAATCCAGCACGTTATAGTGACTGACGTGTTACAAAGCAACCGACCGCTCTGAGGTCTGTCACACCACTCCTCAGCCCTCAATACCTCAACCCTTTCTACAGACTTGCTGCAAGGTGCCTGCAACAACAATAAGAAAACCATTGCTGTGTTACTGTCTTATCTCATGTTACCTCACAATCCAATTGTTTGACTCCAACTCATGTGCACAGAGACCTCAAGGTCAGTTTCAGCCTCTACACTGGCTCTGCAATGCCATACAATAGACACGAACACTGAGCCATGCGATGTACATGCTAACAAGATGCCATACAATGCAATACAGTCTTGGATCATCGTCAATACAAACCACAGTACAGCACACTGCAATGCAAGACAAAACAAGACAGCATGGTGCTGCCTCACATCTTACGAGATGAAACTCATCTGACATTCATCTGCTTATTGTGATACAGAGGCCCGGATGGTTTATGCTATGTCTCTTGTGACTTTGTCATACCTCCCATCAGCTGCAGAGAGACTAGAACAGAACAGACCTCTTGACACCCAAATCCAATCTGAGAGAGACTGACAAGCCCTCCTCCCTTTCCCAACCATCCCCCAGTCCCAAAACTTTAGAAAACCCTTCTCTTCTCCTGAACTGTCAAGGAAGGAACCTCACTCCTTCCTGACAGCTCCTGCCCTGCATTTGCACCCCTGAATCCTCTGCCTCGGCTGCTCCTCCTCTTCCAAGCCGTGCCCTGCGCTCTGCAGGCACTTCCATCTTCTGTATTCCCACAGACTCCAGGCTCTGCTACAGACCCACAAAGCAAGTGAAGCCCTGACACAATCTACAAGAGGCCTGTTGCAAATGCTCTACAGACACTGTGGTACTCTGCCGACAGTGGGGAAAGGCGATGAGCCATCCCATACCCTGAAAGACACTGTGCCTTATGTCCCTGCTGCTTTCTTGAGAAATGCTAGTGCTCCATATACAGATGCATACAAGATGCGCACCCTAACCTCCGCTAGATAATCTCACCATTGGTCTTATTAAGAGAAACAATATCAGCAGCTTACATAGTACACCACAAATTGGTAAAAAAACCCAAAGTTCCATTTTCAATAAAGTCAGGAGCTCCAGGAAAATGCAGCACACCTATGTTGTGGTTTAACCCCAGCTGGCAACTATAACCATGCAGGCACTGCTCACCACCCACACCTTTCCACCCTGCTTCCCCCAAAGGGTGGGGGAAACAGGGGGGAAAAAAACAGGGGAAGAGAGGAGAAAAAAAGCTTGTGGGTTGAGATAAAAGTAGTTTAATAGAAACAATAACAGAAAAGGGAAAATAATGAAAACAGTAATAATGACACGGGTCACTCTCACTGGCCCGTGAATTGGTACCATCCCGAGCAGTGACCGGGGATCCCTGCCCCCCAGCTAACCCCCATTTATATACTGAGCAAAACATAAATCATATGGAATATTTAATTGGCCGTTCCATCTATGCTTCTGTGGGAAGCTGAAAAAATGTCTTTGGACAATGTAAAAATCACTGAGCAACAACTAAAACCAACAAGTATTATTGACATTCCTTCCACAGCAATCACTAGAAAGAAAAATTAATTCTTTCCCAGCTGAAACCAGGACAACCTAGCATAAAAAAAAAAAGAAAAAGCATACTATTAATCCATCTTGCTGCCCCAAAACATTCATTACAACATCACCGACCTGAAAAAGAAAAGCAGCATACAAGTCTACTTTCTACCAAATATGCTGCTGAACCTTACCTGGTCCCGAAGGTCTGTCTTCAAACTTCTTAGCTCTGCTTCTCTAAAGGTGAAAACACACCTGCCCAAACAGCTGAGCCGGCTCCAAAGCTGCATTCGACTGAAGGACCAGCAAAACACCAAAACCCAAGAAAGCCTGTGGCACAATGAGCTCCCTGAGCAGAGGCTGGGAAAGGGGAGGGATGAACCACCAAAAGGCACAAAGGCATCCGGAGGAGCAGCAAAGAGTTTTCTTATCTGCCTTCAGTTCACAGCAGGCAAAGCACCATACGTCTCTTTGTCCTTCTGCGAGCTCCAACTCGTCTCCGGCGATTATCAAACCACTTGTGTTCAAGTTATGTCGACTTGTTGTTGTGGAGAAGACATTTACACAGCGGCCGCTTTGTTTCTATGATCTTTACACATTTATGCTGTCAATTATTAACAATTTTCTGTAGCTCTGGAAGCGTCCTCTCATGTGGCGCCTCATTTCCACACAAATAACATGCACTTCCGGTGTCCTGGAGGACCGCGGGGCCATGGAGTTCAACTTCTGGAGGACTGACGGGCCATAGAGTTTGACTTCTGGAGAACTGATGGGTACTCCTGGTGTCCCGGAGAACTGCAGGGCCATGAAGATCAACTTCCGGAGAACGGATGGGCACTGCCGGTGTCCCGGAGGACTGCGATGCCAGACAAATAGTCTTTCAAGGAACTGCCAGGCGCTAGAGATCAACTTCTGGAACACTTATGGATTTTCCGCTGTTCTGGAGGACCGCGGTGCCATGGAGATCGACAGCCGGAGGACTGACAGGCACTTCCGGTGTCCCAGAGGCCCCTGGGGCCATAGATGCTGTTTTCCATAGGAGGGAGAGGCACTCAACTATTAACAGGCTTTCTCCTTTTTAACCTTGTACACCATAGACATTTAACTTAAGTATCCATTTACGCATATGTATGTATTTACACAATATATTTATGGGGTGTGTATGTTGTCTACTTACACTTACAGCATCTCTTTAGACATACAGACTTTTATGTATATATCTATTTACGCTTACCTATCTGTTTGGAGTTCTTATATATTTGGACATACCTATTTACAATTCTCTCTTTAGACTTAATTATCTATTTACACTTACACACATAACATCTCTGTATATTACATATAGTACCTACTCAGATTTACCAAGAAACACAGTAAACAGGAAAAAAGCCTGGATAGAGCTATCTTCAGTTCCTTCATATGTAAAATAAGTATTTTTTTTTCATTTTAAGGAAGTCCTTTATCTTTAATACATATACACATGAGTTAATTTTGTATTTTAAAACCCTACATATCACTACTTAGATTATTTTTATATTCTCAATTCCTTTCTATAATATAGTAGAGATTCAGTTCTATTGTGAAATCCTTTTATAGATATAAATACTGAAAAAGAATATTCATTTAGGAGATATTTTTCTCTATTTCAACCCCTCAAGCCCATATTTACAGGTTAAAATACATTTTAACACCCTCCCCTGAATTTTCACACATATTTGGTCTGTAACCCACCTCTTTTGAGGGGATCATAGTGCAATGCCCCACCCCCCACTCACCTGCTCCTCTGCTGCATCATTTCCCCCCCCGGTGACATTGGGGTGCCCCAAATGACAGCATCACTCACACAGACACATATACACACCACTTTCTTTCACCCCCCAAAAAAGGGCATAAAACATGGGAAACAGCATGAACCAGCAGCTCATTACTTTATTAATGCCATTTACATATGTACACACCCATCCCAAAAAGGGGAGCTCTGCTAGACAAAGAAAGAGGGGGGAGCCAGAGGAGAGTGTGCCAGGGGACGGTGCCACTTCTGTCACTCAGACTCTGCTCCCCGATGTTCCCATGCTGTGGCAGGCTCCCCAGGGCAACAAACGCCCCCCGCCCCTGTTGGCTCCATGCTCCCCCCTCAGACAGCCCCCACTGCTGCCACTGTGGGAGGGCACCCACTGGAGAGAGGGCCAGGAGCCTCCGCACCCAGGGCTGGCGCCTTCCCCTCGCGGTGCTCAACCACCAGCAGGCAAACCTGGGCAGGGCAGTTTATTCAGCATCACCAGACCCAGACAGCAGGACACCTGAAACACAAAAAGCCCCAATTATATTTCAGCAGATTAACAAATAGCACAGAAGAAAGCAGAGGAATTCCCTCACACCAAGGGATGGCACAGCAGCTGACGCGCAGGAGGACTCCAGGGAAACAGCTCCATGTGAAATACAGCACGGCCTTTACGAGCCACAGCAACTGGAACTCTTCCAGTCAGCAGTAAGACTAATTGGTGCCATTCTGAACACCTTCCTGGCACAACAGGACACCCTCGGGCTGGCCCTGGGAAACGCCTCCTCCCTTCTGCACAGTGCTGCCACGGGGACATCACCCTGCCAGGCCGCCACACGGGGCTGGGCCGTGACCGGAATCAACGTGACAGAGCCCCTGACAGCAACAGCCCTCGCGCTGCTGCCACAGCCACCACACACCTTGCTGGGTCCGTACAGCTGAAAGGGAAGGGTAAAACTCTGAAGAGAGCAATGAACAAGAAAAAACAAAGCTCAGTCAATTCACTTTATGCTGAAAAGGTGCTCATATGCTTATAGAAATATATCTCTCCCCAGTAAAAATACTTACACTATAAACATATTTGACTTTCCTTTGGCACTAATTGAACTTGCACAGCTGTCAAAAAACAAAGTCAGATTATTCTAATATTCCTTGCCCTAGCAAAACACTCAGGAAAATTGCATCAACAGGGAGAGTTGTTCTCAAGATTAAATCCCCAATTGAGATGTCAATTACTCATTGCTTCTGCAGAAGGGCTACTCCCAAGAAAGCTTTGTCTGTGGCACTTACAGGATTGACCTCCTTAAGAGACAGTTCTAGAGCTACAGACCCAAAACAAGAGCTCTCCTGAGCCTTCTGACACAACACTAGCATGATTCCTTTACAGGAGAACATTATGTTACAGATTTTAAACAGCCTGAACTGTTGTCTTGGTCAGGATCTCTCTGCAACACATACTTCTAGCAGTTCCGCATAATCCCATGACAGTATTTTCACACCTCTGAAAGCCTGTGTGTTGTTTGGGATTTTGTTTTTAAATCATAACAAGCATAACCAGAGGGGTGCAAAACAGACAAAGGCGGAATAACAAAGCAGCTCCCCAGGAATTCACTGTTTCCACAGGACTGACTGTGGCTCTTCATTCCCATCCCTCCGAGTTTCCTTCGTTGACCTCTTATGGTTGGGGTTGGTTTTTTTCCCCCCCCCGCATTTGACTGTTGTCTTCCCCGATTTCTGCAAGAAAACTCAATCATCCAGAAATGAAGCTGCTTGTATTATTACAGTGGTTATGAGAAGCTAACTGCCAAGCCACCTCCAGAGGCAACAAGAACAGCTGCTTTATCAGAGGAAAACTGCCTTAGCACTGTGACAACTAATCAGAATATGTCTCATCTGCAGGTGTTATTGTCCAATATCTTGCTTAAAGAACTAATTGAAGGAGCCTGAGGAAAGCGCCATAGAAAATGCCCTGCACTACTGCATGTGAAACCATCTCAGCAAAACCACTGTTCCCTGCACACAGCATAGATTATGCCCTTCTCAACCGTTAACTATCGTCCACGTAGAAACAAGCAAAAGCATGAAAGTCTCTAAGCCAGGCCAACTGACAACCCAAACGAGAGACCTGTCAAAGGACCTCTTCAAGAAACATTCCTCTCCCCCAGCACTACCTGTTAGCAGAAATTTCAACTATGTTCTGAGGGCAGAAATGCGCGGACATGTGAAGAAAAGCATCTCTGCATCTGAAAAGGTAACGATCACACTTGCCCTCCCTGTGCAGCTTGGCAGAACAGCTCCACGGGAGCAAGAGCGGGGTGCACGGCTAAAGACAGTAAGGATGCCTCAAAACCAGCATGATGAAAAAAGACAGAACTGATACAAACCATAACAAATTAAAGCATAACTCTTCTGAGCAAACAAGCTTCTTAATTTCTTCACTGAGAAATTTACTAGAGAACTTGAAACCCCCACAACAAACAACTCCCACACCCAACACCTGCGTGGACAGTACATGGACTAAGGATGCACCTTCCTTTTTGTGACTGACTCCCTCCCTCCCTGCCCTTAAAGACTCACAACTACTTCAAAAGCTCTCTGATCAAAAGCAGCTGGATCTGAGTAACTGATGGACTACAGAGCTCTTCAACTCCAGAAGGACCAAGCCAGTAGAACACTGAATTTACCCAGCTCCCAGGATATGCTGCAGGGCAGGGTCTGTTACACCATACCGTTTTGGCACATGTCTTATCCCATGTGTCTCTGCTGTTGAGATAAAGGGGAGAGAAATACTCCAAGAGAAGCTCTTGCAACAAGTCCAAAACTTGCCTGTTTGAGACTGGGTGTCACACACTTCTTCCAGTTCCATCCAAGACAACTGTAACACACTCTCGGTCAAGACATGTTGATAGTAACCTGGAGAAAGGCTCCCAATAAGCTGCTTGAAGCTGCAAACGCAGTCTTGATCCATGTCTTCCTGTTAGGTCTTTACACTGTCCAAAGCGGTCAGCCACCACTGCAGAATAAATACAAGGAAAAAGGATAAAATGCCAGGCCTTAGAAGCCCAGTCTCCACCTGGGAAGAGACTCCTCTGCACAGCCAGGCAGAAGAGCAGCCTCAGCATCTCTTTGAAAGCTGGAGTGAGGACCAGCACGTGACCCAAGCATAAATTCATACAGACTTCACACTAACACTGTCACGCTCTCTCCAACAGGCCCTTTGCTTCATCCCAACTCAGCACAATTCCCATGCTCCAGCCTCCCACATGCCCAGCTCAGACCACTGGCACCACCAGTTCACACCCCTGCACAATCACTGCGCTGGCACAGTCCCAGCGACAGGTAGCCCCTGCCCAGAGAAGCACACTGCAGCTCTCGACAGACAAGGAATACGTTCTTCACTTTGTGAGACCAAGGAAGTAACCTGAAATACTTGCTCAAGTTATTATGATTTGTGTTAGAAGCTATCCATCTTACTACCAACTGCACAATTTTAATTCACTTAGACTAAAGAAATGATGTAATAAACAAGATCATTTCATTTAAGGCATAGCTTAAGCACACACCTCCTAAGCATCACTCTAGGGCTCCTACATCAAGAACAAGACAAATCTAGCCAATTACAACAACAAAACAGTTCTCAAATACAAACAAATCCCAACTTCTGTCAGGCCTCTACCCCATCACTCTGCTTGTGTAGAGCTGTCCATGACCCTACTCACCCAACTCCTCTGAGGGGAAACTCAACACCCCACCAGCACAAGGAGATGCCTGCCAGGGACCACACCATATTTGTAAGAGGCCAGGTGCCTCGCTTCAAGAAAGTAATTTCTGAAGCAGAACCCAATGACAACCCCTTGGATGATGCCCAAGGAGTCATCACCTCAGCGATCCTCCTGTTTGCTACTACTCTTACTTGATAAACAGACCTTTATCCTCACATCTAACAACTTTAGAAGCGATCAGCGGGGATTCGTGGTTTCAAGGCAAGGGGCCCTCTCAGCCAGGCTGGCTCTTGCTAGCATTTCTTAGCCAGCAGTACTGTAGACACTTTCAATTAGGAGAAAAACATAACCCCCAGAGAGCAAAGCTTTAACCCAAATAAAACCCCTCCTGAATATTTTCCTCCACCCCCTATCAACAAAGTAGGTGAAACAGCTGCTACCCACAGGTGCTAGTCCATGCAGCCAACTACACTGCATATGAGTGTCTTGAGACACAAGGACTCCAAGCAGTTTTTATCACTGCAGCTTTGACCTATCAACACTTTTTGTCACTCCAACAACTCCTTATCAAAGCCTCATGTGCGGGTACAATATAAACACCTTGGGGAGAGCACAGGGCCTGGAGCAGGTACAGCCAGGAACAAATTATAGAAGTGCTCGAGTGCCGTGTTCAGTTTTGGGCCCCTCACTACGAGAAGGACATTGAGGTGTTGGAGCATGTGCAGAGAAGGGCAACAGAGCTGGTGAGGGGTCTGGAGGACAAATCTGATGAGGAACGACTGAGGGAACTGGGGGTGTTCAGCCTGGAGAAGAGGAGGCTGAGGGGAGACCTTCTCGCTCTCTACAACTCCCTGAAAGGAGGGTGCAGAGAGGTGGGGGTTGACCTGTTCTCCCTAGGGACAAGTGATAGGATGAGAGGAAATGGGTTCAAGTTATGTCAGGTGAGGTTTAGATTGGATATTAGGAAAATTTTTTTCACTGAAAGGGTTCTCAGCCATTGGAAGAGGCTGCCCAGGGAGGTGGTGGAGTCGCCATCACTGGAGGTGTTTTAAAAAAAGGGTGGACGTGGTACTTGGGGACATGGTTTAGAAGTGGGTTTTGTCAGCTTGGGTTAATGGTTGGACTTGATGATCTTAAAGGTCCCTTCCAACCTCAACAATTTTATGATTTTTATTATGATTTAAGTGACAGGGGAATAGGAATACAGACAGAAGACAAGGCAAAACTAACACCAGCTCAAGAAAAACAATAGAATACTCTGCTCACTCTCTCCTGCATTCAAAAACTCTCAGCCCCCTCTCATCAGTGGAGTCCTTGCCCTCAGCCAAAGGGCACACAAAGGAAATCTCTATCAAAGTCTTTTGAGTGGTAACTAAAGACAACCACTTGATATACACAGTGTTAGGCACCAGCTCAGGAGCAGCTGTGTTTAGCTGACCAAGGAGCCCTCCAAAGAGACAGTGCTGCAGCCAGCCTCCTCTTCCCCACCCCCTCACTACCAGGCCCACCTAAACCACCAACTGGGGAGCCACAGCTGGACACTGAGCTGCAGAACCCTTCCTCCAGCTCCAGACTTCACAGGAAGATGGCCCCCTGTGCAGTCAGCTCTGTGTTCCACCCAGGAGCTGGCACAATTCACATGCAGAGAGGGCAGGCAAAAGCAGGGAAGGGTTGCTCAGGAGCTGGAGACAAACCTTTGCTGCAAGTGGTTCTAACTATCACATACCAAACAGCAGGGAAGTACTCAAAATCCATGTCCTGCACAAAAAAAGGCAGCTTAGTAAGGATTTGTTTGGTTGGTTTTTTTTTTTTGTTTGGTTTGTTGTTTCATTTTTTGGGGGTAGGAATCAAGTTGCCCACGACTTAGAAGCTGTGCTGATGTGTCCATTGGCTAGAGCCCCCTTTGGGGTGTAATCACAAAACCTCAGTCAACTGCACAATTCATTTGTCAAACTTGCAAAAACATGTCCTTTTGCATAGAGGAGTGAACATGCCAATATTCTGCCAAGTTTTGCCATCCACCTTTCCCCCACTGCTGAAAATAACTATACACAGTACCAGGTAAGGCTCAAGAGGTGCACGTTCAAGCTGAAGTGACTTACCACAAGTTAAGCCGAAAATCGGCAAAAGCATCAGAGACTGGGACATTCTCTTGCTTCCAAGACAAGACAGACCATCCTTCCAAGAAAAGGGAAATAGGCAAGTGTTACTCAAGCAATTAACTAATTAGCAAGATAGGTTAGCAAATACCATCATGTTTTGTGCAGAGAGGGGGGAAAAAAGACTTGTCTTTCAATAGTTAAAACATCAACAGAAGTTACCAGCTGGTCACAGCAGTAAGCTTCATACAACCACACGAACTTAGGGATTTGTCAGAAGCAGCAGTTTTGGGTTCTTTAATCTCCTTCAAACACTGCAGGGAAAGCCATTTTTCCCCCAAGGCCTTGGCAATTTTCTCTTAAGCAGCCACTGGCAATGACCAACAAGCAATCAAAGATTTGAGCAAGATTAAGCCAGCTGTTTTCTGGGTACCTAGAGCAAGTTCTGGAGCTGGGCAGCACTTGGCTCTTTCTCTCCACAAGCCACATTGCACACTTTTGCTAACATATACAGTGAATGAAATTAGGCCAACAGCATGAGAGAGAGCAAAAAGAAGGAGAGCCTTTTCAAGAATGGGCAGGACAACGCATGGTGTAGACAGACACAGGAGAGACTGCATTACACAGAAAGCACAAGCCCCACCTCACATTGCCAAGTCTCAAGCAAAGCAGTTTCCATTTAGAAATGCCTGTTTTCATTACACACGCCTACTAGTTTCTGCCATCCTGCCCTTGTTCCTAGAAGGCCATTACCTCTCTCCTGCCTCCCTGACAGCTGACTGCCTGTGCACATGTTCAAGCCAAGGGCTGTGCAGGTCCTGCCTCGCCTAGAGCTAGTGCAGATGCCACCAGCTCCGCACTGCCTTCCCTTCTTACTCCTTACTAGCTCTCACACAGCAGAACTACGGTCTGATCCTTGCAGTTACTATACCCGTATACACTTTCAACTCCTCAAAAGCCTGCAATACCTCCTATGCCTGGTACCAGTCAGGGCTGTGAACAGCCAAGCCTTTTGGGTTGGGCGGTTTCCCTGCAGCTGGCTTGGCAATTCACACCCTGCAAACTGTGTGGTGTCTTTCAGCCTTCTCCGCAGGCACTGCCTCCTTCATCCACTTCCAGAAACCTCCTGGTATTCCTTCCTTCCACAAGTGCTCCCTTTAGCCTCTTCCTTGTTACTATCCCTCACCTCTCTAGCCAGGTGCCTGTCTGACTACCCAACTCTCTCGCCTCAGTCACCATCTCAAAACATCCTTCAGCTCCTTTCCACAACCCTTGCAGAGTGGTTTGCTGTGCATGCTATTTCTAACACCCGCTCTTTGGCAATGGCTGCTCAAGTGAATGAAGGCATTTAGCTACAGGAATGGAATTACCAGTATCAGAGACATCTGAGCCAGCAATGCCTTCAGCACCTCCAGAAGTTCACACGAAAACTGCTCCAAGAATCCTAGTTATTAGCACAATTGTCACCACATAGTTACAGCGCTACCGGAGACAGAGCAGACATCTTTCTGTGTCAGGCCCTGGACACGACATAAGTGGGTGCCGTGACTGCTTGGAAAAACAGCCTTTCTCGGGGGTTGCACTGGCTGTCAGGTCACTTACTCTAGTCCGAGCTCTGTAGGGAAGTCCAGCACATCCACACTGTGCCTTCAACACAGCGCACAGGCCGGTGCCATGTTTTCATTCTCATCTTGGCCACAAGCCCCTCTTCAGAGTCATTCACTCAAGAGCAACTTACAAGCAGCTAACGAACACTGGGGCAGTTAACAGATCTTTGCCAAGGAAAAACAGTGTCTGCCAGCAAAGCCACACCAACACTTTCAAAAACGAGGCACAGTTCTGCACGGCCCAGGCAAGCAGTTCAGGAAACTAACAGCTTTGACATTCATCAGATTGGCTAACTACAGGGTCTTAACACGGGCCAGGATCTATAAAAACCAAGGAAGGGTTGCACCACTTAGATGTCTACTGGCCCAAACACTCATTGCAGTCAGCTGCCTTTGAGCCTGCATACTTTCAGTGCAAGCCAGGTGTTCATTTCATGCTAGGCTAAGTCTTGCCCTAACTGGAGGCTTCCTGCCCTACCTGCTCCCAGAGGGGGGCCAGCCTGGGACCCAGCAAGCTGGTCCTTACAGGCACTAAGACACCACCAACTTGCCGCTGAGACACAGGCCTGGGGAGGCACGCTCTGCTCTGCCCCATCCCAGCAGTGGAGGAACTCTGCCAGCTCCTGAGCCTCCATCTGCATCCCTGAGGCCAAGAGACCAACCAGAACCCTGTGGGACACGCCACCTCCACTGCTTGACTGCAGAAAGGGGCTTCCTCCTGCACCAGGGAGCACATACGCCTTTTTCCTCACGCCTGTAGCTCTCAGAGGCAAAGCAGCACCTTCTGGGTTCTCTGCTTCAGCCCCAGCACTGCTCTAGCAGACCCCTCCATCTGCCTCCCCTCCCAGCAGCCCTGCCAACAACACCCTGGTCCCAGTGCCCTCTGAAACAAGACACCTGGGGCCTGAGGGACCACAGCTCTTCCTGAGGGAAAATCTTTACAGCTTTTTAGCAGGAAGGGAAAGGGTGACATCATCTAACACAGCCTAATCAAGAGAAACTGAGCTACACAGTTTCTGAGAGCAGCCTAAGAAACTCAGCACACAAAACAGTAAGAGGTACTGTTCTAAGAGAAAATTTATTCCTATACACCTTCAAGAAACGCACCACACCATTGACCCCAGGCACACACCCTAAACCCATGAAAATTAACACTTGTTTCCAAAGAGCTGCAGCAGATGGATCACCTCTTATTTCATTGCTCTCCTGCCCCTTTTCACTCAAGCTAATAGGCCTCACCACTGAGCAGAGAGTATCTGGCTACATTTACGTGGACAACCAGAAACAGTGCTACAGCCTAGGAACAAGTTCACTGTACATGTCTAAAATACTTGTTACAGTGTCACAACCGTGCACTAAACAAAGCCTTTCTAACACAAAAAGCCTAGAACAGACATAAATTAACACGAAAGCACAAGGGGCTCTGTAGCCCTCCACAAACCACCTACACACACACTTTCAGAAATTACCTACCAGAAAACGCTGGACCTAGCCACTTGCCACTATCACAAAACACACCACATGCTAACACAATGTGACATAGGAGGCAGACTAAGAGTTTTAAGGCAAAAAACATACTGCCCCCATCCCCCCGAAGATATTTCAGATTACAAATCTGCCATCTCTCTCTGAGAGACATATCTGACCAAAGAGTTTTCAAGGAGCCTGAAGCACCATACACTGGAATTGATCAGGGACAGACCCTGATTTGCCAACTGTGTAAAAACCGGACGATTCCAGACCACCAGCCCCAGTCCTACCCGTATCACCGTGTGCGCTGCGCTGCTCCACCACTGACCTGCCCAGCGCTGCCGGCTGACCGAAACGCTGTGTCTCCAGCCGCACCCCGAAGAAGCATCTTCTGCAGACAGCTGCGGCTCCCCTAGGCCGAAGCCAGACCGTCTCCGACCCCCTGCGCAAGAACAAAGCGACACCCCACCGACTCGCTGCTGTTCTCTCAGCAAACTCAGGCACAAGCCCACACCGCGGCTGCAGAAGCCGCGCTCTGCGCTGCCACCCTGTCACCCCAGGCTAACCCGTGGGCAAGTCCCCGACCCCCGGCCACGACCGCTCCGCCCTCCGAAGCGGCTTCCACGGGCCAGGCTCAGGCCCCGCGGAGGGAATGCCGCGGCCATTGCTGCGGAGGGAACGGCTGTTGGACCGCGGCGGCCTCCCACTGCCGCCTCAGCACCCCCGGCCCGGAAAACACCCCGCCAGCTGCCGCGGTAGGGCCGCCAAGAGTCGCCACACCACCCTGTCTCCTGCAGCAGCAGCAGCAGCTCGGCCTCCACAACCACCGCCGCCCACCCCACCGCGCCAGAAGCTGCTAGCATGCAGGCCGGCCCTTAAAATGGCGGCCGCAACTCCCGCCCCCGCTGCCGGGGGGGGACAGCGCCCCCCTGCTGGCCCGGACCGGCGACCGAGCGACACCTGCCCCCCCCCCCCCCCCCTCCCCCATCGCCAACCGGGCCCGCGGCCACCTCACCCGTCACATCACCGGTCACCGGCCACCGCAGCCGCCCCGGGCCCTCGCCCCTGCCACCGGGCAGGGCCCGGCCTCACCCGGCTGGCGCCGCAGCGGTGACAGGGTGCCGGTCCCACAGAGGGCCGAGGGAGGCCGGTGCCCGCTGGGTGCCAGGGGCTGAGGGGGACATGTCTGCCGGGCCAGCGCCTTTGGTGGCAAACTAGTGGGAAAACATGGCAGGTGCTCTTCACCGCCGGGCAGATGCGCTGCCTGCCCTCGGAGCGCTGCTGAGCGCGGCCGCCATTGGTCGGGGGACGGGTGTGAGCAGAAGACAAAGGGTCACGGTGGCCGCTGGCCGCTGGCCACAGGCGTGGGAGCTCGGGCCTGTGGGCTGCCCTGGTGTCCCCGTGCCTGGCACCACACCAGCCCCTGGGCTGGGCGATGAGCAGGGCCCGGGGGGCTGCAGCAAGCAGAGGACCCGGGGTTAGCCCCAACGTGGTGAAACGTATCAGCCACAAGACGTTACGAGCCCGGTGTATTCCTTGGAAATGCGGGTGCCGGGGCTTGGCCTGCACCTTACGCGGGCCGGGCCTGTGTGCTGTGTTAGGGAAGGGGTATGTACCCTGTGAGGAATGAAGACTGACAGTTCAGCTGTGCCCCCAGCTGATACTGATACTTCCAAAGGCACTCCGAGGCGCTGGCAGATTACTGCTGTGATGCCTCACTGTACGCAAAAGAAAAGGTGGTGTATTTTCTCACAAAAGACCTCCTGTGGTCATCTGAAGAAATAATCTCTTTCCAAGGGACTGACTCTTTCCTTACGGGCCATAGCCAGCTTTTGTCTTGCCAGCATTGTTTCCCTTCTGTCCAGCTTCGAACCCGCTGTAAAACATTTTGATGTTTTTTTTCCTATTTGCTCAACAGCTCCCACCCCAAACGCCCCATGCAGCTCCTCTTTCAGCCCCCAGATTGAGGGGACTTTCCCTGGGGCGGCCCTTACATGACAACTGAGTTGTTCCAGCTCTCACCCTGTCCGTACCCACCTGAGGATGTCTCTGTCCCGTGGGAGACGCAGCAACTCCTCTTGCAGTCTGCCAGCTGCTGCCCCTTCAGTGAAATTTCCTTCTGGCTGGACACAGTGCTCTGTGAACTGGTTCCCAAAGACAAACCGCTTCTAAACTGCACACACTCGCTGCCCGCAGAGTAAAACACTGTTTCAGCACAGTTTTTCCCGGCTTGCTCTTTTCAGAGCAGCGACATCCACCTCTCCCTGCTCAAATGAGGCAGGTGCCAAAAACCCTGTTCAGAGTGTTCTCCCTTTCTGGGCAAACTGCTCTGCAGCTTTTCAGGCAGCTCGCCTGCACGGTTCCTGCTGAATCCACTTCTGGCTGGACACAGGGCTCTGGGAACCGCTTCCCAAAGACAAACCGCTTCCATTTGTAAATGCCCGGGTATTTTGTGTTAAAAGCACGTGTGTGTGTGTGTTTAAGACGCAGCGTCGTTGTAAAGTGAGGGGGAGTCCTGAGTTGTGGTTTCGTGACTCTCCGAGGAACTCAGAGACGGACAAAACATCAGACACGAGTGAAAGATCTGTAAAAGTTTTTTTTTTCTGATATACGTAAGTTAGGCTGCTGTGGTGTTTAGTCGCTCTCCTATCAGGGGTTTGGCTAATCATCAAAGTGGCAGAACAGAGGAAGTCACTCCTTCGGTGGTTTGGGCTCGAACCTTGGGAATATTTAAACGAAGGAGGAGATTGGATAAGGAGGGGGGAGAGTCAGTTTTATTAAAAGGAGTGTATGTAACACTGGGTGGACAAATAGTAGCCCTAGACTGGGAACAACCTGTCCCAGATACCCTTTTAAACCCCCATATTGGCAGACAGGTGGGGGTGATCCCTTGTTTTATATGTGGATTAACTTCGACTAACGGGCTGGGCAGGAATTGGCACTTGGCCTGGGTTTTGTTGAGGTATCAGTCTTGTGGAAAAAAGTGGTATTGTTTATCTAAGAGGCGAAAGGCGGAATGTTTTAAGTATCTTCCTCAAATCCCTCATTTTTTATCACTGGGAGAAGGCTCAACAGGAAGCCGAGATAGTAAAATTTGTATGCGGAAAGAAGAATCTAATCCCAGAGATCTGGGACATGTGGGAGGAGGACTGGGAAAGAGTTAGAACAGTTTGCAAGAAGAGGTTTGCGTGGAAGTTGAAGTGCAGCAGAAATAGAAAATTGTTGGAAAAAATTAATTAAAGAAACTTAAAGATGGGTAATACTCAAGGGGGTATCCTCAAGAAAAGTCCTTTAGGTTGTGTGCTTGCTCATTGGAAAGAAATTGTGGGAAATGGAGGTACAGAAAGTAAGAAAATTCTTGTTAAGTATTGTAATCAGTGGTGGCCGTTATATAAGTTGGAAGATGGAGCCAAGTGGCCATTGAATGGATCACTAGATTATAATACTATGTTGCAGTTAATGTTATTTTTAAGAAGAGAAGGGAAATGGGATGAGGTATCATACGCAGATATGTTCTTTACCCTCCGAAACCATCCGGAGTGGCAGAGGGATTGTGGAATAGTGCCACCGCAGGACCCTATGGTACTCGCCCTCGAGCGAGAGAATAAAGGATTAAAAGGAAAACTGAGGCGGTGCTGCTCAGCATGTAGTACTGGACAAAGATGCACTAAGATAAATAAAAATTATCAAGTATCAGAACAGGATTTAACTGATCTGTTTAAGTCTCCCCCTCGGTCACAGGAACGAGATGTGGACTCGGATAGAACTCCTACTCCTCCGGACAGCCCCGTAGCCTCCCGGACTAGGGGGAAACATATGATTTTGCAGGCACCGCTTCGAGAGGCAGTGGGACCAGAGGGAGGGACAATGTTGATCAAGGTACCTTTTACCACTACCGATTTGGAGGCGTGGAAAAAGGTTGCCAAGGATTATAGGAATGATCCTGTGGGCATAACCAAACATTTTCAGTTTATCATAAAGCAACATAACCCTGATTGGAATGATATGCAGCTATTATTAGAATATATGACAGAAACGGAAAAACAACAGATTTTAAAGGTTGCTGGAGATTTAGCTGAAGATCATTATAAGATCACGGGAGGGGACGTTAAAGAATATTTCCCCCTGCGGGATCCAAAGTGGGATCCAAATAAATCAGCACATATGGAAAGATTACAAGTATATCAAGGATGGATTTCAAAAGGAATGGAGAGAGCCATTCCTAAGACCATCAATTGGTCGGCATTATATGCAATTAAACAAGGTCCCTGTTTAATGGAAAAACAATTGGTGGAAAAACAATTGTCCGGAAAGGTGGAAAAATAAGGAAAAGGCATGGAACAACCAAAAGGGAAGAGTGTTGGCTCACATGAAGGTAGACTGACGGGGACCAGAGGAATCTACCCTAGCGGATCCACTGGTTATAATGAAGCTAGGGGAGGAACAAAAGAAAGTAGAATTTTTGGTTGATACAGGGGCTACGTATTCGGTCTTAAATCAAGGTGTGATGCCCCTGGGAAATGAATATATCATGGCAAAAGGGGCAACTGGCCAAAGTGAAAAGGCATATTTTTGCGAACCTCTGAGATATAAACTGGGAAAACAATGGGGCATTCACAGGTTCCTGTACATGCCCAACTCCCCAAAGGCACTTTTGGGGAGAGATTTATTGGAACAATTGGGTGCAATAATTAAATTTGAAAAAGGAGAGATTACTCTGGAGGTAAATGACCAGCAGTATATTCAGATAATGAGCTTATCCCTAGCTAGTGTCCCCGTGGGAGGAAAAATCAGCGAAGAAATCATGAATGAGGTATATCCCGGGGTATGGGCCACAGATATACCAGGAAGAGCAAAAATGCTACACCTGTTGAGGTCAAACTTAAAGAAGGACAACAACCAGTAAGAGTCAAACAATATCCCTTAAGGAAGGAGGATAGGGAGGGAATTCGACCAATAATAGAAAAATTTTTACAACTGGGATTGCTAAGAGAATGTGAATCTGATTTTAACACTCCCATATTACCTATCCGTAAACCTGATGGGTCATACCGGATAGTCCAGGACCTACGAGCTATAAATAAAATAACTGAAGACCTATACCCGGTAGTGGCAAATCCATACACCCTACTGACTGCATTGACACCTGAACTAGCCTGGTTTACAGTCTTAGATCTGAAGGATGCCTTCTTTTGCCTCTCTCTCCATAAAGCCAGCCAGAAAATATTTGCATTCGAATGGGAAAATCCTAAAAGTGGACGTAAGACTCAGCTCACCTGGACGGTGTTGCCACAAGGGTTCAAAAACAGCCCCACCATATTTGGTAATCAACTCGCAAAAGATTTAGAGTCTTGGGAAGCCCCACCCGAGGAAGGGAAACTGTTACAATATGTAGATGATCTCTTGATTGCCACCAAGACAGAGGATGCTTGTATAACCTGGACGGTGAGTCTGCTGAATTTTTTAGGACTCCAAGGATACCGGGTATCTAAGAAGAAGGCCCAAGTGGCGCAGTGTAAGGTGATATATTTGGGCTATGAGATCAGTGCTGGACAAAGGACTTTGGGACAGGCCCGAAGAGAGACAATATGCCAAGCTCCAAGACCGCAAACAGTGAAGGAGCTACGAACTTTTCTGGGAATGACTGGGTGGTGTCGGCTGTGGATTTATAATTATGGGCTGCTTGTCAAACCCCTGTATACCCTAACGACTACTGAACAGAAACCCCTTAAATGGACTAAAGAGACCATACAGGCCTTCGAGTCGTTAAAAAAGGCCTTGATGTCAGCTCCAGCCTTGGGACTCCCAGACGTGAGTAAACCGTTTATCCTTTTCTCTCACGAAAAACAGGGAATTGCCTTAGGGATATTGGCACAAGATTGAGGCCCATATCGTCGAGCGGTTGCATATTTCTCGAAGCAACTGGATACAACTGCAAAAGGCTGGCCTGGATGCTTGCGGGCAGTTGCGGCCGTAGTATTAAACATCCAGGAAGCCCGAAAGTTCACCCTGGGCCAGAAAATGACTGTGTTAGTGTCCCATACAGTATCCTCAGTACTGGAACTGAAAGGAGGACACTGGCTGTCCCCACAAAGATTCTTGAGATATCAGGCCATACTGGTGGAACAAGATGATGTGGAAATTGTAATCACTAACATTGTCAATCCAGCCTCTTTCCTCAGCGGGAATACAGGAGAACCAGTGCATCATCACAGTATCGTCAGGGTTGGAAGGGACCTCTGGAGATCATCTAAGTCCAACCCCCCTGCCACAGCAGGGACACCTACAGCACGTTGCACAGAACGGCATCCAGGCGGGTTTTGAACGTCTCCAGTGTGGGAGACTCCACAACCTCCCTGGGCAGCCTGTTCCAGTGCTCCACCACCCTCAGAGTAAAGAAGTTCCTCCTCATGTTAAGATGGAACTTCCTGTGCTCCAGTTTGTGCCCGTTACCTCTAGTCCTATCACTGGGCACCACTGAAAAAAGGCTATTCTCGTCTACCTGGCACCCTCCCCTTAAGTACTTATAAGTATTGATAAGATCCCCCCTGAGTCTTCTTTTTTCTAGACTAAAAAGCCCCAAGTCCCTGAGCCTTTCTTCATAAGAAAGATGCTCCAGTCCCCTAATCATCTTTGTAGCCCTTTGCTGGACCCTCTCCAGCAGTTCCCTGTCCTTCTTGAACCGGGGAGCCCAGAACTGGACACAGTACTCCAGATGCGGCCTCACCAGGGCAGAGTAGAGGGGGAGGATGACCTCCCTCGACCTGCTGGCCACACTCTTCTTGATGCACCCCAGGATGCCATTGGCCTTCTTGGCCACCAGGGCACATTGCTGGCTCATGGTCATCCTGTTGTCCACCAGGACTCCCAGGTCCCTTTCCACAGAGCTGCTCTCCAGGAGGTCAGCCCCTAACCTGTACTGATGCATGGGGTTATTGCTCCCCAGATGCAGTACTCTACACTTGCCTTTATTGAACCTCATCAGGTTTTTTTCTGCCCAACTCTCCAGCCTGTCCAGGTCACGCTGTATGGCAGCACAGCCTTCCAGCGTGTCAGTCACCCCTCCCAGTTTTGTGTCATCAGCAAACTTGCTGATGGTACACTCTATCCCTTCATCCAGGTCATTGATGAATATATTGAACAGGACTGGACCCAGTACTGACCCCTGAGGGACCCCACTAGTTACTGGCCTCCAACTAGACTCTGCACCACTAACCACAACCCTCTGAGCTCTGTCTGTCAGCCACTGTTCAATCCACCCCACTGTCCATTCATCTAACCCATACTTCCTAAGCTTGTCTGTGAGGATGATGTGGGAGACAGTGTCAAAAGCCTTGCTGAAGTCAAGGTAGACAACATCCACTGCCCTCCCTTCATCCACCCATCCAGTCACACCATCATAGAAGGCTATCAGATTAGTCAGACATGACTTCCCTTTGGTGCATCCATGTTGACTACTTCTGATAACCTTCTTTTCCTCCAGATGTTTGGAGATGACCCCCAGAACGAGCTGTTCCATCATCTTTCCAGGGATGGAGGTGAGGCTGACCGGCCTGTAGTTTCCTGGGTCATCCTTCTTGCCCTTTTTAAAGACTGGAGTGACATTGGCTTTCCTCCAGTCCTCAGGCACCTCCCCTGTTCTCCAGGACCTTTCAAAGATGATGGAGAGTGGCCCAGCAATGACTTCTGCTACCTCCCTCAGCACTCGCGGGTGCATCCCATCAGGCCCCATGGACTTGTGGGTGTCCAGTTTACTTAATTGTTCTCTAACTTGATCCTCTTCAACCAAGGGAAAGTTTTCCTTTCTCCAGACTTTCTCTGTTACTTGCAAAGTCTGGGACTCCTGAGAGCTGGCCCGAGCAGTGAAGACAGAAGCAAAGAAGGCATTCAGCAACTCCGCCTTCTCTGCATCATCCGTCACCACAGCACCCATCTCATTCAAGAGCGGGCCCACATTTTCCCTGGTTTTCCTTTTGTCTCCTATATACTTAAAGAAACCCTTCCTATTGGTCTTGACATCCCTTGCCAGGTTCAATTCCAAAGCTGCCTTGGCTTTTCTCGTTTCTTCCCTGCATACCCTGACAGCATTCTTGTACTCATCCCAAGTCATCAGCCCCCTTTTCCACATCCTGTAAAC
Organism: Pluvialis apricaria; assembly: GCA_017639485.1. Lineage (NCBI taxonomy): Eukaryota > Metazoa > Chordata > Aves > Charadriiformes > Charadriidae > Pluvialis > Pluvialis apricaria. The sequence continues at coordinate 20,234,724 of CM030043.1, forward strand.
TCCCTTCTTCCACCTGAGTTTTTTCTGAAGATCCCTGCTCAGCCATGCAGGTCTCCTTCCCTTGCCCGATTTCTTGCTCTTTGGGATGCACCTATCCTGAGCTTGGAGGAGCTGGTGCTTGAATATCAGCCAGCTCTCTTGAGCCCCTTTACCCTCTAGAGCCCTCTCCCATTTGATTTCTCCCATCAATTTCTTGAAGAGATCAAAGTTAGCCCTCCTGAAGTCTAAGGTTTCAACCCTACTTGTCCTTTTGTGCATACTGCACTTAATGCTGAACTCTATCTTCTCATGATCACTACAGCCAAGTCTGCCCCCAACCTTAACATCCTCCACCAGTCCCTCTTTGTTTGTCAGTACTAGGTCCAGTAGTTCACCTCTTCTTGTGGGCTCTTCCACCACCTGAGTCAAGAAGTTATCATCAATGCACTGGAGGAACCTCCTGGACTGTGCGTTCCTAGCTGTGTAGCCTTCCCAGCAGCTATCAGGGAAGTTGAAGTCCCCCATGAGAACCAAGGCCTGTGATTGTGAGGCGGTTCTCACCTGTCTGTAGAAGGCCTCATCAACTTCCCCATCCTGATCAGGTGGCCTGTAATAAACACCCACAACAGTGTCTCTCATGTTACCCTGCCCTTTAATCCTTACCCACAAGCTCTCAACTTGCTCATCATCAGCCCCCAGGGAGAGCTCAATACATTCCAGTTGCTTTTTCACATAAAGAGCAACTCCCCCACCTCGCCTTGCCATCCTATCTTTCCTAAAGAGAACATAGCCCTCCATGACAGCGTTCCAGTCATGCGAGCTATCCCACCATGTCTCGGTAATTGCAATGAGATCATGGCCCTGTGACTGCACGCAGATCTCTAACTCCTCTTGCTTGTTACCCATGCTGCGTGCATTGGTGTATAGGCATTTCAGAGAGGCCAATGAGTGTGTAGCCCTAGAGAGGTGGTGGGCCTTCCCATCCTTAACAGCTCCAACATCCTGCCCCACAAGTGCTGAGCTACTACACTCAGGTGCCTCTCTGGTGAGCCCAGTTACATCCCCATCCCCCTTCCAATCTAGTTTAAAGCTTTCTCAATAAGCCCCGCTAACTCTAGTCCTAGAACCCTCTTCCCCCTGTGAGATAGGCTTTTCCCGTCTGCTACCAGCAGCCCTGGTGTTCTATAAATCAGGCCGTGATCAAAGAACCCAAAACCTTGCCGGTAGCACCAGGTTCGGAGCCAGTCATTGACCTGCTGGCCTTTCCCGTTTACCCCCTCATCATTCCCTGCAACTGGAGGGATAGAGGAGAACACGACTTGTGCTCCCGATCCCTTAACCAGCCGTCCCAAGGCCCTGAAATCTTTCTTCATTGTCCTCAGCGTTCTTCTCACTACGTCATCACTTCCTACCTGAAAAACTAGAAGGGGGTAATAGTCTGATTGTCTTACTAGAGAGGGAAGCTTCCTCTTAACATCATCACCATGACAACATCATGATTGTCTGAAAACCATTGAAGCAACATATTCGAGCCGTCTGGACCTGAGAGATAGTCCTATGGAGAACACAGAGAATTGGTTCACGGATGGAAGCAGCTATGTCCTAAATGGTAAAAGGTATGCTGGATATGCCGTCACCACCAGTCAATAAATAATAGAGTCGGGACCTTTGCTCATGAATACTTCTGCTCAGAAGGCAGAAATAATTGCTCTGACCTGTGCCTTGGAATTGGCCCAAGGCAAAGCTACAGACTCGAAATATGCCTTTGGAGTTGTACATGTACATGGAGCTATCTGGAAAGAGAGAGGACTATTGAATTCACAGGGCAAAAACATCAAGCATGCAGAGGAGATCTTGAAACTGCTGGAGGCAGTCCAACTCCCTGAGAAAGTGGCAATCACACACATTAAGGCTCACCAGAAAGTAAACTCGGAACTGGAAAGAGGAAATGAGCTGGCGGACAGAGAGGCAAAACAGGTTGGCCAGAGGCATTCCCTACCAGGACAGCCAAAGCTCGGGAGGTAACCAGAATATTAATACAAGAGATAATACCATGCTTTGGGGTTCCGGCAACCATATCATCTGATAGAGGGCCACATTTCATCTCAAAAGTAGTACAACAAATTAGCCGCTATTTGGGAATAGATTGGCAGCTTCACACCCCATATCGCCCTCAGTCGAGTGGCCAAGTAAAAAAAATGAACCACCTAATCAAACAGCAAATTGTAAAATTGGGACAGGAAACTAACTTGGCCTGGCCTCAGTCTCTTCCCTTGGCTCTTTTGGGCATACGAACTAGGCCAAGAGCAAAGGAAGGACTGAGCCCTTTTGCCATAGTGTTATATGTTTTAAACTCGCGAATGATAAAACAAATGAGGCATTTGATATATGCTCAACAACTCCGACAACAAATCGAAGTAGGCAAAAATCTTATAAAGAACCTAGAAAGGAATGGAATAATATAAAAGGCATTAACATAAAGTAAATGAATTTACTTACTTTTTAGAAAAGGGGGGATTGATAGAGAGAACTAACACTTAAGGGCTAATAGCAGGAGGAAACATGCTTAACGCAAAACGTATCTATAACCTTGTAGCCATTGCCTTGCTTAAGCCATATCTATAATTATAACCTTGGCCATCGTGTAAGATGTTTAGTCAGGAACTAGCAGAGGGGAGTTGCAGAGAAGAACAGAACAGTCATGGCCGGCCTTGCTAAAGAAACTGGCTGGAACTGACCTTGCGGTTGTGGAGTCTGATAAAAGAGAGACTGAGCCTACGCAGGAATAAAGAGTCACTTGTGGTGATGAAGAAGAGTGGGTTTCCCAAAGACAAACCGCTTCCAAACTGCACACACTCGCTGCCCGCACAGCAAAACACTGTTTCATCACTGTTTTTCCCGGCTGCCTCTTTTCAGAGCAGAGAACTCCACCTCTCCCTGCTCAAATGAGGCAGGTGCCAAAAACTTCCAGTACCTAAAGGGGGCCTACAGGAGAGCTGGGGAAGGACTTTTTACTAGGGCATGTAGTGATAGGACGAGGGGGAACGGCTTTAAGCTGGAAGAGGGCAGGTTTAGATTAAACATTAGGAAGAAGTTTTTCACTTTAAGGGTGGTGAGGCACTGGAACAGGTTGCCCAGAGAGGTTGTTGAAGCCCCATCCCTGGAGGTGTTCAAGGCCAGGCTGGACGTGGCCTTGGGCAACCTGGTCTAGTGAGAGGTATCCCTGCCTGTGGCAGGGGGGTTGGAACTCGATGATCTTCAAGGTCCCTTCCAACCTAAACCATTCTATGATTCTATGATTCTATGATTCTCTCTCGCCTGGGACACTCTCTCTTAAAATGTCCTTCTTGCCCACGATAGTAACACTTTCTGCCGTCTGGGGCTTCTGGTTTCATCCATATGGGCTTTTTGAGCGGTGGCAGATGGGCTCTCTGTATCTTGTATGGTCTCGTTCCTGGCCTTAGATTCTGGGGCGCCTTATCTTTAGTCTTTGTTATTTCTTTTACAGTCGCTACCATTAGCTTCGCTTTTATCCTCTGCTTCTCCTCATCGTGCCTCACATATACTTTTTGTGCTTCTCGTAACAGCTCATTGATTCCTCTCTCGTGCCAGTCTTCCATCTTTTCCAGTTTCTTCCTTATATCTGGCCAGGCATGGGTGACAAAATTTACTTTTAATAATTCCTGGCCAGCCACAGTCTCTGGGTCAATTCCAGAAAACTGCTGAATATTTCTTCGGAGCTTTTCCAGCCATTCCGTTGGAGACTCCTCTTTCCCTTGTTTATCATCAAAGGCTTTGCTCACATTTGACCCCCTCGGGGCTGCCTCTTTAATTCCCCTTATAATTAATGTCCGATAATCAGACATATTTCTCCCTGCGGGGTCATTTTGATTCCAATCAGGTCTTTGTAGGGGTAACTTTTGGTCCCCTGCCACCCCATGAACGTTTTCCCTTTCCCATATTCTCATCCCTGCTACACGAATCATTTGTCTTTCCTCAGGGGACAACAAAGTTCCCAGGATGGATTGCATTTCTTCCCAAGTATATGCATTTGGGCCTAAAAATTGGTCTAATTGTTCTGACAAACCTAGGGGATCTTCCAACAATTTCTTCATTTCTTTTTTAAAGTTTCTGACTTCTGTACTGGTTAGGGGCACATTCACAAATCCCACCCCATTTTGAACTCCTGGCATCGGGACCTCCCGTAACGGATGCAGCTCGATTGGTTCCATTATTTCCTCATTTTCTTCCACTATGGACCTCCTCACTTCCCACCTCTGTCTCCTCTGGCTTTCCCTTCTAACAGGGGCTTGAGGCTCTCTCGCGCCTTCTGGAAGGTCGGGATTATATGGGGGAGGTAAGTATTCAAGAGGATCCCAGACTGATCTCTGGTCCTCCTCCTTCTCCTTTTGTGTCTCCAATTTAAAAATCCCTACATCTCCTTTCCAACATGCTACCTATTCGCTCTCTTCTTGATCGAACGGCTCTTTAGAGTTAACGTGTACATTTAGTGTTTGACACAGCCATCCCTCCATAGATCCATACTTTGGCCAATATAACTTGCCTGGCCTTATGGGCTCTCTGGTCCATTTAAACATACAGTAATTGATCATCTTTGCTTTATCCTTACCCTGGGTGCGGAACTCTCCTTCCTGCCCCCATTGTAACAACATCCTCCCTAATGGACTGTCCGGAGGTATTTCTGGAATTCCCTGATCAGTTTTTCCCTTAAATTGCTCTTTACTTTTTCCTTGTCCCGTTTTTTCCCCGGGGGATCTCTCAACTCCAGCCTTTCGCTTCGTCTCTTCACCAGCCGGTCTCCTCGCGGAGATACGGAACCACGGTTAAAAAGACTCCACACTCGCTTCGCAGATCTTGTCTGTGTCTCATTCACACCACTCTCAATCCCCTGTCACCCAGCCGCCCGAGTAATACTTAACAGTCAATTTTCTTACCCTGGTCTTGTGCACAAGTATTATCGGCTGCCACGGTTATCCCTGGGACCCCTCTTTGGTCCACGAGCCCCTTCGCCGGGCTGTTGCCACTGGTCCGTCACTGTGAGCGGGGAGAACCCAAGGATCGCTGAAATCAGCAGTGGCGCGCCGTCCCGGTCTGCTCACCTGTCCAAGGCTCCGAACGTAGGCTTCAGATATCCCGGACGAGCCCCCAAATTGTGAGAAACACGCTCACTGTATTGAATTTTAGTCAGGGGCAAATTCAGTGGAGCAAAGGATATGTATTACAGCGCTGGGAGCTACACAGGGGATTTCTCCTCCCGTGGCTCAGTTTCCCTGTCACAAACGCGGGTTTTTGTTTCATATTCCTTATGCCTAGTCATGTTTTTTCTTCGAAAACAATTTGCATGATCAGTGAGTTTTCGGAACACAATCTACCCCCAATTATGTAGTCAATGAGTTCTTGGAATGCAACCCACCTCCAAACATGCCCCCTCCCCTCTAGCGGCGCAGGCGCTGTGCTTCTTGGTGGTCCTTGAAGTCTTTATCACCATGTCCTTCTGGTGGCTTCTTTATTCTTCACACTTCTGTGGTTATCTTGGCTAACTACACCACCCTTTGTCTTTACAACCATCCCGTACTTTCAACTGTTGTTTTCTTTTGATATCCAATCTAACACTATCCCTTCCCCCAAATGCATAGCAAGCACATACCTATCTTAGCTGAAGCCATAGCAAGCACATTTCTTTTAACTGTATAGCACGCACACACCCATCTTAGCTGAAGCTGTAGGGAACACACATCCATTTTAGCTGAGGCAAAATTCTTTTGCTAAATTACTTATTACAAATACGTGCACCTTTTCAGCGTAAAGTGAATGAGTGAGCTTTGTTCCTTCTTGTTCATGGCACTCTTCAGAGTTTTACCCTGCCCTTTCAGCTCTATCGACCCAGCATGGTGTGCAGCAGCAGCAGCAGCAGCGCGAGGGCTGTAGCTGTTGGGGGGTCCGTCGCGTCGATTCTGGTTACGGCCCAGCCCCGTGCGGCGGCCTGGCAGGGCGATGTCCCCACGGCAGCGCCGTGAGGAAGGGAGGAGGCGTTTCCCAACAGCAGCGAGAGGGTTTACTGTCGTGCTAAGAATGTGTTCAGAACGGCAACAATTAGTATTCGTACTGACCGTGGGGTCTCTTTGGGCTGTGGGGTTGGGGGTGCGGGGCTGGTGGTGCTGGAGAAACAAAGCCCGAAAGAGCGATAGGGAAGCAGTGGCCCGGTTGTGTTGGCGATGCCCCGCAGCGCGGTGGGTTCGTGCCGTCTGCAGGCGCCCAGCGCTTTACAAAAGTGCCCGTGGGCCCTGGGGGTGGCGGGCTGGGGGGGGGGGGGCGGGTGCCAAGGGGGTGAGGAAGCAGAGAGGGTGAGCCGGTTTGGGGCCCGAAATGGAGAACAGGTTTTCTGCCCCGGGGGCTGAAAGCAGGCTGCCAGGGCTGGTTTTGGGGTGCAGAAACAGGTGGAGTCGTGTGGCTTTGGGCTGAGGAGGAGGGGTCGAGTGCTGCGTTTTTGGGGCTTGAGAACAGACCCATGTCCTGGTTTGAGGTAAAACAGGACCAATTTTGTACAGTAACTTTGCTTCTTAGCTGGGCCTCTTCTAACTACTGAAATTAACAGCATATTGTGCAGACTGTTCACTCTCTCAGAGTGATAAGACCAATGTTTATAGCTGATGTCCAGACATGGTATGCAAGGAGGCTCTTGCTTATACTTATTGTTCTAACACCCAAGGCCAACCAACTTTGTTATTTGCCACGTTGGAGGGCCGGAAGCGGAAAAGCATAATGGGGTCCCACCTGCGGGGAGGAGCGGACAGGACAGGTGACCCAAAACTGACCAACAGGGTATTCCATCCCATCTGCCTCATGCTCAGTATAAAAGCTGAGGGATCAAAGGGTCAGGCCCCCTTTTCCCTTCTTCCTTCCATGGCTGACGTCTAAGGAGGACTCTGTTCGTCTGCCTTTGGTCCCGATCCTGAATCCAGTTCCCGTCCGTCACTGAGTCCAGCCTGGGACTGCCCCAGTGCCAGCCGGTGTCGTGATTGTCATCCTGGGAGCTTGATATGGTTTTGTATATTTCTCATTACTTATTTTTATTTTATTATTAATATTTCATTAAAGTAGTTTAGTTCCTTCTAAACTCGTAAGTCTCTTTTCCCTCCTCTACCTCTCTCTTTGAAGAGAGGTAGAGGGGAGCATCTGTCGGTCCCATCTGGGGTCCCCTATGTCCCCAGTGGCATATTTGGCCTAAACCACGACACTCATCAGCTGGGGTTTTGGGCTCAGAAACAGACAGTAAGTGAGCTGGTTTGGGGGCCAAGAGCAGACTCCAGTTTGGCTGGTTTTGTGGGGGGTGGGAGGGAGCTGGGGGGTGTGGGGGAAAGCAGGGGGTGGTCAGGGTGCGTGGACCCTCCCCAGAGGTGGGTGTCTGTACCTGTGGGACCCCCGAGTTCAGGAGGCTGGCGTGCAGCAGGCTGAACTCCTTGTCTGTGGGGGTCTCTGGGGGGAAAGGTGCTTTTCAGACATGACACGCCCTCTCCTCTTTGAATCGAGCTCTTCTTTCAATATTGCCTAGCATATTTCTGAAGTAATTAATCATATAAACATATGGATATTTATAGCTTGTCAAGCCATGGTGTTTAACCCTAACACTCAAGTCAGGATGGTGATTGGTTGATGACCTCATGAACAGCCCAGGCTGTTGCAAATGGCTGGAGCTTGTCAGGGGGAGTTGAAACCAGCTGGAGCTTCAGTGGAGAGCTGGGGCTGCAATTAGCCAGAGCTTGGGAAGCAGGAGCTGTAGTGAGATGGGGTGTCCTCTGTTCAGAGCACACTTTAGCAAGACTCCTGGCAGCGGTAATGAGTGGGAGCTGCAATTAGCTGGAGCATGTGTTGGCTGGAGAACCCGCCGGCCGGACTGCGCTCCCCGCACGGCTGAAGAGCGGTTGGGCGTAGGCCGGGCTGTCGCGAGTGAGGAGCTCTGAGCAGCGGGGAGATGAACGGTCCTTCTGCCAGCAGGAAGCCGGGCCTTTTCCCTTGGGGATTAAATCCACACCAGGCACCTCTCTGGGCCCCGTTCCCGAGGGCAGAGGCGAGCTGGGGGTGCGCTCTACTGCGCATGCGCAGCTAGCGGGCTGCAGTACCGGATTGCGGTGTGGAATAATTACTAAAATAACCAAAAATACAGCATTGTTCACGCATTAAGGAAAAGCTTAAAATCAAAAAGGTTCCTAGGGTAGAATACAGCCGCAGCTGGTATGCGAAGAATCCACTACATTGGTGATTCCCTGCACAATATTGCTCGCAGAGCAACACGGGGATGGAGTGGGGTGGAGATTCCACAGCCAAGCCCTGTGATGATACAGCAGATATGGGAACGAGATGGTCCTATGGAACTGATAAGCTGCACACTTGCTACCCTGAGCCAACAGTTTGTCAAATTTTGACAAAATGCTGTCCTTTGTGTGAACTTTGCTCATTATAATGTCATTATAATACCTAAACACACCTCCATCCCAAAGGCTACCCGCCTCCAAGGTGCGACCACTCCTCCTTGAGTCTGTGCCCTGAATTTTTGGTAAACTATACCTTTAAATGTGAAGCGAGAGAATTTTACACAAATCATAATAAAAGTATCTATGAATAAAGTCACTCAAACTCCACCTTGAAGGGAAAACACAGTATAAACACAGTATAAAAATAGCCCAAGAAAGGGGGAATATTAGGGAAGACACCATCGTGAACAAGTCACGGAGGACTCCATCAAAACTGCCTTCGACTTCCGGGACCAGCCGACTGGCTGAGCCTTTCTTCCCCCCCCATAGGGACGCCTTTGGGTAAGACTTAGGCTATACCAAGTGCTTCCTCAAAAAACTTAGAAATCTCTCTAGAGAGTCTTTTTCCTGTATTTATAGCCAGGCTGTATTATATATAACTTTGTCGAGCGTTTTGTATAACTAACACCACTTTTATTTGCATGTGCTTTGCAGACAGTGTATTTATCACCAGCAATCCATAAGAACTTATGTATCAGCCCTGTGGAGAAGGACCTGGGGGTGATGATTGATGAGAAGCTTGACATGAGCAAGCAATGTGCGATCGCAGCCCAGAAGGCCAACCGTATCCTGGGCTGCCTCAAAAGAAGCGTGGCCAGCAGGTCAAGGGAGGTGATTCTGCCCCTCTACTCCGCTCTCGTGAGACCCCACCTGGAGTACTGCATCCAGCTCTGGAGTCCCCAACATAAGAAGGACATGGACCTGCTGGAGCGTGTCCAGAGGAGAGCCACGAGGATGATCCGAGGGCTGGAGCACCTCTCCTATGAGGAGAGGCTGAGAGAGTTGGGGCTGTTCAGCCTGGAGAAGAGAAGGCTCCGGGGAGATCTTATTGCGGCCTTCCGGTACCTAAAGGGGGCCTACAGGAGAGCTGGGGAAGGACTTTTTACTGGGGCATGTAGTGATAGGACGAGGGGGAATGGCTTTAAGCTGGAAGAGGGCAGGTTTAGATTAAACATTAGGAAGAAGTTTTTCACTTTAAGGGTGGTAAGGCACTGGAACAGGTTGCCCAGAGAGGTTGTTGAAGCTCCGTCCCTGGAGGTGTTCAAGGCCAGGCTGGACGTGGCCTTGGGCAACCTGGTCTAGTGAGAGGTATCCCTGCCTATGGCAGGGGGGTTGGAACTCGATGATCTTCAAGGTCCCTTCCAACCCAAACCATTCTATGATTCTATGATTCTATGATCTGTTGCTAAAATAAACCGCACTGTTTAAGTAGCTGGTCATTTTGGTTTCTCATTGAATGTGACCGCAAAAGTGGCCGTGGTAGTTCATGAGCACGACTAGACTGAAGGTGCAGTCCACTATTAGTGTATCAAGAATCGTGATAGTTTAATATATATATTAAACGCGATTGGACTGATAGCGGTGGATTGGGCATCACTCAGAATTCAAACCTGGTCGCACCTAGCCTCCCACCTCGGTGAGGAGTGTTAGAACGCAAGGGGGTTTGTTTTCTGCCAAACTGCTCTGCCCTTTAACGCAACATGGCCAAGAAGGCCAATGGCATCCTGGGGTGCATCCAGCAGAGTGTGGCCAGCAGGTCGAGGGAGGTCATCCTCCCCCTCTGCTCTGCCCTGGTGAGGCGGCATCTGGAGTACTGTGTCCAGTTCTGGGCTCCCCGGGTCAAGAAGGACAGGGAACTGCTGGAGAGGGTCCAGCAAAGGGCTACAAAGATGATGAGGGGATTGGAACATCTTTCTTATGAGGAAAGGCTGAGGGACTTGGGTCTTTTTAGTCTGGGGAAAAGAAGACTGAGGGGAGATCTTATCAATACTTATAAGTACTTAAGGGGAGGGTGCCAGGTAGATGAGAAGAGTCTTTTTTCAGTGGTGCACAGTGATAGGACAAGAGGCAACAGGCACAAACTTGAGCACAGGAAGTTCCATCTAAACATGAGGAGGAACTTCTTTCCTTTGAGGGTGGCAGAGCACTGGCATAGGCTGCCCAGAGAGATTGTGGCGTCTCCCACACTGGAGACATTCAAAACCCGCCTGGATGCCGTCCTGTGCAACTGCTGTAGGTGTCCCTGCTGTGGCAGGGGGCTGGACTAGATGATCTCCAGAGGTCCCTTCCAACCCTGACCGTTCTGTGATTCTGCGATTCTGTGACTGCTCCCACACCAAAGGGGCCAGCACACAAAGCTGTGCCTTGTCCTCACTGTCCCCTGGCAGCGCTTTCATCACACCACAAACCTTGGGGCTCAGGGCCTTCCTGACCACTTCAGCCTCAAACCCACCTTTTTTTCATTTTCACATCTCCACATCTCCCTGCTTGGCCAACACCTTGGGGACAGCTTGACCATGCCTTGGGGACAGCTTGGCCAACACCTGAGGGACAACTCAGCCATATCTTGGGGACAGCTTGGCCAATGCCTTGGGGACACATTGATTGGTGATGGCTCAGCCATGCCTTGGAGACAGCTTGGCCAACGCCTTGGGGACAGCCTGGCCATGCCCTGGTGACAGCTGTGTGGGACCTTGGGGCCACCCCATCCCGCCTGCCTGTCCCCCCTCACTGGGCACAAGGGGCTCCTCGGGGGGTGTCTCCTCCTGCGTGGCCGTCCTGCGGAGCCCCACCACCTTCTGCACCAGTCCCAACAGCCGCTGTCGCAGCGTCGTCTCCTCCGCCTCCTCCTCCCCTGCCAGCTTGATGCCTGGGGGGCACGGGGGGGGCGCGCATCACCACAGGGGGGGGCCGTGTCCCCAAAGTGGGGGGTGGCCATGCTCCTGGTGGTCCCCGGGGTCCCTGGGTGGGGGTCCGTATGCCCTGGGCATCCCCTGGTTCCCAGGATGGAGGTCCCTGGGGTCCCTGGAGGGGGGTCCCTATGCCCTGGGGGTCCCAGGGGTCCCTGGGTGGGGGTCCCCACGCGTTGGGGGCCCCCGGGGTCTCAGGATGGGGGTCTCCATGCCCTGAGTGGGGGTCTCTGTGGCTGTCCCGGTGGCTGTCTCTGTTCCCCCTGGGTGGTCCCCATTGCACAGGGTGACACCGCATCCCCCCTACATCGGGGGGGTGGCCTGGGATGGTTCTCCTGGGATCTGTGGGGTGCCCCTGGGGGTCTAGGGGTGCTCTTGGGTTTCTCCTGAGGGTCTTGAGGTGCTCTTGGGGTTCTCCTGGGATCCGTGGGTGCCCCTGGGGGTCTGGGGGTGCTCCTGAGGGTGTCTGGGTGTTCCTGGGGTTCTCCTGGCTGCTCTTGGGGTCCTCCTGGGATCCTTGGGGTTGTTCTAGGGGTCTTGAGGTGCTCCTGGGGGTTTGGGGGTGCTCTTGGGGTTCTCCTTGGGGTCTTGGGGTTCTCCTGGGATTATTGAGGTGCCCCTGGGGGTCTGGGGGCGCTGGTGGGGTGCTGGTGGGGATCTCCCCACCTCTGACTGCCCCCCCCATCCCCACAGCGTGCGCCCCAACATCTTCCTTGGGATGCACGAGGCCTCGAGGCAGTACAGCAAGTGGTACTTCGAGGTAGCAGTGGAGCGGGCGCAGCCCTTCCTGGGGGCGCAGCCCACCCACCTGCATGTGGGGTGGGCAGCTGTGGGGGGGTACAGCCCCTACGCGGGGGGCAACGGCGCCGGCAATGACCTCTGCTCCTTCACCTTCGACGGCCTCCACCTCTGGACAGGTATGGTGGGCGCAGGACCCCCCACCCCCCCCCGTGTGCGGGACACCCTCCTGCATGGATCTCCTCGTGTGTGGTTCTCCTCGTGTGTCGACCCCCGTGGGTGGTCCTCACCATGCGTGGATCTCCTTGTGTGTGGTTCTCCTCACACATGGTCCTCCTCGTGCGTGGATCTCCTCATGCATGGTTCTCCTCGTGTGTCAACTCCTGTGCATGGTCCTCCCCATGTGTGGTCCTCCTTGTGCATGGATCTCCTCGTGTGTGGATCTCCTCATGCGTGGATCTCCTTGTGTGTGGTTCTCCTCCCGCGTGGTTCTCCTCATGTGTGGTCCTCCTCGTGCGTGGATCTCCTCGTGTGTCAACCCCCGTGTGTGGTCCTTCCCGTGTGTGTGTGGTCCTCCCCGTGCGTGGATCTCCGCGTGTGTGATTCTCCTTGTGTGTGATTGTCCTCGTGTGTAGATCTCCTTTCATGTGGATCTCCTTGTGTGTGGATCTCCTCATACGTGGTTCTCCTCGTGCCTGGTTCTCCGTGTGCATGGTCCTCCTCGTGCGTGGTCCTCCCCGTGCGTGGATCTCCTTGTGTATGGATCTCCTTGTGCACACCCCCCCTCGTGACGTGTCCGCTGTCCCCTGTGTGTCCCCCACGTGTCCCCCAGCGTGCCCCTGGCATGTCCTCCAGCATGGTGTGGTGCCCCAGTGTGTCCCTTGCTGTGTTCCCTGTCCCCAGCGTGTCCCCAGCATGTCCCTTGCCACGTCCCTTGCCATGTCCTCTGTCACCCAGCGTGTCCCCCAGTGTGTCGCAGTCCCCTGGCGTGTCCCTTGCTATGTCCCCTGTCACCTGTCATGCCCCCAGCATGCCCCTTGCCATGTCCCCTGTCCCCAGCATGTCCCCAGCATGTCCCTTGCCGTGGTGCGGGCGGTAGCCTGTGCCCAGCAGCGAGCGCTGGCCCCCGGGGATGTGGTCAGCTGCTGCCTGTACCTGGGGGTCCCCAGCGCCTCCTTCCGCCTCAACGGGTGACCCATCCAGGGGGTCCTGGAGAGCTTCAACCTCGACACCCTCTTCACCCCCGTCATCAGCTTCACTGGCGTCAGGTGAGGCCATGGGGGGGGAAAGGGGGTGGGGGGCGGTCCGGGGGGTGCGTGTCCCCCCCCATCATCTCTGGGGGGTGATGGGGGGCTGCAGGGGAGGCAGTTCCCCGCTTGCTGGGGGATGCTGTGGGGCTGGGGCGGTTGCTGGGGGGATGTTGGGGGGCTGTGGGGGGTTGCTGGGGGGCTGTGGGGGATGTTGGGGGGCGGGGGGAGCTGTGGGGATGCTGGGAGGCTGTGGAGCTGGGGGGGATGTTTGGGGGCTGCAGGGGAGGCGGTTCCCCGCTTGCTGGGGGATGTTGGGGGCCTGGGGAGGGTTTGCTGTGGGGCTGGGAGGGTTGCTGTGGGGATGTTGGGGGGCTGTGGGGGGTTGCTGGGGGTCTGGGGAGGATGTTGGGGGTCTGGGGGGGGCTGTGGGGCTGTGGGGGATGCGGTTCCCTGCTTGCTGGGGGATGCTGTGGGGCTGGGGGTTGGGGGGGTGCCGTGGGGGGGGGGTGATGCTGTGGGTCCGAGGGTGTTGCCATGGGTCCGGGGGGGAATGCTGTGGGGGGGTGTGATGCTGTGGGTCCAGGGGGCGATGCCGTGGGTCCGGGGGGGGATGCTGTGTGTCTGGGGGGGGGGGATGCTGGGAGGCGTGTGTGATGCTGTGGGTCTGGGTGGGGGGGGGGGGTGATGCCATGGGTCGGGGGCGCTGCCGTGGGTCCGGGGGGGATGCTGTGTGGGTGGGTGCTGCCGTGGGTCCGGGGGGGGATGCTGTGTGGGGGGGTGATGCCGTGGGTCCGGGGGAGATGCTGGGGGGGGGGGTGATGCCGTGGGTCAGGGGCAATGCTGTGGGTCCAGGGGGGTGATGCTGTGGGGGGGAGTTGGGGGGATTTCGGGGTGCTGGGGAGTTTTTGGGGGGAGTTAGGGGGGTTTCCAGTGGTTTGGGGGGGGTTGGGAAGGTTTGGGGGGGCTTTGTGGGGTATCGGGGGGGGATTTGGGGGGACTTGGGGGGGTGTTGTGGGGGGCTCGGGTGGGGGTTTGGGGGTGCTTTGGAGGAGCTGCGGGTGGGTTTTGGGGGGACCCCCCCACACATGCTTGTGCTGTCTGCCCCAAAATGGGGTGGGTGGGGTGGTGGTTTTGGGGTACACCCCCCTGTGCTGTGACCCTCCCCGGGTTGGGGTGGGTGCCGCCGTCGCCGAGATCTGTGAGTCATGCAGGACCGGAACGACAGAACACACCGATGCGATGCACAGTCGAACATTTATTTCCGCTACAAGCCCGATTTTATAGACAGATCAGTTTAGTTTGCGCAACTAGCTAAATGTTAATTGGCTAATTTCCCCGGGCACGAGCTGTCCATGCGACCCGTCTTTGTCTTCTATTGGTTCCTTTTGATGTTGCCTTTATGTTGCAAACATCTTGGAATGTCCCGTTATCATTCCGTCCTTGATGGTTACTCCAACTTCTTGGCTCCTTTTCCAGCTGCCAGCTGTCTCTTCTTGTATCCTTCCCAGCCTCGGTACCCGAGATAAAGGTGCAGCCTAAAACTATCTAATGCCTTGCAATCTCATGAGAAGTAGAGGCTTACACATTCTGTTTAGACAAAGAGGTAGTTATCATGTTTATACTGATACTCTGTAGCTTCTAAAGATCAAGGGCAAAGAGGGCTATAGTGTTCAGGCACAGCTGCTACTCTGAGCAATTTAAGGTGATGTCAGAGGCATTGCAGTTTCTTTGGCCTACAATGTTAAAAGTTTCATGTTCTATTAAAAGCTTGAAAGCTCGGTTAGTCAGGACCCGGCATCTCCCCCTCTTTTATTCATTTATGGCACAACTGTAAGCGGTTGTTCTACTACGGCAATCAATGGCGTTTGATTAAAAAAGACTCGCCTCACTAGTCGTTCTATCATTTGTTGTAGGCATTGCAATAGGCAGGGTAGAAAAACCAAAATAATGACAATGATTAGTAAGATCAATAAGCCGGTTTTAACTAGCGAAGCAAGCCAGCCCGTGATGCCCGAAGACTTAAACAGCGAGTCTAGCCATGATGCATTGTCTGTGGATACTGCATGTAAGACATGCGCATGTTCCCATATTTTCTGCACACTAGACAAAACAATCCCTGACTGGTCGACAAATGCACAGCAAGAAGCGTTAATAAGGGTACAGACACCTCCTGCTTGAGCAGTGAGGAGATCCAGAGCCTCACGGTTCTGCCAAACTGTTTCTCTTAGTGATTAAACTTCAATTTGTAATCCGGTGATGGCTGTTGCAGTGGCATTAGCAATAAACTCCATTTCAGCAGAGATATTGACTATGGCACGCTCTAACTGCTGGACAACTAGTGAGGGGAAAAGTGCCCGTACAAAACTATGAAAACCATTGCTATAGGTAACCAAGGGGTTCGCATACCTCTTATAGCGAGTCTGAGCCCAAACTCCTCTTAAAATACCGCGCAGGTCACTGTGGTTGAATATTTGTAGGTTGGGCATTAACATGCCCAACGTACAGTGCCCAGTCCAGTTCCCGGGAAGCTGTTTTTTGGCATAGCCATCGCCACATAACCACCATAAACCTGCTGGTAAATCACATGTGGCATTAATCTGGAGTGACCGGTTGACACCGCTTCGAGCGTAAAGGAAATCACTCCACTGTTGCACATTCTCACCCTTGGTACTATTTGCAGGCCCTGCCGTGATTGGGTCATACTTTCCATATTTTAGCTTCAGTGAAGTCCAATTACCTACAGAAGTATTAAACTTTCCGTAATAGGGAGCAGTGGCTTCATTCCACGATACAGCAGGATTGCCTTGGGTGTAGTTGATAAAAACAACAGTATTATTCAATAGCTGTAACGTGAAAGGATGGTGCACAATGGGACTGGACAGGTTTCGGCATCGATAGCTCGTGCTTAACATGGAATATGGGTTGTACTGACTCCAATTCGTAATCGGGATTCCTAGAAGCGGGTTATTAAACTGATCAGACATCCCACAAACCCAACATGACTTTAACTTGGTCACATTGACAGCCTTCTGTACTAACGCGACAAACGAATTCCCTGTAAATGCGGCAAGCCCTATAGTAGCAAGAGCACACAGCAGGACTACCCAACTACGCCACATGGCGACACTAATGTAGCGAGAGCAGCACCTAGCAAGGCGTTGCTGATAAGCTTTAGTTGCTTCCCACACGTTACCCGTATCCACGATCGACACACAAGGCCATGCACCCTACGGGCACGGCTATACTTCTGTTGTTCGGTTTCTGACACCCCAGAGCGCTGTAAGCGTGTCAAGATCGTTCTGGGATCAGGTGGTTAAAGGGCTCCTAAGGTTACATTACTTGGGTGGATCTTCCTGAGGAGTGGGATCAATAGGCGCTGGACTCGGCGTTGCCTCCGCTGTTCCGGACTGTTCATTTGATATAAACGGCTTTACCCATTTCGCTGGGACCCACTTGGGCTTTTCCCCATCTGCAGAGACACAAGCATATCCCCGCCCCCAAGTTAACAATTCGTAAGGACCCTCCCAGGTACTGGTTTGAGGATGGAATACTTGCACTTGCACCCCAGATTGACCCTCTTCGGGGCATTTATGATGTCGCAGGATGGGAGGGTCTCGCTGACCGCCCCTAACATTCAACCAGTTTAGCACAAAAAGCGTAAGATCTAAGACTTCATGAGGCGACTTACTCCCTATTAACCCTCCGTTCTCCCCCTGTTTCATTAAAATTGTGAGCTGGCGTTTTAATATTTGATGCGCTCGCTCGACTATAGCTTGTCCTGTGCTGTTATAGGGAATACCAAAAGTATGCTTTACACCCCATGCTGTGAGAAATCGAGCTACGGCCATCGCATGATACGCAGGGCCATTGTCTGTTTTGATTACATCGGAAACGCCAAGAATGGCAAACGCTCTGGTCCAATGTTGAATTATTGCTTTCGAGGATGTGGAGGTAGCGGCAGTGGCCCACAGCACCGCGGAGCAAGTATCCACAGAAACGTGCAAAAACCGTAGCCGTCCAAATGGCGTAAATTCAGTCACATCTGTCTGCCACAATTGTCGGGGAGTCAGGCCTCGTGGGTTAACCCCCCCCCTCCTGTAAGGGGGTAATTAGTGCACAGTCGGGGCAGGCAGCGACTATTGCTCGGGCATCAGTCTTTGAAAGCTGGAATTGCCGGCACAGAGCCGCTGCTGATTGATGGAAGAATCCATGTGACTGACGAGCCTTCTGTAACTGTGCCGTGGCGACGAGTTGGTCAGCAAGCGCATTCCCTTCCGCGAGACCCCCAGGGAGTAGCTGATGGCTCCTTACATGGGTCACAAAGAGGGGCGCCTGCCTTTGAGCAAGAAGGTTCCAAAGCTGGAATACAATTTCAAACAATTTCTGGTTCATAATTCTTCCTAAAAAGGAGTTGGGTAAGCGACGAAGCAGCCCGACAGCATACAACGAATCTGAAACAATGTTGAGAGGTTCATTGTCCCACCGGCGAAGGACTTCTGCGATAGCCACTAATTCCAATACTTGCACTGAGCCGGTTGCGAGAATGATGTGTGACTCCCAGTGTCCATCAGCATTACGCCACACGTACCCAGATTTTCCTGTCTTTCCGCTGGCATCAGTGAATACAGTTAATGCATCAAGCGGCTGCTGTGCGATTATCTGTTTCGGTGTAAAATTTAGACAGGACTTAAACATAGGGTGAGACGGGTAATGGTTATCTATAGTCCAGGGCTGACTCAAGACCAGGAGTGCGAATTCATCGCTACACTGGCATGCCGTTTCCACGTGTTCCAGGGACATGGGCAGAATTAGTTCAGATGGTGGTCGCCCCATAAGCGTAATTGCTCGCAACCTTCCTTTATTTATAATGTGGCTGTAGGCTTCCAGTCGAGTGGTAACTGTCCGAGGGTAATGACTAGGGCTAAATATCCATTCCAATATGCTCAGCGGGTTATTTTTACTCGTGACCCACTGGGCTAGCAGGCCTATTAGTTCACTTCCGTGATCACAGATAAACAGCTTTACCGGCGCCTCTGGAATAAGTCGAGAAGCCACATTCCGACCAATCTTCTCCTCGATTACTTTTAGCGCCCTTTTGGCATCGTCTGTTAATTGTCGCGGCTCTTGGGGGTTGCGGCCATTGTGCAGTAACGCAAACAACGGCTGCATGTCTTCGTTCGTAATGCCACACAAAGTACGCACCCACTGGATATCCCCGACCAATTTTTGAACATCATTCAATGTTTTAATTGACGTTCGAATGTGTAACTTCTGGGGGCGAATAACAGTTTCTGTGAGCTTCAATCCTAAATATTGCCAGGGACATTGGCGCTGGATTTTTTCTGGAGCGATAACCAAGCCCCACTGTTCCAACTGGGTTTTTAACTCTTCTATACTCGCCGATGTGATCCCTTGAGGCCTTGCCATTAGAATATCATCCATATAATGGTATATCAAATACTCAGGGTGCTTTTGCCGAAAGGGCTGTAAGGCCAGGTCAACGTACCATTGACAAATTGTCGGGGAATTTTTCATTCCCTGTGGTAAAACCGTCCACTGGTACCTCTGAGCAGGGGCCATACGATTTTGCGACGGGATGGTAAAGGCAAACTTGTCGCAGTCGTCTTTGTGCAGAGGTATGGTAAAAAAACAGTCCTTTAAGTCTATTACCACCACCTGCCAACCGGCGGGTATCATGGTTGGTGAAGGTAAGCCTGGTTGTAAGGCACCCATTTCTTGTAGCACTGCGTTTACGGCCCTTAGATCTTGCAATAACCGCCACTTCCCTGATTTCTTTTGGATGGTAAAAACTGGAGTATTCCACGGGCTCGTAGAGGGGACCAAGTGTCCAAGTTGCACCTGTTCACTGACGAGATGTTGTAGCTGTACGAGCTTATCTTCTGGCAGCGGCCATTGATCCACCCAGACCGGGGTTGAGGTCAGCCACGTTAGCTTCAAGGTCGGTCGAGGCGTGCTCGTGTCAATGGCCGCCACTAAAAAGGCGTCTGTAGAGTGCAGCCCCATTGTCCCAGGACATCTCTTCCCAATAAGCAAATATCCCCGGGTAGGACAAACGGATGCACTAAGGCCACCAGTCCACCCTCCGTGTCCTGAAATCGGATCATGGCTCGGCTTTTCAAAGTGGGTACCGCACCCCCTACTCCCATTATTGCCCCGGAGAGAGGTTCAACAGGCCATGGAGTGGGCCAGAATCGCTGGCCTATAATTGTTACATCGGCCCCTGTATCCAACAAAAAAGGCATGGGGCCTGCTGTAGTTCCATCTGGACCCTTAAGGATTACCCGACGCTCTGGTCGCCTTTTCTCAATTGACTCCACAAAGGCTATCTGAGTTTCTCCCGTGGAACCAAAGCTCTGATTCCCACGTTCCTTCTTACTAGCAATAGGCACAGCCGCGCGGAATGGCACTAGCTGAGCTATTTTTGTCCCCCTTTTTATCGTAATGGGGGGTGCCAGTGCTCTGACCATTATTCTGATAGGACCAGTATAGTCAGCGTCAATGACGCCAGGCAATACAAAAAGACCTTGACAAGAGGCAGAGGACCAGCCGATCAATAAGGCGCTAAGGTTGTCTCCCAGCGGCCCCGATTCCACTGAGGGAACAACCTTTACTTGATCGTCCTCAAAAGTAACATCTATTCCCACGGCCAGATCAACTCCGGCTGACCCTCGTGTCCCGGCAAGCAGCCGTTTGAGGCAACCATCACTTTGGGGTATTTCGCTGTCCCCGCGCCCCCCATCTGGGCGCTGGTCCGGGAGTTTCCCGGCAGGGGAGTGCCGTCTCTTCTAAACCGTGACCTGCATTCATTTGCTTTATGCCCAAATTTATCACATCGATCGCACTTTCCTGCAAATCCATCTCTACTGCCTGCTTCCACTCTTTTACGATTGGGACAATTCCGTTTGAAATGTCCATCCTGTCCACAGGCAAAACAACCTGTGCGGGACTTAGGACCCATATCCCTTCTTCCCTGCTGCAGGGCAGGTCTCAAGGCCGCCGCTAGCGCACTTGCATGAATACGAGCCCGTTCTTTTTCCTCCTGCATTCTCGGTATCTTTGAACAGGCTTCTACATAGCGGGTAAGACTGGATCCCGCAGGCAAGGAAGCAATTATTTGCTGACATTGGGAATTAGCATTTTGTAACGCAAGATCTTTACAAACTGCCTTTTTGGCCTCCGGGGTAAGGGTTGGCGCAGCATCTATAGAGGCCTTTAGCCGATCAATGAACTGCATATACGGTTCCCCTACGCCCTGCTTCACCTGAGAGTATGGGGGAACCGGCGTTCCTAAATTTGGTAGCTCCTCCAAAGCGGCGAGGGCCAGCGCCTGTGTTTGTTGCGTCACCCTGGGGTCTAATGCCGCCTGCGTGGCCCCATCTGCATACTGCCCACTGCCAGTCAGCATGTCCAAGGTGGCAAAGCGCAGTGGGTCTCCCGGCGGCCGGTTAACATTGTCTAGCATAGCAACTTCCAACTTGTCCTTCCATTTCTCCCTCCACAGCATATACATAGTGGGTGATAAAACCAATTCAAGTAGAGTTTTGATATCAATGGGCAACAACACCTGTCCCTTAAAGAAGGACCATAACAGCTGCCTAGTGGCCTTATTATCCAACCCATATTGCTGTACCGACCGCTGCAAATTACTGATAATTTTCCAATCAAATGGAGCCCACTGCCGCTGTTCTCCTTGGACCATTACTGGCCATGCTTGTAGGGATGATGGTAGCATTGTCCCCTCTATTCGGGCATTCTCAATAATGCCCCTCCATCGCATTCCTGGACTAAAAGCAGGGTCCTTTGCTGGAGGGGAGGGAGGCGGGGGTGGTACATCGAACGAACCGGTGTTCCCGTCCTCCCCCCTCTCCGCGTTTTTGGACTGATATTCCGCAGTCCGCCACTCTATTCCCCGTTTCCACGCCGCTTTTTCCTCCTCCCCCACTCCACTACCAAACCGGCCCCGTAAGTACTCATCTGCATCCTGCAAAGACATTTCCCCATCCTCCAACATGCGGCGGATCCAGTTACGCTGCTTATGCTCAGAAACCTCCGCCTCCCTCAAAGGCTCCTCAGCAGACCTTGCTTTCGGCGCCTCCGCTTCATTAAGCGCGACCTTTTCACTCCCCCCCACTCCATCAGAAACATCCCCAAACACCGCCCGCTCCAAAGTTTTAATTCCAGTAACTATGGATTGTTGCGCTCGCTTATAAGCGTCCTTCACCACGGCGTTTTTCGAGCCTCGGTCTAGTCGTTTCATTTCCTCTAGTAGCCCCAGCATTAACTCTTCCTGTCCTTGCAGCATCTGTCGCAGGTCACTCGCTGGGCAAGTGTTGTCAGCACTGTCGTACTCCATGGGCTCGTCGCACACCGGGTCCGTGGTGTTTTTATACTCCGGGTTTGCTGGTGCCGCAGGAGTCACGGGCTGCGGAACAGCAGGGACACATGGTCCGAGGGGAACGCGATTGATTTCGTCTTCCTCTTCCCAAAGCCCTTCTTCCTTTCGTTGCGCTGGCCAGGCAGTTAAATCCTCCTCTCCGCTCGTCTCTGCCGAGAGGGATGCTCTGGCAGCCAATGCGATGGCTGCTTCCCCTCTCAGGGTAGCCACCATAGTTTTGACTCGCCGGCATATGGGAGCTAAGTGTTTAGCGTCCTTGTTGCCCGTTTGCACCGACTCCCATAACTCCATGCCCACCTTCTTCCAAACTTCAATATCATATAGCTGGCTAGGGGTTTTTAGAAGCCCACGACGCCAACACCACAGTAACAATGTCTCTATCTCGGCTGCAGTGAGGTCTTCTCCCAGCCTTTTTGCCACCCGCAGCAAACTTTGTACCGCTGCTTTTTCACCCGCCGATACGGCGGAACCCATACTGCCACAGTCCCTTAATTTCCAAGGGGCGGATCCGCTCCTGCCTCTCTCGGGCAGCCCGGCTTACCTCAACGCCGGCCGGCAGTATCCCTGCTTTCTTCGGCACGTAGGCGAATCACGTCGGGGGTCCCCAATTGCCGCCGTCGCCGAGATCTGTGAGTCATGCAGGACCGGAACGACAGAACACACCGATGCGATGCACAGTCGAACATTTATTTCCGCTACAAGCCCGATTTTATAGACAGATCAGTTTAGTTTGCGCAACTAGCTAAATGTTAATTGGCTAATTTCCCCGGGCACGAGCTGTCCATGCGACCCGTCTTTGTCTTCTATTGGTTCCTTTTGATGTTGCCTTTATGTTGCAAACATCTTGGAATGTCCCGTTATCATTCCGTCCTTGATGGTTACTCCAACTTCTTGGCTCCTTTTCCAGCTGCCAGCTGTCTCTTCTTGTATCCTTCCCAGCCTCGGTACCCGAGATAAAGGTGCAGCCTAAAACTATCTAATGCCTTGCAATCTCATGAGAAGTAGAGGCTTACACATTCTGTTTAGACAAAGAGGTAGTTATCATGTTTATACTGATACTCTGTAGCTTCTAAAGATCAAGGGCAAAGAGGGCTATAGTGTTCAGGCACAGCTGCTACTCTGAGCAATTTAAGGTGATGTCAGAGGCATTGCAGTTTCTTTGGCCTACAATGTTAAAAGTTTCATGTTCTATTAAAAGCTTGAAAGCTCGGTTAGTCAGGACCCGGCAGGTGGGTTTTGGGGTTCCCCCCTGACCCCCCCGTGCCCCCCCCAGATTGGGCTTGGGGCTGGGTTTTGGGGGTCCCCCATCACTCTGTGCCCCCCCCAGACTGGTCTGGGCTGGGTTTTGGGGGTCCCCCCCATACTGTACCCCCCCCCGGGCTGGGCTGGGTTTTGCGGTCCCCCCCCGTGCCCTCCTAGGCTGGACTGGGTTTTGGGGGTCCCCCCCATACTGTGCCCCCCCGGGCTGGGCTGGGTTTTGGGGTCCCCCCCGTGCCCCCCCAGGACGCTGCTGGCGCTCGGCTGCCATGTGGGGATGGCGGACAAGAAAGTGGAGAACCTCAAAAATATCAAACTCCCCCAAAACGTGGGTCGGGGGGGGCAGGGGGGGCCCAGTTGGGGCAGGGGAGTGGTACTGGGGGTGTTTTGGGGGGGGGGGGGATTGGGGGGTCTTTGTCGGGGGGGTGAGGGGTTGGGGGGACCCCAACTGGGGGGGTCTCTATTGGGGGTCCCAGTTTGGGGTCTCTGGAGGGGGTTCCCAGTGTGTGGTCCCAGTCTGGGGGTGGGTTCCCAGTTCGGGGGGGGGGGGGGTGTCCCAGCACGGGGGGTCTGACGGGGCCCCCCCAGGTCCACCATGTCCCAGTGTGGGCTCCCAGTTTGAGGTCCCAGTTTGGGGTCTCTGAAGGGGGTTCCCAGTTTTGGGGTCCCAGTTTGGGGGTGGGTTCCCAGTTCGGGGGGGTGTCCCAGTGTGGGGGGTCTGACGGGGCTCCCCCAGGTCCACCATGTCCCAGTGTGGGCTCCCAGTTTGAGATGTCAGTGTGGGGTCTTTGGAGGGGGTTCCCAGTGCAGGGTCCCAGTTCGGGGGTGTGTGTACCAGTGTGGGGGTGTCCCAGTGTGGGGGTCTGACGGGCCCCCCCCAGGTACACCACAGCCAACGGGTACAAGCCGGCGCCGCTGGACCTGGCACACATAAAGCTGACGCCGGCGCAGCTCACCTTGGTGGACTGCTTGGCCGAGAACGGCCACAACGTGTGGGGGCGCGACCGCGTCCAGCAGGGATGGACCTACAGCACCCTCCAGGTGGGGGGACACAGTCCACCACCCCCTGCCACCCCCTGGCACCCCACTCCATTCCCGACCCCGCTGCCCAGCGCCCGCCTGCCCCTGTGGTCGCATCTCCCTGTGCTTGTGGTTGAGGTTTTTCTGCGCCCCACGATGTTCCCGGGTCCCCCCCATGTCCCTCTGCCTGTGGCTGTGGGTGCTCTCAACCCCTTTGTCCCTGTGGTCCAGGCTGTGGGTGCCACCTTGTCCCCATGTGCCCATGGTGGTGGTGTCCCCAGGCCCATCATGGTGTCCCCATGCCCACAGTGGTGTCCCCACGTCCCTGGTGGTGTCCCCATGCCCATGGTGGTGGTGTCCCTACATCCCTGCATCCCTGGTGGTGTCCCCATGTCCCTGGTGATGTCCCTGTCCCCACGGTGGTGTCTCCATGTCCCTGATGTCCCTGTGCCCATGGTGGCATCCCCGTGCCCATGGTGGCGTCCCTGTGTCCACGGTGATGCCCTCATGCCCACGGTGGTGGTGTCCCCATGCCCACAGTGGTGTCCCCACATCCCTGGTGATGTCCCTGTGGCCACAGTGGCATCCCTGTGCCCACGGTGATGTCCCCGTGCCCATGGTGGTGTCCCTGTGCCCACAGTGGTTGTGTCCCTGCATCCCTGGTGATGTCCCCATGCCCACGGTGGTGCTCCTATGCCCATGTCGGTGATGTCCCTGTGTCCCTGGTGAAGTCCCCATGTCCCTGGTGATGTCCCCATGCCCACAGTAGTTGTGCCCCGTGTCCCTGGTGATGTCCCCATGCCCATGCTGGTGTCCCCATTCACACGGTAGTTGTGCCCCGTGTCCCTGGTGGTGTCCCTGTGTCCCTGGTGATGTCCCCATGCCCACGGTGGTGTCCCCATCCCCACGGTAGTGGTGTCCCCATGTCCCTAGTGATATCCCCATGCCCATGCTGGTGTCCCCATGCCCACGGTGGTGGTCTCCCCATGTCCATGGTGGTGATGTCCCCATGCCAAAGGTGGTGTCCCCATGCCCATGGTGGTGGTGTCCCTGTGACCCTGGTGATGTCCCCATGCCCACAGTAGTGTCCCCGTGCCCACGGTGGTGGTGTCCCCATACCCACGTTGATGTCCCCATGCCCATGATGGCATCCCCATGGCCACGGTGGTGTCCCCATGCCCATGGTGGTGTCCCCGTGCCCATGGTGATGTCCCTGTGCCCACGGTTATGTCCCTGTGCCCACGGTTGTGTCCCCATGCCCACAGTGGTGATGTCCCCGTGCCCACGGTGGTGTCCCCGTGCCCATGGTGATGTCCCCGTGCCCACGGCGTTGTCATCCCCGTGTGCAGTACATCAAGCCCAAGCGAAACCCGTGACTGGTGCCGTACCACCTGCTGGATGAGCACACCAAGAGGATGAACCAGGAGAGCCTCTGCCAGGCCGTGCGCACCCTCCTGGGCCACAGCCACAACATTGAACCCCGCGACCAGGAGAGCCGTCAGTGGGGGCGCCGGGGGGGCGGGGGGGCCAGTGGGGGGAGCAGGGTGCCATTTGGGGGATGCAGGATGTCATTTAGGGGAGCAGGGTGGCATTTGGGGGGGCACAGGGTTCCATTTGGGGGGGCAGGGCATCATTTTGGGGGTGCAGGATGCCATTTGGGGGTGCAGGGTGCCATTTAGGGGAGCAAGGTGGCATTTGGGGGGGCACAGGGTTCCATTTTGGGGGGGCAGGGTGGTTTTTGGGGGCACAGGGCGTCATTTTCGGGGGGCAGGGTGCCATTGGGGGGTCACAGGGTGTCATTTGGGGGGGCACGGTGGTTTTGGGAGCACAGGGTGCCATTTAGGGGAGCAGGGTGGCATTTTGGGGGGCACAGGGCATCATTTTTGGGGGGCAGGGTGGTTTTTGGGGGCACAGGGTGTCATTTTGGAGGGGCAGTGTGCCATTGGGGGGTGCGGGGGGGACATAGGGGGGTGCAGGGTTCCATTTTGAGGGGACAGAGTGCCGTTGGGGGGGCACGGGGCCCCATTTGGGGGGGCAGGGTGTCATTTTGGGGGTGCAGGGTGATTTTTGGGGGGTGCGGAGTTCCATTTTGGGGGGGCAGGGTGGCATTGGGGGGCACAGAGTTCCATTTTGGGGGTGCAGAGTGCCATTGGGGGGGCACAGGGCCCCGTTTTGGGGGGGGCAGGGTGCCATTGGAGGGGGCACGGGGTTCCATTTTGGGGGGGCAGGGAGGTGTCCAGGTGCCCTTTGAGGGGTGCAGGGTGCCATTGGGGGGGGTGCAGGGAACCAATTTTGGGGGTGCAGGGAGGGGGTGAGGTGCCTTTTGGGGGTGCAGGCTGCTATTGGGGGGTGCTGGGTGCCCTTTGGGTGGTGCAGGGTGCCATTGGGGGGGTGCAGGGCAGGAGCAGGGTGCTATTGGGGGGGCGCTGGGTGCTATTGGGGGGCGCAGGGTGCCCTTTGGGAGCTCTGGGTGCCCTTTGGGGGTGCCGGGTGCCCTCTGGGGTGCCGACCCCCCCCCATTCCCCCCCCCAGCCGCCCAGGGGGTGCCGTGGGGCCAGGGGCAGTGGGCGCACATCTTCCAGGCAGAGTGGAGCTACGCGTTGCAGGGGGGGAAAGTGGTACTTCGAGTTCGAAGCCTCACCACCGGGGAGATGCGCGTGGGGTGGGCGCACCCCCACCTGCACCCCCACACCGAGCTGGGCGCCGACCACCTCGCCTACGTCTTCAACGGCCACCGTGTGAGCCACGCACCCCCCCGGCACCCCCCACACCCCCGGGACCCCCCCACCCCACCCCCATAGACCCCCCCCCACACCCCCGGGACCTCCAGAGACCCCCAGAGACCCCCATAGACACCCCCCCCCCCCACCGAGCTGGGCGCCGACCACCTCGCCTATGTCCTCAACGGCCACTGCGTGAGCCACGCACCCCCCCCCCGGCACCCCACACTCCCCCGGCACCCCACACACCCCCGGGACCCCCACGCACCCCCATAGACCCCTCCACACCCCTGGCACCCACACCCCCTCCCAGGACACCCACAGTCCCCCATAGACCCCCACACACCCTCGGAGACCCCCCACAGACCTACGCATACCCCCGGGACCCCCAGGACCCCCATAGAACCCCATAGACCCCCCCAGACCCCCTGGGACCCCCACAGACCCCCTGGGACCCCACAGAGTCCCCAGGACCCCCAGGACCCCACAGACCCCCCCACACCCCTGGGACCTCCACAGACCCCCATAGACCCCCCCCACTCCCAGGACCCCCATAGAACCCCATAGAGCCCCAGGACCCCCACAACCCTCCAGGAGCCGTATTGACCCCCAGGACCCCTATATTTCCCCCTGGATCCCAAATGCCACCACTGCCCCAAGTGCCCCCTGGTCCCCAAATGCCACCATCGCTCCAGGTCCCCAGGGTCCCCCATGACCCTGATGCACCAGGTCCCCCCTGGACCCCATGTGCCCCCATCACCCCAGGTCCCCCCTGGTCCCCAACTGCCACCAGTGCTCAAGGTCCTTCTTTGTCCCCAGATGTTACCAGTGCTCCAGGTCCCCCAAGTTCCCCCACACCCCAGGTCCCCCCTGGTCCCCCCAGGTGCCCCAAATGCCACCACTGCTTCAGGTCCCCCCATGTCCCCAAATGCCACCAGTGCCCCAGGTCCCCCCAGATCCCCCATGACCCTGATGCCCCAAGCCCCCCTTTGTCCCCAAATACCACCACTGCCCCAGTTTGGCCCCGGTCCCCAAATGCCACCAGTGCTCCGGGTCCCCCAAGTGCCCCAACACCCCAGGTCCCCCAGGTGCCCCAACTGCCACCACTGCCCCAGGTCCCCCTAGTTCCCCTATGGTCCCCAAATGCCACCGGTGCCCCAGGTCCCCCCAGGTCACCCATGACCCTGCTGCCCCTGGTCCCCCCAGATCCCCAGGTCCCCCATGACCCTGCTGCCCCCGGTTCCCCCAGGTCCCCATGTGCCCCCTCCCCGCAGCCCCCCTCCCCTGACCCCGCCAGCCGCGCGTTCCCCCACAGGCACAGCCGTGGCATGTGGGCAGCGAGCCCTTCAGGCGGACGTGGCAGGTGGGGGTCGTGGTGGGCTGCATGATCGACCTCATTGAGAGCCACATCACCTTCACCCTCAACGGAGAGGTCCTCATCAATGACACCGGCTCCGAGTTGGCCTTCAAGGACTTTGACGTGGGCGAGGGTGAGGTGGGGTGGGGTAGGGGGTCCTGTAGGGACGTTGGGGTGGTGGGCGCTGACCGCCCCCCTGGGTCCCACCATACGTTTCGTGCCGGTGTGCAGCCTGGGGCCGGAGCAGGAGGGGTGGCTGAACCTGGGGCAGGAGGTGGGCAGTCTGCGGTTCTTCAGCATCTGTGAGCCTCCCCCAGTTCATCCCAGTGCCCCCCGACCACCCCCAGCTGGAGGTGAGGGCGTGGGAATATGGGGGGGGGTCTTTGCATGGGGTGGGCTCAGTCCCACGGCGGGGCAATGGAGGTGGGGGAGACTCCAGGTGTGGGGTTCCTGGGATGGGTGAGGCATGGTGGTGGGGTGTCCCTGAGGGTCCTTGGGGGTCCCCAGGGCTGGGTGAGGCACGGTGCTGGGGGTCCCTGGTCCCCAAGGGTCCCTGAGGGTCCCCGAGGGTCTCCAGGGCTGGGTGATGTACTGTCCTGGGGGTCCCAGGTCCCTGAGGGTCCCCAAAGGTCCCTGAGGGTCCCTGGGATGGGCAACGCATGGTGTCGGGGGGGTCCCTGGTCCCCGAGGGTCCCTGAGGGTCCCCAGGGCTGGGTGATACGTAGTGCCAGGGGGTCTCCAGGTGTGGGGTGTCCCCAAGGCTGGGGGATGCATGGTGCCAGGGGGTCCCAGGTCCCCCGAGGGTCCCTAAAATGGGTGATGCCCATTCCATAGGGGTCCCTGATCCCTGTGGGTCCCCAAGATGGGGTGATGCCCATCCCCAGGGGGTCCCCAATCCCTGAGGGTCCCTGCAATGGGGTGATGCCTGTCCCTGTGGGTCCCCATGATGGGGCAATGCTCATTCCCACGGGGTCCCCGACCCCTGAAGGTCCCTGACGCCTCCCCGGGGGGGTGTGGGGGTGGTGTCCCCGCAGGTGATGCGGATCGATGGGATGGTGGATTCGCCGCCCTGCCTGCGCCTGGCCCACCATGCCCCCGGCACCCTCGCTGCACCCCCCGAGCTCCTCTTCCTCCACCTCAGCCTCCCCATCCAGTTCCAGCCCCGGTTCCGCTGCACCCCTGGGGCCACCCCCCTGCCCCAGAGCCCCCCCCGAGCTCCCCGAGGACACCGGCCTCGAGCCCCTCTCCAAATTCGAGCGCCTCCGTCGCTCAGCGGGGGTCCGGCACCCCGAAGTAGGGGGTGAGGGCGAGAAGGAAGACAAGGGGTCCCGCCACCCCGACCCCCCGGGACCAGCCCCGCGCCGAGAACGAGAAGGATGTGACCACCGAGAAGGGGAAGACCCGCAGGGGGTGAGTGGGGAGGATGGGGGGGGTCCACGGCAGGGTTAGGGGGTGCACGGGGGGGGTGGTTGCCCCACAGTGGGGTCCTGGGGGACGTGGTGGTGGGATGTGTGGGGCCGGGTGCCCCCCTGAATCCCCCCATTCTCTCCCCCCAGGTTCCTGTTCAAGGCCAGGAAGACGCCCTTTGCGCCCCCTCCGGCGGTGCCCACCGTCCCCCGCCTGGAGGAGGACGTGGTCCCCGACAAGCACGACGACCCCGAAGTCATCATGAACACCACCACGGTAGGGGGGGCCCCCCGAAAACCCCATTCCACTCTCCTCGTCCCTCCTTTTGGCACCCTGACCCCCACCCCGGCACTCCGTGGTACCCATCCCGGAGCTCCCAGCCTGTCCGTGCCCCACTGTCCCCATTCCCACGGTCCTCATCCCCACGGTCCCCATCCCTGTGGTCCCCATTCCCGCATCCCTGTTCCCATCCCTGTCCCCATCCTGTCCCCTATCCCTTCATCCCTGTCCCTTGTTCCTGCATCCCTGTCCCCCATCCCTGTGGTCACTGTCCCCTGTCCCTGCATCCCTGACCCCCATCCCCATCCCATTCCGGGATCCCTGTCCCCCATCACTGCATCCCTGTGGTCCCCATCCTGTCTCCATCCCTGTGGTTCCTGTCCCCCGTCCCTGTTCCCACCTCTGTGGTCCCTATCCTGTCCCCATCCCTGTCCCCCATCCTTGTCCTCATCCCTGCATCCCTGTCCCCCCTTCCTGTCCCCCACTCCTGTGGTCCCCATCCTGGTTCCCATCCTGTCCCTCATCCCTGTCCCCATCCCCGTGGTCCCTGTCCCCATGCCTGCATCCCTGTCCCCATCCCTGTGGTCCCTGTCCCCCCCCCCCCCCGAATCTCTGTCCCCCATCCCTGTCCCCATCCCTGTGGTCCCTGTCCCCATCCCTGCGTCCCTGTCTCCATCCCTGTCCCCATTCCTGTCCTCATCCCTGTCCCCATCCATGTGGTCCCAATCCTGTCCCCCATCCCTGTCCCCATCCCTGTGGTCCCTGTCCCCATCCCTGTGGCCCCCATTCTGTCCCTCATCCCTGTCCCCATCCCTGTGGTCCCCATCCCTGTGGTCCCTGTCCTGTCCCCCATCCCTGTGGTCCCTATCCTGTCCCCCATCCCTGTCCTCATCCCTGTCCCCATCCCTGCATCCCTGTCCCCCATCCCTGTCCCCCTCCCCTCCCCGCGCCCCCCGTGACCTCTCTGCCCCCCCCCCCCCCCCCCCCCCCCCAGTACTACTACTCAGTGCGGATCTTCGTGGGTAAGGAGCCCTCCAGCGTCTGGGTGGGGTGGGTGACCCCCAACTTCCACCAGCACGACCCCAACTTCGAGCTCTCCCGCGTCTGCACCGTCACCGTCACCATGGGCGATGACAAGGGCAACGTGCACAACAGGTGCTGCGGGGGGGACACGGGCGGGGGGGGACACAGATGGGGAAGGGCACCCAAACTGGGGTCCCCAAACTGGGATACCCAGGGAGTGGTGGGAAAGGGGTGCAGGATTTGGGGGTCCCTGGGGGGGCGATGGGGAAGGGTGTGGGATTTGGGGGGCGTGATGGGGAAGGGGTGTGGGTTTGGGGGTCTCGGTGGGGGCGATGGGGAAGGGCTGTTGGATTTGGGGGGGTGATGGGGAAGAGTTGTGGGATTTGAGGGTCCCTGGGGGGGGTGATGGGGAAGGGGTGCAAGATTTGGGGTCCCTGCGGGGGCGATGGGAAAGATGTGTGGGATTTGGGGGTCCCTGGGGGGGTGATGGGGAAGGGGTGTGGGATTTGAGGGGGTGACGGGGAAGGGGTGCAGGATTTGGGGGTCCCTGAGGGGGGTAATGGGGAAGGAGTGCGGGATTTGGGGGGGGATGGGGAAGGGGTGTGCGATTTGGGGGTCCCCTGGGGGGGCAATGGGGAAGGGGTGCAGGATTTGGGGGGCGATGGGAAAGGGGTGTGGGATTTGGGGGGGCAATGGGGAAGTGGTGTGGGATTTGGGGGTCTCGAGAGGGCGATGGGGAAGGGGTGCGGGATTTGGGGGTCCCTTGGGGGGGGGCGATGGGAAGGTTGCCCCCCCCCAACTCCCCCCCCCTTTATCCCTCCGCCCCCCCAGCATCAAGCGCAGCAACTGCTACATGGTGTGTGTGGGGGAGTTCGGCAGCACCATGCAGCAGGTGTGGGTCAGCCATGCCGATCTGGTCATTGGCTGCCTGGTGGACCTGGCCACCAGCCTCATGACCTTCACCGTCAACGGCAAGGAGATCAACACCTTCTTCCAGGTGGGGCGGACCCACCTCCTTGCACCCCCATGGTTGTCCCCCCCTCCCTCCATGAGGGCTTTGGGGGGGATCCCCCCATTTCCGAGGACTCCACAGCTCCATCCCTGGTCTCGGCGGCTTTGTCCCTGCAGGTGGAACCCAACACGAAGCTCTTCCCGGCCGTCTTCGCCCTCCCCAC
Organism: Pluvialis apricaria; assembly: GCA_017639485.1. NCBI lineage: Eukaryota > Metazoa > Chordata > Aves > Charadriiformes > Charadriidae > Pluvialis > Pluvialis apricaria. Next base: position 20,266,587 of record CM030043.1, read on the forward strand.
CAGCCAGAACGTCATCCAGTTTGAGTTGGGCAAGCTCAAGGTGAGCAGGGTGTGGAATAATTACTAAAATAACAAAAATACAACATTGTTCACACATTAAGGAAAAAGCTTAAAATCAAAAAGGCTCCTAAGGTAGAATACAGCCGCAGCTGGTATGCGAAGAATCCACTACATCTGTGATTCCCTGCGCAATATTGCTCGCCGAGCAACAGGGGGATGGAGTGGGGTGGAGATTCCACGGCCAAGCCCTGTGATAATCAGCAGATATGGGAACGAGATGGTCCTATGGAACTGATAAGCTGCTCACTTGCTACCCTGAGCCAACAGTTTGTCAAATTTTGACAAAATGCTGTCCTTTGTGTGAACTTTGCTCATTATAATGTCATTATAATACCTAAACACACCTCCATCCCAAAGGCTACCCGCCTCCAAGGTGCGACCACTCCTCCTTGAGTATGCGCCCTGAATTTTTGATAAACTATACCTTTAAATGCGAAGCGAGAGAATTTTACACCAATCATAATAGAAGTATTTATGACTAAAGTCACTCAAACTCCACCTTGAAGGGAAAAAATAGTATAAAAATAGCCCAAAAAAGGGGAAATATTAGGGAAGACACCATCGTGAACAAGTTGAGGAGGACTCTATCAAAACTGCCTTCAACTTCCGGGACCAGCCGACGGGCTGAGCCTTTCTTCCCCCCCATAGGGATGCCTTTGGGTAAGACAAACTATACCAAGTGTTTCCTCAAAACTTAGAAATCTCTCTAGAGAGTCTTTTTCCTATGTTTATAGCCAGGCTGTACTGTATGTAACTTTGTCGCGCGTTTTGTATAACTAACAACACTTTATTTGCATGTGCTTTGCAGACAGTGTATTTATCACCGGCAATCCATAAGAACTTATGTACTGTTGCTAAAATAAACTGTGCTGCTTAAGTAGCTGGTCGTTTTGGTTTCTCATTGAACGCGACCATAAAAGTGGCCGTGGTAGTTCATGAGCACGACTGGACTGAGGGTGCAGTCCACTATTAGTGTATCCAGAATCGTGATAGTTTAATATATATATTAAACGTGACTGGACTGATAGTGGTGGATTGGGCATCACTCAGAATTTAAACCTAGCCGCACCTAGCCTCCCACCTCGGTGAGGAGTGTTAGAACGCAAGGGGGTTTATTTTCTGCCAAATTCAATCGCCCTTTAACACCAATTGGGTATCACTCAGAATTCAAGCCTAGCCGCACCTAGCCTTCCACCTCGGTGAGGAGTGTTAGAACGCAAGGGCGTTTGTTTTCTGCCAAATTCAATCGCCCTTTAACACCAATTGGGCATCACTCAGAATTCAAGCCTAGCCGCACCTAGCCTCCCACCTCGGTGAGGAATGTTAGAACGCAAGGGGGTTTGTTTTCTGCCAAACTGTTCTGCCCTTTCACGCAACAGTAAAAAATTGGCGTAGTCGGCAGGATTGCCATGGATAAACTGCTGCAAAAATACGATTGCGCCCCTTCCCAGGTTGGGAAGGAGTGGGCCCAAAAATTTTGGAAGGATGAAGAGAAAGTGGTAGAACGTATTAAAGAGTGTCAGGCTTCACTAAAGCTCAGGTCAGGGAAAGTCAAAGGTGTGATTTGTGCAGTGTTAGGCGCCTGTTTATCTTGTGCACAAGAAGAAGCTAAAGAAATCCCTGCTCCTAACTTGATTTCTGCTGTAGAATATGCAACTCTGAAATCAGAAAATGAGGTGTTGAAGTCATCGTTAACTTTTCAAAAGGAGACAGGAGAAAATCTAAGAACTCAAGTTGATAAGCTCGTGAGTGAAAATCTTCAACTTAAAATGTTATTGGAACGGGCGAATGAACTCTTAGATAAAACACAGCATTCAGCCCAAGTCCAACAGATTCGTAAGTTAATGTGTTCAAATTCTGAAACTCAGGCTGGGGATTTTGAGTCAAACAGTGAGGGTGATGAGGAAGAAGAAGCAGAAGAGACTTTTTCTTCCAATTCCCGAGTCTATCCTCTACGACCCCTAGTTAAAACAGAAACCGCAGTGGACGATGATGATGAAGTTCGTACCACTGTGCGCACGGTTCCGTGGACACCAACAGAGTTAGCGAAAATAAGAGAGAAATACTCGAGGCGACCAGGGGAGTCAGCTGTTGAGTATGTGTGGAGAGTCTCTTCTGAAGGAGGAGATAGAATTATGTTGAATGAAGAAGAAGCAGGAGACTCTTGGGGACCGGGAGTGTTTCTAACCACCATGCCCGGAGATCATAATTATTCCCTAACTGCTCGGGCAGCCTATTGGGCAGGTGATATGGATCCCCGAGAGAGGGGGGAGACATTAGAGATCAGAGCTACAGGCTACTCTGATCTGTCTGCAGCTGTACGAAAAGCAGCTTGTCTGCAAGCCATGTATGACCGAGAAGATTTTCGAAAATCCCCTATGTTAGCCTCAATCGACCCGGAAAGATTAGCCCCTCTCATCCATGGTCTTCCAGATTGCCTAAAGCCATTTGTTGTCACCACTCAAGAACGTATACGAGGTTCTCAAAACAGTCGTAGGCGAGCCCAGCGTTATTACATCCCCACCTGGAATGACTATGCTCAAGAAATAGATAAATATGGGCGCCAAATGGGCTGGGCCAGCCTAACTAGTGAAAAACCCGCCGATCACCCCCAAAGGGTTCATCAAGTCCAAACTCATGCTCAGAACCCTAAATTGGGTGGAAAGTTTAAGCCTGATAAAGATCGAGGTGAGTTGTGGCGTAAAGCCCTAGATCTGGGGGTACCCCGGCAATTTTTACATGGTGCCCCTACGGAGGATCTCCGTACACTAGTCCAGTCTCTAACTAAAAGAAATAATTCAGCTGGGGAAAAAGGTATGATCAAAGAGCCCCCAAGCCGTGAGAAAGTTGTGCAGAAAGTCGTGCCTTCTGCACCAGATCGTAACTTAACAGAATGGCGAGAGTCCCAGCCAAAAAACTTCTATCCCCGGGGAGGGCAGTGAGCCACCCTGACTGGCAAGTACTAGCGATTCAATGGCTCTCTCATGAAAACTCTGAACCTATTATTGCCATTCCTGTTGGACACCGAAAGATGTTAGTAAACTTTATTATTGATACCGGAGCTCAAATGTCTGCAATTACTAACGAAATGGCACAACTTTTAGGTATAAATCCCACCAGACGTAAAGTCAACTTTACAGGAATTGATGGTGTAGTAAAAACATGCCCCACGGCAAAAATTAATCTTTGGTTGCCGGGGGAACAGCGGCTAAGCAGAACAGAAGTGCTTGTAAGTGCCTCGCATACTAACCTCTTAGGGTTTGATGTGTTGCGTGGGCAGATGTGGAAATTCCCAGATGGAACAGTGTGGAGTTTTGCAGGACATGAAAAGGGATTAGGCACCGTGAAAGTGAGTCTATTAGAAACTTCCATACCTTTGCCTCCCTCTAAAATCACCAATGTTCGGCAATACCCACTGCCTGCAGCTGCGCTTGCAGGAGTTGACGGGGTGGTGTCAGAATTAGAAAAAAGAAACATAATCAAAAGGACTCACTCACCTTATAACTCACCGGTGTGGCCAGTAAAGAAACCAACCGGGCAATGGCGTTTTACAGTAGATTACCGAAAGTTAAATGCCAATACTGCACCCCTAGCCTCTTCAGTACCGAACATTGCTGAAATTGTGACAATGATACAGGGAGCTGCCCATTCTTGGATGGCTGCCTTAGATGTTAAAGACATGTTTTTCACGATTCCCCTCCTTGAACAAGACAAAGCACAATTCGCTTTCACGTGGAAAGGAGTGCAATATACTTTTAACCGGCTCCCACAAGGATATAAACATTCTCCCACCATTGCCCACAATGCTTTAACTAAAGTCCTGGCAAAAGTTCCTGTTTTACAGGGATGTACAGTATACCAATACATTGATGACATCTTAATAGGGGGAGAAGACCAAAAGAGTGTAAAAGATATGATGGAGAATATCCGGAAAACATTACTTGATTTAGGGTTAGAAATCCCAGACGCAAAATGTCAAGGACCTGCCCAGGAAGCTAAATTTCTGGGAGTCTGGTGGATCAAAGGAGCTGCCTCAGTCCCTCAGGATACCCTAGAAAAAATAGAACATGGACAAAACCCATCTAGTGTAAAAGAGCTACAGCAAGTTCTAGGAACTTTAAGTTATTGGCGTAAACACATCCCTGGTTTTTCTATCATTGCTCGCCCCCTTTACAACTTGCTCAAGAAGGGAAAATCCTGGGAATGGACTGACCGACATACTGATGCTCTAGAATTGCTAATAAAAGAGTTAAGACTATTCCAACAACTTGGCCCCATACATCCAACTGACCCTATCCATGTAGAATGGGGGTTTAGCGAGCATGGTTCCCACTGCAACTTATGGCAGAAAGGACCTGCAGGGACTGAAAGACCACTTGAATTTAGTTCCCATTCCTTTAATGATACTGAAAACAGATATTCAGACCTCGAAAAAGGTTTACTGTCCTGTGGAGAGCTGGCTAGCTGAGCGAGGGCATATCAACATCGAAATGTTGACTCATCAGGGTCTCAAGAAATACCGAGAGCAGCTCCTGTGAGAACTAATAGATAATAAGTCATCTGGACTTCAAGAAATACCGGGAGCAGCCCCCGTGAGAACTAACAGATAACAAAGACAGTCTGCCCCTGTTTATTCCAACAAAAGCCAAACAAGGGACTTGTGGTTAAAAGAAATGAGAACTATGTGCAGTGATAAGATGTGTATGCAAAGATAGACCTTGAGATGCCTAACCAATAAGGAGCTTGGCTTTTGCAATATGTATGAGCTAATTAAGACTGTTATAAAAGGTGTAACCGTGCTTTAATAAACGAAGTTTGCTGATCCCTCATATTGAGTGACTGCTTCTTCCCTCCGTTCCGGCGAATGGCACGACAAATTGGCGCCCCGAACAGGGACCCCCGGCGACCCGATAGCGGAGTCCGGCCCGGCGACCCGATAGCGGAGTCCGGGAGCCACGGTCGGCGGAGAAGTTGAGTGCGGTCCTGTAAGCAGCGCAGGAGGCGAAAGGGATATCTTCCCCGCGCCCGGGAGCACCTAGAGAGGCTGTCCCGCCTGCCACGCGCCGCCGAAGTCTGCAAAGGCTGCAACAGCGCGCTGATAAGAGGTATGAACAGACAAGCGGCGTATAATCTGCTCAAATCCTTCTTAGAGAAGCGGGGCACTGAAGGAATAGATTTGAAAAAGGAACTTCCTGATCTGTTAGGTTATGGGGAAGTTAGGGGATTCTTTGCCGATCCCAATACGGTTTTTGAGGAGGAGGAGTGGCGAAAGTTAGGGGACAAGTTGTTTGATGATGTTATTAATGAGGATAAAGTAGCGAAAAAGTTGATGAAGCCGTGGCGGGCAGTAATAAATACTATCACCATGCATAAGGCGGAACAGAGAGTGGCTGCCGCTGCAGCTGAAAGGCTGAATAGCACAGCCCCTACTGGGGCATCCTCCGCACAGCCAATGACCGCTGCTCCCCTGCCTGACTGCCCCATGCCCCCCTCCGTGCGGACTTTGGTCGTCCCGCAGACCCCCGGTGGGCCTTGGGATTTGTCCCACCTGGGCTCTGCGTTAAGCGGCGAAGCAACGGAGCCTCCGTGGGCAGAGCAGACGACCCAAAGGGGACAGCCCACGGCTCCCCCCGCAAGGGCAGTTGAGGCAGGCGAAGCAATGGAAGCGGTGCCGGATCTTGCCACCCCGGCACCTAGGCGAGGAAACAACCCCTATTTGAATCATGAGGCGGCGGACTTAGCTTCTGCACGCCAGCAGTGTTGGCAAAAGGTTGCGGAGGCAGTTATGAGCGCGGGAGACCGAGAAACCGCGATTAGCCTTTTGACTGAAGCGGCGGCGTTTCCTGTCGTATATCAGCCAAATGCGCAAGGTAATTTAATGGCCACACTCCAGAATCTAGACTGGAAACTGCTCACACAGTTACGTGCCACTGTTAACGAGTCAGGGGTTAAAGGAGAGCCCACACGCCAGATGTTAGATTATCTTTGGGGAACCAACATCCTACTCCCGGGGGATATACGGAGCATTATGAAGTTAATTCTCACTCAGCATCAACAACTACTGTTTGATGCGCATTGGCAGGCAGCTTGTATGAGGTCTGTGGCCACGGTGAGGCAGCCGGGTGACCCCTTATATGGTGTAACACTCGAAGAGCTCATGGGTCTTGGCCCTCACCTGTGTCTTGAAGTTCAGGCATTAATGGGCCCAGATAAGGCTAAAGAGTCAATGTTACTCGCACGACAAGCGTTCGACCAGCTTAAAGACCCTGGGGGGATTCCCTCTTATATGGGGATTAAACAGGGAAGAGAGGAACCCTTTGGGTTGTTTATTGACAGAGTGGCCAGTGCCGTGCAGGCGGCGGGTGTTCCCGACTATTTGAAAAGCACCATTTTAAAGCAATGTGCGATTCAAAATAGTAACGCCGCCACCCGGAACATTCTAGCTACCCTTCCCGGCACTTGGTCCATTGAAGAGGGCTTAGAGCGCATGGCACAAGTGCCAGTGGGACCACAAGCTATGTTAGTGGAAGCCGTGAAAGAGTTAGGGAAAAGTTTACAGGAGTTTACACGATCGTCGCATAGCCAAATTATGGCAGCCCTTGCGCCTTTGCAAACTACGATGGCTCGTACGGCACCCCGTAGGCCTATCCGCCTCCGATGTTTCCGTTGTGGCTTATTCGGGCATCTGAGAAGAGAATGCAGAGCGGGCCCGGTCTGGTGTAAGCAGTGCAATTCTGGAACACACGCCGAGACAATCTGTCGACGAGGCGGGCTGGGAAACGGGGTGAACAGCGGGTGGAGCCGCCCCGCGTCGACACAAAATGCGGCCGCCTACCCAGTAGCCACCGGCAACAACCCGTTTCTCTCCAGCCCCCAAACCAGCAGGGATTGGTCGCTCCCGGTGGGCACCCAGAACTCCACCACCCACCCCACCACCTCCGCCCCCCCCGCTCTCCAACCCGCCACCAGCGGAAGCCTCGGACTGGACCTGGCAACAGCAGTAGACTGCACCTTATTGGACTCTAGACCCACTCGCATTGCAACCGGCGTACAGGGACCTATTCGAGTAAACGGTCAAGCCGTCGGGGCGTTGTTAATTGGCCGCTCCTCCGCCACAATGCTAGGCCTTACTGTATTAGTGGGACTGATCGACAAAGACTATCAGGGTGAAATACAGATAATGGTCCAAACGTTGTTTCCACCCCTGTTTGTGCCCAAAGGATCGAAGATCGCGCAGTTAATTCCTTTACCCCACTTAATTGAAAATGTTGCCCCCGTGCAAGCGGCGCCGAGAGGCAGTGGAGCTTTCGGTTCGACGGATCAGACGGCCTTCTTAACCATTGGACTGAGACAACGACCCCATAGAACAATTTCGGTGCAGTATGCAGAACAAACAATCACGCTTTCCGCCCTGCTAGACACTGGTGCAGACGTCTCCATCATCAGCGAGCATCATTGGCCGCCCGACTGGCCATCCCGCACCACTGGCGCCACCGTAGCTGGAGTCGGAGGACTTACTTTGGCTCGCAAATCACCCCTCCTTCGATGGTCTATAGGGGAAAAGGTCATCAACTGTTGCGCCTCTATTATCCCATTGCCCGAGGGAGTACAAGCCCTGATAGGGCGTGATATACTTGCTCAAATAGGGATGGTTCTAACTACAGAGGCCCCAGCGCCAGAGGCCCCAGCGCCTTTTCAGAAACGGCCATTGCTTGGACTTTCCCAATCCAATTGAGATGGAAGACCGACGCACCTGTATGGATTGAGCAGTGGCCGTTAAAGAGGGAAAGTCTAGAACAAGCTCACAAACTGGTGCAAGAACAGTTTTCGCAGGGGCACTTGCGACTCTCAACTAGCCCATGGAATACGCCAATCTTTGTCATCGCAAAGAAATCTGGGAAGTATCAACTGCTCCATGATCTCCGTGCAGTCAACAAACAGGTGCACGATATGGGAGCACTGCAACCAGGGTTGCCTAACCCAGCTATGATACCCGAGGGATGGCATCTTCTCATTGTAGACTTGAAAGACTGTTTCTTTACCATTGCGCTGCATGAGAATGACAAGCAGCGCTTCGCGTTTACCCTGCCTTCGCTCAATCGAGAGCGACCCGATCAGCGGTTTGAATGGACTGTGTTGCCGCAAGGGATGCGAAATTCGCCCACCCTATGTCAAATCTACGTCGATGATGCCCTGCTGGGCGACCTCCAGTGGTTGCGTCCAGTCGTGGGAATCCCAAATGAACTGTTGAACCAGCTCCGGCCACTCTTAAAGGGAACAGACCCCGCAGCACCAATTACTTTATCAGAACAGCAGCGACAGGTATTGCAGCAAATTGCGTCTCTAGTGACCGAGCGGTCGACACATCGCCGTCTCGCTGACGTGCCTATCGACTTAACTATCTTGTGCGGCAACCACTACCTTATGGCCGCCTTGACCCAACACAAAATAAAAACGGGGGAGACAGACACCATTGTGCTGGAATGGATAGCCCCCCCTCTGCAACCACGCCGCACGGTGCAAGAAAAGGTCAGCACGTTAGCCGACTTGATAAAGAAGGGCCGCCGCCGGATCCTCCAGATAGATGGTGCCCCCCCTAAGACGATCTGGGTGCCTATAAAACAGACGGACTTAGAATGGTATATACAAAATTCAGAGGAACTGCAAGCGGCTCTACTTGCCGATGGGGCAACCCTGATGGCAAAACCGTTGACATCGGCTGTCCTCTCCTGGATGGAAAACAAGAGCTGGATTGTCAAACCTAAGCGGTCAGCACAACCCCTTCCAGGAGCCCTCACGGTTTTCACAGATGCCGGACGTCGATCGCAAACTGCTGCAGTTACATGGAAGGAGGGCCCACAATGGAAGCACCAGATATTGCAAGCCCAACCAAAGGACTCCTTGCAGACCTTGGAATTGTTCGCGGTAGTATGGACATTCTTGAAATGGCAGCATGTATCGTTGAACATTGTGTCGGACTCTCTGTATGTGGTAGGGATAGCCAATCGTATCGAGGATGCCAGCCTCCGTGAGGTGAAGAACGATCGGCTGTCTAGCCTTCTCATCAGTCTCCAGCTAGCAATCAATCAAAGGACAGAGCCCTATGCGGTACTTCATATCAGGAGTCATCAGTCGGGTGAAGGCCTTGGGGAAGGGAATGCCAGGGCTGATCGACTCGTTGCAGCAGGCATAGAGCCTCCGTTGTCGCCACATTGCCGTGCCCGTGAATCTCATGCTGTATTTCACCAGAACGCTAAGGGGCTGGCGCAATCTTACAACATTTCTATAGAAGAAGCCCGTGCCATTGTGAAAGCGTGTGCTATATGCAGCCACCACAACTCGGGAGTGGGACTTGGCTGCGGGGTAAACCCCAAGGGTCTAAAAGCCAATGAAATTTGGCAGATGGATGTCACTCATGTCCCCTCTCTGGGCCGTTTGAAGTACCTGCATGTTACAATAGATACGTACAGTCATATGATATGGGCTACCCCGCAACCTGGAGAAAGGGTCCGCGATGTCCGGCGGCATCTGACTAGTTGTTTTGCTGTGCTAGGAGTACCTAGCACTATCAAAACAGACAACGGCCCGGCCTATAGCAGTGGGCCCCTAAAGTGCTTCTTGCAGCTTTGGGGCATCACTCATATTACCGGCCTCCCACATTCTCCCACGGGGCAAGCGGTAGTGGAGAGGGCTAACGGAACTATTAAGAGATACTTGGATAAGTTTAAGAATATCACCGATGTCTGTGAAAGAATCGATAAGACGCTCTTTGTGCTTAACTATTTATGCGTCTTTGGGGATAGTGACACCCCGCCTGCCCTCAAACATCATTTGCCCAGGAGTAATGTTGAGGTCCCCCGAATGAGAGTATTGTATAAAAATACAAAAACAGGGCTCTGGGGCGGTCCTGTTGATGTAATTTATGTCGGGCGCGGTTATGTCTGTGTTTCTACGCCTACAGGCACGCTCTGGGTTCCAAGCCGATGGGTAAGGCCCGCAGTTGAAGAGCACAGCAGAAGCGACTCCGGAGGATAGCGAGAGGCAACGCGAGACGCTGCTCCCAGCCGCGGCGAGAGAAGGAGCGGTGGCGTCGCGCAGCGCTCGCGGGACATTGGTGTGAGAGTTGCCGGAAAGAACAGCTTGGGTTAACCAGACTTTTGCTTGTTACAGGGCGCGAATCACTGAACAGCGATCGGTATTCCTGCTGCCGAGCTGACTCTGCTTGGAAGTTAAGTAGGGGCGGACGAAAGTCGCCTTTAGGGCAGTGAGTTATGCTTAAGTGTAGTAAATTGTTAAGTATAATGCTACTGTGTGTTGTTATAACTAGTCATATTGTCTTAGCTATAGCTGCTGTGCCTGCATTACCCTTTGACCCTAGAGAAAATGTATGGGTTACGCTTAGCCGAGCCATAAATACCACTACCTTTTGTGCTAGCTTATCTACACCCAGTACCCCTTTTATCACTTGTCTGATAGGAGTCCCGTTGAATGACGCAGACTGGCCTATGCTGAATGCTACCCTGGAGGAACATCGCGGGTTATGGAATATAAGCCGCCCTAAGTGGACGCAAAACAACCTCACGGCCACGGGTGTGAAGATTTCGACGGGATGTGTTGCATGGATTTGGAAGATAACTCTAGCTCCATCCACAGGGAGATCAAGCAACTGATGGAACACTCACAGAAAATACAGAAAGACGTTGGATTTTTTGGGCTAGAAGGCCTAACTAATTGGTTAGGCCTAGGAGGGTGGCTAAAGGGGCTAATTCAAAGCTTAGTATTGGTCTTAGTAATAGTTATTGTAGGGCTTTTAATGCTTAGCTGTGCTTTGTCATGTATTAAGCGGCTTATAACGCAAGTTACAAATAACGCTTGGCTGGCACAAAATAAAAACGGGGGAATTGTGGAGAGCTGGCTAGCTGAGCGAGGGCATATCAACATCGAAATGTTGACTCATCAGGGTCTCAAGAAATACCGAGAGCAGCTCCTGTGAGAACTAATAGATAATAAGTCATCTGGACTTCAAGAAATACCGGGAGCAGCCCCCGTGAGAACTAACAGATAACAAAGACAGTCTGCCCCTGTTTATTCCAATAAAAGCTAAGTAAGGAACTTGTGATTAAAAGAAATGAGAGTTATGTGTAGTGATAAGATGTGTATGCAAACATAGACCTTGAGATGCCTAACCAATAAGGAGCTTGGCTTTTGCAATATGTATGAGCTAATTAAGACTGTTATAAAAGGTGTAACCGTGCTTTAATAAACGAAGTTTGCTGATCCCTCATATTGAGTGACTGCTTCTTCCCTCCGTTCCGGCGAATGGCACGACACTGTCCCTAGTACGAGCACTGAAACGAGCAGAGCAAATTAAGAGAGAACAGAGTGTGATCATTTGGGGACCTTTTCGCCTCCTAGATGTAGTCCGTAAAGGAACAGCACCACCAGCCGGCATCGCCCAAAAACCCACAGTTCGAAAGTGGTATGCTTATCTAGAGGGCATTAATGAAATCATGCCAATTACTGAAAGCAGCGTTAAAATATCCAAGCTGCAAAAAGACATAGATGGTGCTCTATTGTTCCAATCTTCACCAAACAAACCATTTCCAATCCGAGAAGCCCCTTCCCTAAAAGAAGGCAGCGATCTTACCGGAGTGTGGTTTACAGATGCGTCGTCTCACCGAGAAAACAATAAGTGGAAATACAAAGCCGTAGCATTAGAAGTAGCAACAGGAAAAAGAGCAACTGAGACAGGTGAAGGTAGTGCACAAGTAGGAGAACTCAGAGCTGTCTTACTAGCTGCACAACACGGGGCTAATTACATTTACACTGACTCATATGCTGTTTTTAAAGGAGCCACCGAGTGGATAAGTCACTGGGCAGCTAATGATTGGCAAGTAAACAGAGTCCCAGTTTGGGAAACCAGTAGTTGGAAGCAACTGTTAGAGATAGGAAAGAAAAGAGCATTGTACATTGGTTGGGTTAAAGGCCACGATCGTTCGAACTCGATCACTGCTCAGTTCAACCAACAAGTAGATAGCCTCACGCGGCTGCAACAAATTGATGTTGTAAATGATGGTCAAGAATGGGAACACTTACTTGAATGTTTACATGTTAAGCGTGGTCACACCGGCCGGGCTGACCTACATCAAGAAGGTCTAGCCCGAGGATGGCCTGTATCAGTTAAACTATGTGAACAGATAGTAACTGCTTGTTCACAATGTCGTCTACGACTTAACAAAGACCATCCAAGCAAAGCACCTCCCTTACACATTAGAGACAAGAAAACATTGTGGCACTCCTGGCAGATCAATTATATCGGCCCATTACGACCATCGGGCGGAAAAAAATACATCTTGGTGGGTGTGGAAGTTATTTCTGGCCTCACTATGGCTACCGAGTTTGCATCAGCTACTGGAGAAAACACAGTGAAAGGCCTACAGGGATGGTTCAGTACGCTTCCCCTCCCAGAAGAAATTCCAAGCGATAACGGTTCACATTTTACTGCTACAGTAGTACAAGACTGGGCTAAAGAAGAAGTGATACGGTGGGTATTTCATACTCCCTACTACCCTCAAGCTAATGGCATTGTTGAACGCACCAATGGATTAGTTAAGTGCTTTGCAAAAACTCACGAACCTGGTTGGCATTTGCGAATAGATAATGCCATCTATCAATTAAATAACAGATGGAGTGGAGATGGCTGTCCTAAGATGAAAGCTTTCTGTGTATCTGCTAATATCATTCCCCCCAAAGCTCTCAATGACCCAAGAATATACTCAGAAAGGTTTCTCCCTGGACAACCTGTGCTAGTAAAAATGCCTCAAATTGGAACAGTACCAATGGTACTAGTTACCCCCAAAAATCCTTATGCCTGGGAAGCCAAAGACTGTTCAGGAAAGAAACACCGAATTAGTACCCGGTGGATTTCACCCTCTCTCTAACCCCGTCGGTCGGATAAGATCGAGCAGATTTTTTCTTTTGTGTTTTACAGGAACCTTAAATGAACTGCACGTAGACAAACGAATCGACCTACGCTAATCCTGAGTGCCTCCAAGAAATTCTGATACTGATTCTAGCAGTAATATTGTTTTTATTGTGTATGGCTATTTGGAAGCCCAAGTTCTAAAACAATGAACCAACAAATAGAATTAATGTTACTCTGTTTTGCCCTTTTATCCTCTGTTGTTTGTAGCCAAAAAGATCCAGAGTGGCCATGGTCTCAAGCTTTTATTAAACACAACGCGATAGTAGGAACAAGAAAAGAAAAATTGAATCTGGCCACTGTAGTTATACATAACAACAAGACGTTTTCAAAAAATGAGTGGATCTGGAACAGTTGGTATCCAACCCTAAAAGGTAAAGCAGGAGAAGAAATCCAAGTGGGATGTAGACTGATCAATGGTTCGAACCAAGAAAAGGCCACAAAAATAGAAACGTTTCACCCTAAGAATTCACGCACAATGACAACAAAACACTGTGCCACTGACAAGCGAGATTGTTGGCGTAACTTTACTCTCAAAGAACCCACTTTTGTAACTTGTCGATGGCAACAGCATAAAACAGCACTGTTATTCGAATTCAAAATAGACGTAGTTGAACCTAACCCAACCACACGGCCTAGCCTGGTTCCATCCCTGCTGTCTACAATCCCTGACAGTGACCACCCTGAACTCTCATCAAGCAGACTTAAAAATCTGCCCCCTTACACCACAGTCTTTGATAATGACCCTTGGAAACATGCATTGTCTAAATACACTGCAAGCACTGGAACACCACAAAACAAAAAAGATCTAAATCTCTCTACCCTAGTCATACAAGGAAGTGAAGTGTACTCCAAAGATAAATGGAGTTGGAAAGACTCACTCCAAATGGCTAAAATTGAAGCCACCCCCAAAAAAGAAATACAAATTAGTTGCCGAGTAATCAATGGGTCTACCCACCACAGACCAACTGAAATCAAAACAATCCATGCAGACTCTACCAAACCAGAAAAAGACAATACTGAATGTTACAAAATTATAGAGCCAAATTTAGATTGCTGGCACAATTTCACTTTTACCAAGCCTATAATAGTGTACTGTCTTTGGGGCTATAGAGATACACAATTGTTATTTGAATTTATGATTGATACAATTGTATCCAAACCTGTTGAGGAAAGCACCGAACCTGTGCCCCAACAACCTTTTACAAGTGTACCTACTCAGACACCCATTAGTCTGACCCCTTACATCTACAACACCGGCCCTTACATAATTAAAAATACTGGTCAACAACAAGTACTGTTTAATCCGTCATACTTGCTCAAGCGTGTAGAATTGTCAATGCAAATTAATGTCTCTGCAATTAAACCTACCTGTTCACCATTCCTGGGTACATCTTATGCAGGATGGTCGGCATGGTTACATCAACGAACCCTCACCTCCCCAAAACGATCAAAGCGAGATGTGAGTGGTGCCTTGGGAACAGGACTGGGAGTCCTAAACAGCATAGATGCAGAAGTACTTGCCAACAAACTGGCCACAGTGACCAGTGACCTGAATGGATTAAAATACCCTGTGCAGTCTTCTCTTTCAGCTCTGGGAACTAGCCAATGGCTCCTATCAGATGTGTTGCCTCAGTGGGAAGTACTAAATGAAAAAGACCACCAGCTAATTACAAATGCGCTTGATGTAGCCCAAAATAATGTTTCTCTAGCCCTTAGTTGTGTCCAAGCTCAGCTGTGGATGCAATCAATGGCAGCTGCGATTATACGAGAAGGTGAAGAAGGTACCTTACCTACTGAAATTCGAAAAATAATTTGGGATAATGCAATTGACTTTGAAAAGAAGTTTCAATCCTGGTGGCATTTGGTTAATTTCACTTATGACCCCACTGACAATACAGCCATAGCTTTTGTCTTGACCATACGCAATGCTTCGGTGTATACCATATACCCAATCATTGCGCTGGGAGTGAGCCAACCTGGAACTATACTCTATCCCATAGAGCATAGAGTATGGGCCCAGCAAAACAGCAGCAAATGGCAAACTGTCGACGTTGATGCATGTATTGTGCGAGAACAACAAGGGTTTATCTGTGAAAGTAACACCATCAAAGCCCAAGACATTTGCCTCGACACAGAACAGAACATTTGTCATTTTGAAATACACCCCAATAAAAAACCTGAGACTGTACTTGTATATATTGGACAAGGATGTGTTTGTATGAGAACTCCTTGCAATTCTATGTTCATAGATGGCGTTAATGTAGAAAGAAGCAATCACTCAAATATTTGTGTCTGTAACTTTACTCACCTTATAGGATGCGACTTCAGTTACTTAACTCCTGTCACGTCTTATCAACTGTTACAATCTAATTACACCCTGAGCAAAATGTTGTTGCCTACCCCCATCGGGATGAATCTCACCTTAGTAAGAAAACTCTTACAACATGATGACCTGAAGCAGTTGTTGGAACAAGTACGAGAAAACGGACAAAAAACTCTAATCACTGTCCATCACAACATAAAAGAGATACATCGCGTGTTGGAAAGAGTAAAGAAAACCGGAGAACACAAATGGTGGGACACCCTCTTCGGATGGTCACCAACGGCTACAGGAATCTTCAACAAGATACTTCATCCTGTTATTGTCTTACTAACCCTCACTATCTTGTGTTTTATATTGACAATCATGCTGTATGTTAGACTTTGGATTATGGTAAAAAGCTTAACTCACTTGACCACTCTGCAAGATGTATTTGTACTTGATAACCCTCACCACAAGAGCATATGTGATATTCCCAATCAGCTTTGAATATCATGGAGCTTGAGTGACTATAGTCATGGGGTGGATTATGTGGAATAATTACTAAAATAACAAAAATACAACATTGTTCACACATTAAGGAAAAAGCTTAAAATCAAAAAGGCTCCTAAGGTAGAATACAGCCGCAGCTGGTATGCGAAGAATCCACTACATCTGTGATTCCCTGCGCAATATCGCTCGCCGAGCAACACGGGGATGGAGTGGGGTGGAGATTCCACGGCCAAGCCCTGTGATAATCAGCAGATATGGGAACAAGATGGTCCTATGGAACTGATAAGCTGCTCACTTGCTACCCTGAGCCAACAGTTTGTCAAATTTTGACAAAATGCTGTCCTTTGTCTGAACTTTGCTCATTATAATGTCATTATAATACCTAAACACACCTCCATCCCAAAGGCTACCCGCCTCCAAGGTGCGACCACTCCTCCTTGAGTATGCGCCCTGAATTTTTGATAAACTATACCTTTAAATGCGAAGCGAGAGAATTTTACACCAATCATAATAAAAGTATCTATGAATAAAGTCACTCAAACTCCACCTTGAAGGGAAAACACAGTATAAAAATAGCCCAAAAAAGGGGAAATATTAGGGAAAACACCATCGTGAACAAGTTGAGGAGGACTCTATCAAAACTGCCTTCGACTTCCGGGACCAGACGACGGGCTGAGCCTTTCTTCCCCCCCATAGGGACGCCTTTGGGTAAGACTTAAACTATACCAAGTGTTTCCTCAAAACTTAGAAATCTCTCTAGAGAGTCTTTTTCCTATGTTTATAGCCAGGCTGTACTGTATGTAACTTTGTCGCGCGTTTTGTATAACTAACAACACTTTATTTGCACGTGCTTTGCAGACAGTGTATTTATCACTGGCAATCCATAAGAACTTATGTACTGTTGCTAAAATAAACTGTGCTGCTTAAGTAGCTGGTCGTTTTGGTTTCTCATTGAACGCGACCATAAAAGTGGCCGTGGTAGTTCATGAGCACGACTGGACTGAGGGTGCAGTCCACTATTAGTGTATCCAGAATCGTGATAGTTTAATATATATATTAAACGTGACTGGACTGATAGTGGTGGATTGGGCATCACTCAGAATTTAAACCTAGCCGCACCTAGCCTCCCACCTCGGTGAGGAGTGTTAGAACGCAAGGGGGTTTATTTTCTGCCAAATTCAATCGCCCTTTAACACCAATTGGGCATCACTCAGAATTCAAGCCTAGCCGCACCTAGCCTCCCACCTCGGTGAGGAGTGTTAGAACGCAAGGGTGTTTGTTTTCTGCCAAACTGTTCTGCCCTTTCACGCAACACAGGGCCACCTCGGACGCCTGCATTCCCCCCAGTCACCCCGGGGGGGGGGGGGGGGTCATAGGGTCTATGGGGAGATAGTGGGGTCTGCAGAGTGGACCAAGGGGAAGCTGGACCCCTGGGGGTGGGTGGGGGTCGAGGGGTCCATAGGATGGACCAAGGAGAACCTGGACCCCTGGGGATAGTGGGGGTCTTGGGGTCTGTACGGTGGACCAAGGAGAACCTGGACCCCTGGGGGTGGTGGGGGTCTTGGGGTTCATTGGGTGGACCAAGGAGAACCTGGACCCCTGGGGGTAGTGGGGGTCTACAGATTATTCTTGGGGTCCATCAGGTGCACTAAGGAGAACCTGGATGCCTGGGTGTGGTGGTGGTCTTGAGATCCATTGGGTGGACCAAGGAAAACATGGACACCTGGGGATAGTGGGGGTCTTGGGGTCCAGTGGGTGGACCAAGGAGAACATGTGTGGAGAGATTCTTAAATGAAAAAAGGCATGGTTTGGTTCTGGTGAGCAACCCAGGGTTTGAACTAAGCACCCAGAGTGAGGGAGAAAAGATCTAAGTAAACAAGAAAGGTGACATCACCAGACCCGGGAGAAGAGTTAAACAGAGGCGCGTGAACAGAGGGTCTTAGCCAATCGGGTTGGGGGGCGTTGTATGTGAACAGGGGAGCTGGACCAATCATAGCGTTGTTGACTATGCATGCTTTGCTGCGAGTCTATATATACTCTGCTAAAATGCGCAATAAACGAGAACGATCATACTCACATTGAGATCGCGTCGTTACTCCGGTTCCAATCCCACTCTGACATCTGGTAGCAGAGAATGTCAACTGTAACCCTTCAGCACGACTGAGTTCTCCGAGACTGCGGTAAGCAGCGAGAGGAGGGGAGTGGGAAACACGGCTGGAAGGAGTGCTGCTCGGGAGCATAGACTACGGCAGACACAGTTCGAGGTGGCCTCTCGCCTTCCAGGTTTAAAAAGGTGAAGTTGCTATCATGGAGCTTGAAGCAACAGCAACGCTGCTCGCAAGTATCCTCTCTAAGAGAGGGATTGAGGCAGCGCCAAAACAACTGATTAAGCTGATTAAGTTGGGACAACAATGGGGGCATTTTAAAGATACGCATATGATGTTTTCCCCCATGGAGTGGCAATCTTTCGGTGATACAATGTGGGAAAAAACGATAACCGGGAGCGAGAAAGAGGAGAAGGAGATAAAGGCTGTTCGTGAGTTGTGGCATAGAGTATTAGAGACCTTAAAGGCCATGAAAGCAGAGAGGGAAGTAGCCTGTGCCGCTGCTCAAATGCTGGGTCCAGACCCGAATAGAGCAGGATATAAGAGCACTGAAACGAAACCTGGTGCGTGGACACGGTTCTTCGGGCAGCCGGCGGTGAAAGGGATGACTGGAGTTACATATAAAACTGTTGCGGAGGTCCGCGCAGGCGCCGACCCTGCTCCGGCGACACAAAGGGCGGAAGTCGCCGCTCCCGAGCCGAGGCAGCCAACTGAACAAAAGGCGGAAGTGGCGCCTCAGGAGACCCGAGAGGGGGTGCGGCCGCAGTCGCCGTCGCAGCCAGGAGGACAAGCCTGTCGGCCTGTGCCTTCGGCCCCTCCTCTGCCCCCCCTCCACTGACTCATCTGATCCTGCAACACCACCTGCTGACGACTGCAAGGATCAGTCACATGAGAATACAGACAAAGTGTTACGAACAGTACTGCAACGTCTTGATAACCTGGACTTACAATTAAAGGGCACGACGTTACAGGCCGAACACCCCTTGATGCGCAAAGAAGAACCGAACCCTCCTTCCTACCCTGAAGCCCCGCCAGCACCTCTGAAGCCTAAACGGTGGAGCGGAATCATTAGAGACGCTATCTTGGAGGGACAGTGGACTGCCACTGCCAGCTTAGGTAATACCTCACAGTTGGCTTTTCCAGTGATTCAGGATCAACAAAATGGCACTGCGAAATGGCAGCCGCATGACTGGAAGATCCTGCAACAAGCTCGTACCACTATCTCCAACTATGGACTAAAATCGGAAGCTACTAGGCAAATTGTCAGCTGGATTTTTTCTGCCGATTTGATGTGCCCCTACGACTGTCGAAACTTGATGAGGTTGCTGCTCACACCAACACAATTCTTGCTATGGGAATCATCTTGGCAGCAACGCGTGATGCAGGAAGCAGCACAGAGACAACTGCAGGGTGACCCACTGCTAGGGGTCACCGCAGAAATGCTCACTGGCAGTGGGCAATTTGCCGCCCTAGAAAAACAGCTGACTTTCCCTTTGAATCTCCTGCAGCGAGCCGCGCAACTTGCCCTGGACCCATTTTTTGGTTTGCCTGGATCGGCAATTCCGTCATTCGGAACTGTAAAACAGGGAACAACAGAAAAATATGACAACTTTATTGATAGGCTATGGGAAGCACTGATGCAACACCCTGACCTGAATGAAGAAAACAAAAACCAGATGTTTAAAATATTAGCCTTTGATAATGCCAATAACGCCACCAAGCAACTACTAGCCACCTTATCCAGAGGGGCAGGAGTTGAAGACATGTTATTAAGAGTCGGCAGGGCCGAAGGCCAAAAACAGACTGCTACGATTGCAGCAGCAGTCCAAGGAGCGGTAAGAGAGATCATACAGCCATTAGCCGCGGTTGTGCAGAAACAACAAATGAAAGAATGTGCAAACCCCAATAAACAATTCACAGGAAAATGCTTTCGGTGTGCAGAACAGGGGCATGTTAAAGCTCACTGCGAAAAAGCAGTATGGTGTGAAAAGTGTCAGAAAAATACTCATGCTACAAAAGCGTGTACGGGAAACGGGAGGCAGAGCGCGGAAAGAGGCCGCGTGATGAAACAAATGAAACCTCACGAGGGACCAAAGGTTTTCTACAACAGCGTCGACCAGCAACCAGGGGGAGCCTGGGATTCGACTTGGCAACAGCAATAGATATGACGCTTACTGATAACACTGTCCAGAAGATACCCAGTGACGCAGTAGGGCCTTTATATCACCAAGACAGCTCTATAGGAGGTCTTTTAGTGGGCCGATCCTCGGCAGGAATTAAGGGACTAATTGTATTGCCTGGGGTCATCAACGCAGATTACACCGGACGTATTTACATCATGGTCTACACCGTCTGTCCTCCTCTGTTTATTCCAAAGGGTAGCCATGTAGCTCAAATAGTCCCTACAGATAATTTGTTTTGCAACCCACTTGAATCTAATGTCTACTGCGGAAATCAAGGCTTTGGATCCACCGGACCAGCAGTGTGCTTTACCACAAAGATGGACCATCGACCAATGATGACTATAATTATGTCCCAAGGAAACTTGTCCAAGCAAATCATTGCCATGCTGGATACTGGCGCAGATGTCACAATCGTGAGCCACTCAGTATGGCCAAAAGACTGGTCACTTGAGATGCCTACATCCTTGATTTCAGGGGTTGGAGGACAATCAGTCCCATTTGTGAGCGAATACCCGGTAACCTTGCAGTTCCCGGAAAAACAGCAAGTCAATATTAAAGTTTACGTCATGAATCTACCCGGGACTTTAAACGTCTTGATTGGTCGTAATGTGCTTAGCCAGCTGGGTGCCGTCCTCACCACAACACATTTTCGATAGTGGACACTGGTGAGCAGTTGCCCAACCCACCATTGATCTGGCTCACAGATAAGCCAGTGTGGGTTGACCAGTGGCCCATGACAGAAGAGTGACTGCAAATTGCCAAACAATTGATAGCCGACCAACTTGAAGCTGGACATGTCAAACCCTCAGTCAGTCCATGGAACACCCCTATTTTTGTAATCCCGAAAAAGAGCGGAAAGTGGCGACTTTTTCATGACCTACAAAAAGTTAACAACCAGATGCAACCCATGGGGGCATTGCAACCTGGAATGCCTTCCCCTGCTATGCTACCAGAAGGATGGCACATACTAATAGTAGATCTAAAAGACTGTTTCTTTACCATCCCGCTGCACCCACAAGATATGCAGCGATTTGCCTTTTCGTTGCCAGCAATAAATAAGGAAAAACCAGCGGAACGTTACGAATGGGTAGTCTTGCCACAAGGCATGAAAAACTCACCTACTTTGTGTCAACTTTATGTAGCCTGGGCATTGCAGCCACTTAGGGAGCAATGGACTAACACAATAATTTATCATTACATGGACGATATCCTTTGTTGTCAAAAAGAGCCATTTACAGAGGAATCCCTGCAACAGCTAGCTGAGACCTTATCCAAAAAGGGACTCGTCATAGCACCAGAGAAAGTGCAGCAAGCGGCCCCCTGGAAATATTTGGGATGGTCTATTTCAGACGTGAAAATTTGCCCACAGAAGACAGACTTGACAACTCAATTGAGGACATTGACAGACGTACAGACTTTACTAGGAGACATCCAATGGGTGCGCAACTGCATTGGCATTTCGAACACCGCAATTGCACCATTAACGGAACTGTTATGAGGACGACAACCAGCTGACATCGTCACACTGTCCACAACACAGCGAGCCACATTGCAACAAATTCTACAGAAACTACAAGAGGCATGGTCAGCCCGGCGTATCTTGGAGTTGCCAATTTCTCTGTTAATTTGTAATACTGTTGAATCGCCGTATGCAGTTATTTGTCAGTGGCAAACAGGAGAGGGGGAAATTCTCCCCCGCCCCACCTGTGCCACTGACAAATCATCAGGAGACATGTTTAAGATTTTAGAATGGGTCTTTTTAAGAGTACAACCCAAGTCTAGCATTCAAACAAGACCGGAGGCAATAGGGGAGTTGATCAGGAAGGGCAGAACAAGAATCATAGAGATTAGTGGAACAGAACCCAATGATGTCAGTATTCCAGTGAATGGTGCCGATTTAGAATGGTGGTTGCGTAACTCAACTTCCATCCAAGAAGCATTAATGGGCTATAGTGGTCGTATACATTTGCAACAACCAAAAGGGAAAATGTGGCAAGTATTAAGATGAAATCAGTGGATGACAAAAACAAAAGTCAGGCGAGAACCACTGGCTGATGGTCTCACAGTGTATACAGACGCTGGAAAGCGGCTTTGCCGTGCGGTGTGTGTCTGGCAGGATAAAGGACAACGGTGCCAGCACATACTGGAGGGGCAGCCACAAGACTCCCTTCAAACATTGGAACTTACTGCGGTAGTCTGGGCACTAACCAACTGGCTAACAGCCCCCTTAAATGTAGTAACAGACTCCCTGTATGTGGCTGGGGTAGTGCCGCGACTAGAAGATGCCCTCCTTAGGGAAACAACCAACCCAAGGTTGGGAAAATTATTTATCCAGCTGAGCTCCACTCTGGGTCAACGAACTGCGTCTTGTTGTATCATCCATATTCGCAGCCATCAGTTGAATTTAGGTTTAGGATTGGGTAATCAAATTGCCGATAACCTGGTCAGTACATTGCGACATTTACCTCCAATTGACAAATTTCGGCAAGCCAGACAAAGTCATGACAACTTCCATCAAAATGCTAAAGGGTTAAAAAGACAATTTGGATTAACTGAAAATGAAGCACGCTCTATTATACAAGCATGCCCTAGGTGTGGGAATCATGGACTGGGAGTGGGACTAGGGGTGAACCCGAAAGGGTTAAAGGCGCCGGAAGTATGGCAAATGGATGTAACACACATTACAGAATTTGGCCGATTGAAATATGTACATGTTACAATTGATACCTTTTCAAAAATGATATGGGCTACAGCATTACCAGGGGAAACAGTGCATCATGTATGCAAGCATTTACTTGCATGCTTTGACGTGTTAGGAGTGCCCGAACAGATTAAAACAGACAACGGGCCTGCATATATTAGTCAAAAGGTGAGAACTTTTCTACTGAGATGGGGAATTGAACACATAACGGGAATACCCCACTCACCAACCGGGCAAGGCTTGGTTGAGCGAACCCATCAAGTGCTAAAAGATTATCTAAATAAGCAAAAGGGTGAAGACACAGATGCACAACAGCGATTACACAGAGTATTGTTTACGCTAAATTACTTGTGTCTTATGGGCGATCAAGAGGAACCGCCAGTAGTGATACACCATCAAAACATTAAGCTGAATAGTACCACTACCCTACCTAAATTTATGGTACATTATAAAGACGCGACCACCAGAGCATGGGTGGGACCAGTGCCAGTCATTTTTAATGGTCAAGGGTACATGTGTGTCTCTACAGGAGCAGGCCCAGTGTGGGTCCCGAGCAGAGCGATAAAACCAGCATTGGAAAGACGACGGACAGACCAAGACCAAGAGACGTCGCAAAAAAATGGGCACAAAGAATCTTAAGAGCTTGCTAATAAGTAGTTGCGTCCTTCTTTTGGATGCAGAAACGGCAGGGCTTGATCACCCCTGCAGTCTCAAAGGAATGTCTGGGTGGCTTTGGCAAATATGACCAGTCAAGATTCCATCTGCCTATCCACAGCATCACCCGAGAATCCATTTTCCACCTGTCTAGTTGGTCTTTCATCTGACCAATGGCCTTCCAACTTACAAACGCAATTCCTAGGTATTGGCTCTGCAACTCTTGCTGATAGCCGGGATGGATGGGCTGCATATCTGCCACCCCTCCATGCCGAGCCGCAAGAGCTAGAACTTGTAGGATCACTCACGATAGATAGCTGTGTGTACTACACGAACAATTTTTGCCTTGTTTTTTTTGCACCAGGAGTAGCAGCAGCACACACTTTAACCACGCTTAATAAATTAGGATGTTGGCTTGCTAAACAATCTAATGCTACTGCATTGGCATTGAGTGGATTATTGTTAGACGTAGATTCTGTTAGACACGGTACACTCCAGAATAAGGCTGCCATAGATTTTTGTTATTAGCGCATGATCATGGGTGTGAAGACTTTTGACGGGATGTGTTGTGTGAACCTCTCAGACCACTCCAAATCAGTACACCAAAGCATAAGAGAATTGTATCAAGGAATACAAAAGCTGAGAAAAGATGATGAATGGGGATGGCTGAATCAAATACTATCAGGTTGGGGAGTCAAAAGTTGGATAGCCATGATTGTGAAAACTGGCTTGCTTATATTGCTCATTGTAGTTGTTATAATATCACTTGTATTATGTATCTTCTCTTGTCTACAGCGCATGCTCATGAAAATTGTGCACCAAGCCTGGGTTGCTCAAAAAGAAGAAGGGGGAATTGTGGAGAGATTCTTAAATGAGAAAAGGCATGGTTTGGTTCTGGTGAGCAACCCAGGGTTTGAACTAAGCACCCAGAGTGAGGGAGAAAAGATCTAAGTAAACAAGAAAGGTGACTTCACCCTGCCCGGGAGAAAAGTTAAACAGAGGCGCGTGAACAGAGGGTCTTAGCCAATCGGGTTGGGGGGCGTTGTACGTGAACAGGGGAGCTGGACCAATCATAGCGTTGTTGATTATGCATGCTTTGCTGCGAGTCTATATATACTCTGCTAAAATATGCAATAAACGAGAACGATCATACTCACATTGAGATCGCGTCGTTACTCTGGTTCCAATCCCACTCCGACAAACCTGGACCCCTGGGGGTGGTGGGGGTCTCTTGGGGGGCAGCAGGCATCCCAGACGCCAGGGTTCCCCCTGTCTCACGCCCCTCCCCATGTCCCCACAGAACATCATGCCCATCTCAGCTGCCATGTTCAGCAGCGAGCGGAAGAACCCGGAGCCACAGTGCCCGCCGTGGTTGGTCATCCAGCATCTGACACCCGTCACCTGGAGCCGCATGCCCAACGAGTTCCTGGCCATGGAGAGCACCCGCCTGAGCGAGCGGCACGGCTGGATGGTGGAGTGCAACGAGCCCCTCATCATGATGGCCCTCCACATCCACGAGGAGAACAGGTCGGGGACCCCATCTCTGGGTTACCTGGGTGTCATGTCCCTGGGGATCCCATCCCCAGGAGACCTTGGTGTGGTGTCCCCTTGGGTCCCATCCCCAGGGGACCCAGGTGTCCCATCCCTAGGAGACATCGGCATCATGTGCCCTTGGGTCCCATGCTTGGGGGACTGAGTTGTCCCATCCCCAGGAGACCTTGGTGTGGTGTCCCCTTGGGTCCCATCTCTGAGGAACCTGTCCCTGGGCGACCCGGGTGCCGTGTCCCTGGATGTCCTATTCCTGGGGGGAGACGCAGGCAGCTGGTGTTGACCTCCACCTTCTCCCCTAAGGTGCATTGACATCATGGAGCTGTCGGAGCGGCTGGACCTGCTGTGGCTCCAGTGACACACACTGAAGCTCTGCTGCACCGTCTGTGCCTTGGGCAACAACCGGGTGGCCCATGCGCTCTGCAGCCACGTGGACCAGGCGCAGCTCCTCTTCGCCATCGAGAGCCCTAAGCTGCCGGGACCGCTGCGCGCCGGCTACTACATCCTGCTGCTGGCCATGCACCTGGACGCCGCCCAGCGTGCCCGCGCCTCCATGAGCACTGAGTTCATCATCCCCATGACTGAAGCCACCAAGAGCATCACCCTCTTCCCCGCCGGCGGCAGAGCCCCTGGACCCCCCGGCATCGGCCCCAGCGCCTGTTTGCGACCTCAACCCCATTTCGCCGAACCTTGTTTCATCTTGGTGGCCGGCAGCAGGCGGGCACTGCTGGTGCCGGGTATCCCCTTGGGGGCTTTGGGGGCATGGGCCATCAGGATGTTGGCGGAGGCAGTGGCCGGAGGGGGACCTCACGCCCGGGTCACGGTGGGCGACAGCGTAGAGTTCCAACTGGTGCCAGTGTTGAAACTGGTGTCAGTGCTCTTGGCCGTGGGGGCGTTGGGGGACATGGACGTGCGGTGCATCCTCCACATGATCAAGCCCAGGGTTTTTGGGAAGCCCTGGTGGGACCCCTCGGGCAATGGCGAGGAGGAGGAGGAGGTGAGGAGGAAGGCCATTGAGGTGGGGGAGATGGAGGAGGAGGAGAAGGAGAAGGAGGAGGAGGAAGGGCTGGAGGAAGGGCTGCTGCAGATGAAGCTGCCGGAGTCAGTCAAGCTGCAGGTGAGGGGACCCTCCCCGGGGGCAGGGGTCACAGCCACGGGTGGTCCATGTCACCTCCCTGGGGGTGCCTGTCCCCATGTCCCTTCCCCATGTCCCCTCCCAAGGGTACTTGTCCCCATGTCCCTTCCCCATGTCCCCTCCCTGGGGGTGCCTGTCCTAATCTCTGTCCCCATGTCCCCTCCTTGGGGGTACCTGTCCCGATGTCCCTTCCCCATGTCCCCTTCCTGGGGCACCTGTCCCCATGTCCCCTTCCGATGTCCCCTCCCTGGGGGTGCCTGTCCCAATCTCTGTCCCTATGTCACGTCTCTAGGGTGCCTGTCCCCATGTCCCCTCCTGATGTCCCCTCCCTGGGGGTGCCTGTCCCAATATCTGTCCCTATGTCACCTCTCTGGGGTGCTTGTCCCAGTGTCCCCTCCCGATGTCCCCTCCCAGGGTAGCCTGTCCCCATGTCCCCTCCTGATGTCCCCTCCCTGGGGGTGCCTGCCCCAGTCTCTGCCCCCATGTCCCCTCCCCACATCTCCTCCTTGGGGAACCTGTCCCAATCTCGGTCCCTGTGTCACCTCCCCATGTCCCCTCCCCAGGGAACATGTCCCAGTCTCTGTCCCCATGTCCCCTTCCTTGGGTGCAACCGCCATCCCCATCCCCAGCTGCCATTCCCAGGGACCCCCAGGAGGGGTCCCTGATCCCCGCCAAGCCCCACTCCCAGCTCCTCTTGTCCCCTGTCTCCCCCGTGTCTCCCCCCCATGACCTTGGTGACACGTGTCCCCCCGTGTCCTCTTCCCCATGACCTCGGTGACCCGTGTCCCTATGTCCCCCTCCCATGACCTTGGTGACACATGTCCCACCGTGTCCCCTGCCGCGGGCACAGATGTGCAACCTGCTGCAGTACTTCTGTGAGCGGGAGCTGCAGCACTGTGTCGAGGCCATCGTGGCCTTCTCGGAGTGGCACGTGGAGCAGCTGCAGCGCGACCAGCAGTGCCGCTATGGGCAGCTGATGCGGCCACTCACCATGTCGGCCGCTGAGACCGCCCGGCGCACCTGTGAGTTCCGCTCACCCCCCCAGGAGCAGGTGGGGACGGGGACACCCGTGGGGACATGCGTGGAGAGTGGGGATGTGCATGGGGACACCCGTGGAGACGTGCATGGGGACACCCATGGGGACATGCGTGGGGACACCCATGGGGACATCCATGGGGACCTGCATGGGGACACCTATGGGGACACGCATGGGGACGTACATGCACAGGGAGAGGGGACACCCGTGGGGACACCTGTGGGGACACGTATGGGGACGTACGTGCATGGGGAGTGGGGACACCCATGGGGACGTGCATGGGGACGTACATGCACAGAGAATGGGGACACCCATAGGGAGCAGGGACCTGCATGGGGACGCCCATGGGGACATACGTGCGTGGGGAGCAGGGACCTGCATGGGGACATCCGTGGGGACGTGCATGGGGACATATGTGCACAGGGATGGGGACACCCATGGGGACACTACAGGGACACCGGTGGGGATGTGCACAGGGATGAGCAGGGGTCCCGCTGACCCCGGTGTCCCCTCCCCGTGTCCCCCCCCCCCCCCCCAGATCAACATGCTGCTGCAGTACAAGGGGGGGGCGGAGGAGGAGGAGTGCCTGGTGCCTGAGGACATCCGCAACCAACTCCTCGACTTCCACAATGACATGCTGGTGCACTGTGGTGAGACAGGAACACCCCCGGGCCACGGGGACTGCCCCCCCCGGCCTTGGGGACACTCCCCAGGGCCACAGGGACAACCCTACCCCCCCCATCCCTGGGCACGGGGACCCCCAGGGACACGGCGACACCCCCATCCTGGTGGCGGGGGGACCTCCTGTCGCGGGGCCCGCAGGGGACAAGGGGACACCCCAACCCCAGGGCCACAGGGACCCCCCACCCAGGGTACGGGGACCCCCACCCTCCTGGGGATGTTGGGGGACCCCCAGTCCTGAGGGCACGGTCACCCCCATTTTAAGGCCACCCCCCCCCGATGTTCTCGGCCAAGCGGTCCACCAAGGTGAGCTGCGCCAGCGTCAGCTTCATGTGTGCCAGGTCCAGCGGCGCCGGCTTGTACCCGTTGGCCGTGGTGTACCTGGGGGGGGCCCGTCAGACCCCCGCACTGGGACACCCCCACACTGGTACACACACCCCCGAACTGGGACCCCACACTGGGAACCCCCTCCAAAGACCCCACACTGACATCTCAAACTGGGAGCCCACACTGGGACATGGTGGACCTGGGGGGGCCCCGTCAGACCCCCCATGCTGGGACACCCCCCCCCCCCCCGAACTGGGAACCCACCCCCAGACTGGGACCACACACTGGGAACCCCCTCCAGAGACCCCAAACTGGGACCCCCAATAGAGACCCCCCCAATTGGGGTCCCCCCAACCCCTCAGCCCCCCGACAAAGACCCCCCAATCCCCCCCCCCCCAAACACCCCCAGTACCACTCCCCTGCCCCAACTGGGCCCCCCCTGCCCCCCCCGACCCACGTTTTGGGGAGTTTGATATTTTTGAGGTTCTCCACTTTCTTGTCCACCATCCCCACATGGCAGCCGAGCGCCAGCAGCGTCCTGGGGGGGCACGGGGGGGACCCCAAAACCCAGCCCAGCCCGGGGGGGCACAGTATGGGGGGGACCCCCAAAACCCAGTCCAGCCTAGGAGGGCACGGGGGGGACCGCAAAACCCAGCCCAGCCCGGGGGGGGGGGGTACAGTATGGGGGGGACCCCCAAAACCCAGCCCAGACCAGTCTGGGGGGGGGCACAGAGTGATGGGGGACCCCCAAAACCCAGCCCCAAGCCCAATCTGGGGGGGGCACGGGGGGGTCAGGGGGGAACCCCAAAACCCACCCCAACCCGGGGAGGGTCACAGCACAGGGGGGTGTACCCCAAAACCACCACCCCACCCACCCCATTTTGGGGCAGACAGCACAAGCATGTGTGGGGGGGTCCCCCCAAAACCCACCCGCAGCTCCTCCAAAGCACCCCCAAACCCCCACCCGAGCCCCCCACAACACCCCCCCAAGTCCCCCCAAATCCCCCCCCGATACCCCACAAAGCCCCCCCAAACCTTCCCAACCCCCCCCAACCACCCCCCAAACCACTGGAAACCCCCCTAACTCCCCCCAAAAACTCCCCAGCACCCCGAAATCCCCCCAACTCCCCCCCACAGCATCACCCCCCCTGGACCCACAGCATTGCCCCTGACCCACGGCATCACCCCCCCACACAGCATCTCCCCCGGACCCACGGCAGCACCCCCCCCACACAGCATCCCCCCCCGGACCCACGGCAGCACCCACCCACACAGCATCCCCCCCCGGACCCACGGCAGCGCCCCCGACCCATGGCATCACCCCCCCCCCACCCAGACCCACAGCATCACACACGCCTCCCAGCATCCCCCCCCCCCCAGACACACAGCATCCCCCCCCGGACCCACGGCATCGCCCCCTGGACCCACAGCATCACACCCCCCCCACAGCATTCCCCCCCGGACCCATGGCAACACCCTCGGACCCACAGCATCACCCCCCCCCCACGGCACCCCCCCAACCCCCAGCCCCACAGCATCCCCCAGCAAGCAGGGAACCGCATCCCCCACAGCCCCACAGCCCCCCCCAGACCCCCAACATCCTCCCCAGACCCCCAGCAACCCCCCACAGCCCCCCAACATCCCCACAGCAACCCTCCCAGCCCCACAGCAAACCCTCCCCAGCCCCCCAACATCCCCCAGCAAGCGGGGAACCGCCTCCCCTGCAGCCCCCAAACATCCCCCCCAGCTCCACAGCCTCCCAGCATCCCCACAGCTCACCCCGCCCCCCAACATCCCCCAAACCACCCAGCAACCCCCCACAGCCCCCCAACATCCCCCCAGCAACCGCCCCAGCCCCACAGCATCCCCCAGCAAGCGGGGAACTGCCTCCCCTGCAGCCCCCCATCACCCCCCAGAGATGATGGGGGGGACACGCACCCCCCGGACCGCCCCCCACCCCCTTTCCCCCCCCATGGCCTCACCTGACGCCAGTGAAGCTGATGACGGGGGTGAAGAGGGTGTCGAGGTTGAAGCTCTCCAGGACCCCCTGGATGGGGCACCCGTTGAGGCGGAAGGGGGCGCTGGGGACCCCCAGGTACAGGCAGCAGCTGACCACATCCCCGGGGGCCAGCGCTCGCTGCTGGGCACAGGCTACCGCCCGCACCACGGCAAGGGACATGCTGGGGACATGCTGGGGACAGGGGACATGGCAAGGGGCATGCTGGGGGCATGACAGGTGACAGGGGACATAGCAAGGGACACGCCAGGGGACTGCGACACACTGGGGGACACGCTGGGTGACAGAGGACATGGCAAGGGACGTGGCAAGGGACATGCTAGGGACAGGGGACATGGCAAGGGACATGCTGGGGACACGCTGGGGACAGGGAACACAGCAAGGGACACACTGGGGCACCACACCATGCTGGAGGACATGCCAGGGGCACGCTGGGGGACACGTGGGGGACACACAGGGGACAGCGGACACGTCACGAGGGGGTGTGTGCACAAGGAGATCCATACACAAGGAGATCCACGCAAAAGGAGATCCACGCACGGGGAGGACCACGCACGAGGAGGACCATGCGCACGGAGAACCAGGCACGAGGAGAACCACGTATGAGGAGATCCACACACGAGGAGATCCACATGAAAGGAGATCTACACACGAGGACAATCACACACAAGGAGAATCACACACGCGGAGATCCATGCACGGGGAGGACCACAAACACACGGGAAGGACCACACACGGGGGTTGACACACGAGGAGATCCACGCACAAGGAGGACCACACATGAGGAGAACCACGCGGGAGGAGAACCACGCGGGAGGAGAACCACACACAAGGAGATCCACGCATGAGGAGATCCACACACGAGGAGATCCATGCACAAGGAGGACCACACATGGGGAGGACCATGCACAGGAGTTGACACACGAGGAGAACCATGCATGAGGAGATCCACGCACGAGGAGGACCATGTGTGAGGAGAACCACACACAAGGAGATCCACGCATGGTGAGGACCACCCACGGGGGTCGACACACGAGGAGAACCACACACGAGGAGATCCATGCAGGAGGGTGTCCCGCACACGGGGGGGGGTGGGGGGTCCTGCGCCCACCATACCTGTCCAGAGGTGGAGGCCGTCGAAGGTGAAGGAGCAGAGGTCATTGCCGGCGCCGTTGCCCCCCCAGCCCTCGCCGCCCCCCGCGTAGGGGCTGTACCCCCCCCACAGCTGCCCACCCCACATGCAGGTGGGTGGGCTGCGCCCCCAGGAAGGGCTGCGCCCGCTCCACTGCTACCTCGAAGTACCACTTGCTGTACTGCCTCGAGGCCTCGTGCATCCCAAGGAAGATGTTGGGGCGCACGCTGTGGGGATGGGGGGGGGCAGTCAGAGGTGGGGAGATCCCCACCAGCACCCCACCAGCGCCCCCAGACCCCCAGGGGCACCTCAATAATCCCAGGAGAACCCCAAGACCCCAAGGAGAACCCCAAGAGCACCCCCAAACCCCCAGGAGCACCTCAAGACCCCTAGAACAACCCCAAGGATCCCAGGAGGACCCCAAGAGCAGCCAGGAGAACCCCAGGAGCACCCAGACACCCTCAGGAGCACCCCCAGACCCCCAGGGGCACCCACGGATCCCAGGAGAACCCCAAGAGCACCTCAAGACCCTCAGGAGAAACCCAAGAGCACCCCCAGACCCCCAGGGGCACCCCACAGATCCCAGGAGAACCATCCCAGGCCACCCCCCCGATGTAGGGGGGATGCGGTGTCACCCTGTGCAATGGGGACCACCCAGGGGGAACAGAGACAGCCACCGGGACAGCCACAGAGACCCCCACTCAGGGCATGGAGACCCCCATCCTGAGACCCCGGGGGCCCCCAACGTGTGGGGACCCCCACCCAGGGACCCCTGGGACCCCCAGGGCATAGGGACCCCCCTCCAGGGACCCCAGGGACCTCCATCCTGGGAACCAGGGGATGCCCAGGGCATACGGACCCCCACCCAGGGACCCCGGGGACCACCAGGAGCATGGCCACCCCCCACTTTGGGGACCCCCCTGTGGTGATGTGCGCCCCCCCCGTGCCCCCCAGGCATCAAGCTGGCAGGGGAGGAGGAGGCGGAGGAGACGACGCTGCGACAGCGGCTGTTGGGACTGGTGCAGAAGGTGGTGGGGCTCCGCAGGACGGCCACGCAGGAGGAGACAACCCCCGAGGAGCCCCTGGTGCCCAGTGAGGGGGGACAGGCAGGCGGGATGGGGTGGCCCCAAGGTCCCACACAGCTGTCACCAGGGCATGGCCAGGCTGTCCCCAAGGCATGGCCGGGTTGTCCCCAAGGCATTGGCCAAGCTGTCTCCAAGGCATGGCTGAGCCATCGCCAATCAATGTGTCCCCAAGGCACTGGCCAAGCTGTCCCCAAGATATGGCTGAGTTGTCCCTCAGGTGTTGGCCAAGCTGTCCCCAAGGTGTTGGCCAAGCAGGGAGATGTGGAGATGTGAAAATGAAAAAAAGGTGGGTTTGAGGCTGAAGTGGTCAGGAAGGCCCTGAGCCCCAAGGTTTGTGGTGTGATGAAAGCGCTGCCAGGGGACAGTGAGGACAAGGCACAGCTTTGTGTGCTGGCCCCTTTGGTGTGGGAGCAGTCACAGAATCACAGAATCACAGAACGGTCAGGGTTGGAAGGGCCCTCTGGAGATCATCTAGTCCAGCCCCCTGCCACAGCAGGGACACCTACAGCAGTTGCACAGGACGGCGTCCAGTCAGGTTTTGAATGTCTCCAGTGAGGGAGACGCCACAATCTCTCTGGGCAGCCTGTGCCAGTGCTCTGCCACCCTCAAAGGAAAGAAGTTCCTCCTCATGTTTAGATGGAACTTCCTGTGCTCAAGTTTGTGCCTGTTGCCTCTTGTCCTATCACTGTGCACCACTGAAAAAAGACTCTTCTCATCTACCTGGCACCCTCCCCTTAAGTACTTATAAGTATTGATAAGATCTCCCCTCAGTCTTCTTTTCCCCAGACTAAAAAGACCCAAGTCCCTCAGCCTTTCCTCATAAGAAAGATGTTCCAATCCCCTCATCATCTTTGTAGCCCTTTGCTGGACCCTCTCCAGCAGTTCCCTGTCCTTCTTGACCCGGGGAGCCCAGAACTGGACACAGTACTCCAGATGCCGCCTCACCAGGGCAGAGCAGAGGGGGAGGATGACCTCCCTCGACCTGCTGGCCACACTCTGCTGGATGCACCCCAGGATGCCATTGGCCTTCTTGGCCATGTTGCGTTAAAGGGCAGAGCAGTTTGGCAGAAAACAAACCCCCTTGCGTTCTAACACTCCTCACCGAGGTGGGAGGCTAGGTGCGACCAGGTTTGAATTCTGAGTGATGCCCAATCCACCGCTATCAGTCCAATCGCGTTTAATATATATATTAAACTATCACGATTCTTGATACACTAATAGTGGACTGCACCTTCAGTCTAGTCGTGCTCATGAACTACCACGGCCACTTTTGCGGTCGCGTTCAATGAGAAACCAAAATGACCAGCTACTTAAGCAGCACAGTTTATTTTAGCAACAGATCATAGAATCATAGAATCATAGAATGGTTTGGGTTGGAAGGGACCTTGAAGATCATCGAGTTCCAACCCCCCTGCCATAGGCAGGGACACCTCCCACTAGACCAGGTTGCCCAAGGCCACGTCCAGCCTGGCCTTGAACACCTCCAGGGACGGAGCTTCAACAACCTCTCTGGGCAACCTGTTCCAGTGCCTTACTACCCTTAAAGTGAAAAACTTCTTCCTAATGTTTAATCTAAACCTGCCCTCTTCCAGCTTAAAGCCATTCCCCCTCGTCCTATCACTACATGCCCCAGTAAAAAGTCATTCCCCAGCTCGCCTGTAGGCCCCCTTTAGGTACCGGAAGGCCGCAATAAGATCTCCCCGGAGCCTTCTCTTCTCCAGGCTGAACAGCCCCAACTCTCTCAGCCTCTCCTCATAGGAGAGGTGCTCCAGCCCTCGGATCATCCTCGTGGCTCTCCTCTGGACACGCTCCAGCAGGTCCATGTCCTTCTTATGTTGGGGACTCCAGAGCTGGATGCAGTACTCCAGGTGGGGTCTCACGAGAGCGGAGTAGAGGGCCAGAATCACCTCCCTTGACCTGCTGGCCACGCTTCTTTTGAGGCAGCCCAGGATACGGTTGGCCTTCTGGGCTGCGATCGCATATTGCTTGCTCATGTCAAGCTTCTCATCAATCATCACCCCCAGGTCCTTCTCCACAGGGCTGATACATAAGTTCTTATGGATTGCTGGTGATAAATACACTGTCTGCAAAGCACATGCAAATAAAAGTGGTGTTAGTTATACAAAACGCTCGACAAAGTTATATATAATACAGCCTGGCTATAAATACAGGAAAAAGACTCTCTAGAGAGATTTCTAAGTTTTTTGAGGAAGCACTTGGTATAGCCTAAGTCTTACCCAAAGGCGTCCCTATGGGGGGGGGAAGAAAGGCTCAGCCAGTCGGCTGGTCCCGGAAGTCGAAGGCAGTTTTGATGGAGTCCTCCGTGACTTGTTCACGATGGTGTCTTCCCTAATATTCCCCCTTTCTTGGGCTATTTTTATACTGTGTTTATACTGTGTTTTCCCTTCAAGGTGGAGTTTGAGTGACTTTATTCATAGATACTTTTATTATGATTTGTGTAAAATTCTCTCGCTTCACATTTAAAGGTATAGTTTACCAAAAATTCAGGGCACAGACTCAAGGAGGAGTGGTCGCACCTTGGAGGCGGGTAGCCTTTGGGATGGAGGTGTGTTTAGGTATTATAATGACATTATAATGAGCAAAGTTCACACAAAGGACAGCATTTTGTCAAAATTTGACAAACTGTTGGCTCAGGGTAGCAAGTGTGCAGCTTATCAGTTCCATAGGACCATCTCGTTCCCATATCTGCTGTATCATCACAGGGCTTGGCTGTGGAATCTCCACCCCACTCCATCCCCGTGTTGCTCTGCGAGCAATATTGTGCAGGGAATCACCAATGTAGTGGATTCTTCGCATACCAGCTGCGGCTGTATTCTACCCTAGGAACCTTTTTGATTTTAAGCTTTTCCTTAATGCGTGAACAATGCTGTATTTTTGGTTATTTTAGTAATTATTCCACACCGCAATCCGGTACTGCAGCCCGCTAGCTGCGCATGCGCAGTAGAGCGCACCCCCAGCCCGCCTCTGCCCTCGGGAACGGGGCCCAGAGAGGTGCCTGGTGTGGATTTAATCCCCAAGGGAAAAGGCCCGGCTTCCTGCTGGCAGAAGGACCGTTCACCTCCCCGCTGCTCAGAGCTCCTCACTCGCGACAGCCCGGCCTACGCCCAACCGCTCTTCAGCCGTGCGGGGAGCGCAGTCCGGCCGGCGGGTTCTCCAGCCAACACATGCTCCAGCTAATTGCAGCTCCCACTCATTACCGCTGCCAGGAGTCTTGCTAAAGTGTGCTCTGAACAGAGGACACCCCATCTCACTACAGCTCCTGCTTCCCAAGCTCTGGCTAATTGCAGCCCCAGCTCTCCACTGAAGCTCCAGCTGGTTTCAACTCCCCCTGACAAGCTCCAGCCATTTGCAACAGCCTGGGCTGTTCATGAGGTCGTCAACCAATCACCATCCTGACTTGAGTGTTAGGGTTAAACACCATGGCTTGACAAGCTATAAATATCCATATGTTTATATGATTAATTACTTCAGAAATATGCTAGGCAATATTGAAAGAAGAGCTCGATTCAAAGAGGAGAGGGCGTGTCATGTCTGAAAAGCACCTTTCCCCCCAGAGACCCCCGCAGACAAGGAGTTCAGCCTGCTGCACGCCAGCCTCCTGAACTCGGGGGTCCCACGGGTACAGACACCCACCTCTGGGGAGGGTCCACGCACCCTGACCACCCCCTGCTTTTCCCCACACCCCCCAGCTCCCTCCCACCCCCCCACAAAACCAGCCAAACTGGAGTCTGCTCTTGGCCCCCAAACCAGCTCACTTACTGTCTGTTTCTGAGCCCAAAACCCCAGCTGATGAGTGTCGTGGTTTAGGCCAAATATGCCACTGGGGACATAGGGGACCCCAGATGGGACTGACAGATGCTCCCCTCTACCTCTCTTCAAAGAGAGAGGTAAAGGAGGGAAAAGAGACTTACGAGTTTAGAAGGATCTAAACTACTTTAATGAAATATTAATAATAAAATAAAAATAAGTAATGAGAAATATACAAAACCGTATCAAGCTCCCAGGATGACAATCACGACACCGGCTGGCACTGGGGCAGTCCCAGGCTGGACTCAGTGACGGACGGGAACTGGATTCAGGATCGGGACCAAAGGCAGACGAACAGAGTCCTCCTTAGACGTCAGCCATGGAAGGAAGAAGGGAAAAGGGGGCCTGACCCTTTGATCCCTCAGCTTTTATACTGAGCATGAGGCAGATGGGATGGAATACCCTGTTCGTCAGTTTTGGGTCACCTGCCCTGTCCGCTCCTCCCCGCAGGTGGGACCCCATTATGCTTTTCCGCTTCCGGCCCTCCAACGTGGCAAATAACAAAGTTGGTTGGCCTTGGGTGTTAGAACAATAAGTATAAGCAAGAGCCTCCTTGCATACCATGTCTGGACATCAGCTATAAACATTGGTCTTATCACTCAGAGAGAGTGAACATTGTCTGCACAATATGCTGTTAATTTCAGTAGTTAGAAGAGGCCCAGCTAAGAAGCAAAGTTACTGTACAAAATTGGTCCTGTTTTACCTCAAACCAGGACATGGGTCTGTTCTCAAGCCCCAAAATCGCAGCACTCGACCCCTCCTCCTCAGCCCAAAGCCACACGACTCCACCTGTTTCTGCACCCCAAAACCAGCCCTGGCAGCCTGCTTTCAGCCCCCGGGGCAGAAAACCTGTTCTCCATTTCGGGCCCCAAACCGGCTCACCCTCTCTGCTTCCTCACCCCCTTGGCACCCGCCCCCCCCCCCCCCCAGCCCGCCACCCCCAGGGCCCACGGGCACTTTTGTAAAGCGCTGGGCGCCTGCAGACGGCACGAACCCACCGCGCTGCGGGGCATCGCCAACACAACCGGGCCACTGCTTCCCTATCGCTCTTTCGGGCTTTGTTTCTCCAGCACCACCAGCCCCGCACCCCCAACCCCACAGCCCAAAGAGACCCCACGGTCAGTACGAATACTAATTGTTGCCGTTCTGAACACATTCTTAGCACGACAGTAAACCCTCTCGCTGCTGTTGGGAAACGCCTCCTCCCTTCCTCACGGCGCTGCCGTGGGGACATCGCCCTGCCAGGCCGCCGCACGGGGCTGGGCCGTAACCAGAATCGACGCAACGGACCCCCCAACAGCTACAGCCCTCGCGCTGCTGCTGCTGCTGCTGCACACCATGCTGGGTCGATAGAGCTGAAAGGGCAGGGTAAAACTCTGAAGAGTGCCATGAACAAGAAGGAACAAAGCTCACTCATTCACTTTACGCTGAAAAGGTGCACGTATTTGTAATAAGTAATTTAGCAAAAGAATTTTGCCTCAGCTAAAATGGATGTGTGTTCCCTACAGCTTCAGCTAAGATGGGTGTGTGCGTGCTATACAGTTAAAAGAAATGTGCTTGCTATGGCTTCAGCTAAGATAGGTATGTGCTTGCTATGCATTTGGGGGAAGGGATAGTGTTAGATTGGATATCAAAAGAAAACAACAGTTGAAAGTACGGGATGGTTGTAAAGACAAAGGGTGGTGTAGTTAGCCAAGATAACCACAGAAGTGTGAAGAATAAAGAAGCCACCAGAAGGACATGGTGATAAAGACTTCAAGGACCACCAAGAAGCACAGCGCCTGCGCCGCTAGAGGGGAGGGGGCATGTTTGGAGGTGGGTTGCATTCCAAGAACTCATTGACTACATAATTGGGGGTAGATTGTGTTCCGAAAACTCACTGATCATGCAAATTGTTTTTGAAGAAAAAACATGACTAGGCATAAGGAATATGAAACAAAAACCCGCGTTTGTGACAGGGAAACTGAGCCACGGGAGGAGAAATCCCCTGTGTAGCTCCCAGCGCTGTAATACATATCCTTTGCTCCACTGAATTTGCCCCTGACTAAAATTCAATACAGTGAGCGTGTTTCTCACAATTTGGGGGCTCGTCCGGGATATCTGAAGCCTACGTTCGGAGCCTTGGACAGGTGAGCAGACCGGGACGGCGCGCCACTGCTGATTTCAGCGATCCTTGGGTTCTCCCCGCTCACAGTGACGGACCAGTGGCAACAGCCCGGCGAAGGGGCTCGTGGACCAAAGAGGGGTCCCAGGGATAACCGTGGCAGCCGATAATACTTGTGCACAAGACCAGGGTAAGAAAATTGACTGTTAAGTATTACTCGGGCGGCTGGGTGACGGGGGATTGAGAGTGGTGTGAATGAGACACGGACAAGATCTGCGAAGCGAGTGTGGAGTCTTTTTAACCGTGGTTCCGTATCTCCGCGAGGAGACCGGCTGGTGAAGAGACGAAGCGAAAGGCTGGAGTTGAGAGATCCCCCGGGGAAAAAACGGGACAAGGAAAAAGTAAAGAGCAATTTAAGGGAAAAACTGATCAGGGAATTCCAGAAATACCTCCGGACAGTCCATTAGGGAGGATGTTGTTACAATGGGGGCAGGAAGGAGAGTTCCGCACCCAGAGTAAGGATAAAGCAAAGATGATCAATTACTGTATGTTTAAATGGACCAAAGAGCCCATAAGGCCAGGCAAGTTATATTGGCCAAAGTATGGATCTATGGAGGGATGGCTGTGTCAAACACTAAATGTACACGTTAACTCTAAAGAGCCGTTCGATCAAGAAGAGAGCGAATAGGTAGCATGTTGGAAAGGAGATGTAGGGATTTTTAAATTGGAGACACAAAAGGAGAAGGAGGAGGACCAGAGATCAGTCTGGGATCCTCTTGAATACTTACCTCCCCCATATAATCCCGACCTTCCAGAAGGCGCGAGAGAGCCTCAAGCCCCTGTTAGAAGGGAAAGCCAGAGGAGACAGAGGCGGGAAGTGAGGAGGTCCATAGTGGAAGAAAATGAGGAAATAATGGAACCAATCGAGCTGCATCCGTTACGGGAGGTCCCGATGCCAGGAGTTCAAAATGGGGTGGGATTTGTGAATGTGCCCCTAACCAGTACAGAAGTCAGAAACTTTAAAAAAGAAATGAAGAAATTGTTGGAAGATCCCTTAGGTTTGTCAGAACAATTAGACCAATTTTTAGGCCCAAATGCATATACTTGGAAAGAAATGCAATCCATCCTGGGAACTTTGTTGTCCCCTGAGGAAAGACAAATGATTCGTGTAGCAGGGATGAGAATATGGGAAAGGGAAAACGTTCATGGGGTGGCAGGGGACCAAAAGTTACCCCTACAAAGACCTGATTGGAATCAAAATGACCCCGCAGGGAGAAATATGTCTGATTATCGGACATTAATTATAAGGGGAATTAAAGAGGCAGCCCCGAGGGGGTCAAATGTGAGCAAAGCCTTTGATGATAAACAAGGGAAAGAGGAGTCTCCAACGGAATGGCTGGAAAAGCTCCGAAGAAATATTCAGCAGTTTTCTGGAATTGACCCAGAGACTGTGGCTGGCCAGGAATTATTAAAAGTAAATTTTGTCACCCATGCCTGGCCAGATATAAGGAAGAAACTGGAAAAGATGGAAGACTGGCACGAGAGAGGAATCAATGAGCTGTTACGAGAAGCACAAAAAGTATATGTGAGGTGTGATGAGGAGAAGCAGAGGATAAAAGCGAAGCTAATGGTAGCGACTGTAAAAGAAATAACAAAGACTAAAGATAAGGCGCCCCAGAATCTAAGGCCAGGAACGAGACCATACAAGATACAGAGAGCCCATCTGCCACCGCTCAAAAAGCCCATATGGATGAAACCAGAAGCCCCAGACGGCAGAAAGTGTTACTATCGTGGGCAAGAAGGACATTTTAAGAGAGAGTGTCCCAGGCGAGAGAGAATCATAGAATCATAGAATCATAGAATGGTTTAGGTTGGAAGGGACCTTGAAGATCATTGAGTTCCAACCCCCCTGCCACAGGCAGGGATACCTCTCACTAGACCAGGTTGCCCAAGGCCACGTCCAGCCTGGCCTTGAACACCTCCAGGGATGGGGCTTCAACAACCTCTCTGGGCAACCTGTTCCAGTGCCTCACCACCCTTAAAGTGAAAAACTTCTTCCTAATGTTTAATCTAAACCTGCCCTCTTCCAGCTTAAAGCCGTTCCCCCTCGTCCTATCACTACATGCCCTAGTAAAAAGTCCTTCCCCAGCTCTCCTTTAGGCCCCCTTTAGGTACTGGAAGTTTTTGGCACCTGCCTCATTTGAGCAGGGAGAGGTGGAGTTCTCTGCTCTGAAAAGAGGCAGCCGGGAAAAACAGTGATGAAACAGTGTTTTGCTGTGCGGGCAGCGAGTGTGTGCAGTTTGGAAGTGGTTTGTCTTTGGGAAACCCACTCTTCTTCATCACCACAAGTGACTCTTTATTCCTGCGTAGGCTCAGTCTCTCTTTTATCAGACTCCACAACCGCAATGTCAGTTCCAGCCGGTTTCTTTAGCAAGGCCGGCCATGACTGTTCTGTTCTTCTCTGCAACTCCCCTCTGCTAGTTCCTGACTAAACGTCTTACACGATGGCCAAGGTTATAATTATAGATATGGCTTAAGCAAGGCAATGGCTACAAGGTTATAGATACATGTTTTGCGTTTTTCACTGGGGACAGAAAATCATCAGCAAGATGGGAAATCATTGAGATGGGAGGTTGTGGTATAAAAAATCAAACCCTCGCAAGGCTGGCTGAAGTAGGTGTTGGCGCAATGATGGCCATGGAGACGGAGACTGTTGGCCCCCAACAAACCCCATACTCACCAACCACCATGGCGGGTACAGCAGCAGGCTCCTGCTCCTCCTGCTGCTCCTGCCCTCCGGGTAACCCCTCAGCCACATCTGCCTGCCAGTACCTCATCCCATCACCCCTCTTCGCTTCCCCCAACAGAGAGGTTCCCTCTATGGCTGCCGATGGCATCAGAAGTGCCAAGCGTGAGGTTCATCGCCCTGGCCATGCCATCACCAGTCACTGCCAGCGTGCTGCCGGTGTCCTCTGAGCTTGCCAAGGTCCACCCCATCACCTCCCAGCTGGCGCAGGCCAGCATCTGGCAGGGGGTGCCAGGGCCCCTGGGTGCCCAAGGGCAGCTGGTGCAGCTCCCCCACGGAGTGCCATTTCCCCATCTAGCTGCTCCGTGTTCCCCTGCCTACAGCTGGGGACAGCAGGTTGTGATGGGGATGCTGGTGCCCCACCAGCCAATGGGGCTGGGGCCATGGGCCAGCATCCACGGGGAGCCCCTGTACCCCATGGCTCAGCACTGGGTTCAGGGCCTCCCTGTGGCCCACACCCTGCCTGACAGCACCAAGAAGCCGCTGGAAGCCTTTGACAATGACATGGTGCTCATTGAGGACAGTGTCTCTGACACCAGCCCCCACTGGCCCACCCTGGCTTTGTCATGTGGCAGAACCAAGACAAAGACCAAAGGTGAGTTTTGGGGGGCGGCAGAGCCCGCGGGCAGGCGTCCTGTATCCAGGAAAGCTTGCATCACCACAGGGTTCGGCTGGTTTTGATTGCTTTTTCAGCAGGGGTGACCATCCTGGACACCATGCAGCAGCCCCTGGACCTGCCCGAGCTGGGGTCAGACACCTTCACTGAGGCCCTTCCGGAGCGGGCAGGGGACAACCTGCAGGTTCAGGATGAGCAGTCATTCACCATGGACGTCACAGATGTGCTTGCCTGGCTCGATGCCACGGAGGGCAAGGACACAGTCCCCAATGTCCTCGACATCTCCAGCAGCCTCACCAGCACTGCCTTCCTCAACCAGCCATCCGACCCCTCAGAATACGGGGCAGAGGGTGACTTCCCTGAGGATCAAATGGTGGCAGCGATGCTGGGGGATACCTACCCCTTCTTAGGGGTGGCAACGTCCCCCTTGCTGGACCCCAAGGGAACACAGGGCGGGGTGGGAGCAGTCCTCCCAAACTGGCTGCCACATTGTCCTGTGGAGACTTCTGTGGAGAGGCCCATAAAGAGTCCCTTGCAAGGTCATCCAGAGGGTCCTCCGGAGAGGTCCCTGAAGTATTCTCTGGAGAGCCCTCTGCTGAACTCCCCAGATGCTCTCCAGTATCATCCGCCCTGCATGGCCCAAATGGTGGAGGAGGCGCTGCAGAGGCAGCCCCGGGTTTTTTTTGACCTGCTTGCCACTGCCGCCAGGCTTCATCTCCCATCGGGTAGTTCTCAGATCAGGGAAGGCGGGCAGCAAGCAAGCCAAGT
Source organism: Pluvialis apricaria (assembly GCA_017639485.1). Lineage (NCBI taxonomy): Eukaryota > Metazoa > Chordata > Aves > Charadriiformes > Charadriidae > Pluvialis > Pluvialis apricaria. The sequence continues at coordinate 20,309,170 of CM030043.1, forward strand.
GCCCCGCACCAGACAGCACACCCAGGATGCAAGAGACCTCCCTGCGGGACAAGAAGAGAAAGAAGATGGTGGTGTGCCGGGTGGTGAAACACTCAAAAACCCTGCAGGAGGAGAAGCTGAAGGGGGACTGTGCAGCGGTCGGCAGCAGCAGGCAGCACGTGGGCCGCTGCAAGTGGAGGGCATCCAATGGCAACAACATACCCACCAAGCGATCCAGAACGCTGGGGGACGAGCAAAGTGCTCCACGCACCCCCAGCCGCTGTTAATGGGTTGATAGAGAAGGTGTGGAGCATGGATCCCCGCGACATGCGACCCACACCCACCCACTCCATCCCCAGCCCTCTCTTAATTCATTAAAGGTTTGATGTTCATTTCACAGCGCCTCTGCCTGCGGTCATTCATGCAGCAGGAGGCAGGGGGGGGTTAATGCAGCTCCTGCCACACATGTAGATCTGACCCTCCACCTCTTCACCCCAGGATATGAGGAACCCCTCAAGCTCTTAAAAATCTCTCCGCTACCATGGAAGCCACAGACAAGAGCACAGTAGATGCCACTTTAGCCTTGCAACGGGAAAATTCTTCTTTAGCTTTGATAGCAGGAAAAAATCTAGTACTTGATATGCTTACCCTGCAACAAGGAGGTGTCTGTGCACTGATTCATGCCACCTCTTGCACTGATGTTAACAAAGCTCGAAAAATCAAACAAAATCTGCCGTTTCCAAACATGTACAACCCTTACATCAAATTGCAGTATCTCCTGGTGGATTTGCACTTTCTGACCTGTTGTGTGTGATACATTCCTTAAATTCGCAAAAAGTCTTAATGAAAACTCATTATTGTAATATTCTCTATCCCACTAATAAGTTTTGTTTGGATTGTGATTAAGCTTTGCTTTGCCTTATGCCATAGAACCAAACGATCAAACACAGATAGCTATTAATCTCACATTTAACCTCACGTGGGAAAGTCCTCCTCCACCATCTCTCCCTTCACGCCCAGCTATTTCGCACGTGTCGAGGCCGGAGAGGCTCACACCCTCACCCTGCAGGGCTGTGACCCAGCTGCTGGATCACGCCATCACCCATGCCATCATGGGTGGAGTGTGGCGAGACACTCCTGACCTTGGGTATGGCACAGGACAGTGGAAAGCGCTGACATACCATTCTTGCACTGCTCACCACAGCTGCATGCACCCACTCGCACACAGAAACCGGTGATCAACCGCGTAGAACTATTTGCGGAACACCAACCCTTTTGAGACATGTCCAGCTGTGTACGTAAAAAACGTGTCTTTGTCAACCAGTAGGTCACATGACTGAACAGTGAAGGTGCAATCCCATAAATGAGGCAGCCCAACGCTATCTTGGGGTAGCTCTTGTTGGCTGGGCCACGTGTGCTGCCCGGCAAAGGAGACATCCTTATGTTGTGGCGCAGAACACAACAGATTGACAGCTTCCCTGACTGTTGCTCCTAAGGGGGTAAGATTAATGGTTATTGGTCTTGTACCTTGCCTACACAGCAAGTGAGATTTCCCCCTCTCACTTTCGCTCATGCTTAGATTGCTTGCGCTCCGCTCAGGCTTAATTATATTGATTGTCAACTTGTATTATTATAACAAGGTTGATCAGACTTGGTCCGTAGCCCGTTGCTGTTTTATTGTCCAAAACCCAAAGAACCCTGGTCATGTGACAGGCATCCACCTCTGTTGGACGTTTTAAGCAATAGCTCCCAGTGTTTGGCAAAGAAAGCTGCAAGAGAAGCACCAGGATGTATGCAAAGACAAAGCCCGACAGAATCTTCCTCTGCTGATCTAAAAATGGGAGGGAAAAAAGGACTCAAAAAACAGAACGGCATTTTCCATCACCCTGATTTAAAGTAGAGCAAGCAGCTTTTATTTTAACACCACTCAAGAAATCCCTAATAAGGCTTCCTTCAGAACACTGCTTCAGGGTTCAGGAGACTCAGATTAAATGCTCAGACTGACCAACACAGAACAGGGAAATGACAAAACTGTTAGTTAAAGTAATATTTGTACAAGGAGAAAAAAATCAGCTTTTTCATGATTGTAACAGTTGTGATGTTTACTTCAGAAAAAGATGGGAATGAGGGAAAATAACCTGCCTAGGTTGAAGGCAGAGCATGACCGATTCATGAATGACCGGGGATTACTCAGTCCAGAGAGGGCAGGAGAGCTGGCCCAGGATTAGGGTGAATTATACTTCCGATGAAACAGCATCGACAGCCTGGCAGCGTGAAGGCTACAGAAGACTACTGAGAAGACTGCAGTCCCGGGCTTTTTGTGGGACCATTACGCTGCACGGAGCTTTGCCTTGGTAAAGCGACAGCAACCAGACATTGCCACTTGAGCACTCGAACTACACCGTCACGATCCCAAAGGGCTCAAGTCTGTAAGACTCGGATAGACTCAGCTGAGAAAAGAAGGAGTCCAAATGAAATGTATCTCCAGGAGACAGAGCTCCATGGTCTGAGCACAGCACTACACTATAAGCTTTACTGACTGAACCTCTAATTTTCTACGCAAATGCTAGTGATGTCCGTAGCTGTTTTAGCCAGTTCTCCTCCAAAGCCATTACACTGCTAAATCCAAACAAGCACGAGTGCCCTTCTGCAGAGAGCCACAGCAAGCAGAAAGGCAATTGTTTGTGAAATCCATCTGGAAACCCAGTCCAGCAGAAAACAGGATCCTTTCCAGACTGCTGGCAAAACTGCCCACAGCTCTGGGACAGGGGAATGTCAGAAACATATCTGCACCTCCGACATCTGGGGTCCACCACAAAGAGGGTTTCCATTCTGTCACAGTCACTAAACCTGTCAACAGGAGCTGGTTCATGCTGAGACGCGGTACCACCCAGGCACGCGACCTGCAGTCCAGAAGTACCCCTGAAAAGACCTTGATGGTCTGCATTAACACACCAGCATGCATTTGATATCATAGAATCATAGAATGGTTAGAGTCGGAAGGGATCTTAAAGATCATCCAGTTCCACCCCCCTGCCATGGGCAGGGACACCTTCCACTAGACCAGGGTGCTCCAAGCTCCGTCCAACCTGGCCTTGAACACTTCCAGGGATGGGGCAGCCACAGCTTCTCTGGGCAAACTGGGCCAGGGGTTCACCACCCTCACAGTCAAGAATTTCTTCCTCATATCTAATCTAAATCTCCCCTCTTTCAGTTTAAAACCATTACCCCTCGTCCTATCGCTCCCCTCCCTGATCAAGAGGGCCTTTCCTGTAGGCCCCCTTTAAGAACTGGAAGGGGCTATAAGGTCTCCCTGGAGCCTTCTCTTCTCCAGGCTGAACAACCCCAACTCTCTCAGCCTGCTCTCACAGCAGTGGTGCTCCAGCCCTGTGATCATCTTTGTGGCCTCCTCCGGACTCATTCCAACAGGTCCACGTCCTTCTGATGCTGGGACCTCCAGAGCTGGAGGCAGCACTGCAGGGGGGTCTCCCCAGAGCAGAGCAGAGGGGCAGAATCCCCTCCCTTCACCGGCTGGCCACGCTGCTGGGGAGGCAGCCCGGGATGTCATTGGCCTTCTGGGCTTCAAGCACGCATTGCCAGCTCATGTTGAGCTTCTCCTCAAACACCACCCCAAGTCCTTCTCCTCAGGGCTGCTCTCCGTGTAAACACTGCCAAGTCTTCTCTTTTTTGCAACAGATACAGAGGATCAAATTTAGCAAATCTAGCCTTACTTCTGCTGAAACTTTCCTTACAGGCAGATCATTTTCTGTGTTCGTAAACTGTTGTAAAGACCCGTTCAAGCGCAAAGGCTTGAACGCTGCCTGCGGTGAAGAAGCTGTTTAGACAAGCCCCACTGTTCTTTCCTCACCGCTGCCTGGCTTCCCACAAATCAATCCATATCAAAAGCTCCATATGAAGACTGCATAAAAAAGCCCATTGCAAGTGCCTTTACTTGTTTCTATTTTTGTCAGGCATTGTTCTAGGAAGAAACTAACTTTTCCTGCTTGCTTTGCTACAGCTTCATTACTTTTAAAGATGACACTTCTTACCTCTGCTGCTCCAATAGAGCCTCACAGCCCAGCAAAGTCATACTGCAGGTAGGAAACCTTCACCATACATAGATGGGCATGAGATAGGAGGGAGTTACTGTCAAAGAATGGACTCTTTCAACCACTCTTCCTCTTGTTTACTGAAGTTGAGAGCATTACAGAAAACAACAGCAGAAGCAGGGTTCTCTCTCCCATTTTATGGAGCCCATTATATCAGTTGCTAAACTGTCCAGCTCCAGTCTGAACCCCAGAATAAGAAATGACGCCTTAAAAATTTCCAGAAGAAAGAAGGGCTCTGAAGTGGCAAGACCAGAAAATGTTCATGAAAACACCATCATGCAAGTACACATCCCTGATCAGAGACCAACTGCACCGTTACCTGAGTAAGTGAAGTTCTCCACTAACTGGCAGCCACTCACATCTGGAAAATAGCTCAGGGTCTCTTGTTCTGGAATTGGAGCTGGGGAAGAAAAACATATGCAGTCAGTCTGGTTTCATTCCGGTTAAGATAAGTCCAGTTCACATTTACGAGGACACACAGCAGATCCCACCCGTCCCTGCAGACCCCAACACCACTCCTGTGCAGCCTCCCAAGGAGCAATAAGCGCAGAACAAGAAAAGTTCCTTCAAAATAAGGTCCATGGCTGGCTGTTTGAACAAGATGCACAGAGCACCAGCTGAGAATAACCTCTGCTTTAACTATGGCTAGCTCTGCTGTCTACATAAGGACATCAGCTCCTAAATGATCCTGAGCCCTAAAGACACAGATCTTCCCTAGGGAAATGCCAGGTAAACACTAGAGTGCAGCGACACCTGGTCATTCAGGTTAATCTGATGGGGAGAAGGACCAGAAAGCCGACTTTGACCTCTTCAGGGATCTGCTTGATGGAGTACCGTGGGATAAAGCCCTGGAAGGAAGAGGGACCCAAGAATGCATGCTAACATTGAATGACCGCCTCCGCCAAGCTCAGGAGCGATGCATCGCGATAAAGAGGAAGTCAGGCAAAAATGCCAGGAGGCCAGCATGGATGACCAAGGAGCTCCTGGACAATCTTAAAGAGAAAAGAAGCCTACAGAGGCAGGAAGCAAGGACAGGTAGTCTGGGGGGAATACAGAGAAATTGTTCGAGTAGCCAGGGATCAGGTTAGGAAAGCTAAAGCCCAGATGGAGTTACATCTGGACAGGGGTGTCAGGGGAACTAAGCAAGCCTTCTTATAGGTATGTCAGTGACAAAAGAATGACTAGGGAAAACGTGGGCCCTCTCAGGAAGGAAACGGGAGACCTGGTCACCTGGGACATGGAAAAGACTGAGGTACTCAACGACTTCTTTGCCTCAGTCTTCACCGGTAAGGGCTCTAACCACACCACCCTAGTTGCAAAAGGGAAAGGCAGGGACTGGGAGAATGAGGAACCACTCACTGGAGGAGTAGTCCAGGTAGGAGACCCGCTGAGGAACCTGAAGGCGCACAAATCCATGGGACCTGATGAGATTCATCCGCGGGTCCTGAGGGAACCGGCAGATGAAGTTGCCAAGCCACTATTCATCATATTTGAGAAGTCAGTGGTGAAGTTCCCACTGGCTGCAAAAGGGGAAACGAACCCCCCATTTTTAAAAAGGGGGGAAAAAAAGACCCAGGGAACTACAGGCCAGTCAAGTCTCATCTCTGTGCCGATCTCTCCAGTCATGGAGCAGTCCTCCTGGAAACTCCGCTAAGGCACATGGAAAATAAGGAAGTGATCGGTGGCAGCCAACATGGCTTCACTAAGGGCAAATCGTGCCTGACAAACTTGGTGGCCTTCTATGATGGGGTTACAGCATTGGTGGATCAGGGGAGAGCAACAGATGTCATCTATCTGGACTTGTGCAAAGCATTTGACCCTGTCACACATGACATCCTGCTCTCTAAATTGGATGGACGGTGGATAAGGAACTGGCTGGACAGTTGCACCGAAAGAGTTGCAGACAACAGCTCGATGCCCAAGTGGCGAGCAGAGACAAGTCTTGTTCCTCAGGGGTCGGTACTGGGAATGGTGATGTTTAATATCTTTGTCTGCAACATGGATGTTGGGATAAAGGGCACCCTCAGCAAGTTTGCCAATGACACCAAGCTGTGTGGAGCGGTCGACACGCTGGAGGGAAGGGATGCCGTCCAGAGGGACTTGCACAGGCTGGGGAGGTGGAACCGTGCAAACCTCATGAAGTTCAACAAGGCCAAATGCAAGGTCCTGCATTTGTGTCAGGGCAATCCCAAGCACAAATACAGGTTGGGCAGAAAATGGATTGAGGATAGCCCTGAAGAGAAGGACTTGGGGGTCTTGGTGGATGAGAAGCTCAACATGAGGCAGCAACGTGTGCTCGCAGCCCAGAAGGCCAACTGTATCCTGGGCTACATCAAAAGAAGTGTGGCCAGCAGGGCGAGGGAGGGGATTCTGCCCTTCTACACTGCTCTGGGGAGATCCCACCTGGAGTACTGCGTCCAGCTCTGGAGCCCCAAACATGGACATTGACCTGTTGGAGTGACTCCATAGAAGGGCAACAAAGATGATCAGAGGGCTGGAGCACCTCTCCTATGAGGACAGGCTGAGAGAGTTGGGGTTGTTCAGCCTGGAGAAGAGAAGCCTCCAGGGAGACCTTATAGCAGCTTTCCAGTATCTGAAGAGCATCTACAAGAAAGCTGGAGAGGGCCTTTTTACAAGGGCATGTAGTGATTGGACAAGGGGGAATGGCTTCAAACTGGAAGAGGGGAGATTTAGATTAGATATTAGGAAGAAATTTTTCATTCTGAGGGCAGTGAGGCACTGGAACAGGTTTCCCAGAGAAGCTGTGGAAGTTCCATCCCTGGAAGTGTTCAAGGCCAGGCTGGATGGGGCTTTGAGGAACCTGGTCTGGTGGGAGGTGTCCCTGCCCAGGGCAGGGGGGTTGGAACTGGATCATCTTTAAGGTCCCTTTCGGCCTAAAACCATTCTATGATTCTACGATGATAAGGAAGGAGCGAGACAAAAAGGAGGAGGGGTACAGGGAGTAAGACATGCAGGCAGAGAAAAGCAGGACAGGGAACAGGCCAGAGAGATTGTGAAAATCAGAGGGATGCAGAGCGGGACAAAGAGGCAGAGAATGAAAAAACAGCAATGTGCTTCAGGACTGTGAGAAACACGCTCACTGGATCGAATTTTAGTCAGGGACAAATTCAGTGGAGCAAAGGATATGTATTACAGCGCTGGGAGCTACACAGGGGATTTCTCCTTGTGAAATGTGTTCACCTGATTCATGTCAATATGGAACAATGCTAGGGCTGCATGGTGAAATGTGACCCTCTCTGTTCTTGCAGAAGCCACCTAAGGAACATTCTAGTAAACCGTGTGTTTTGTTGGGGTTTTTTTTGCTAACCGCATGGTGATTAAGCATAGGGCACATGCGTGAAGTCTAGGGTCATCCTAAGGGCGAGCCGAGGTCTATAGGGCGCATGCGTAAAATCTAGGGTCATCCTAAGGGCGAGCCGAGGAAGACTACTGACTTCATCCACCGACCACCAGATGGGAGTCAAGAAGACCCCAAAAGGTGAAGAGGGCATGCGCCAAAGAAGACACGCCCATCATTAGCAAATCTATGAATATGTATTGGTAGCTATGAATATGTATTGGTAAACGGAATATAAACTGGAAACGGAGACCGTACCGTGTGCATCTTGGTTGAGCGGAGACTCCCGGTGCACCCAGCGCTGTTTGCTTGTCTTTACTCGTTTAATAAATTGTAAATTTTTGTTCATTTATCACACTCCTCCTGTGCCTCAGTTTCCCCATTACAAACGCGGGTTTTTATTCCATATTCCTCATACCTATTCATGGTTTTTCTTCGAAAACATTTGCATAATCAATGAGTTTTCAGAACACAACCTCCCCCCAGTTACATAGTCAATCAACTCTTGGAATGCAACCCACCCCCAAACATGCCCTCTCCCCTCTAGCGGCGCAGGCGCTGTGCTTCTTGGTGGTCCTTGAAGTCTTTATCACCTTGTCCTCCTGGTGGCTTCTTTACTCTTCACACTCCTGTGGTTATCTTGGCTAAGGACACCACCTTTTGTTTTTCACAACGATCTGGTACTTTCAACTGTTGTTTTCTTTTGAACACTATCCCTTCCCCCAAACGCATAGCAAGCACATATCTATCTTAGCTAAAGCCATAGCAAGCACGTATCTGTTAACTGCATAGCAAGCACACGCCCATCTTAGCTGAAGCTGTAGAAAACACACATCCATTTTAGCTGAAGCAAAATTCTTTTGCTAAATTACTTATTACAGGACAGAGACAAAGAAAGAGAAAAAGAGGAGCAGGGAGCAGGACAGAGGGGGAGCAAGAAAAAACAAGGGGACCAGTAGAATGGCAGCGAAAGACAGGGGCTTGGAAACTAGAGCAGGGGCGGCAGCAGGATACAAGAATAGTCAGAAGAGAGGTACAGGGAATTAAAAAAGTGACACCAGCTGACGTGCGGAAATCAGACTCCACAACCGAGAAGGATGTAAAGTAGGTATGTTTTATTCAGCGCTGGGCAGCACGGGGGGTCATCCCACCAAATTCGTGTGCACCTAACGCAGCAGCTCGTATCGTATTTATGCAGCAAAGTGTTACATATTCATAAGGTTTCTCAATATGCCTATACATATTAACTATCTATCCCGCTTTGTATGCAAATGAGCCATTTCCGTGATCTCCTCCTCACCGAGCATGCGCAGTTTCTTCTGGTGGTGGTCGTTGAGGGTCGAGAGGATGAAGGCAAACCCACTCTTCTTCATCACCACAAGTGACTCTTTATTCCTGCGTAGGCTCAGTCTCTCTTTTATCAGACTCCACAACCGCAAGGTCAGTTCCAGCCACTTTCTTTAGCAAGGCCGGCCATGGCTGTTCTGTTCTTCTCTGCAACTCCCCTCTGCTAGTTCCTGATTAAACGTCTTACATGATGGCCAAGGTTATAATTATAGATATGGCTTAAGCAAGGCAATGGCTACAAGGTTATAGATATATGTTTTGCGTTAAGCATGTTTCCTCCTGCTATTAGCCCTTAAGTGTTAGTTCTCTCTATCAATCCCCCCTTTTCTAAAAAGTAAGTAAATTCATTTACTTTATGTTTATGCCTTTTATATTATTCCATTCCTTTCTAGGTTCTTTATAAGATTTTTGCCTACTTCGATTTGTTGTCGGAGTTGTTGAGCATATATCAAATGCCTCATTTGTTTTATCATTCGCGAGTTTAAAACATATAACACTATGGCAAAAGGGCTCAGTCCTTCCTTTGCTCTTGGTCTAGTTCGTATGCCCAAAAGAGTCAAGGGAAGAGACTGAGGCCAGGCCAAGTTAGTTTCCTGTCCCAATTTTACAATTTGCTGTTTGATTAGGTGGTTCATTTTTTCTACTTGGCCACTCGACTGAGGGCGATATGGGGTGTGAAGCTGCCAATCTATTCCCAAATAGCGGCTAATTTGTTGTACTACTTTTGAGATGAAATGTGGCCCTCTATCAGATGATATGGTTGCCGGAACCCCAAAGCATGGTATTATCTCTTGTATTAATATTCTGGTTACCTCCCGAGCTTTGGCTGTCCTGGTAGGGAATGCCTCTGGCCAACCTGTTTTGCCTCTCTGTCCGCCAGCTCATTTCCTCTTTCCAGTTCTGAGTTTACTTTCTGGTGAGCCTTAATGTGTGTGATTGCCACTTTCTCAGGGAGTTGGACTGCCTCCAGCAGTTTCAAGATCTCCTCTGCATGCTTGATGTTTTTGCCCTGTGAATTCAATAGTCCTCTCTCTTTCCAGATAGCTCCATGTACATGTACAACTCCAAAGGCATATTTCGAGTCTGTAGCTTTGCCTTGGGCCAATTCCAAGGCACAGGTCAGAGCAATTATTTCTGCCTTCTGAGCAGAAGTATTCATGAGCAAAGGTCCCGACTCTATTATTTATTGACTGGTGGTGACGGCATATCCAGCATACCTTTTACCATTTAGGACATAGCTGCTTCCATCCGTGAACCAATTCTCTGTGTTCTCCATAGGACTATCTCTCAGGTCCAGACGGCTCGAATATGTTGCTTCAATGTTTTCCAGACAATCATGATGTTGTCATGGTGATGATGTTAAGAGGAAGCTTCCCTCTCTAGTAAGACAATCAGACTATTACCCCCTTCTAGTTTTTCAGGTAGGAAGTGATGACGTAGTGAGAAGAACGCTGAGGACAATGAAGAAAGATTTCAGGGCCTTGGGATGGCTGGTTAAGGGATCGGGAGCACAAGTCGTGTTCTCCTCTATCCCTCCAGTTGCAGGGAATGATGAGGGGGTAAACGGGAAAGGCCAGCAGGTCAATGACTGGCTCCAAACCTGGTGCTACCGGCAAGGTTTTGGGTTCTTTGATCACGGCCTGATTTATAGAACACCAGGGCTGCTGGTAGCAGACGGGAAAAGCCTATCTCACAGGGGGAAGAGGGTTCTAGGACTAGAGTTAGCGGGGCTTATTGAGAAAGCTTTAAACTAGATTGGAAGGGGGATGGGGATGTAACTGGGCTCACCAGAGAGGCACCTGAGTGTAGTAGCTCAGCACTTGTGAGGCAGGATGTTGGAGCTGTTAAGGATGGGAAGGCCCACCACCTCTCTAGGGCTACACACTCATTGGCCTCTCTGAAATGCCTATACACCAATGCACGCAGCATGGGTAACAAGCAAGAGGAGTTAGAGATCTGCGTGCAGTCACAGGGCCATGATCTCATTGCAATTACCGAGACATGGTGGGATAGCTCGCATGACTGGAACGCTGTCATGGAGGGCTATGTTCTCTTTAGGAAAAATAGGATGGCAAGGCGAGGTGGGGGAGTTGCTCTTTATGTGAAAAAGCAACTGGAATGTATTGAGCTCTCCCTGGGGGCTGATGATGAGCAAGTTGAGAGCTTGTGGGTAATGATTAAAGGGCAGGGTAACATGAGAGACACTGTTGTGGGTGTTTATTACAGGCCACCTGATCAGGATGGGGAAGTTGATGAGGCCTTCTACAGACAGGTGAGAACCGCCTCACAATCACAGGCCTTGGTTCTCATGGGGGACTTCAACTTCCCTGATATCTGTTGGGAAGGCTACACAGCTAGGAACGCACAGTCCAGGAGGTTCCTCCAGTGCATTGATGATAACTTCTTGACTCAGGTGGTGGAAGAGCCCACAAGAAGAGGTGTACTACTGGACCTAGTACTGACAAACAAAGAGGGACTGGTGGAGGATGTTAAGGTTGGGGGCAGACTTGGCTGTAGTGATCATGAGAAGATAGAGTTCAGCATTAAGTGCAGTATGCACAAAAGGACAAGTAGGGTTGAAACCTTAGACTTCAGGAGGGCTAACTTTGATCTCTTCAAGAAATTGATGGGAGAAATCAAATGGGAGAGGGCTCTAGAGGGTAAAGGGGCTCAAGAGAGCTGGCTGATATTCAAGCACCAGCTCCTCCAAGCTCAGGATAGGTGCATCCCAAAGAGCAAGAAATCGGGCAAGGGAAGGAGACCTGCATGGCTGAGCAGGGATCTTCAGAAAAAACTCAGGTGGAAGAAGGGAGTTTACAGGATGTGGAAAAGGGGGCTGATGACTTGGGATGAGTACAAGAATGCTGTCAGGGTATGCAGGGAAGAAATGAGAAAAGCCAAGGCAGCTTTGGAATTGAACCTGGCAAGGGATGTCAAGACCAATAGGAAGGGTTTCTTTAAGTATATAGGAGACAAAAGGAAAACCAGGGAAAATGTGGGCCCGCTCTTGAATGAGATGGGTGCTGTGGTGACGGATGATGCAGAGAAGGCGGAGTTGCTGAATGCCTTCTTTGCTTCTGTCTTCACTGCTCGGGCCAGCTCTCGGGAGTCCCAGACTTTGCAAGTAACAGAGAAAGTCTGGAGAAAGGAAAACTTTCCCTTGGTTGAAGAGGATCAAGTTAGAGAACAATTAAGTAAACTGGACACCCACAAGTCCATGGGGCCTGATGGGATGCACCCGCGAGTGCTGAGGGAGCTAGCAGAAGTCATTGCTGGGCCACTCTCCATCATCTTTGAAAGGTCCTGGAGAACAGGGGAGGTGCCTGAGGACTGGAGGAAAGCCAACGTCACTCCAGTCTTTAAAAAGGGCAAGAAGGATGACCCAGGAAACTACAGGCCGGTCAGCCTCACCTCCATCCCTGGAAAGATGATGGAACAGCTCGTTCTGGGGGTCATCTCCAAACATCTGGAGGAAAAGAAGGTTATCGGAAGTAGTCAACATGGATGCACCAAAGGGAAGTCATGTCTGACTAATCTGATAGCCTTCTATGATGGTGTGACTGGATGGGTGGATGAAGGGAGGGCAGTGGATGTTGTCTACCTTGACTTCAGCAAGGCTTTTGACACTGTCTCCCACATCATCCTCACAGACAAGCTTAGGAAGTATGGGTTAGATGAATGGACAGTGGGGTGGATTGAACAGTGGCTGACAGATAGAGCTCAGAGGGTTGTGGTTAGTGGTGCAGAGTCTAGTTGGAGGCCAGTAACTAGTGGTGTCCCTCAGGGGTCAGTACTGGGTCCAGTCCTGTTCAATATATTCATCAATGACCTGGATGAAGGGATAGAGTGTACCATCAGCAAGTTTGCTGATGATACAAAACTGGGAGGGGTGACTGACACGCTGGAAGGCTGTGCTGCCATACAGCGTGACCTGGACAGGCTGGAGAGTTGGGCAGAAAAAAACCTGATGAGGTTCAATAAAGGCAAGTGTAGAGTACTGCATCTGGGGAGCAATAACCCCATGCATCAGTACAGGTTAGGGGCTGACCTCCTGGAGAGCAGCTCCGTGGAAAGGGACCTGGGAGTCCTGGTGGACAACAGGATGACCATGAGCCAGCAATGTGCCCTGGTGGCCAAGAAGGCCAATGGCATCCTGGGGTGTATCAAGAAGAGTGTGGCCAGCAGGTCGAGGGAGGTCATCCTCCCCCTCTACTCTGCCCTGGTGAGGCCGCATCTGGAGTACTGTGTCCAGTTCTGGGCTCCCCGGTTCAAGAAGGACAGGGAACTGCTGGAGAGGGTCCAGCAAAGGGCTACAAAGATGATTAGGGGACTGGAGCATCTTTCTTATGAAGAAAGGCTCAGGGACTTGGGGCTTTTTAGTCTAGAAAAAAGAAGACTCAGGGGGGATCTTATCAATACTTATAAGTACTTAAGGGGAGGGTGCCAGGTAGACGAGAATAGCCTTTTTTCAGTGGTGCCCAGTGATAGGACTAGAGGTAACGGGCACAAACTGGAGCACAGGAAGTTCCATCTTAACATGAGGAGGAACTTCTTTACTCTGAGGGTGGTGGAGCACTGGAACAGGCTGCCCAGGGAGGTTGTGGAGTCTCCCACACTGGAGACGTTCAAAACCCGCCTGGATGCCGTTCTGTGCAATGTGCTGTAGGTGTCCCTGCTGTGGCAGGGGGGTTGGACTTAGATGATCTCCAGAGGTCCCTTCCAACCCTGACGATACTGTGATACTGTGATACTGTGATGATGCACTGGTTCTCCTGTGTTCCCGCTGAGGAAAGAGGCTGGATTGACAATGTTAGTGATTACAATTTCCACATCATCTTATTCCACCAGTATGGCCTGATATCTCAAGAATCTTTGTGGGGACAGCCAGTGTCCTCCTTTCAGTTCCAGTACTGAGGATACTGTATGGGACACTAACACAGTCATTTTCTGGCCCAGGGTGAACTTTCGGGCTTCCTGGATGTTTAATACTACGGCCGCAACTGCCCGCAAGCATCCAGGCCAGCCTTTTGCAGTTGTATCCAGTTGCTTCGAGAAATATGCAACCGCTCAACGATATGGGCCTCAATCTTGTGCCAATATCCCTAAGTCAATTCCCTGTTTTTCGTGAGAGAAAAGGATAAACGGTTTACTCATGCCTGGGAGTCCCAAGGCTGGAGCTGACATCAAGGCCTTTTTTAACGACTCGAAGGCCTGTATGGTCTCTTTAGTCCATTTAAGGGGTTTCTGTTCAGTAGTCGTTAGGGTATACAGGGGTTTGACAAGCAGCCCATAATTATAAATCCACAGCCGACACCACCCAGTCATTCCCAGAAAAGTTCGTAGCTCCTTCACTGTTTGCGGTCTTGGAGCTTGGCATATTGTCTCTCTTCGGGCCTGTCCCAAAGTCCTTTGTCCAGCACTGATCTCATAGCCCAAATATATCACCTTACACTGCGCCACTTGGGCCTTCTTCTTAGATACCCGGTATCCTTGGAGTCCTAAAAAATTCAGCAGACTCACCGTCCAGGTTATACAAGCATCCTCTGTCTTGGTGGCAATCAAGAGATCATCTACATATTGTAACCGTTTCCCTTCCTCGGGTGGAGCTTCCCAAGACTCTAAATCTTTTGCGAGTTGATTACCAAATATGGTGGGGCTGTTTTTGAACCCTTGTGGCAACACCGTCCAGGTGAGCTGAGTCTTACGTCCACTTTTAGGATTTTCCCATTAGAATGCAAATATTTTCTGGCTGGCTTTATGGAGAGAGAGGCAAAAGAAGGCATCCTTCAGATCTAAGACTGTAAACCAGGCTAGTTCAGGTGTCAATGCAGTCAGTAGGGTGTATGGATTTGCCACTACCGGGTATAGGTCTTCAGTTATTTTATTTATAGCTCGTAGGTCCTGGACTATCCGGTATGACCCGTCAGGTTTACGGATAGGTAATATGGGAGTGTTAAAATCAGATTCACATTCTCTTAGCAATCCCAGTTGTAAAAATTTTTCTATTATTGGTCGAATTCCCTCCCTATCCTCCTTCTTTAAGGGATATTGTTTGACTCTTACTGGTTGTTGTCCTTCTTTAAGTTTGACCTCAACAGGTGTAGCATTTTTGCTCTTCCTGGTATATCTGTGGCCCATACCCCGGGATATACCTCATTCATGATTTCTTCGCTGATTTTTCCTCCCATGGGGAGACTAGCTAGGGATAAGCTCATTATCTGAATATACTGCTGGTCATTTACCTCCAGAGTAATCTCTCCTTTTTCAAATTTAATTATTGCACCCAATTGTTCCAATAAATCTCTCCCCAAAAGTGCCTTTGGGGAGTTGGGCATGTACAGGAACCTGTGAATGCCCCATTGTTTTCCCAGTTTATATCTCAGAGGTTCGCAAAAATATGCCTTTTCACTTTGGCCAGTTGCCCCTTTTGCCATGATATATTCATTTCCCAGGGGCATCACACCTTGATTTAAGACCGAATACGTAGCCCCTGTATCAACCAAAAATTCTACTTTCTTTTGTTCCTCCCCTAGCTTCATTATAACCAGTGGATCCGCTAGGGTAGATTCCTCTGGTCCCCGTCAGTCTACCTTCATGTGAGCCAACACTCTTCCCTTTTGGTTGTTCCATGCCTTTTCCTTATTTTTCCACCTTTCCGGACAATTGTTTTTCCAGTGTCCCGATCTTTTTCACCACGCACATTGATCCTTGCCTAATCGAGGCAGTCCGTGTCTGGGTTTTCTCTCTTCCCCCTCCCTGATGACCGCCACCACCCTTCTTTGCCCTCGTTTATAATCATCTTCTCTATTACTGAACACTCTCCACGCCTCATCCAGTAACACTTCCAGACTTCTACTTTCTGTGGGACGCAGCTTTTGGAGTTTCCATCTAATATCTCCTGTAGACTGTCCTAAAAATAGAGAGACTAGTTGCTGTACTCCTACCTCAGACCCAGGATCCAGCAGTGTGTTGCGGCGCATTACATCTCTCGGTCCAGGAACTCAGATGGTGACTCGGAGGGACCTTGTTTAATTGCATATAATGCCGACCAATTGATGGTCTTAGGAATGGCTCTCTCCATTCCTTTTGAAATCCATCCTTGATATACTTGTAATCTTTCCATATGTGCTGATTTATTTGGATCCCACTTTGGATCCCGCAGGGGGAAATATTCTTTAACGTCCCCTCCCGTGATCTTATAATGATCTTCAGCTAAATCTCCAGCAACCTTTAAAATCTGTTGTTTTTCCGTTTCTGTCATATATTCTAATAATAGCTGCATATCATTCCAATCAGGGTTATGTTGCTTTATGATAAACTGAAAATGTTTGGTTATGCCCACAGGATCATTCCTATAATCCTTGGCAACCTTTTTCCACGCCTCCAAATCGGTAGTGGTAAAAGGTACCTTGATCAACATTGTCCCTCCCTCTGGTCCCACTGCCTCTCGAAGCGGTGCCTGCAAAATTATATGTTTCCCCCTAGTCCGGGAGGCTACGGGGCTGTCCGGAGGAGTAGGAGTTCTATCCGAGTCCACATCTCGTTCCTGTGACCGAGGGGGAGACTTAAACAGATCAGTTAAATCCTGTTCTGATACTTGATAATTTTTATTTATCTTAGTGCATCTTTGTCCAGTACTACATGCTGAGCAGCACCGCCTCAGTTTTCCTTTTAATCCTTTATTCTCTCGCTCGAGGGCGAGTACCATAGGGTCCTGCGGTGGCACTATTCCACAATCCCTCTGCCACTCCGGATGGTTTCGGAGGGTAAAGAACATATCTGCGTATGATACCTCATCCCATTTCCCTTCTCTTCTTAAAAATAACATTAACTGCAACATAGTATTATAATCTAGTGATCCATCCAATGGCCACTTGGCTCCATCTTCCAACTTATGTAACGGCCACCACTGATTACAATACTTAACAAGAATTTTCTTACTTTCTGTACCTCCATTTCCCACAATTTCTTTCCAATGAGCAAGCACACAACCTAAAGGACTTTTCTTGAGGATACCCCCTTGAGTATTACCCATCTTTAAGTTTCTTTAATTAATTTTTTCCAACAATTTTCTATTTCTGCTGCACTTCAACTTCCACGCAAACCTCTTCTTGCAAACTGTTCTAACTCTTTCCCAGTCCTCTTCCCACATGTCCCAGATCTCTGGGATTAGATTCTTCTTTCCGCATACAAATTTTACTATCTCGGCTTCCTGTTGAGCCTTCTGCCAGTGATAAAAAATGAGGGATTTGAGGAAGACACTTAAAACATTCCGCCTTTCGCCTCTTAGATAAACAATACCACTTTTTTCCACAAGACTGATACCTCAACAAAACCCAGGCCGAGTGCCAATTCCTGCCCAGCCCGTTAGTCGAAGTTAATCCACATATAAAACAAGGGATCACCCCCACCTGTCTGCCAATATGGGGGTTTAAAAGGGTATCTGGGACAGGTTGTTCCCAGTCTAGGGCTACTATTTGTCCACCCAGTGTTACATACACTCCTTTTAATAAAACTGACTCTCCCCCCTCCTTATCCAATCTCCTCCTTCGTTTAAATATTCCCAAGGTTCGAGCCCAAACCACCGAAGGAGTGACTTCCTCTGTTCTGCCACTTTGATGATTAGCCAAACCCCTGATAGGAGAGCGACTAAACACCACAGCAGCCTAACTTAGATATATCAGAAAAAACTTTTACAGATCTTTCACTCGTGTCAGATGTTTTGTCCGTCTCTGAGTTCCTCGGAGAGTCACGAAACCGCAACTCAGGACTCCCCCTCACTTTACAACGATGCTGCGTCTTAAACACACACACACACACACACACACACACGTGCTTTTAACACAAAATACCCGGGCATTTACAAATGAGACATGAAATTATCACTCCAGTTAGTATCCCTCCAGCAGCTGCAAATATTACTTAGTTGACATATCACAATTGTGAGAGGCTTGCTTACCCTTCTCCTGCTTCTCAGACAGTCATTAGCAGGTCCGTTCTGGCTCCCGATGCCGGGATGCAGCGATAACCTCGGATTCACTCGATCTACTCCCAAGATCGCTAGCGGCCGCTCTATCGGTCAGCGAATCCCCTTACTACAATACAGGGTACCCTCTTCCCATACGGGGACTGTGCTGTACGCCAGACATCTCTGCGCGCTTTACCAGCAGCCCCAGCCACGCGTGGGCGTCCCCTACGACTTACTGGCCCCCTCATTAAACATACCGTTTGCCCGCAGCTTCAGGAGATTGTTGTCTACTCCCACGGTGAGTGGCTGGGAGTGGAGGCTCCTCCGAGGAAAGTACTCGGGGCGCGCCTAGGGGCGTCCGCTCCGCAGTCGATCCCGCAGCTGAGCAGAGAACCTCCTGGCTGGCTCGCCAAAACTGACGTGCAGAAATCAGACTCCACAACCGAGAAGGATGTAAAGTAGGTATGTTTTATTCAGCGCTGGGCAGCACGGGGGGTCATCCCACCAAATTCGTGCGCACCTAACGCGGCACCTTTTATCGTATTTATGCAGCAAAGTGTTACATATTCATAAGGTTTCTCAATATGCCTATACATATTAACTATCTATCCCGCTTCATATGCAAATGAGCCATTTCCGTGATCTACTCCCCACCGAGCATGCGCGGTTTCTTCTGGTGGTGGTCGTTGAGGGTCGAGAGGATGAAGGCAAACCCACTCTTCTTCATCACCACAAGTGACTCTTTATTCCTGCGTAGGCTCAGTCTCTCTTTTATCAGACTCCACAACCGCAAGGTCAGTTCCAGCCGGTTTCTTTAGCAAGGCCGGCCATGACTGTTCTGTTCTTCTCTGCAACTCCCCTCTGCTAGTTCCTGACTAAACATCTTACACGACGGCCAAGGTTACAATTATAGATATGGCTTAAGCAAGGCAACGGCTACAAGGTTATAGATATATGTTTTGCGTTAAGCATGTTTCCTCCTGCTATTAGCCCTTAAGTGTTAGTTCTCTCTATCAGTTCAGCAGGAACCGTGCAGGCGAGCTGCCTGAAAAGCTACAGAGCACTTTGCCGACAAGGGGAGAACACTCTGAACAGGGTTTTTGGCACCTGCCTCATTTGAGCAGGGAGAGGTGCATGTCTCTGCTCTGAAAAGAGCCAGCCGGGAAAAACAGTGCTGAAACAGTGTTTTGCTGTGTGGGCAGCGAGTGTGTGCAGTTTGGAAGCGGTTTGTCTTTGGGAAGCGGTTCGTGTTTGGGAAGCAGTTCGCAGAGCACTGTTTCCAGCCAGAAGTGGATTCAGCAGGAACCGTGCAGGCGAGCTGCCTGAAAAGCTGCAGAGCAGTTTGCCCAGAAAGGGAGAACACTCTGAACAGGGTTTTTGGCACCTGCCTCATTTGAGCAGGGAGAGGTGGATGTCGCTGCTCTGAAAAGAGCAAGCCGGGAAAAACTGTGCTGAAACAGTGTTTTACTCTGCGGGCAGCGAGTGTGTGCAGTTTAGAAGCGGTTTGTCTTTGGGAACCAGTTCACAGAGCACTGTGTCCAGCCAGAAGGAAATTTCACTGAAGGGGCAGCAGCTGGCAGACTGCAAGAGGAGTTGCTGCGTCTCCCACGGGACAGAGACATCCTCAGGTGGGTACGGACAGGGTGAGAGCTGGAACAACTCAGTTGTCATGTAAGGGCCGCCCCAGGGAAAGTCCCCTCAGTCTGGGGGCTGAAAGAGGAGCTGCATGGGGCGTTTGGGGTGGGAGCTGTTGAGCAAATAGGAAAAAAAACATCAAAATGTTTTACAGCGGGTTCGAAGCTGGACAGAAGGGAAACAATGCTGGCAAGACAAAAGCTGGCTATGGCCCGTAAGGAAAGAGTCAGTCCCTTGGAAAGAGATTATTTCTTCAGATGACCACAGGAGGTCTTTTGTGAGAAAATACACCACCTTTTCTTTTGCGTACAGTGAGGCATCACAGCAGTAATCTGCCAGCGCCTCGGAGTGCCTTTGGAAGTATCAGTATCAGCTGGGGGCACAGCTGAACTGTCAGTCTTCATTCCTCACAGGGTACATACCCCTTCCCTAACACAGCACACAGGCCCGGCCCGCGTAAGGTGCAGGCCAAGCCCCGGCACCCGCATTTCCAAGGAATACACCGGGCTCGTAACGTCTTGTGGCTGATACGTTTCACCACGTTGGGGCTAACCCCGGGTCCTCTGCTTGCTGCAGCCCCCCGGGCCCTGCTCATCGCCCAGCCCAGGGGCTGGTGTGGTGCCAGGCACGGGGACACCAGGGCAGCCCACAGGCCTGAGCTCCCACGCCTGTGGCCAGCGGCCAGCGGCCACCGTGACCCTTTGTCTTCTGCTCACACCCGTCCCCCGACCAATGGCGGCCGCGCTCAGCAGCGCTCCGAGGGCAGGCAGCGCGTCTGCCCGGCGGTGAAGAGCACCTGCCATGTTTTCCCACTAGTTTGCCACCAAAGGCGCTGGCCCGGCAGACATGTCCCCCTCAGCCCCTGGCACCCAGCGGGCACCGGCCTCCCTCGGCCCTCTGTGGGACCGGCACCCTGTCACCGCTGCGGCGCCAGCCGGGTGAGGCCGGGCCCTGCCCGGTGGCAGGGGCGAGGGCCCGGGGCGGCTGCGGTGGCCGGTGACCGGTGATGTGACGGGTGAGGTGGCCGCGGGCCCGGTTGGCGATGGGGGAGGGGGGGGGGGGGGGGCAGGTGTCGCTCGGTCGCCGGTCCGGGCCAGCAGGGGGCGCTGTCCCCCCCGGCAGCGGGGGCGGGAGTTGCGGCCGCCATTTTAAGGGCCGGCCTGCATGCTAGCAGCTTCTGGCGCGGTGGGGTGGGCGGCGGTGGTTGTGGAGGCCGAGCTGCTGCTGCTGCTGCAGGAGACAGGGTGGTGTGGCGACTCTTGGCGGCCCTACCGCGGCAGCTGGCGGGGTGTTTTCCGGGCCGGGGGTGCTGAGGCGGCAGTGGGAGGCCGCCGCGGTCCAACAGCCGTTCCCTCCGCAGCAATGGCCGCGGCATTCCCTCCGCGGGGCCTGAGCCTGGCCCGTGGAAGCCGCTTCGGAGGGCGGAGCGGTCGTGGCCGGGGGTCGGGGACTTGCCCACGGGTTAGCCTGGGGTGACAGGGTGGCAGCGCAGAGCGCGGCTTCTGCAGCCGCGGTGTGGGCTTGTGCCTGAGTTTGCTGAGAGAACAGCAGCGAGTCGGTGGGTGTCGCTTTGTTCTTGCGCAGGGGTCGGAGACGGTCTGGCTTCGGCCTAGGGGAGCCGCAGCTGTCTGCAGAAGATGCTTCTTCGGGGTGCGGCTGGAGACACAGCGTTTCGGTCAGCCGGCAGCGCTGGGCAGGTCAGTGGTGGAGCAGCGCAGCGCACACGGTGATACGGGTAGGACTGGGGCTGGTGGTCTGGAATCGTCCGGTTTTTACACAGTTGGCAAATCAGGGTCTGTCCCTGATCAATTCCAGTGTATGGTGCTTCAGGCTCCTTGAAAACTCTTTGGTCAGATATGTCTCTCAGAGAGAGATGGCAGATTTGTAATCTGAAATATCTTCGGGGGGATGGGGGCAGTATGTTTTTTGCCTTAAAACTCTTAGTCTGCCTCCTATGTCACATTGTGTTAGCATGTGGTGTGTTTTGTGATAGTGGCAAGTGGCTAGGTCCAGCGTTTTCTGGTAGGTAATTTCTGAAAGTGTGTGTGTAGGTGGTTTGTGGAGGGCTACAGAGCCCCTTGTGCTTTCGTGTTAATTTATGTCTGTTCTAGGCTTTTTGTGTTAGAAAGGCTTTGTTTAGTGCACGGTTGTGACACTGTAACAAGTATTTTAGACATGTACAGTGAACTTGTTCCTAGGCTGTAGCACTGTTTCTGGTTGTCCACGTAAATGTAGCCAGATACTCTCTGCTCAGTGGTGAGGCCTATTAGCTTGAGTGAAAAGGGGCAGGAGAGCAATGAAATAAGAGGTGATCCATCTGCTGCAGCTCTTTGGAAACAAGTGTTAATTTTCATGGGTTTAGGGTGTGTGCCTGGGGTCAATGGTGTGGTGCGTTTCTTGAAGGTGTATAGGAATAAATTTTCTCTTAGAACAGTACCTCTTACTGTTTTGTGTGCTGAGTTTCTTAGGCTGCTCTCAGAAACTGTGTAGCTCAGTTTCTCTTGATTAGGCTGTGTTAGATGATGTCACCCTTTCCCTTCCTGCTAAAAAGCTGTAAAGATTTTCCCTCAGGAAGAGCTGTGGTCCCTCAGGCCCCAGGTGTCTTGTTTCAGAGGGCACTGGGACCAGGGTGTTGTTGGCAGGGCTGCTGGGAGGGGAGGCAGATGGAGGGGTCTGCTAGAGCAGTGCTGGGGCTGAAGCAGAGAACCCAGAAGGTGCTGCTTTGCCTCTGAGAGCTACAGGCGTGAGGAAAAAGGCGTATGTGCTCCCTGGTGCAGGAGGAAGCCCCTTTCTGCAGTCAAGCAGTGGAGGTGGCGTGTCCCACAGGGTTCTGGTTGGTCTCTTGGCCTCAGGGATGCAGATGGAGGCTCAGGAGCTGGCAGAGTTCCTCCACTGCTGGGATGGGGCAGAGCAGAGCGTGCCTCCCCAGGCCTGTGTCTCAGCGGCAAGTTGGTGGTGTCTTAGTGCCTGTAAGGACCAGCTTGCTGGGTCCCAGGCTGGCCCCCCTCTGGGAGCAGGTAGGGCAGGAAGCCTCCAGTTAGGGCAAGACTTAGCCTAGCATGAAATGAACACCTGGCTTGCACTGAAAGTATGCAGGCTCAAAGGCAGCTGACTGCAATGAGTGTTTGGGCCAGTAGACATCTAAGTGGTGCAACCCTTCCTTGGTTTTTATAGATCCTGGCCCGTGTTAAGACCCTGTAGTTAGCCAATCTGATGAATGTCAAAGCTGTTAGTTTCCTGAACTGCTTGCCTGGGCCGTGCAGAACTGTGCCTCGTTTTTGAAAGTGTTGGTGTGGCTTTGCTGGCAGACACTGTTTTTCCTTGGCAAAGATCTGTTAACTGCCCCAGTGCTTGTTAGCTGCTTGTAAGTTGCTCTTGAGTGAATGACTCTGAAGAGGGGCTTGTGGCCAAGATGAGAATGAAAACATGGCACCGGCCTGTGCGCTGTGTTGAAGGCACAGTGTGGATGTGCTGGACTTCCCTACAGAGCTCGGACTAGAGTAAGTGACCTGACAGCCAGTGCAACCCCCGAGAAAGGCTGTTTTTCCAAGCAGTCACGGCACCCACTTATGTCGTGTCCAGGGCCTGACACAGAAAGATGTCTGCTCTGTCTCAGGTAGCGCTGTAACTATGTGGTGACAATTGTGCTAATAACTAGGATTCTTGGAGCAGTTTTCGTGTGAACTTCTGGAGGTGCTGAAGGCATTGCTGGCTCAGATGTCTCTGATACTGGTAATTCCATTCCTGTAGCTAAATGCCTTCATTCACTTGAGCAGCCATTGCCAAAGAGCGGGTGTTAGAAATAGCATGCACAGCAAACCACTCTGCAAGGGTTGTGGAAAGGAGCTGAAGGATGTTTTGAGATGGTGACTGAGGCGAGAGAGTTGGGTAGTCAGACAGGCACCTGGCTAGAGAGGTGAGGGATAGTAACAAGGAAGAGGCTAAAGGGAGCACTTGTGGAAGGAAGGAATACCAGGAGGTTTCTGGAAGTGGATGAAGGAGGCAGTGCCTGCGGAGAAGGCTGAAAGACACCACACAGTTTGCAGGGTGTGAATTGCCAAGCCAGCTGCAGGGAAACCGCCCAACCCAAAAGGCTTGGCTGTTCACAGCCCTGACTGGTACCAGGCATAGGAGGTATTGCAGGCTTTTGAGGAGTTGAAAGTGTATACGGGTATAGTAACTGCAAGGATCAGACCGTAGTTCTGCTGTGTGAGAGCTAGTAAGGAGTAAGAAGGGAAGGCAGTGCGGAGCTGGTGGCATCTGCACTAGCTCTAGGCGAGGCAGGACCTGCACAGCCCTTGGCTTGAACATGTGCACAGGCAGTCAGCTGTCAGGGAGGCAGGAGAGAGGTAATGGCCTTCTAGGAACAAGGGCAGGATGGCAGAAACTAGTAGGCGTGTGTAATGAAAACAGGCATTTCTAAATGGAAACTGCTTTGCTTGAGACTTGGCAATGTGAGGTGGGGCTTGTGCTTTCTGTGTAATGCAGTCTCTCCTGTGTCTGTCTACACCATGCGTTGTCCTGCCCATTCTTGAAAAGGCTCTCCTTCTTTTTGCTCTCTCTCATGCTGTTGGCCTAATTTCATTCACTGTATATGTTAGCAAAAGTGTGCAATGTGGCTTGTGGAGAGAAAGAGCCAAGTGCTGCCCAGCTCCAGAACTTGCTCTAGGTACCCAGAAAACAGCTGGCTTAATCTTGCTCAAATCTTTGATTGCTTGTTGGTCATTGCCAGTGGCTGCTTAAGAGAAAATTGCCAAGGCCTTGGGGGAAAAATGGCTTTCCCTGCAGTGTTTGAAGGAGATTAAAGAACCCAAAACTGCTGCTTCTGACAAATCCCTAAGTTCGTGTGGTTGTATGAAGCTTACTGCTGTGACCAGCTGGTAACTTCTGTTGATGTTTTAACTATTGAAAGACAAGTCTTTTTTCCCCCCTCTCTGCACAAAACATGATGGTATTTGCTAACCTATCTTGCTAATTAGTTAATTGCTTGAGTAACACTTGCCTATTTCCCTTTTCTTGGAAGGATGGTCTGTCTTGTCTTGGAAGCAAGAGAATGTCCCAGTCTCTGATGCTTTTGCCGATTTTCGGCTTAACTTGTGGTAAGTCACTTCAGCTTGAACGTGCACCTCTTGAGCCTTACCTGGTACTGTGTATAGTTATTTTCAGCAGTGGGGGAAAGGTGGATGGCAAAACTTGGCAGAATATTGGCATGTTCACTCCTCTATGCAAAAGGACACGTTTTTGCAAGTTTGACAAATGAATTGTGCAGTTGACTGAGGTTTTGTGATTACACCCCAAAGGGGGCTCTAGCCAATGGACACATCAGCACAGCTTCTAAGTCGTGGGCAACTTGATTCCTACCCCCAAAAAATGAAACAACAAACCAAACAAAAAAAAAAACCAACCAAACAAATCCTTACTAAGCTGCCTTTTTTTGTGCAGGACATGGATTTTGAGTACTTCCCTGCTGTTTGGTATGTGATAGTTAGAACCACTTGCAGCAAAGGTTTGTCTCCAGCTCCTGAGCAACCCTTCCCTGCTTTTGCCTGCCCTCTCTGCATGTGAATTGTGCCAGCTCCTGGGTGGAACACAGAGCTGACTGCACAGGGGGCCATCTTCCTGTGAAGTCTGGAGCTGGAGGAAGGGTTCTGCAGCTCAGTGTCCAGCTGTGGCTCCCCAGTTGGTGGTTTAGGTGGGCCTGGTAGTGAGGGGGTGGGGAAGAGGAGGCTGGCTGCAGCACTGTCTCTTTGGAGGGCTCCTTGGTCAGCTAAACACAGCTGCTCCTGAGCTGGTGCCTAACACTGTGTATATCAAGTGGTTGTCTTTAGTTACCACTCAAAAGACTTTGATAGAGATTTCCTTTGTGTGCCCTTTGGCTGAGGGCAAGGACTCCACTGATGAGAGGGGGCTGAGAGTTTTTGAATGCAGGAGAGAGTGAGCAGAGTATTCTATTGTTTTTCTTGAGCTGGTGTTAGTTTTGCCTTGTCTTCTGTCTGTATTCCTATTCCCCTGTCACTTAAATCATAATAAAAATCATAAAATTGTTGAGGTTGGAAGGGACCTTTAAGATCATCAAGTCCAACCATTAACCCAAGCTGACAAAACCCACTTCTAAACCATGTCCCCAAGTACCACGTCCACCCTTTTTTTAAAACACCTCCAGTGATGGCGACTCCACCACCTCCCTGGGCAGCCTCTTCCAATGGCTGAGAACCCTTTCAGTGAAAAAAATTTTCCTAATATCCAATCTAAACCTCACCTGACATAACTTGAACCCATTTCCTCTCATCCTATCACTTGTCCCTAGGGAGAACAGGTCAACCCCCACCTCTCTGCACCCTCCTTTCAGGGAGTTGTAGAGAGCGAGAAGGTCTCCCCTCAGCCTCCTCTTCTCCAGGCTGAACACCCCCAGTTCCCTCAGTCGTTCCTCATCAGATTTGTCCTCCAGACCCCTCACCAGCTCTGTTGCCCTTCTCTGCACATGCTCCAACACCTCAATGTCCTTCTTGTAGTGAGGGGCCCAAAACTGAACACGGCACTCGAGCACTTCTATAATTTGTTCCTGGCTGTACCTGCTCCAGGCCCTGTGCTCTCCCCAAGGTGTTTATATTGTACCCGCACATGAGGCTTTGATAAGGAGTTGTTGGAGTGACAAAAAGTGTTGATAGGTCAAAGCTGCAGTGATAAAAACTGCTTGGAGTCCTTGTGTCTCAAGACACTCATATGCAGTGTAGTTGGCTGCATGGACTAGCACCTGTGGGTAGCAGCTGTTTCACCTACTTTGTTGATAGGGGGTGGAGGAAAATATTCAGGAGGGGTTTTATTTGGGTTAAAGCTTTGCTCTCTGGGGGTTATGTTTTTCTCCTAATTGAAAGTGTCTACAGTACTGCTGGCTAAGAAATGCTAGCAAGAGCCAGCCTGGCTGAGAGGGCCCCTTGCCTTGAAACCACGAATCCCCGCTGATCGCTTCTAAAGTTGTTAGATGTGAGGATAAAGGTCTGTTTATCAAGTAAGAGTAGTAGCAAACAGGAGGATCGCTGAGGTGATGACTCCTTGGGCATCATCCAAGGGGTTGTCATTGGGTTCTGCTTCAGAAATTACTTTCTTGAAGCGAGGCACCTGGCCTCTTACAAATATGGTGTGGTCCCTGGCAGGCATCTCCTTGTGCTGGTGGGGTGTTGAGTTTCCCCTCAGAGGAGTTGGGTGAGTAGGGTCATGGACAGCTCTACACAAGCAGAGTGATGGGGTAGAGGCCTGACAGAAGTTGGGATTTGTTTGTATTTGAGAACTGTTTTGTTGTTGTAATTGGCTAGATTTGTCTTGTTCTTGATGTAGGAGCCCTAGAGTGATGCTTAGGAGGTGTGTGCTTAAGCTATGCCTTAAATGAAATGATCTTGTTTATTACATCATTTCTTTAGTCTAAGTGAATTAAAATTGTGCAGTTGGTAGTAAGATGGATAGCTTCTAACACAAATCATAATAACTTGAGCAAGTATTTCAGGTTACTTCCTTGGTCTCACAAAGTGAAGAACGTATTCCTTGTCTGTCGAGAGCTGCAGTGTGCTTCTCTGGGCAGGGGCTACCTGTCGCTGGGACTGTGCCAGCGCAGTGATTGTGCAGGGGTGTGAACTGGTGGTGCCAGTGGTCTGAGCTGGGCATGTGGGAGGCTGGAGCATGGGAATTGTGCTGAGTTGGGATGAAGCAAAGGGCCTGTTGGAGAGAGCGTGACAGTGTTAGTGTGAAGTCTGTATGAATTTATGCTTGGGTCACGTGCTGGTCCTCACTCCAGCTTTCAAAGAGATGCTGAGGCTGCTCTTCTGCCTGGCTGTGCAGAGGAGTCTCTTCCCAGGTGGAGACTGGGCTTCTAAGGCCTGGCATTTTATCCTTTTTCCTTGTATTTATTCTGCAGTGGTGGCTGACCGCTTTGGACAGTGTAAAGACCTAACAGGAAGACATGGATCAAGACTGCGTTTGCAGCTTCAAGCAGCTTATTGGGAGCCTTTCTCCAGGTTACTATCAACATGTCTTGACCGAGAGTGTGTTACAGTTGTCTTGGATGGAACTGGAAGAAGTGTGTGACACCCAGTCTCAAACAGGCAAGTTTTGGACTTGTTGCAAGAGCTTCTCTTGGAGTATTTCTCTCCCCTTTATCTCAACAGCAGAGACACATGGGATAAGACATGTGCCAGAACGGTATGGTGTAACAGACCCTGCCCTGCAGCATATCCTGGGAGCTGGGTAAATTCAGTGTTCTACTGGCTTGGTCCTTCTGGAGTTGAAGAGCTCTGTAGTCCATCAGTTACTCAGATCCAGCTGCTTTTGATCAGAGAGCTTTTGAAGTAGTTGTGAGTCTTTAAGGGCAGGGAGGGAGGGAGTCAGTCACAAAAAGGAAGGTGCATCCTTAGTCCATGTACTGTCCACGCAGGTGTTGGGTGTGGGAGTTGTTTGTTGTGGGGGTTTCAAGTTCTCTAGTAAATTTCTCAGTGAAGAAATTAAGAAGCTTGTTTGCTCAGAAGAGTTATGCTTTAATTTGTTATGGTTTGTATCAGTTCTGTCTTTTTTCATCATGCTGGTTTTGAGGCATCCTTACTGTCTTTAGCCGTGCACCCCGCTCTTGCTCCCGTGGAGCTGTTCTGCCAAGCTGCACAGGGAGGGCAAGTGTGATCGTTACCTTTTCAGATGCAGAGATGCTTTTCTTCACATGTCCGCGCATTTCTGCCCTCAGAACATAGTTGAAATTTCTGCTAACAGGTAGTGCTGGGGGAGAGGAATGTTTCTTGAAGAGGTCCTTTGACAGGTCTCTCGTTTGGGTTGTCAGTTGGCCTGGCTTAGAGACTTTCATGCTTTTGCTTGTTTCTACGTGGACGATAGTTAACGGTTGAGAAGGGCATAATCTATGCTGTGTGCAGGGAACAGTGGTTTTGCTGAGATGGTTTCACATGCAGTAGTGCAGGGCATTTTCTATGGCGCTTTCCTCAGGCTCCTTCAATTAGTTCTTTAAGCAAGATATTGGACAATAACACCTGCAGATGAGACATATTCTGATTAGTTGTCACAGTGCTAAGGCAGTTTTCCTCTGATAAAGCAGCTGTTCTTGTTGCCTCTGGAGGTGGCTTGGCAGTTAGCTTCTCATAACCACTGTAATAATACAAGCAGCTTCATTTCTGGATGATTGAGTTTTCTTGCAGAAATCGGGGAAGACAACAGTCAAATGCGGGGGGGGGGGAAAAAACCAACCCCAACCATAAGAGGTCAACGAAGGAAACTCGGAGGGATGGGAATGAAGAGCCACAGTCAGTCCTGTGGAAACAGTGAATTCCTGGGGAGCTGCTTTGTTATTCCGCCTTTGTCTGTTTTGCACCCCTCTGGTTATGCTTGTTATGATTTAAAAACAAAATCCCAAACAACACACAGGCTTTCAGAGGTGTGAAAATACTGTCATGGGATTATGCGGAACTGCTAGAAGTATGTGTTGCAGAGAGATCCTGACCAAGACAACAGTTCAGGCTGTTTAAAATCTGTAACATAATGTTCTCCTGTAAAGGAATCATGCTAGTGTTGTGTCAGAAGGCTCAGGAGAGCTCTTGTTTTGGGTCTGTAGCTCTAGAACTGTCTCTTAAGGAGGTCAATCCTGTAAGTGCCACAGACAAAGCTTTCTTGGGAGTAGCCCTTCTGCAGAAGCAATGAGTAATTGACATCTCAATTGGGGATTTAATCTTGAGAACAACTCTCCCTGTTGATGCAATTTTCCTGAGTGTTTTGCTAGGGCAAGGAATATTAGAATAATCTGACTTTGTTTTTTGACAGCTGTGCAAGTTCAATTAGTGCCAAAGGAAAGTCAAATATGTTTATAGTGTAAGTATTTTTACTGGGGAGAGATATATTTCTATAAGCATATGAGCACCTTTTCAGCATAAAGTGAATTGACTGAGCTTTGTTTTTTCTTGTTCATTGCTCTCTTCAGAGTTTTACCCTTCCCTTTCAGCTGTACGGACCCAGCAAGGTGTGTGGTGGCTGTGGCAGCAGCGCGAGGGCTGTTGCTGTCAGGGGCTCTGTCACGTTGATTCCGGTCACGGCCCAGCCCCGTGTGGCGGCCTGGCAGGGTGATGTCCCCGTGGCAGCACTGTGCAGAAGGGAGGAGGCGTTTCCCAGGGCCAGCCCGAGGGTGTCCTGTTGTGCCAGGAAGGTGTTCAGAATGGCACCAATTAGTCTTACTGCTGACTGGAAGAGTTCCAGTTGCTGTGGCTCGTAAAGGCCGTGCTGTATTTCACATGGAGCTGTTTCCCTGGAGTCCTCCTGCGCGTCAGCTGCTGTGCCATCCCTTGGTGTGAGGGAATTCCTCTGCTTTCTTCTGTGCTATTTGTTAATCTGCTGAAATATAATTGGGGCTTTTTGTGTTTCAGGTGTCCTGCTGTCTGGGTCTGGTGATGCTGAATAAACTGCCCTGCCCAGGTTTGCCTGCTGGTGGTGTTGAGCACCGCGAGGGGAAGGCGCCAGCCCTGGGTGCGGAGGCTCCTGGCCCTCTCTCCAGTGGGTGCCCTCCCACAGTGGCAGCAGTGGGGGCTGTCTGAGGGGGGAGCATGGAGCCAACAGGGGCGGGGGGCGTTTGTTGCCCTGGGGAGCCTGCCACAGCATGGGAACATCGGGGAGCAGAGTCTGAGTGACAGAAGTGGCACCGTCCCCTGGCACACTCTCCTCTGGCTCCCCCCTCTTTCTTTGTCTAGCAGAGCTCCCCTTTTTGGGATGGGTGTGTACATATGTAAATGGCATTAATAAAGTAATGAGCTGCTGGTTCATGCTGTTTCCCATGTTTTATGCCCTTTTTTGGGGGGTGAAAGAAAGTGGTGTGTATATGTGTCTGTGTGAGTGATGCTGTCATTTGGGGCACCCCAATGTCACCGGGGGGGAAATGATGCAGCAGAGGAGCAGGTGAGTGGGGGATGGGGCATTGCACTATGATCCCCTCAAAAGAGGTGGGTTACAGACCAAATATGTGTGAAAATTCAGGGGAGGGTGTTAAAATGTATTTTAACCTGTAAATATGGGCTTGAGGGGTTGAAATAGAGAAAAATATCTCCTAAATGAATATTCTTTTTCAGTATTTATATCTATAAAAGGATTTCACAATAGAACTGAATCTCTACTATATTATAGAAAGGAATTGAGAATATAAAAATAATCTAAGTAGTGATATGTAGGGTTTTAAAATACAAAATTAACTCATGTGTATATGTATTAAAGATAAAGGACTTCCTTAAAATGAAAAAAAAATACTTATTTTACATATGAAGGAACTGAAGATAGCTCTATCCAGGCTTTTTTCCTGTTTACTGTGTTTCTTGGTAAATCTGAGTAGGTACTATATGTAATATACAGAGATGTTATGTGTGTAAGTGTAAATAGATAATTAAGTCTAAAGAGAGAATTGTAAATAGGTATGTCCAAATATATAAGAACTCCAAACAGATAGGTAAGTGTAAATAGATATATACGTAAAAGTCTGTATGTCTAAAGAGATGCTGTAAGTGTAAGTAGACAACATACACACCCCATAAATATATTGTGTAAATACATACATATGCGTAAATGGATACTTAAGTTAAATGTCTATGGTGTACAAGGTTAAAAAGGAGAAAGCCTGTTAATAGTTGAGTGCCTCTCCCTCCTACGGAAAACAGCATCTATGGCCCCAGGGGCCTCTGGGACACCGGAAGTGCCTGTCAGTCCTCCGGCTGTCGATCTCCATGGCACCGCGGTCCTCCAGAACAGCGGAAAATCCATAAGTGTTCCAGAAGTTGATCTCTAGCGCCTGGCAGTTCCTTGAAAGACTATTTGTCTGGCATCGCAGTCCTCCGGGACACCGGCAGTGCCCATCCGTTCTCCGGAAGTTGATCTTCATGGCCCTGCAGTTCTCCGGGACACCAGGAGTACCCATCAGTTCTCCAGAAGTCAAACTCTATGGCCCGTCAGTCCTCCAGAAGTTGAACTCCATGGCCCCGCGGTCCTCCAGGACACCGGAAGTGCATGTTATTTGTGTGGAAATGAGGCGCCACATGAGAGGACGCTTCCAGAGCTACAGAAAATTGTTAATAATTGACAGCATAAATGTGTAAAGATCATAGAAACAAAGCGGCCGCTGTGTAAATGTCTTCTCCACAACAACAAGTCGACATAACTTGAACACAAGTGGTTTGATAATCGCCGGAGACGAGTTGGAGCTCGCAGAAGGACAAAGAGACGTATGGTGCTTTGCCTGCTGTGAACTGAAGGCAGATAAGAAAACTCTTTGCTGCTCCTCCGGATGCCTTTGTGCCTTTTGGTGGTTCATCCCTCCCCTTTCCCAGCCTCTGCTCAGGGAGCTCATTGTGCCACAGGCTTTCTTGGGTTTTGGTGTTTTGCTGGTCCTTCAGTCGAATGCAGCTTTGGAGCCGGCTCAGCTGTTTGGGCAGGTGTGTTTTCACCTTTAGAGAAGCAGAGCTAAGAAGTTTGAAGACAGACCTTCGGGACCAGGTAAGGTTCAGCAGCATATTTGGTAGAAAGTAGACTTGTATGCTGCTTTTCTTTTTCAGGTCGGTGATGTTGTAATGAATGTTTTGGGGCAGCAAGATGGATTAATAGTATGCTTTTTCTTTTTTTTTTATGCTAGGTTGTCCTGGTTTCAGCTGGGAAAGAATTAATTTTTCTTTCTAGTGATTGCTGTGGAAGGAATGTCAATAATACTTGTTGGTTTTAGTTGTTGCTCAGTGATTTTTACATTGTCCAAAGACATTTTTTCAGCTTCCCACAGAAGCATAGATGGAACGGCCAATTAAATATTCCATATGATTTATGTTTTGCTCAGTATATAAATGGGGGTTAGCTGGGGGGCAGGGATCCCCGGTCACTGCTCGGGATGGTACCAATTCACGGGCCAGTGAGAGTGACCCGTGTCATTATTACTGTTTTCATTATTTTCCCTTTTCTGTTATTGTTTCTATTAAACTACTTTTATCTCAACCCACAAGCTTTTTTTCTCCTCTCTTCCCCTGTTTTTTTCCCCCCTGTTTCCCCCACCCTTTGGGGGAAGCAGGGTGGAAAGGTGTGGGTGGTGAGCAGTGCCTGCATGGTTATAGTTGCCAGCTGGGGTTAAACCACAACATAGGTGTGCTGCATTTTCCTGGAGCTCCTGACTTTATTGAAAATGGAACTTTGGGTTTTTTTACCAATTTGTGGTGTACTATGTAAGCTGCTGATATTGTTTCTCTTAATAAGACCAATGGTGAGATTATCTAGCGGAGGTTAGGGTGCGCATCTTGTATGCATCTGTATATGGAGCACTAGCATTTCTCAAGAAAGCAGCAGGGACATAAGGCACAGTGTCTTTCAGGGTATGGGATGGCTCATCGCCTTTCCCCACTGTCGGCAGAGTACCACAGTGTCTGTAGAGCATTTGCAACAGGCCTCTTGTAGATTGTGTCAGGGCTTCACTTGCTTTGTGGGTCTGTAGCAGAGCCTGGAGTCTGTGGGAATACAGAAGATGGAAGTGCCTGCAGAGCGCAGGGCACGGCTTGGAAGAGGAGGAGCAGCCGAGGCAGAGGATTCAGGGGTGCAAATGCAGGGCAGGAGCTGTCAGGAAGGAGTGAGGTTCCTTCCTTGACAGTTCAGGAGAAGAGAAGGGTTTTCTAAAGTTTTGGGACTGGGGGATGGTTGGGAAAGGGAGGAGGGCTTGTCAGTCTCTCTCAGATTGGATTTGGGTGTCAAGAGGTCTGTTCTGTTCTAGTCTCTCTGCAGCTGATGGGAGGTATGACAAAGTCACAAGAGACATAGCATAAACCATCCGGGCCTCTGTATCACAATAAGCAGATGAATGTCAGATGAGTTTCATCTCGTAAGATGTGAGGCAGCACCATGCTGTCTTGTTTTGTCTTGCATTGCAGTGTGCTGTACTGTGGTTTGTATTGACGATGATCCAAGACTGTATTGCATTGTATGGCATCTTGTTAGCATGTACATCGCATGGCTCAGTGTTCGTGTCTATTGTATGGCATTGCAGAGCCAGTGTAGAGGCTGAAACTGACCTTGAGGTCTCTGTGCACATGAGTTGGAGTCAAACAATTGGATTGTGAGGTAACATGAGATAAGACAGTAACACAGCAATGGTTTTCTTATTGTTGTTGCAGGCACCTTGCAGCAAGTCTGTAGAAAGGGTTGAGGTATTGAGGGCTGAGGAGTGGTGTGACAGACCTCAGAGCGGTCGGTTGCTTTGTAACACGTCAGTCACTATAACGTGCTGGATTTCCAAGTGCCACAGAAGACTCTAACTGTGGTGTGTTAATTTTGGCATTGGAGTGGAGCAGGTGAGCGAAGCTGCTGAGGACCACTCTCTCACGGATGAGATTTGTAGTAAACAGCTTTGTGTTTTGTTCTTGCAGGTGAGTGAGTGGTACAAGGTGACCAAAGGAGTCCTGCATTTAAGTGATGGGGCCGTTATTGTGGATGGGCATTGAGGGTGGATGGAGACCCGTGGCACCATGAAAGCTAAGTAGCGGGGCAAAAATCTGTGGGTGGCAAAGACCAAACATGTCCAAACGTTGTCCTAAGAGAGGGTGGCTTGTGGGTAGTCAGCCTCATGTAGATAGAAGGAGCGATATGTGTTGAGATGCATGCACTGGCAAAGCAGCTCCAGGGTGAGCGCATAGAGTTGTGCGGTAGGTCTAGCGTGTGTTCATATGTGTCCCTTAATTATCTAGTGTGTCAATGTTTATCTTAGCCTTCACATCTGAGGAGCCTTAGGCATACTTGTATCGTACTGCAATCACATCTCTGTTCAAGTTATCAGCATAGCGCCAACTGAGTGCGTCTTGTTTCACAGCATGATGTAGAAGTGCAATGCCGCTGGCCTGGTTGGTGCGTTCAGCCAGTGTTTTTCATGGCTCTTGCTCGGGCTTCACCATCAGGTCTTATCTCGATGACTATTTCTTGAGATTTCTTCCAAGGGTTTCTTCCCGGGGTAATTGCAGTCTTAAGTCTTTCCCAGCATTTTGTCTCCATTGGTCATTGTGGCTTCCTGGCCTATCTTTCATCCAGAGCTGTGGCGTTCTCCCACGCCAAGCCACATCGGAGCATCTGTGCCACGCGGCCTCGGCAGTGTTGTGCGTACTGTCAGGCTGTGTCCTTTGGTCTGGCATTAACGCTACCTTGTGTGGTATTCTGCGTCCTTAGGTCATGTTTGTACAGCGTGTCTGTGTTTAAAGTGGAACTGCTTTGCCTGTGTGTGTGGCAATTCTGGTTGGGGTGGAACTGTCCAAGTGTGGGGTGGTAATCTGTTGATGAGTGTGGCCTGTTTGGGTGGAGGTTGTATGGGCTGTGTTTGGGGATAGCTAGTAGCGATTGGCACGCCGGCTCTAGAGTCCCTTGTGTTGCTTTTTGCAGGTGCCGCAGGGTGATTTGGATCCCCACAGAAAATCCTTGAGCGAGTTTTGCCAGAAAGTACAAATCAAAGCGAAGAAGGAGCAGAATGGCGCACCTGGCGAAGCGTCTTCCTTGGCTTCGGGTTATGAAGGCTGTTACTTTGGAATCAAGCAGTAATGAGCAGGAGCTGCAATTAGCCGGAGCGTGTGTTGGCTGGAGCACCCGCCAGCCGGACTGTGTTCCCCGCGTGGCTGAAGAGCGGCCGGGCGCAGGCTGGGCTGTCCCGAGTGAGGAGCTCTGAGCAGCGGGGAGGCGAGTGGTCCTGCTGCCGGCAGGGAGCCGGGCCTTTTCCCTTGGGGGTTAAATCCACGCCAGGTGCCTCTCTGGACCCGGCTCCCGAGGGCAGAGGCGGGCTGGGGGTGCCCCGGCTTGTCCCCACGGGCTGGCTGTGACAGAGTAATTCATAGAATCATAGAATGGTTTAGGTTGGAAGGGACCTTGAAGATCATCGAGTTCCAACCCCCCTGCCATAGGCAGGGACACCTCCCACTAGACCAGGCTGCCCAAGGCCACGTCCAGCCTGGCCTTGAACACCTCCAGGGTCGGGGCTTCAACAACCTCTCTGGGCAACCTGTTCCAGTGCCTCACCACCCTTAAAGTGAAAAACTTCTTCCTAATGTTTAATCTAAAGCTGCCCTCTTCCAGCTTAAAGCCGTTCCCCCTCGTCCTATCACTACATGCCCCAGTAAAAAGTCCTTCCCCAGCTCTCCTGTAGGCCCCCTTTAGGTACTGGAAGGCCGCAATAAGATCTCCCCGGAGCCTTCTCTTCTCCAGGCTGAACAGCCCCAACTCTCTCAGCCTCTCCTCATAGGAGAGGTGCTCCAGCCCTCGGATCATCGCCTCCTCATTTCCTGCCATTTCTCGCTGCCTCTTTTTGCAGTGTTCCCTGGTGCGCCCTGGGAAGAAAATCCTGCAGGGTTGATTCTGCCAGCTGCTGAGGTAATAGCACGCATGGGGCTGGGGGAGTGGGGAGAAACGTTTGCGAGTTCAGGCTTGTTCCAGGTACTCTGTGTCAAACCGGCAGAAAAGGCAAATTTGCCACCAGTGTGGAAAAGGTGATGCAGGATTGCAGTGAACGGAGCGTGCCTCCTTCCCGAATTGGTGCCCGGGTAGTTAGGAATGTCTTCCTTTCGGGTAAAAGAGCCGGCTTTCCTCTGGGATAAACTAAGAGCTGCCTGATACCTTCTTTAGGGTCCAGTGTTTCTCTTCTTTTTGTTTGTGCCAATTTTATGGGCAAGTTGGATAGAGCCTTTTATTTTTCCCTGCATAATTGAATTGCTATGAGTCTGTGGTGTGAGTATGGTTAATTTTTGAGCACCTAGGTGCCAGTGGAAATGTAATGAATGCAACACGATGGGAACTGATGTTTCGCTTGATTTTTATTCCGTGGGTTTTTTTCCTTCCAGTGTTGATGGCATGTTGTCCTGTGGCGCAACCCACATTCTGTTCCATGAAGCCTTCAGTCTTGGGTTTTTAAGTCAGAAAAGCTTGTCCTTGCAGAAAAGGACTAGTCGTTTGGCGGGTTGAGGTGTAGATTCAGGGAGTTGCTGAAGTACATGGTCAGTGTTCAAGCCAAATTTCACTTCATGTTGCAGCTGCTGGTTTTCCCTTTCATTAATTCCCCCCCAGCTCCCTCAGGGGTGGGAATTTTTGTTTTGTTTTTTTTTGCGGGGGTGTGGGTTTTCTGGGGGCATGTGTGTGGTTTCCAAAGCAGAGTGCAGTGTTGCCTGGTGGCAGCCTGCAGAGCTTTTTTGCTGCCTGACCTCCCCTTTTTCACTTCTCTCTCAGGGCTGTAGCTTTCATTTTGCGAATTTGAGCAGAGCAATGAAGTTCCTTGCCTGTGTAAACGTGCTGGTAATACCAGGAAGGTAAGTGCTTGAACTGGTAGTGAAAAGTTTGGCTACAAGTAGGATTTCTGAAGGAAGAACAACAACAACAGCAGCAAGAAGCCAATAGCGAGTTCCCCCAAAACTGTGTGTGTCAAACCCATCGAAGTTTTATTGCCAAATATTGTTTGGCAGTAGGTTCCAAGTGGCTCTCTTTGGTAAACGTATGTTTTCAGGCAATTCAGGGTTGCGTGTGGCAAAACACGTCTCTGTCTGCATGCCCCGCTCCACAAACATCTGGCAGCAGGGCTGTCATTCCCCACTCTGGGTATTGCCATGGTGGTGCTGCAATATTGTCCTGGTTTGAGCGACACAGGAGTGATTTCTCTTGTAATACTTGGGAAGGCTGCACTTTTAGACTCTAGTGTCTGAATTTGTGAAAATATTTACTTTCTAGCCAGCTATGGTGTGCGGGTTTCAAGGTCTCTGTTTTCGAGCTTGCCAGGTGCAGGGATGAGGAGGAGCGAGACCCGGGCACTTGACCCATGCTGGCCACCAGGATTATTTCACACCATTGGTGTCATGTTCACTATAAATGAGTAAGTTTGCGAAGTTCTCTCTCTGCCTTGATGGCTGCGATCCTGAGAACTTTGTGCCCTGGTGCCGGACCCCTGAGGCCTTCCCTTCCTCCTGAAGTCATAGCACTTGCAGGGTCTGACACTTGCTGTCCACTGCTGGGAGTACACAGCTTCTTACTTGATAGAATTGGCTGAGTATAATCTTTGCATATTCTGTATTGGTATTGGGATCAATATTGGTTCTTTAGCACTATTATAGTGTTAATTATTTAATCCTACTCTGTTAAATCTGTTTATACTTCACCTCCTGGGTTTCCTTGTTTTTCCTGATTCCCTTTCCTGGGTGGGGAGGGGTCATCAGGTGATAGAACGATTGTCTAAACGGCAATAAATTGTTATGGGGGTCTCAAACCATAACAGATACTTAGACCTAACGGAGGGGTTTCGGAAGAGAAGGAGAAAGCGTTCTCAGCCCTTACAGAAAGCAGGCAGACCCTTTTCTCTCTCTGCGGCTTTCCTGCACGCGAGATGAAGCTGTTTTATTTTTCTCCCTTGTTCCTGGTCTAAATATCTCTGAAGCTGCTGCTGTGGCTGTGAGTTTGCAATTCGCGTTACTGGGTGTTTGCAGAGTTCTTGGTGTGGATGACTTCTGCTGTGTGTGGCAGAGTGTCAAGAGGTGGTTTTCAGTTTAAAGCTTCAGAAATGGCATCCCCTGAAATCAGCATAGGTGAAGCTGATCCTGCATGCGCGGCTGCACTCGCAGGGATGCTCTGGGGTTTCTTATCCAAAGAGTGAGGTGCGCACGGGCACCTGCAGGGTTGCGCTGGGGTCCAGGCATGTGCTGTACTTTGGCTGCTGGGAGATGGCAGAGACTGTGTGCCCGGTAACACCAAGGGGAGTCAAAAGCTGGCAGGGACCCTGAGCAGGTACGGTGGCGCAATGGCAGTTTTAAAAGCTCCTGACCGTTTGGAGAAAGGGCCTGGAAAAAATCATTGCTTTTTTGCCAGGAGGCGGTTCAGCGAGATGGGTGGGTTGCTGCACCCTTTAACAAAAATCTTTGCCTTGGGATGTCTAGGGTGAGGAAAGTTTGGCTTTCTGTGGGCTTGAGGAAACATACCTGTATGTGTCTGCCACCTGTGTGCAGTCGGCAAGGTGGCTCTAGTGCAACTAAAGCTGCTGGTGAGTCAACACGAGGCAGGGTTGTCTGAAAAAGGCAAGAGCTCTAGTGGCCTGCACCAAGAACCATCCCAAAGATGAAGCAGAGTACTTTTTCTTCTGCTCAGCTGTTGTCTTGGGACGATTCGGTGTATCTTTCCTGAACAGTCTTTGGCTTCCCATGCATGGGGATCTTGGGGGGTAACTAGTACCATTGGTACTGTTCCAATTTGAGGCATTTTTACTAGCACAGGTTGTCTAGGGTGAAACCTTTCTAAGTATTTTCCTGGGCTATTGAGAGCTTTGGGAGGGATGATATTAGCGGATATGCAAAAAGCTTTCATTTTAGGACAGCCATCTCCACTCCATCTGTTATTTAATTGATAGATGGCATTATCTATTCGCAAATGCCAACCAGGTTCGTGAGTTTTTGCAAAACGCTTAACTAATCCATTGGTGCATTCAACAATGCCATTAGCCTGAGGGTAGTAAGGGAGTATGAAATACCCACCGTATCACTTCTTCTTTAGCCCAGTCTTGTACTACTGTAGCAGTAAAATGTGAACCGTTATCGCTTGGAATTTCTTCTGGGAGGGGAAGTGTGCTGAACTATCCCTGTAGGCCTTTTACTGTGTTTTCCCCAGTAGCTGATGCAAAGTTGGTAGCCATAGTGAGGCCAGATATAACTTCTACTCCCACAGATATGTATTTTTTTCCCACTTGATGATCGTAATGGGCCGATATAATTGATCTGCCAGGAGTGCCGCAATGTTTTCTTGTCTCTAATGTGTAAGGGAGGTGCTTTGCTTGGATGGTCTTTGTTAAGTTGTAAGCGACATTGTGAACAAGCAGTTACTACTCGTTCACATAGTTTAACTGGTACAGGCCATCCTTGGGCCAGACCTTCTTGATGTAGGTCAGCCCGGCCGGTGTGACCACGCTTAACATGTAACCATTCAAGTAAGTGTTCCCATTCTTGACTATCATTTACAATATCAATTTGCTGCAGCCATGTGAGGCTATCTACTTGTTGGTTGAACTGAGCAGTAATCGAGTTCGAACGATCGTGGCCTTTTTCTTCCTATTTCTAACAGTTGCTTCCAACTA
The DNA here is from genome assembly GCA_017639485.1 of Pluvialis apricaria. Lineage (NCBI taxonomy): Eukaryota > Metazoa > Chordata > Aves > Charadriiformes > Charadriidae > Pluvialis > Pluvialis apricaria. The sequence continues at coordinate 20,348,682 of CM030043.1, forward strand.
TTGGTTTCCCAAACTGGGACTCTGTTTACTTGCCAATCATTAGCTGCCCAGTGACTTATCCATTCGGTGGCTCCTTTAAAAACAGCATATGGGTCAGTGTAAATGTAGCTAGCCCCATGTTGTGCAGCTAGTAGGACAGCTCTGAGTTCTCCCACTTGTGCAGTACCTTCACCTGTTTCGGTTGCTCTTTTTCCTGTTGCTACTTCTAATGCTATGGCTTTGTATTTCCACTTATTGTTTTCTCGGTGAGATGACTTATCTGTAAACCACACTCCGGTAAGATCGCTGCCTTCTTTCAGGGAGGGTGCTGCTTGAATCGGAGATGGTTTGTTTGGTGGAGATTGGAACAATAGAGTGCCATCTATATCTTTTTTGCAGCTTGGATATTTTAATGCTGCCTTCAGTAATTGGCATGATTTCATTAATGCCCTCTAGATCAGCGTACCACTTTCAAACTTTCAAATGGTGGGGTTTTGAGTGATGCTGGCTGGTGGTGCTGTTCCTTTACAAACCACATCTAGGAGGCAAAAAGGTCCTCGAATGATCACACTCTGTTCTCTCCTTATTTGCTGTGTTTGTTTCAACGCTTGCACTAGGGACAGTAAACCTTTTTTGAGGTCTGAATATCTGTGTTCATATCATTAAAGGAATGGGAACTAAATTCTAGTGGTCTTTCTGGTCCTGCTGGTCCCTTCTGCCATAAGTTGCAGTGAGAACCATGTTTGCAAAACCCCCATTCTACATGGATAGGGTCAGTTGGATGTACAGGACCAAACTGTTGGAGTAACCTTAGTTCTTTTATTAGCAATTCTAGGGTGTCAGTATGTTGGTCAGTCTATTCCCAGGATTTTCCCATCTTGAGCAAATTGTAAAGGGGGCGAGCAATGATAGAGAAACCAGGGATGTGTTTACGCCAATAACTTAAAGTCCCTAGAATTTGCTGTAACTCTTACACTAGATGGGTTTTGTCCATGTTCTATTTTTTTTCTAGGGTATCCTGAGGGTCTGAGGCAGCTCCTTTGATCCACCAGACTCCCAGGAGTTTATCTTCCTGGGCAGGTCACTGACATTTTGAGTCTGGGATTTCTAATCTGAAATCAAGTAATGTTTGGGGGGGGGGGGGGGGGGGGGGGGGGGGGGGGGGGGGGGGGGGGTGGGGGGGGGGGGGGGGGGGGGGG